>OW386287.2:131568761-132768761 GCA_936432065.2 Rutpela maculata | reverse complement strand
CAACAACAACAACCAGAGCAAATTGAGCCTTACAAGCTCTCTGAAATATTTTCTTTAATACCTGAATTTGATGGTAACGCCATCAATCTCCAAACTTTCTTAAACTCATGTCAGTGTGCCCAACGCATGGCTATTCATGACCAGAAAATCTTGTTAACAGTGCATATCAAAAATAAACTAAAAGGTAAAGCTGCCGAACTTATAAATTCGCGCAACCCTGCCACATGGCCAGAAATAAAGGCACTACTAGAAACTCATTTCGGAGACTTCCGAGATTTAACGTCCCTAATTCAGGACCTACAACGAATTCACCAATTACCTAGTGAATCCGCCTTAACATTCGTTTCGCGTTTACAAACGCACAATGCGAAAATGCACGCTGCAGTGCAAAAACAAAATTTAACTTCGGAGCAAAGAACCGCGCAAACAAACCTGATTGAAACTATGACATTAAATAATTTGTTAACGGGTCTAGAACCAAATCTAGGCAGAATAGTACGTGCCAGTAACCCTCCGACTATGATGAACGCAATTATTAGAATTCGTAGAGAGCTACAACTCTCTTATTTTGAACAGCAAAAATTCCCAAAAAATAGTCCGGTCAAAAATCCAGTAATTCAACAAAAGCGACCACAAGGTCCCAATTTGCAATAAAACTTTTGTTCCTTCTGTAAACGGAATGGACATGTAATAAGCGAATGCCGCACAAGGCAACAGTCTCAAAACTTCCAGAGACCAAGTTTCCAAGGAAACCCAAACTCACAAAATTTTTCTCATCAAAACTTCGCACAACCGAGTAATAATCAATTTAGTCAGAGGACGTTCCCTCAAAATAATCAGCCAAATCAATCACAGCAAAACAGGCCCTCAGCCTAATTTTATGCAACAGCGACCATCAGCTATCCAACCTAACCCAAATTTTAATCGCTTTAACCAGCAAAAAGCTCATCATTTGAATTACGAACCTTACGATAATTATACCGATCAATTTAACCAATACAATGACTACTCTTTCGACGATTACCAAAATTACCAAAGTCAAAATGAATCGTACGAAAATTACAATTTTGAAACCAACCAAAATTTCCAGGAGAATTTTACTGCTAATTCTCAGAACGAGCAATACGAGGATTATACTGCTAATCCTCAGGATTTTCGTTTAGATCCGGAGTACCCCACGGATACTCCAACACAACAAATAGACCAATTCGACCAAATATCAAACCAAATACAAACAATGAATCTCAACGACAGTTTCGATCCAATGCTGAACTTCCCAGAACAGACGTTCATGTAAATACGCTTTCTCACACCCTATTAATCGTAAATTCAAAAAATCTTTATTACATCAAAGACGCAACCGGCAAATTTAAAATTTTGATTGACACAGGTGCAGGAATTTCAATTTTTAAACCTAAAACAGCTGAAAATTATAGACGTAGATCCCCTGAAAATGTAATTATACAGGGTATTACTGATCAAAAAATTTATATCAACGAATCTGTTCTCATCCCCTTTTCAGATGAGTCACACAAGGTTTACATTTATAATCTAGATATAGATTTTGACGGACTACTAGGCGCAGACTTTTTAGAACATTACGAATGCCGAGTAGATTTCAAAAACAAACAACTAGTCACAAATATTAAAACCGTACCACTATTTAAAGTCACGGAAGAAACTACAGTAAATTTACTTGTACAACCAACTGGTAACTCTAACATCAAAAACCAAAATCCAAATTTAGGCAACATCAAAAATTTAATTTCTATCGAACCTCGCATGGAAAAAATCTGTAAACTAAAATGTAACCTACGAAATACCGAGGCTATACTGTTAGCCCAGGAAAACGAGAAAGTACGCTTAGCAAATGCTATTGTCAAAATCGATAACAATGGAGAATTTTTAACCTCAATTATAAACGCGAATGCAATACCAAAAACGGTAAATTTTTCTAACATAAAACTAGAGCCAGTACAAAAATTCAAATCAATTTTCAATTTAAACACTCAAAATTCTGACTCACACCTACAGACGGACAGATCCTTCGAAATTAGGAACGAATTGCGCTTGGATCATCTAAACGAAGAAGAGGCCGAAATAGTAACGCAGCTTTGTTTAGACTTTCAAGATATATTCTATTTGGAAGGAGACAATTTAACTTTTACTAACGAAATTAAGTATTCCATTGACACGAACGATTCAAAACCGGTTTTTACAAAATCATATCGCTACCCTCATATTCATAAAGAGGAAGTCAAAACACAAGTCTCTAATATGCTTGATCAAGGCATCATTAGACCTTCGATTTCTCCCTGGTCCTCTCCAGTTTGGGTTGTACCTAAAAAACTCGACGCCTCCGGTAAACAAAAATGGCGAGTTGTAGTGGACTACAGAAAACTTAACGAACTGACTATTGACGATAAATACCCGCTACCCAATATTTCCGACCTCCTCGATCAATTACCTTGTGCAGTGCAGAAACTAAATATTCAACGATTGAACGCGAGCTTTTATCCATAGTATGGAGTGTAAAGCACTTTAGACCATACCTGTACGGTAGAAAGTTCAAACTTGTCACCGACCACAGACCACTCACCTGGCTATTCTCTATAAAAGATCCAGGAAGTAGACTTGCTCGTTGGCGACTCAAATTAGAAGAGTACGATTACGAAATAATTTATAAACCCGGCAAAATCAATAAAAACGCGGATGCACTTTCCAGAATCAAAATTAATCATTTTTCTGAATGTTCCAAATTCTATTCAAAGGTTCTAGCCGCGAATGACGAAGAGTCAGACGACGACGAATACCCAGACAATAACGAGATCACTGACGAACAAATTTCCCAAGAATTCGAAACTTTCGCCAACTTATATAAGACAACATCTTTAATTGACTATTCGAAAATCAAAGCCTCGAACAAACAACTTTTGTATCGAGAACACAAAGATATTATAACTTTCTTCCAACAAAATAACATACAAGACCTCCATCATAAAATTATCGAAGACATATTCGAAGAAAACCCCGAATTTCATAACGATAAAATCAATATTGTATCGAGCAAAACAGTCAGACATAGGAGATATTTTATCATCCCTCTACCTTTTGATATCGAATCTGTAATTGAACATCTATTTTCGGTATTATTTAAAAATCAAGACGTCCTAGATCTCTATAAGACATACTTTGTCGAAAATAACTTAGATCTCCCCATTCTTGAAATCCTATCATTCATTTTTGCGGAAAAAGACTTAAAAGTAGTAATTTGTCAAGATATCGTCAGAACTGCCGACGAAGATGAAATTCCAATTATATTGGAGCAAAATCATTTTGGTAAAAATAATCTACACCGCGGAATAAATGAAACGATTCGAAGAATTAGAGAAAAATACACTTGGCAAGGTCTAACTAAAGACGTTGAAAATTTTATAAAAAATTGCGAAACTTGCCAAAAGACTAAAGTATGCCGGAAAAACCTTAATAACCCTCTGGTAGTCACAGAAACCCCAAGAACACCATTCGAAAGAATCAATATCGATTTATTTGAATTCCCAACTGGAAATTACGCTTTAACTATTCGAGACGAGTTAACTAAATTTACACAAGCCTATGCAGTCCCGGACAAATCCGCAAAATCCGTCGTAAATACCTTGTTGTTATACTTTCAACATTACGGTACCCCGCTAAGAATCCATTGCGATTACGGTGGCGAATTTGACAACCGTTTGCTCAAAGATCTCTGCACCCTCTACGACATAAAATTAACTTATTCAAGCGTAGGACATCCCCAATCGAACGGATCCATAGAAAGATTTCATGCTACTTTAGCCGAAATGATAAGAATCCACAAAACTGAAAACCCAAACGAACATCCTTTCGCGATTTTACCATATGCAGTAATATGCTATAACAATTCGGTAAATAAAACACACGGTTTTACCCCATATGAACTTATCTTTGGTCATACATCTAACAGACCACCCGAAACTTTGTACAACCAAAAAGAATTAATAACTAAATACGTTAGAGATTTAAACAATCGAATATCCCACTACTATAAAATAGCCCGTAGTCAAACACAATCTCAAAAAGAGAAAGCAAAAGTTCGCTTCGACAGAAATATTCCCCAAAAACGACCTGAATACAAAGTAGGTGACTTAGTTTATGTAAAAGAATCACAAATTAAGAACAAACTACAAAACAAATTTAACGGTCCC
This sequence comes from Rutpela maculata, assembly GCA_936432065.2. Taxonomy (NCBI): domain Eukaryota; kingdom Metazoa; phylum Arthropoda; class Insecta; order Coleoptera; family Cerambycidae; genus Rutpela; species Rutpela maculata. Next base: position 132,764,538 of record OW386287.2, on the reverse strand, counting down.
TTTAAAATAAAAGAAATTTTTCAAAATTCTGCTACCCTATTAAATCTCGAAACAAAACAAGAAACTAAAGTAAATTTTGATAGAATGAAACCATATACTGAAAATTAAATTTATTTTCAGGTTTCTCCTGCTGTTCGGATCAGCACTCTGTCAATACAAAATTACCCCGATCAATAACACTGTTGGTGTACACTATCACCAAGACACGGACATCGTGGTGACAAATGACAAATGGACTCTGCTAGTGCATAAAAATATTTCATCCCTTAAACTAGCTTTTGACAAAAATAATTTAGACAGAATCTTGAACACCCTCGATGGTGCTGACCAAAAATCAATCCTGTTTAGAAGCGAAGTTAAAACAGAGTTTAACCTTTTAATGCAAATAGCTAGTTCGATAAAAACGAAATTTGACGAAGTCTTTTCAGACACAAAGAGATATAAACGCGGAATACTTAACGGTTTCGGAACAATATTCAAATCAATTACCGGAAACTTAGACGTCGAAGATGGCGAGTACTACACTAACTGTATAAACAAATTAAATAATGATGAACATCAATTAGAAAACTTAATCAAAAATCAAATCTCAGTTACAACTTCTGTTATCAAAAATTTCAACTCAACTATACAAAAATTACAAATTGATAAGGAAACATTTAACAAAGATATCAAAGAAATCGAGCACACGATTCAAACCATGACTCAAACGATCCAAGCTGCCGAAATAAAACTAAAATTTCTATACATTTCCGAACAACTAATGGCCAGCTATTTGTATATCGAAGACAATCTAAACGATATTTTAAATTCAATAACATTCACCAGATTAGGAATTATTCATTCATCAATCATAACACCTGATCACTTAGTAACGGCGTTACAAGAGATTTCACAGAGTTTGCGAAGGAACAATTTACCTCTTCCAATTAAACTATCAGCAGTTGCTCAATATCTGGATATTATTGAACTAAAAGCTTTTCAACTAAATTCTAACTTAATATTTGTTTTAACAATACCACTCATTGAACCTCAAAATTACAACACCTTTCGTCTGTACCCTATACCTATACTTGATAACAGAACTGGTCTACATCACTTTTTATCTATTTCACAAAAGTTTATCGCGAGAGACGATGATTCTTTAATGTACATACCTATACAAAATTTGAAAGAATGCAAACCACTTTATTTCGGAACCAAACTATGTTCGAACCTGTTTGCTTATCCTATCGACCAAAATGCCATTTGTGAAGCTAGAATATTAAAACCATTGCCGAAACTCCCAGAAAATTGTCAAACTTCCTTCATCATTAGTCAAGGATACAATGTCCAAGAACTTGAAGACAACACATGGCTAGTAATTAATTCCGAACCACTTCACATTACCATCAACTGCCCGAAGAGAGAATCCATAACAGAGCTAATTAACAAAAATTCCATCATAAAACTACAACCAGGATGTTACGCCTATGCAGGCATTACTCGAATACAAGCCAGTGCTAAAGACTTTTCCGAAATTAAGGACAATTCACATCCAATCCAAATTCCTTTTGAATGCTGCAATCACATGCCCGACAAAATCGAAATCCCAAAATTAAAACCGCTTAAATTAAACAGTCTCGACGTAGAAGATTTAGATATTGCTAAAAACAAACTAGAGCAATATTCCAAAGACCTAGACGACCTCATAAACGAACCTTTTGTGACCAAACATGTGTCTTGGTTCACATACTTCATAATTACTCTCATCATCCTATTAGTTCTACTTTACATAACTTGTAAATGCAGAAGAAGAAGATGTGGAGCATTGCGAATTCAACCCTCAACGGATAACCCTCCTTCACCTCCTTAAGAGCGAAGCAGAGTATTTACCAAATTTCCTAGACTGATCCCTCCAAGAAAGCGACCCGGTATTAGACCTCAAGAAGAAGAGGACATCGAGTTAACATAGACTTTCATGTGAAGTTTTACCCTTGTCTATTAATTTAGACTATTGTATTTTATCCTTATTACGTTATGTAATGTTTTATTATCGCTTATCAATTTTAACTTTTACATTATTTTATTATTTTGCTTTGTATTCATTCAACATTGTTTCAATTTATTTTTGCATTATATTCATTTAACGTTTTAACAATTTTCAAAAGTTACTGCATAACATCAACTTTTTTATTAAGGGGGAAGTTGTTATATAATATTACACGCTATCTTATTGCGACTTAGCCATAATAAACCTTCACAGGTATATCGTATTTCACGATAACAGCATCTCTTATTAATTGCTTATCTTCAAGATATCATATTACACCTTTGTTTCTCATAACTTGTGCAGACTGCAGAACTGCAATTCCTTTGTTATATATTTTGCTTACTCAGGTTCTGTATGTTATAAATATGACTAAACACGCTTTGTTGAACCAGTTATTAAACTCACGTAGAATGAAACACTTCTAATTATTTTATTATTTCTTCTCCAAGAGCCAACGTTGGCTCCATTTAAGTAAATAAATCTTTTTAAAAAGTCACTCATGTAAACCGTGATCTAACATCAATACCTGTAACAGATAAGCAGTAGTCGGAATGTTGGGTTTAATTTCAGGTGCGTCGTTATAAGGATTTATTAAAATATGCATACATTTTTAGTTATACATATGTATACATGTATTCTATTATGCCAAAATAAATGAGAAACTCATATGGTAGGTTCGTATTACATTATATTTCGATGTATCTTGTAAGAAAGAACAAACATACATTTAATTTCTTGATGTAAAATTTTATCTACCTATGTGCGCCATTGGAATTAAACCCAAATTCCGACCATTGCAGATAAGTTAACATAACTTGGGTTGTCTAAACTTAGAATTGGCCAATCGCATCATGTGCAAAAAAATGCAGGTTTTTTATTTAAAATAAGAAAATGTTGGTACCGACTTTTGGCACACCCTGTAAAGCTGGATGACTGAAAGTATTTTAGATAGAACGGGCATGATCGATTATGGCTGCATCCCAAATTTCAAGTTTGTAATTCAACTGCAAGTTGAAAAACTAACGAACGTCCTACGTGAATCACCCTGTTTAGCAATAACTCAAGGTTAATTAGAACTGGAATAAATGATAGATAGCTGGATGCTTTTGAAATCTTACAAATTACAAAATGTAAAAATAGTATAAATAGTGACAAATAGGTTATCCCAAATAGTATGCTTTATTGGTTAGGCTTAGTTTAGGTAGCGATGGCAGAATTGGTTGAGTGCATTCATCAATCATGACATTATTTTAGTACTAGTAGTTAAGTAGTGAGTGTTCTGGACCACGTGTCTGAGTAAAGTGGCATTGATATTTCTTATTTGTGTCTGGGAGGGGGTGGGGTTAAGAGTCCTAGAACCCACTACTAAGCTAAAACCTAAGTTTCAACCTGTTCAAAATAGCGTTTCGAGCTGTTCAACAACTTAAACAAGTTGAACAGTTATTCTGAACAGCTCAACAGCCGTTCAGCATATGTGAGCTATTCAGCTTAACTAAACAGCTTCAACAGTTCAGAATAGTTGTTTGGGCAGTTTAGAATAGCTGTTGAACTCTTCAAAATGACTGTTCAAAATGTTTAAGCTGTTTAAGCTCAACGGCTCGAAGAGCTATTAATAGCTCGAACGTCTATACTAAACAGATCAGACAGCTATCTTTAGATCTTAACTCTCTGTCTAACTCAATAGTATCACGAGGCACATCGTCATTAAGTGACGTTGATTTGATAAACCTTTGTAAAAAGTATTTGAATCTACACCACCTTAAAGTTTCTAATATCAATAGGATATGTTGCACGCACTGACCACGTGTATATATTATTACTATCCTCCTTACAAGACTAAGGTGTAGATCCTTGAACATAGAGCCGCTCCCTAACACGCTCACGTGGCACTGATTCCACGTGGGTCGTCACTAAGAGCCCCACTGCCACTCTGCTCAAGCATGTGGCCCTGAATTCTCACTACTTAACTACTAGTATGAATACAGGAACATTTTTAGTTTTATACTTTAGTTTTAAGTACCTCCAACTGATGCTGACATGGTTGTGTTGGTTCCCCCAAAAAAATAAACTTAAATAATTAAATAATTAATACAAATTGTTAACAAAATGATATATTTTGCTAACAAAAAAAACTAATTATTGTTAACAAAAAATAATTGTTAACAAAAAAAATAATTGGCTGATCAGTTAGTAATTTAATGAGTGGTGGACAGCTAAGTATGAGCAAGGCAAATGTAAGAGAAAATGTGAATGTTATAAAGAAAGAATTACAAGCAAAATTTAGGAAAAATGAATCGGTTATTTAAACCAAACATCAAAGGTCCAAGACACGTTATTGCTACTCTAAATTTTAAGGGGGCCGACAAAAATGTATAAACCTGGCTAACTCAGTTAAGGTTGGGGTGTGGTCGTGGTTTCAGTGGTAATGATCACCCGGAATTAAACTACACAAATATCTTAACAAGCGTATATTTCATGAGTTTAACAATTATTCAAGGATTATAGTAATAATTATTCAAGCAAAGGTTGACGATTATTCAAAAGTTGTAGTAATAATTGTTCACGCAAGGTTACGGTACACCTGACCAAAAAAAGGATATGATTTAGCTACAATGAGTGTCCAGTGACCTAAATGTACCTGGTGGTCTCCCTCGAGGATAGTCCAGCGATATCAAATAGTGAGGTTATTTTAGAACAAACAGTACCTAGAGTCGAATGGCTCTCGAACTATACACTCAATGATAACGCAGAAAATGCCTTTCCCTTGCTGTACAGAGGAAGAGTGTGTACAATTATATTATACAATGCAGACTGAATGTCTAAATGTGGACCTCCATCATGACCAACATACTAATATTTAAAATGGCACTCGCCTAACAGTACAATATGCCAATAATTATTTAAAAGGAAATCCCGTCTTACTATGACCTACGCTACTTACAAAGGTACTAAAATCATGGCCTCTAAGCCAACTTACACTATCTTACATGTAAAAGATTGATACGAATAAATATATACGAATAAATGCATATAACTTACCACGGACAAATTAAAAATTCAGATAGAAGGTGGCCAGTGACTACCGCACGAACAAGGTTAATAAACTAATAAACCGACGAGTCTTAATTACACATGAAAGAATAATAAAAAAAAGTAACACACACGAGGGGTTAGTGGTGGATGGGCTTCGGCTTCAACTTCCAGCGTGGCAGCGAAAGTGAAAGGTGTCAAAATTACTTACAGTCGGGGGCCTCTCAGGCTTATGTAACACTCCAAGGGTTCCGATCCGTATTTTTGGCCACTTGAAGTGGGTCGCGCGATTGCAGGTCGCCGACGATGGTAGCAGCACCCCAGCGCTGCCTCTACAGCGATGTCTCCCAAGACTACCTCTCGCCGTCTAGGTTCCCATATTCCATAGAACCAGCACACATCATAACAAGGCCGAACACACCAGACACAAGTCCTCACAGCTATCGAGGGGAGGCTTCCAGAGAAGAACCTCCAAGGGTGAGACGTCTCCAGCGGAAATCCGCCAGGGAGAAGAAAAGAACAGAAAAGAAAAGAAGAGAAAAGAAAAGAAGAGAAAAGAAGAGAAAAGAAAAGAAAAGAAAAGAAAAGAAAAGAAAAGAAAAGAAAAGAAAAGAAAAGAAAAGAAAAGAAAAGAAAAGAAAAGGAAAGGAAAGGAAAGGAAAGAAAAGAAAAGAAAAGAAAAGAAAAGAAAAGAAAAGAAAAGAAAAGAAAAGAAAAGAAAAGAAAAGAAAAGAAAAGAAAAGAAAAGAAAAGAAAAGAAAAGAAAAGAAAAGAAAAGAAAAGAAAATAAATATAATAAGAGCAGAACTTAGTTCCTTGTTAAAATAACAAACCATTAAGTAGTACTCACGGACGTCTCCGGTTCTTTTCACCACAATTTAAAATAAGGCAAAATGGCGGGGCCATGCCAGCTTCGTTTCCCAATAATTTGGTTTCGTTGAAGGTTTCCACATCAACACGATAATATCCAAAATCCCAACTGATATCACACAATAAACAATCAGGGAACCTCTCGAAATTAGGGCTGCGTTTTACAAATCCGTGATTTCCACGTCTTCTAATATTCACACAAACTTCCACGCTTCCCAGCTGACGTTCTGCCTTGACCCCGAAAAAATGACCACTGTCGCCGTCTCGTACCCGGTAACCACACTTCCTTCAACGATCAAAATCGAAATCGATGCCGCCGATATGCAACCAAATATACTCGTCGTTTAACGATAGAATGACCCATGCAGTGCACACGGTTGTTACCTTTGAGTAAGTGTACGCAGTGTACCAAGAAAAAGGCGTTCTAATAGAGCTTTGAGTTACAGCCACCGAGGAGGCTATAACAGTTGACGAAACGCGCGTCGAGTGATAATATTTGAGTGTAGCGTTCAACTGTTTTCTTGTTTGAGGACACTTCTTCAGAGGCAACATAATTATTACCGTAATGTAAACAATTTTGTAAAGTAAAATAAAATAACGACAAGAAACATCGAATAAGGTATAATTAATCAGTTTTGGTATTTCTTAATTATTATCTAGAAAAAAATCATGGACTGTATTATGGAGGAGAAATATGACTGACGAAATTATACTGCAACATAATTACTGCAAAGTATTTTAGTTACATTTACTATGGTAATATGATACAGGGTGTTATTAAAAAGTAAGTCAATCGCTTAACTACGGAATCAGTGCGCCCAACGTAATTTACCTTTATCCAAAATCGCCATGAAGATACAGCCATCTAAAGTGGGAAATATATATTTTTTAATATTGTGCAAATGGCTATTGATATTTTTTTTCAATTTCGGTACATTGAAACGTATGCCAAAGGGTAATAGTTTAAAGTAAAAACTTTTTAAAATCAAGTTTTCTAAGAGGCAGAAAATTTAATTATACAGGTTTTTCTTATCTTTGTTTTTTCGTTTGAGTAACAATTTTCAATTGAAACTGGAAATACTAAAAACTTTGCAAAGCCTGGTAGTTAAACGGTGAAATAATAAAAATCTATAAAAGTCATTTATTTCATCAGTTACATCTTAATTTCAGTTCTAAAAGTACCTTTTAGGTACTTTTAGGTCAAAATATCATGTCGGTACAATAATAAATTTAATTTAATTTTAATTAAAATGCAGAGGAAAATCAAAGGCATCTGAATTATTGTTAACAATGTCTCGTAATGAGTTATTCTAATATCGAAAAAGAAGATATAATTAGAATACTAGGCGAATGTAATGGAGATGGTTCTGCTGCAGCTAGGCGTTATGAGGAAAATTATCCAAACCGTCAACATCTTGATAGGCGCACATTTTTTGCAGTCGATCGTCGTGCTAGAAAATGTGGCAGACATGGGACTACACTAGTTCCAGAAGTCGAAGAAGAAATTTTAGATATTGTATCAGAACGGCCTGAAAGCAGTGTAGGTAAAATACCTTCTCAAGTGGGAGTATCCATTTTTCGGTATGTAAAACATTTAAAAGAACAATCACTCATTCCATTTCATATACAGACTGTTCAGGCAAGATTATGGTTCTCGAAAGGAATTTTGTAACGGGCTTCTGAGAAAAAATGGGAGAAATGTAAGTTTTGTAAACGCCATTTTATCAACTGATGAAGCCTCATTTAACAGAAATGGTATTACAAATCATCATAAAAATTACATTTCATCTGAAGAAAATCCTAATGCAAATGTTTCGGTTAATGTTTGGGCGGGGATTGTTGATAATCATCTAATTGGATCTGTTTTCTTTCCAAGTCGTTTAAATGGAGCTGCCTATTTACATTTCCTAGAAAATATATTGCCTGAACAATTAGAAATTGTAAATCTACTTATTAGGCAATACAATGATATTTACAAGACGATGCTCCACCCCATTATAGCCTGCAAGTCAGGCAATGCTTATCAAGGCGTTTTCCAGGACGTTGGATAGACCGAGGATCAGATGCTCCAATCAGTTGGCCGGATCAGTCACCTAATTTAAATCCAATTGACTGTTCTGTTTTTGGGGATTCATGAAGGACAAAGTTTACTCTGTTCCAATAGAAAGCGTTGAACATCTACGACAAAGAATTCAGCAGTCAGCCGAGGAAGATTTAGAAACATTCCTGGCGTCTTTCAGAATGTCAGATTTTCTCTTCTAAAAAGAGCGAGATATTATATAAAAGGAAATGGGAATCATTTTGAGCACATTCTGAAATAAAATTTTAATAATTATTTATATAAAACTGAAATTAAAATGTAACTGATAAAATAAATGATTTTTACAATATTAAAAAAAAAAATATTTTTTTTGTTTCCAATTTTAGAGGGCTGTATCTTCATAGGTGTGCGATTTTGGATAGAGGTAAATTAGGTTGAATCAACTTTTTTGACGCACTGATTCCGTGGTTAAGTGATTGACATACTTTTTAATAACACTCTGTATACTATATGAACATATAGAATAAAACTACAAATTACACAAAATAAATGAAGAGGATTGCTTCTGACATTTTTTCATTAAAGGCAAAAAAAATATACATCATGTCCACAGTTAGAGTGGATTAAGAGAGTAAACTTTTTTATTTCTCATTCTACGCGAAAAATTTATTCTTTATAAAAAGTTTTGCTTTTATTAAAAATTGAGTAAATTAACATGTACATGGTGTTCAGAAAATTTAAAAATCCGAAAATTATATGAGTAAGCTACGTTCAATTTTAACGATATGAAAAACTGTCACTAATAAAAGTTATTTAGAATTAAATTTATGTCAGAATTCTAATTTGTGGATAAATCTGCCTAATTCGACTTTTTAAAATTTTTCACTAGTATCAAGTGGTATCATGCGGTAAAACATACGGTAAAATAATAGTTATTTTTGTATCTAGGGTGCAAAATACTACTTTGGTGATCGAGAACGAAAGTTTTCGTTCGAGATTTTTTTTATAACTGTCATTTGATTAAACTAAAACCATTAGTTAAAAAAATCATACTGTTTTTAAAATAAAATAATTTAAAAAATTCTACTTTCAGTTGATTTATTTGATGAAACAATAAATATTTTTGAACTAGATGTTTGTTTAATTCTCGCGTGTACATTAAAAATTATAAAAAAATAGGCAATAGTAGTATGTGATGTGCAAAATATTTTGCACCCTAATGCGCCAAATATTTTGCGCACGGTGTCATGGTAACGCAAAAAAAATAATGTCAATGAAAAAATGTCTCATTTTAGACACTGACATTAATGCGCAAACATAGCCTTTTTTTGACAGTTGTAGAAAAACATTATTTTTTTCTTACAAAAATGATTAAATAAGATAGCTAATTATACTCGTAATTATATTAAATTACTTTTATTTTTGTTTGAACTTCACGTCCAACATCAGGTTTTAGCGATTTTATGTAGTTATATATAAAGAGACTGAGCAGTCTTACCTTTATCTTCTCGTTCAGGCCGGATGGTTATTAGATAGGATGTTCTTGATCTGGCTAGATTGCTCTACTCGTAGTCCCATCAAATATATAAAACACAACACATAAAAAATAGCGAAAGTAGCGAATTGCTTAGTATATAATAGCGAAAAAAGCGAAACGAAATGTATGTATCGAAAGCCTCGATGCGAATCCCCTTCACGGGTTATTTTCTATTTCTCGCGCAAGAAGGCTGACTTATTAGCGCTCTCTATATATTTCACGCCAAATCTTAGAATACAATACAATGACGCCTATTTATTATTGCTAATCAAAGAAAATTAATAAAACAATTACTATAATATAAACAAACAAAAAAAACTATATTAAGGACGAAACAATTTTTAATAGCATTGGAAAAAATTATTAAGAAAACTAAAACAAATTAAAAAATATGTACATTTAAAGACGTCTCCATTGTGCTCCACACATTTTTGAAGGCGAGTGTAAAGCTCTTTGTAACTGTTTCTAACCTCTTGTAAGGGTATTGACTGAACAGCTTTCCTAATGCAGTCTTTAATCAGATCAGTGTTATTATCTGAAAGCCTACTGTATACAATTTGTTTAATAAATAAAAATTCATATTAGTTAAATTGGGGGAGCTCCAGATTCACCACTGAAAAACGCTTGCAGCATAGTCAAATAACTATTGCTGTTACAAAAAATATATGGTCCTATAATTCCATGGTAAGACACTGCGCACTAAACATTTATTTTTTAAAGTATTGTCGCCTACATTGTATTCTAAAATTAGGTTTAAAATCACTCCAATATGTACTATGATGCAAAGATACAATCCCATTAGTCGAGAAGGTGGACTCATCTGCAAAGATATTTTTTTTATGAAAATTTCTACTCAAGCTTCCAATCTACAAACAAAAATAAGGCCGTATTGCTTCGTCGCCTCTCTCTAAGATGTGGTTGAAAATCGGTTTGTAAGGATATATCTTACTGTGTTTTAAAATTTTTTGAATCTGAGATTTCTTAACCACTTCCAAATATTCCGCTCGTCTTCTTAACGACAGTCTGGAATGTTCCTCTACTGACTATAATACTAACAGAGTGCTGGAATCATCTTCAGCATATTTTTTTTTTAGGTCTTGGTATTTTCAACAACGATCCAGTTCTTAAAAATTTCTGTAAATTTGTGGGAAGCCGACTGTGCAACGTGCACGCCTGGGTATTTCAGATTAAAATCTTCGATTACTTTTGGATAGCAAGACTCATCAATTCCATAACACCGTATTAGATATGTTTTTTGCTGTAAAGTTAGCATTTTTACAATAGTTATTAATAATGAAGTAGGAAATGATGTTGTACAGTAAAATGACAAATTGATGATAAATAAAAGCCACTGTCAACCACAAGCCAACTCCTCAGTTATACAATTTTTCTTTTAATTTTCAAAATAGTAAAATTATGCCGATTTATAAACAAATTGGAATTCTGAAAAATATTTTTTTAATAAATTTTCCTAATAATTTTTTTCAATACTGTAATATGTTGCACCCCTTAAAATTTAAGGTTATGTTACTAAAAAGTAGGCAGACTTCAACAGATCGAATGTCTGAATGAATGTAGTGTATTTGCACCTACTCGAAAAAGAACCTACCAGAAGATTCCAAAATGACATCTGGAATTCTCTAGAGAATGGTGGCGTCATCACAGAACAATCGAGATCTGTCATTTTTAGGTATAAAAGACCAACTGCATTCTCGGCGAGTAGTTCAGAAAGTTCAAAAAGTATAGAAAGTGAGGTTAAGACTTCAAGGATAAACAAAGGATAAACATTGTGATTTTAGTCAGTAAAGTGTATTTAAATTAATAATAGTATTGTGAAGTATCCAGTAAATATTTAATAAAGTGTGTTAGTGGACATCTCTTGTTATAATTTTTGGAACCCACGGATTTGCAAGGGGTAGTTTCCTAAGGGTGGAAACACGTTACAATTGGTGTCAGAAGCGGAATTTTATGACAAGAGGGGCTCTGAAGTTGTGCTGGAGTGTTCGAGAAGTATTCTCGAGGTTTAGTGCTAACACAGTGGACTAAATTACTGGACATTGTTCGAGGGTTATTTTCGGACAGAAAAATAGTGTTAAGTGCATTTTTGAGACGTTGTAGAACATTTTATTAGGACACTAGTGTAATAATTAAATCCTTTAAACTGAGTAGTGATAGAGACACTGATAAAGACTCATTTTTTGTGTTAGTGCGTGGAAATTACTAGAACTTTTCTATTTGGACATTAGTGGAGATTATTAAATTCTCTGAACTGGATAGTGACAAAAGACTCTGGATAAGACTTTTTCGTGCTATTTCGAGATTTGTCTGGAAAGTTCCATTACCGATATTGACGTGACAGTTAAATTTATTTTATTTTAATTTCATCGTATGCCCGTAACAACAAGAAGTATGGCATCCGATAAACAAATACAGGACTTATTCGAACAATTCCAAAAAATGATGGCGCAGCAACGGCAGGAAGACAAAGAAGAACAGGAGAAAAAACGTCAGGAAGAAAAAGAAGAGCAAGAAAGAAAACGCCAGGAGGAAGAAAAACGGCGTCAAGAAGAAAGGAACGAATTAAAGAAAATGATGGAAGATCAGGAAACAAGACGTCAGAAAGAAAAAGAGGATGAAGAAAGAAGACGTCAGAAAGAAAAAGAGGATGAAGAAACAAGACGTCAGAAAGAAAAAGAGGATGAAGAAACAAGACGTCAGAAAGAAAAAGAGGAACAAGAAAGACGACGTCAAGAGGAGAAAGAGGAACAAGAAAGACGACGCCAAGAGGAAAAAGAGGAACAAGAAAGACGCCAAGAAGAATTAAGGAAAATTCTGAATGAACAAATGAAAATGCAGCAGGACGCGATCATTTCTGCCAACGAAGAATTAAAGAGTCAAGTCAAAGAAGAGATAAACAAGGTAGAAGAAAAAGTAGGTGAAGTCGAGACAGAAGTCAGTCAAGTAAAAGGAGAAGTAACTGAAGTTAAAGAGAAAGTAAACAAGTTCGAAGAAGAAGTCAAAGGAGAAATAGACCGGCTTAAACGACAGTTGAGAGATAGAGGAAGCCAGCAGGTGGTTATCATCGGGTCAGCGACTAAAACCTCCTTCTTTTGACGGCCAAAGTTCCTGGACGACGTACAAGAGGCAGTTTGAGGCAGCAGCATGTGCGAACAACTGGGATAATGAAGAAAAGGCCATGGCATTAGTTCTGGCGTTAAGGGGCCAGGCCTCAGAGTTGCTTCAGACTATCCCAGTGGACAAACAAAGGGACTTCAAAGTCTTGGAAGCCGCATTGGACTTAAGATATGGCGACCAACATCTCGCCCAAGTATACCAGGCCCAGCTAAAATCACGAACACAAAAGGCTGGAGAAAGTTTACAAGAATTTGAAGCTGCGATAGAGAGACTGGCACACCTGGCGTATCCGAGTGCACCTAGAGAATTTCAGGAACAATTAGCCGTAGGGGCCTTTTTAGATGGCATAAGGGACGAAGAGGTCAGGCGAGTTCTGAGGCTGACAAGACACCAAAGTAGTAGCGAAGCTTTGGTGCGTGCACTTGAAGTAGAAGCCGCCTACAGAGATACTCCAAGGTCGAGAGTGCGAGCTGTGACTCTCGAAGAATCGCAACCAGAAATGAATCAGAACCCTATGTTGACTGAGATGCAGAAAATGTTTACCAAACTATTCGATAAATTGGATGGCCTAGGAAAGCAGGATAAACAGCAAAATAAAGGAAAGCCGAGTGGTGGTATTAAATGTTACAACTGCGGCAAGGTGGGCCATATGAAACGAGACTGTCGACAGCAGAACTCGGACAGTCGAGTAAATGCTGTGAATGTTGAAGAAAAGCAGGAAAACTAGAGATAGCCAGCACCAAGGGGGCTGTGCTGGCTAGGGAATGCGGTGCCCCCAGAGAAATAAAGATTTCCCAGCTCCAAAGTATTCCAAGTAGTCTGTTGTTGCAAGGATATGTGAATGGAAGAAAATGCGTGTTTACGATTGACACCGGTGCTACGTCATCAATAGTGCGGCCAGGGTTTATATCAGGCTTGCAGATTAACAAGAAGCAAAATGGAGTAATTATTCGGACAGCCACGGGGGACAGGGCTGCGGTCCATGGAGAGGTCAGCTTGGAACTGCAGGTTGGACGGTTGAGGTTCAATTACAAGGTCATTGTGGCTGACATTATGGATGATTTCATTTTGGGTCTAGACATCATGGGAGAGCAGGGATTCATTGTTGACGTAGGGGAGCGAGTCTTAAAAATTGGAAATGAGGAATTTATTCTGGCAACCGCAGACGACCAATTCCATAAAGCGAGATTGTTAACAACACAGACGATCAAGATTCCTGCTCATTCAGAACAAATGATCGATGCTGCCGTAGAAGGAAATCCTGGAGGGTACCGTGTTGGCCTAGTTGAAGATGACGAATCGATTAAGTCCCTGCCCAATATTATTGTGGCGAGAACTTTAACCCGGACTAAAGACAAAATCTCAATTAGAGTCGTTAATTTAAATTCCCACTCGGTGACAATTAAGGAAGGCAAACCGATTGGCTCCTATGAACCGGTCACATGGGTAGCGAGGTGCGAGGAAGAAACAGAGGGAAGTTCATCTATGAAAATAGACCAGGAAGTTTTGACCTTGTTGAGTACCCAGTTGGAGCATTTATCTGAGGATGAACGAAGGGAGGCAATCAAGTTCCTGGAAAAGGAAAGTTCAGTATTTGCCAAGAATACAGAGGCCCTTACAAAAACAGACATAGTCCAGCATCGGATAAATACTGGCGACTCACCAGCTATTCGACAACCACCTAGGAGGCTTCCATTAGCGAAACAAGAGGATGCCTCGGCAATGATAAACAAGATGCTGCAAGACGGAGTCATTGAGGAGTCAACGAGTCCCTGGTCATCGCCAGTAGTTTTGGTTGCCAAGAAGGACGGAACATTAAGATTTTGTGTCGATTATCGAAAATTAAATGATGTCACGAAGAAAGACAGTTACCCATTACCACGAATTGACGACACGTTAAGCACGTTGGCAGGCTCACGATGGTTTTCTACGTTAGACCTTAGGAGTGGATACTGGCAAGTGGGGCTTCATCCTGATGATAAGGAGAAGACAGCGTTTTCAGCAGGCAGTGGTCTTTATCAATTTACTGTGATGCCTTTTGGACTTTGCAATGCGCCAGCTACCTTTGAAAGACTGATGGAGTTCGTGCTGCGAGGGCTAACCTGGAGGACGTGCCTGGTTTACCTTGACGACGTGCTTGTTATGGGACAGGACTTTACAGAACATTTGAAAAATCTTCAAGAAGTATTTGGGCGAGTCAGGAATGCCCACCTGAAGTTGAACCCGAAGAAGTGCCTGCTATTCCAGAAAGAAGTCAAATTTCTTGGTCACGTGGTGTCTTCGGATGGAATACAAACAGACCCCGACAAAATTTCTGCTGTACGAGATTGGCCAAGACCATCTAACGTTCATGAAGTACGGAGCTTCCTTGGCCTCTGCACTTATTACAGGCGCTTTGTGGAAGGGTTTGCAGAAATTGCGAAACCATTACACCGGCTGACAGAAGAGAAAGTGCAGTACCAATGGACACCGGAATGTGAAACGGCATGGAGAAAATTGAAGGCAGCTCTATGCACTGGTCCTGTGCTAGCGTACCCACAACGGGAAGGACTTTTTTTTTAGACACTGATGCCAGCAATTCTTCGGTCGGATCTGTGCTGTCTCAAATCCAGAATGGGCAGGAAAGAGTGATCGAGTACTTCAGCAAGGTGCTGTCCAAACCAGAAAGAAATTATTGTGTAACCCGGAAAGAGTTACTGGCCATCGTAAAATCAGTGGACCATTTTCATAAATATCTTTATGGAAGACATTTCAAGATTCGGACCGACCATGCTGCATTAAAATGGCTGTTGCAGTTGAAAACCCCTGAAGGTCAACTGGCTCGTTGGATAGAACGGTTGCAACAATATGATTTCAAAATAGAACATCGACCTGGAAGATCTCATAAGAACGCAGACGCTTTATCTAGAAGACCATGCAAGGAAGATTGCAAGCACTGCCGCCACGTTGAGAAATTGCAGGGTACGGTGGCCGTCAACACTATTAAAATAGAGGTTCCGGACGATTGGACAACCGAAGCCCCGAGACAAGAACAACTGAATGACACAGAAATTGGGGCTATATTGAGAGCAAAGGAGAAAGGAATTCGACCAGCGTGGAAGGATGTTTCGGATAAGGCAGTTGGATTGAAGGCTTTGTGGGCCCAATGGGATTCACTTAAAGTCATGAATGGGCTGCTAAAGAGAGCTTGGGAAAGCCCGGATGGCAGGGAAGTTGTTATGCGTCTAGTGATTCCCAGGTGTCGAGTACCGAAAGTACTTCAGGAAGTGCATAATGGAGCATCCGGTGGGCACTTCGGCGTTAATAAGACCCTGAATAAAGTACGAGAACGATTTTATTGGGTAAATAGTCGTCAAGATGTGGAAGCTTGGTGTCGCAATTGCAAAATTTGTGCAGCCAGTAAGGGACCACAGACTAGAAGTAGGGGTGCAATGAAGCAGTATAACGTCGGAGCTCCTTTCGAGAGGATCGCGATCGATATAGCCGGCCCATTCCCAGTAACCAAGGATGGGAACAAGTACATACTGGTTGCAATGGACTATTTTAGTAAGTGGCCAGAGGCCTATGCAATTCCAAACCAAGAAGCAGTCACTGTCGCCAAAGTCTTGGTAGATAATTTGATATGTCGGTTTGGTGTACCCCTGGAGCTGCACTCAGATCAAGGGAGGAACTTTGAGTCAGGGGTGTTTCAGCAAATCTGCAAGTTATTGGGGATACACAAAACACGGACCACAGCCCTTCACCCGCAATCAGATGGAATGGTGGAACGACATAACAAGACCATGAAAGAACATCTCTCTAAAGTGGTTCATAAGAATCAACGCGATTGGGATCTCCACATACCGTTCTTCCTCATGGCATACAGAGCTGCTATCCACGAGTCTACGAAACAAACACCAGCCCGTGTAGTATTTGGACATGAGATCAGACTGCCGTGTGATTTGATTTTCGGAACACCAGGCGGAGAACAGCTTCCTGTGAACAGCTATGTGGATGAAATGAGTGAACGGCTAAGAAATGTTCATGAGCTGGTTAGAGACCAAATCACCATAGCCAGTGACCGAATGAAGGCTCGATACGACCGTAAGGGTAGTTCAGAAGGGTTCAAGGCAGGAGATCTGGTTTGGCTGTACAACCCACAGCGGAAGAAAGGGAAGTCACCGAAACTTCAACCTCCTTGGGAAGGACCTTATACTGTTATTACCCGAATTAATGATGTCGTCTATCGTATTCAACGAAACAAAAAGTCCAAGATGAAGATCGTACACTTGGATAGACTGGCGAAGTATGTGAAAGAGGCTGAATTACCTGACCGGGACGTTCAGGCTTAAGGAGGGGGCAGTGTAATATGTTGCACCCCTTAAAATTTAAGGTTATGTTACTAAAAAGTAGGCAGACTTCAACAGATCGAATGTCTGAATGAATGTAGTGTATTTGCACCTACTCGAAAAAGAACCTACCAGAAGATTCCAAAATGACATCTGGAATTCTCTAGAGAATGGTGGCGTCATCACAGAACAATCGAGATCTGTCATTTTTAGGTATAAAAGACCAACCGCATTCTCGGCGAGTAGTTCAGAAAGTTCAAAAAGTATAGAAAGTGAGGTTAAGACTTCAAGGATAAACAAAGTGATAAACATTGTGATTTTAGTCAGTAAAGTGTATTTAAATTAATAATAGTATTGTGAAGTATCCAGTAAATATTTAATAAAGTGTGTTAGTGGACATCTCTTGTTATAATTTTTGGAACCCACGGATTTGCAAGGGGTAGTTTCCTAAGGGTGGAAACACGTTACAATACTATTAAAAATAAAAATAGTTTAACATAATTACGAGTATAATTAGCTGTCTTATTTCATAACTTTTGTAAGAAGAAAATATTTTTTCATATCGCTAAAATTGAACGTAGTTTACTCTTATAGTTCACCACAGAATTTTTAGACGTGCAAGAAGTTCCGGCGTCTTTGACCTTTACCGTACCGTCAAAGACGCCGATATTTTTTACACGCCTAAGAGTTCTGTGGTGGACTTTACATAATTTTCAGATTTTTTTAATTTTCCTGTACATGACATGTTAACTTACTCCATAGCAATCGTATTTTTATCAAAATCTAAACTTTTTATGAAGAATAAATTTTCTGCATAAAATGGGAAATAAAAAAGTTTATCCTCTTATCCACTCTAACTGTGGACATACTGTATACATAAAACGTAAGTAGTTAAAATTTTTTTATTAAAATTAATATAACTCGGAACTTTTTTAGAAAAATGATACCATGCAAATACGTCAACAAATAGAAATCTGAATTTACTGACAGATGAAAGAGAATAATATTTAAAGGGTCAATTTAAAAGTGTTCCGGTAAGGCCTTTGCCAACTACTTATAAGCTAATGTTCCGGATGCGGTTTCTTAACTGCCAATAGCCATATCTATTGGTAAAACGTGCGCTGTCAAACGTCTGCAGTGGGTGTGAAAAAGTATTTTATTCCTGAGAACGTGCTGCAAGGCAAAGGAAGTGTTGCTTATGAGACGAAAGTTGGCCTTGTTGTGCCTTAGGGGAATTTCGACAGATATCTCATATAAAGGAAGAAAAAACACGCACTGTTTGTCAGTAAGATTATTTTATTACTTGAAAAACATTGCTATTAGAAATAATAAATCGTTATGTCTCGGGTTGAAGTTATTGAGAAATATATATTTGCTTTTTATATTGTCTTATAAGCTTAATTCTTTAATATCGAATGGAAATAACACAAGAAAGAAAAGGGGGCATGCAATATTTGTTTCAAAGAAATAAAAAATATATAAATATAACCAGACATTGCTTACAGACACCTCTCCTTCCTATCCTCAAACCTTTGGGGACAACTATTTTTCGAGATTAAAAACTAGTGGCTATTTCTAAAATACTTTAAAAAATACTAATCGTCCAACAAAAGAAAATCTCTGCATAAGACTATCTCTTGTTCAACTGTCTAGGAACCAGCAAAATTACACAAAAAATATCTTAATAGGAAATATCACCTACAAATTATCTCTTTGTTTTGGGTATACTGTGTGTTAGGAATACAACTGTCATCTATGTAGGAGCTGATTCTATTAGTAATTATTATAAACATGTAACCGAAGGGGCCTCTCAAGTGAACTATGTGAGGATCGCGTCTAGTAGTGTGCAAATCGTTGTTAATTGTATCACCATGTGGAAGTTTAAGAGCAAAAGCTAACACCTATCGGAAAAGGCACTCTCTAAAATTTTCGAGTTATTCTTACAGTGTAATAGCTCATGGCTCAATTTTTTTTTGTTAATTTTCAAAATGGTTTCTGCAGCCGTTTAGCAGCGCAAAATTATACAAATTTTGGGAATACCATTGCTCCTTAACACTTTCGCTGCGGCCGTTCAGGTTGTGGCTCACCTCCCACGCTGACTGTTTTTTTTTTTTCGAAAATATTGCATGTCAGAAATCGAGTAGTGTCAATAAAAATTGTATATACAGGATATTCCATGTTTTTTGGACTGACTCTCAGGAGAGCGCACCTGGACAAGAAGTTCTTGTTCTATGCTGACTGGGTGGCATTATAATAATAATAATAATATTAATACACAATATGACCTGGCCCACATGAGGGTCGTGCGCACTGCGCTAAGAACGGGACCAATCCTCATGAGGGTCATGCGCTTCGAAAGTGTTAAGGGAGTGGATAACTTTAGAAGGCAATTTTTCCATTCGACGTCGCGTTGGTTAAAAATTAATTCAATTTGCCGTTATCTCACGTTATTCAACGTGTATCTCAAAATATAAGCCCGAAATCAAAATATTGATGTCTTGTAAAGTTGTTGCCTCATTATTTGTGAATCCTATAGTGTCATTTTTATATTTTTATAATAAACTAGTATAAACAATAAAAAATGTAAAATGATGCACAAACAAGCATTGCATTACCCGCCCTGGCCGCACTCGCCTCTGTTACACCTACACTTTGCACAGGCCATACTTTAATACAAAGAACAAAGAGAAAATAACACAAAGGGGTTGCGGCCTTTATAGTTTCGTGATTATAGTATTTGAAATATTAACAATACTATGCCAATTTATTAATTAATCGGTACGTGTGTTACTGCAATACGACCGAATAACAATTATTATTGGTAATGAACATTCTGTACTTATTTGCATAATTTAACTTATAGGAAACTAAACCAAACAGCGAAAATATGCATCTGCCATTGCATGATCCTATTTGTACAGCAACTTGTAACTGTATAAAAACTCCTTTACATAGAGATTTTGGAGTTTTAACGAAAGCTTATTAGCCGGAGAGCGAGACAATTGAAATATATATATAATTAAAGTAGCCTATGCAACTCACGAATATACAAAAACTGAAGTCATATTCTTATATAAAATGACCTGCTGAATTCGATTATGGAGGTCGCGATTCGATTCGCATTTGCGAAATCTGAAAAAATCGCACTTTTCCACGTTTCTATGAAATTTCTCAAAAATACAACATTTTACATTTCCCATTCCATAACTTTGTTTATAACTATTGACGGTCACATATATTCAGAAACATAATGAATTGATTGCCATACCTAAAATTGTATCAAAAATAGAATATCTAGTACAAATAAAATAGTTTCATTCGAGATCGCATGAATTTTTCGGTAGCTGCTTTGAAAAAGTTTGTATCGAGGAAACTCTTTGTTACTGAAGTACCAGTATGAGGAGTGAAATGTAGTTTAAGGACTGAATTAAATTTTGAAAAACAAAAAATCGTCGTTTATAACAGTTTTTTTTAACATAGACGCGTAATAAGATTGAACGTTTTACGCGCTGCATTAAATCCTAGGTTACCGATGCAGTAGACCCTCACTTTAATCGATAACATCTCAAAAATGGAGAGGTTGGAAAAGTAAAAAAATTACGTGTTCATTATGTGTCTATTTTAAACCACTCGCTGAAATTTGAATAATTTACGTTGAACAGTTTTAAAACTGCTGAGTTATATAGAAAAATGTATCACTTTTCAAAGAGATTTTAACAGACGGAATAAGCATGAAGTAACGTTTTTGATAATAGCTCTGAAAATTTAAAGTAAAAAATTATAAAAAAATATCACCGCACGAGAAAAGCTGTGTTATATCTGTGACTAAAATATTATTCACATATAGTGTATATTTTTCGAAATATAATTAAAAGCTTGTAATCGAGGAGTTTTATTGAAATCAAAATATTTCTACTGGACACTAACGGAACATAGAAACATTTGAAAACTTTGTTAATTCACAACATACCTTAGATGCGGTAAAGATGACAAAACATGTCGAGCACTTTGTCATAGATATCCCAGTCCCAGTTAAATCCGCGAGACTGAGATGTTACTACAGCCATTAGGTCAGTGTTCGGCAAATAGTAGATCAAAATAAGAAACGATAATTAGCAGGATTCTTAAAACAAACGGGACAGTTAAAAAGTTCAGAGTAACAAACCTGTTAGGGCAATCATAATAACATAATGCGAGGGGAGCTAAAATTTTCAAAGTGCGGTATGTAGCCGTAATAGAGAAGGTTGAACATATAAGGTACCCTAAAGCAGGCCTGAATCACATTACGAAATTTTCTCCATAATCGATAGTCCATAATCGGCATCAAGCCGATGCACAGGAGATCTGTGAGTACTTCTACTCTGCAACCATGCACCTGGTTCTAACAGGAATCAAAGCAACCAACCAGTAGTTAGTCGTGGTCGTCCGCCCGAAAGGAATAGACGTGGATAATAAGTAAAACCGAAGGAAATAAGAGGAAGTCATCACGCGGACTAAAGAATCTATGATTTTATTTATCCTTAAACCAGTCCTTGAACATTATAGTCCTGTCAATCGAGGGGTTCTAGAGGGAAATGCCAATATTTGACTTCGGGGCTGTGTTTGGACTAGTTAGGAGGTAAACATACCAAAAAGTCTCCAAACATTCAGGGGAGGCAGGGGGGTACGAAGAAGGTCCCGGTTCTTGGTTTTACGCTTATATTTTTTACCATTAATTATTTTTATTTATTTGCTTTTATCATGATTAGATAATATTATTTAGGTATTATGCAAATCACAACTTACACACTTTTTTATTTATTATGAAAATATCTACTTTCTGTATATTATTGCCCTAATCTGGGCACGCTAATATACTAGTTAGGTAAATACTTTAAAACACTCATTATTGGAGAACCAATCAAAACAACTACTCTTCTAGCTAAGAATCCTATCATGTAATTCAATACCTCGTCAGTATTAGCTAGAAGAGTAGTTGTTTTGATTGGTTCTCTAATAATGAGTGTTTTAAATTTATTTACCTAACTAGTATATTAGCGTGTCCAGATTTGGGCAACATTATACAGAAAGTAGGTATTTTCATAATAAATAAAAAAGTGCGTAAGTTGTGATTTGCATAATAACTAAATAATATTCTCTAATTACGCTTATATCTCGAAAACGGATAGCCCCATATGCAAAATTAAAGCTGACTAAGTCTTCTAGAAAAATGTTTTTATTAATTTCTTTCGTATCTGTTATAGTTTTCGAGGTACTTAAAGGCTCGTCAAATTCGCAAATTTTTGAAAACATTTTTTTCTTCCTCACTTTCTAAATCTTGTACATCTTCACATTTTTGTGTGCTTAATCAAAAACCTTAGTAACATTTTGCTCTAATAAAAGCTATTTTACGTAAAAGTGAGAGTTGGCAGGCTTCTGGTGGTCACCATGTACTACAGATATGATTCAATTTCAATAAGGATTATTCTACTATGCTGTTTTATATATGTTCCAAATTGTAATTATATAATTTAAGTCTAATAGAAGTTATCGTGTTTGCAAAAACGGTCAACACCCAGACACACATACATACACACACACACAGACAATTTTTATTCGATATTTGAGTTCAGTCTGTTATGAAAATGGGACTTCTGTACAAAATTTTTTAAAAAAATTTGTCCAGCTACAATAAAGTTAGAATTAAGAGAAAAAATATAAAAGCCATTACTAAGCGATAGCAGATACAAAAAAAAATTAATAGACACATTATTGTGGGAAATTCTGCTTCAATTTTATGCATAATCACTTTTGGCTAGGGCTATGCGAAAGAACAAAAACCGGGACCTTCTTCATGCTATCCTGCAGCCCCCGTACCTCCTATATTCGGGGACTTTTGATATGTTTACCTCCTAACTAGTTCAAACACAGCCCCCAAGTCAAAAATTGGGATATCGGCATTTCCCTCTAGACCCCCTTCTTGAACGTTCATTGACAGGGTTATTATACTAAAAAAATTATTTATTGAACATTAAAGTTTAGTACAAAATTCCCATCCCCCGAATAAATGGCCGGCGCGAGGTCCAAAAAATCCCCCTCCCCCGATTAAAAAATTCTTGCTTGCTTCGCTTGTAAAATGCCGACTAAGCCCTAGAAACCCAGACCGCCACTGAACTGATTAATTTGTTCTAGCATCTGTCCAAGCCAAAACACCGCAGAGTTCGTTCCCAAACCGTGACTACCAGAGACAGGCGTGCCGAGGAGAAGTGAGTAGTAAGAGTAGTAGGTAACAACTTTCCTGATACTAGGGACGTTAATAATTTCTAACCTTTTCAGCAATAGGGCGTTTTCACTTTTTTTTTAAGTCGAAAAATACAAAATACTTATGGTAAATATTACAGCTGAAACAATTTTTCGGCAAAAAAATTTTTTTTTATAATTTTAAAAGCAATATAAATTCAAATTAAATATTTCCCGCCAAAAAAGACATCTAGTATTACTGGTCATCTGTGACGTCACTGCCTATATATGTCAATTATTATAAAATTTAACCTTACTTAATGACTTTTGTTGTTATTGTAAATTGTAAGTCAGAAACATGAGTAGTGCACCAAATAAGTGGTGTTTTGTGCCAAGGTGCAGAAATACTTCAGTAAATGCTCGAAATAAAAAGTTCCCAAGTGTTCCTATAGCGAATTATTCATGGAAAGTGAAATGGTTTAAAACAGCGAGGCGCGATTTTCCCAAATCGAAATCGACATATTCTTGTGAAGATTATTTTAATGTAAGTATAATTTATCTTTTCTCATCATGGTAAAAGTTAACCGATGATAGCTAGATGGATTAAGATTACCTTCAATATTATAAATAGATCATATATACTTACCATAAAATTATGCTTGTAATGGTATGAGATTTATTTTGAATTCAAAGTAATTTATCATAGCTTCTAGTATTATTGAACATTTATAATGAAACTTTGCTAGGTTATGATTTGTGGCGCTTACTTTCAGATTAGAAATTTTAAATAGCAACCACGCGCGACAGCTCTTACAGTCGTAGCCGGGGGTGGGTTCGCTTAAGAAGATTTTGCTTTGGCGATGTACTTATTCGTTGGTTCTTGTTTGTTGGTTACCAAAAATGCACGAGCTATTTTCTTTGCGGGCGCCAGCCGATCGCTAGGGATCGACAAGGGAGGGGAGTGACAAAACAAGCAAAATAATTTTAAACACAAGGAATAATCATAATAATAATTTAATAATAAATATATGTACGTGGTACAAAATAAATGACAAACAATGACTAAGTAAATTCTGAGCAGTATTAACACATAAAGGTAAATATAAATAATGAACGATAATAAAATTAAAGTGATCGCTACATCAGCCCTACCAAGAAAATTTAAATGTCTTCGTACATTAGATACGGAACGCGTCCCTATTATTAGGAATTTACTGTTTGACCGCAACCTTACTTTTAAGAAATTTGACAACTCGATGACAATAGTTGAAATTTGAAATTAATAATGGCAAATGATAAATTCAATTCATCTGGAAATGCTACATGCTATTTTGGCGATTGCCCACTTGAACAACAGGTAGGTTATAATAATAAAATAATATAACATGAAATAATGCACAAGCTAAATGTGTGTGACTACCCAAAGTTTTAAAAAAATGCAAAGGTGCACGTCAAATAAATGTGCAATTCTTAAACATTGATAAGAGCTAGACTATGTCTTGTTTTAGGTTTTCTACAAAAATTTAATACCCAAATAACAGCTGTTTAGTGAGTTTACAAGGTCTTACAAAAATAAGTCACCGACAGAAAATAAGAGACTTTTAACGAGTTGACAGGTTTTCGCTGCGGGCTGGTGCTTCTCACTGTTGTGTTAACTTAGGTGGGCCCCTTGGGCTGAGACGGATATTATAAAAAAGATGGACTTACAGTCGTCTCGCCGAGCGAGTTAATCCTACTTGCACTTTATTCGGTTGCGCTTCTTGGTTGAGCTGCTGGACATGACCCAGAAACAACGGCAGGTTATGAACAGTTCTTACTGGACCAGGTAACTTTCCATGTGGAGGCGTCTCACAATATTAATGTGTTCTTACAATGTTTCCACGCAGTGGATGAAACAATGCCTAGCGGGATCCTTAGATAGCTCAGGCTCTCAATGCCAGAAGACTCTACCAGGGAGGATTTTAAAATTGTCTTAGCCTTGATTTGAATGACATAAAATTATAGATGGGTGAAATAATTAAATTCGAGAGTAGAAAAGGAACCTGGAATTAAATGTTTCTCCAGTAAGTATCTAGCAGGAAAATTAAAATCAGTAGCAACCAACTCACCCTAGTTCTTATGAGGTCCTAACACTTCACAAATCAGGAGAGAAATGCCAGGAAATTCTAGATTTCAAAATGGTTACCTTTTTTTTTTGCCTCTCAGGTTTTTTGTTCAAAAAAACTTATAACATGCTACTTTAGATTTTAAAAATCCCTGTTTTAAAATGTCAAATCAATATCAAAACAAAGTTGCAATTTAACACTAAAGTTATTTAAATTATATACTTGTCCAAATTACCTCAAATAAGCTGAAGGTAAAGCCAGAAACATTTTAAGAACCCTTGCCTAAATTTATTTTGAAACTCATTGTTTATTAATTTGAACTTGTCATAACCTAGCCTGTTTGTTTCCATTTCAGGTCCTTGAAATTAAAGCTTTAAATTGAAAAGGGACATAGCACACGGGATGACAGGACAAGTCAAATTTCAACCGTTACACACCCCCTTTTGCTGGCAGAAAAATATTTTTCTCAGATAAAATATTTTTCTAAAATCACACCTAAATAAAAAAATTCCCATATTATGGACTACATATATACAAAAAATTATGCTAAATGTCAAAATCGGTAAGCGCTTAAATGTCACATCCGGGAACCAAGGTCGTCACCTTGACAAGAAAAAAATTGTCTAAATCAGTAACTTAAACTATAATAATAAACAGAATCCCTCTCATACATCAGCATCCGTTCACATTCATACGACTTGCAATCTAGGATTCTTCAACACCATCCAGGAAAGGTTTTAAGTCCTTTACATGCCATTTTCCTAAGTTTTTATTGTCGGCATCATCTACGAGTTCATATACTAGGGGACTTATTACTTTTTTCACGCGACAAAGTACGTTTTTGGGTGCTAATTTGGCCGCAAAACTTTGCACCGCACTAGACAACACATAGTTTTTCTTCCATACGCGTTCTCCCACAGCGTACTTTTCTGTCGGATGCTTCCTTAAATTATAAGTGTGAGCACACTTATCATAGGCCCTCTTCAATTCCTTTTGTACATCGGTGAAAATCTGAGGTAACTGTCCAATGCTCTCAGCATACTTTTCTCGATCGAAGGGATTAAGATTATAATCATTGACCGAAGTCAGGTTTCCATAAAATTTGCCATCAATAGGCACGTATCGTCCGAAGTTAAGATATGTAGGACTAAATCCAGTTGACTCATGTACTGCTGTTCTGAGTGCATAACCAATCTTCGCAATCTCCAGATCCCAATTCTTGTGGTTATCATTCTCGATATACGAACGCACAGCAGAACCAAGCACACGATTCACCCGTTCTACTTGATTGACTTGAGCACAGTACTTAGCATTGAACCATATTCTCGCACCATACTTCTCACACAGTGCCTTAAATTCCTTACTAGTAAATTGCGTGCCATTGTCACACGTGACAACTTGAGGAGCTCCGAACATTAAGAAAACCTCATTCTCGACAAACTTCACTATATTATTAGCCTTGGCTTGGCGCATGGGGTGCAGCAAGACAAACTTAGAGAAATAGTCAGAAACGGCCAACAAATAAGAGAAACCACGGGTAGACCTAGGTAGAGGTCCCCATATATCCACTGATATTACCTGCCAAGGGTAAGAAACTTGCTTTTGTTGACCCATGAAACCAGGTCGAGCAGTATTACTGGACTTCTGCGCCGCACAGACTCGGCAGTGCTTCACATAATTACTTATGTAGGTCCGCATTTTAGGCCAGTAGTACAAAGTTTTCACCCTAGCGCCAGTCTTAAACTTTCCAAGATGAGCAGATGTGGGATCATCATGGCACTCTCGTAAGACATCTTTACGATACATCTTGGGAACAACTATTTTCCACTCCGGCTCATTCAGATTCACTTCCCTCTCAATGGAAATGTGCTTATACAACAAATCATCCTTCAACATCCAATTGGGGTATTTGTTAGGTGTGGAGCGTACCTTGAGAACCATCTTTTGGTACCATTTGTCCTTGACACATTCTTCAGCAACTAATGACAAAACTGATACCTCTGCCACAGGTGCTCTGGAGAGTGCGTCAGGAACGACATTCAGAGAACCTTTACGGTGCTCAATGATCATGTCATACTGTTGTAGTTTGACCGCCCACCGAGCAAGTCGACCGGAAGGGTCCTTGAGGCGATTTAACCACAGCAGACTATAATGGTCAGTGATGACCTTGAAGGTTGTTCCTTCAACATAACATCGGAATTTTTCCGTTCCGAACAAAAGAGAAATTAGTTCCTTTTCGGTAACTGTGTACTTTCTCTCTGCCTGTGTAAGCGTGCGACTAGCAAAAGCTATCACCACTTCGTGACCTTGATCATTCAATTGTGTCAATACGCAGCCTACGCCTAAGTCGCTAGCGTCACACTGTATCGTGAACATCTTGGTAAAATTGGGTGCAACAAGAATAGGAGCCGATACCAAGGACTCTTTTATTTTCCTGAATGATTCGTCAGCTTCATCAGACCACACAAGTTTCTGAGATTTTCTTTTCCCCTTCATAAGAGATGTCATGGGTGCCGTCAAATTTGAAAAGAAAGGTAAGAATCTACGATACCATCCAACTAATCCAATAAATCTTTTCAATTCTGTTACAGTCTCTGGACGAGGGTAATTCAACATAGCAGTAACCTTGTCAGGATCAGTCCTGAGACCTTCGCCATCTAATAAAAATCCTAAGTATCGAAGTGATGGTAGACAAAACTCACACTTTTCTAGATTGATGGTGAGCTGTGCCGTTTTCAAACGCTTCATCACTTCGCGAAGCACTTCCAGGTGTTTTTCAAACGTGGGCGTAGCGATGATGATATCGTCCAAATAGACGAAGACATATGGCTCTAACGAGTAACCTAGTATGGTATCCATCAATCTTTGTTGAGTTTGCGAAGCATTGTTGAGACCAAAGGGCATCACTACAAATTCAAATAAACCTCGTGACGGTATGACAAATGCTGTTTTCTCACACGAACTCTCCTCCAACGGAATTTGCCAATAAGCACACTTCAAATCAATGCTGGACAGGTAGCGAGCACCCGTGAGCTTACTCAAAATATTGTCCACACGTGGAAGAGGATAAGCGTCCTTTTTCGTCAAGCTATTAATTTTCCTTCCGTCAAAACAAAATCGCATCTCTCCGTTAGATTTTTTCACCAGAAGTACCGGAGAAGCCCAGGGACTGGACGAAGGACGAACCACTCCTAGTTTCAACATGTTATCCAATTCCCTATGCAGATGCTGCAACATGTAAGGCGACATGTTATGGTGCCGTTGCTTGACTGGTTCCGCGGCACCTGTATCAATCTTATGGACAATAGCATTAGTACGGCCCAATTTCGTACCGGCCAACCACGACAGATCCTTAAATTCATCTATAACAGATTCCAACTCAATGTTCTGTTGTTCGGTTAACTCCGATCTTGATTGTACAGCATTAACTTCGTTGACTTCATGGATCGCATAATCCTGAGTTGAACATATTAATTGCTCCCTTTCACCACCGATAAAATATGAATTTTTACCATAATCCAAAATTACATTAAAAAGTTTACAAAAATCACTCCCCAAGATCAGGCCATGTGATATAGAGGGCACAATTAACACTTTAAGCACTTTAAAATGACCACCAATTTGTACCGGTAAGTTGACATAGCCAGTAATTTTCTGAGAAACACCATCAGCTGTAGTAATATTGGGTTCACCATAGTGCAAAATTTCCAAACCAACCTTGTCAAGAAGATCCAGGCTTTTTCCACCAAAAACGGAATGACTTGCTCCAGTATCCAGAAGAGCTATCACCTTCTTGTCAAGTACTTTAACCGAGACATAAGGCCTATTGTCATACCTTCGCTGCACCAAAAACATGTTTGCTTCGGTAGTCTTGACACCATCAGCATCTGTCTTTACAGCGAGACTCTCACCAGCATCAGATAACGTGGCCCTGCTTGCAGTTTCCGGAGCCCTAAAGTTTGATGATTGGATGTAAAAATTCTTGACAAATTCTTTCCAAACCTCCCATTCTGTCAAAGAAGTCTTTCCCAGATAAAGGCTATTCAATGAATTACGCACTGTAACAGTATTTGCGGTAAACATATCACTTTTACTCGATTTTCTGTAGACCTGACGGCTGTTGTGGGATTTACAGGAGAAGTGCCGGTCTACCGTGCATCTCCTGCCCTTGCGTTTTTTTGTGCAATTTGTGCAGTTGGGCTTTATAACACCTTCTCTGCCACATCCATGACAGGTAGGAACTCGCCTATTCTGATTTGCGCCACGCTGCACACCAGCTCGACAATCACGTCTCACATGGCCCGTTTGCTTACATTGGAAACATCTCAGTTCTGAAACGGCCTTAACCTGTTTTGTGGTACCCCCACTACGCTGCCAACTCTGTGTAGGTAGATAAGCCAAGTCGGGTTCCAAGGACGAAACAGTTTTTCGGGCGGTATTGGAAGTGCAAGGCTGTTGCTTAACAACACCGGCGTCCTCCAAGACACGGCAAATATCGCCAAGTTCTTCCACCGATCCAATTTCTTTGAGTGCTAAGTGGACATGAAATTCCTCTAATAGGTTTTTCCTAATCACCTTGAGCTTTTCTGCCCTGGTAGCCTTGAGAATCAAGCGACTGAACAGGTTTTCCATAGCAGCAATGTAAATAATCACCCGTTCATCCTTCTTTTGTCTGCGGTTACGAATTACTTCCCAGAGGTCGTCATCTGCGTCTTTGGGCAAAAAGTCTTTCCTCAGACATGCCACCAATTCCTTCCAAGAATTGATCTTTGGTCGTACAGAACGATACCACACTTTTGCTGGACCTTCAAATAATTCAATGGCTGCCCTAAACAGTTCATCTTCAGAAACATTTCTAGCGAAGCTCAATTCTTCGACTTGTTCCAAGAATGAATTTACAGAACACTTAGTCGTTGTACCATCAAAAGTGAGGTTCCACTTGTGAACTGGAAACGACTTGCTAGTGGTTGTGGCGTTAGAAGGAGTAGCAGTGCGAGCATGGTTCGCATCACCCTGTCTATGTCTTTCCATAATTTCTTCTAGTTCGTCTTCCAAAGTGCTAGCCATAATCAAGGTATCTCCTCGGTAACCACAAATTTCTTCACCGATATTTTCTGGAATGCGTCTTATTCTACCACCGATGTGAACCAGTCTACTCCGAATTCTCTCGAAGACATCTTTATTTGTACCATCAAAATCATCTACTAGTGCTGTGACCGATTTGATGCTCTCATCTAGTTCCTTCTTCTCAGTGTCAAACGAAA
Source organism: Rutpela maculata (assembly GCA_936432065.2). NCBI lineage: Eukaryota > Metazoa > Arthropoda > Insecta > Coleoptera > Cerambycidae > Rutpela > Rutpela maculata. The sequence continues at coordinate 132,733,977 of OW386287.2, read as the reverse complement.
AATTTGGTACCTCGTAAACGTGTACCCCAGGTCTAGCCATATCTTTTTGTAACTCCCTTCGCAAAAATCTCCTCTTTTGAGGCATGTCCGCATTAGTAGTAGCAATTCCACGAATTCTCAACTCATAATTCATTTCATGTGTCCTCAGATGAAGTGGATCCATACTGTAATCGGCCATGATGACAAATGTAATTTATCGCAGTCACCACCCAAAAACGCACTTTGTTCTTAAACAATGGGATAACAGTGCCCCTTATTCACACCCTGTATATAGTAAGGCAAAAGCTAACTCGGTTGTAAGTATAACCCCACGTGTAAATGTAATAAAAAAATTTAAAAATTGGCAAAATTTGTAAGTCCACCTGGCACAATGACTTAAAAATTATTACGTATCTCAACACTGTTAGTAAGTAATTATATAACTTGGCACGTTTATCGACACCCCTATACGTATATAGATAAATAAACGCTGTTTCACTTTGTAAACACCGTGTATATATGACACTGCAAAGCTTTACAATTTTATAAACACCGCTAAGCGAAACAAGATTTTGAAATAAACACTTTTTTTTTTTTTTTTTTTATAACCCCTGTATAAAGTATTATTGTAAAAGTAGACACTTTTGATCACGCTCGTATAAATTCACAAATTTAATGTTACAGATTTTATATATAACACACCTCGTACTAACAATACAAAAATAATTTGAGCTACTTGAATGCTAAGTATGCACATCTCTCACTTTTCTATATACCCTCTGTATATGAAACTCAAAATCGCATACCCCACATATATTCTATGTACGCAGTTCACTAACACCTGTACACCTATAGTATACGACAACACCTCTCGTACACAATCCTAAATAATGTACGTATAAAAATACCAACAATGTAAAAGTACAAACAATGTAAATATACGCACCCTGTATACACTTAAACAATATCGCATACAAATGAATATTAATTTACGTATTTAAAAAAATAAACAACTGTTTAAAGTACACACTGTATAAATATCAACCAACAATCAATGCAACACACAATCTCCTGATTCGTTTTCAAATATCCACCCTGTACATTCAGTACGCAAAAATTTCTTTTCAAAATGACGTATAAATATGAAACATATATAGTTAATCACCAAAAAAGTTTTAAATGCTACTCATGCATTATAATATTCAAATATACGTACTTGTCTTGCCATCTGTCGTATATCAACGAAACTAAAATAATACTGCTCTACCGAAAATTAGTTTGTCTGTCTTGTCTAGGACGAGGATAGGAAATGGGATAAAATAAATTAGCTCATTAAAAGACACCGGCTGAAATAAGTACACCAAATTTGCAAAAGCTTTATCTAAACTTTAATTATGTCCCAACACCAGGAAAACTATTATTTTTTTTTAAAGCAAAATCAATTTAATTTTCAGCCCCTATAGTTGCGGCGCCATTTTGTGGCGCTTACTTTCAGATTAGAAATTTTAAATAGCAACCACGCGCGACAGCTCTTACAGTCGTAGCCGGGGGTGGGTTCGCTTAAGAAGATTTTGCTTTGGCGATGTACTTATTCGTTGGTTCTTGTTTGTTGGTTACCAAAAATGCACGAGCTATTTTCTTTGCGGGCGCCAGCCGATCGCTAGGGATCGACAAGGGAGGGGAGTGACAAAACAAGCAAAATAATTTTAAACACAAGGAATAATCATAATAATAATTTAATAATAAATATATGTACGTGGTACAAAATAAATGACAAACAATGACTAAGTAAATTCTGAGCAGTATTAACACATAAAGGTAAATATAAATAATGAACGATAATAAAATTAAAGTGATCGCTACATCAGCCCTACCAAGAAAATTTAAATGTCTTCGTACATTAGATACGGAACGCGTCCCTATTATTAGGAATTTACTGTTTGACCGCAACCTTACTTTTAAGAAATTTGACAACTCGATGACAATAGTTGAAATTTGAAATTAATAATGGCAAATGATAAATTCAATTCATCTGGAAATGCTACATGCTATTTTGGCGATTGCCCACTTGAACAACAGGTAGGTTATAATAATAAAATAATATAACATGAAATAATGCACAAGCTAAATGTGTGTGACTACCCAAAGTTTTAAAAAAATGCAAAGGTGCACGTCAAATAAATGTGCAATTCTTAAACATTGATAAGAGCTAGACTATGTCTTGTTTTAGGTTTTCTACAAAAATTTAATACCCAAATAACAGCTGTTTAGTGAGTTTACAAGGTCTTACAAAAATAAGTCACCGACAGAAAATAAGAGACTTTTAACGAGTTGACAGGTTTTCGCTGCGGGCTGGTGCTTCTCACTGTTGTGTTAACTTAGGTGGGCCCCTTGGGCTGAGACGGATATTATAAAAAAGATGGACTTACAGTCGTCTCGCCGAGCGAGTTAATCCTACTTGCACTTTATTCGGTTGCGCTTCTTGGTTGAGCTGCTGGACATGACCCAGAAACAACGGCAGGTTATGAACAGTTCTTACTGGACCAGGTAACTTTCCATGTGGAGGCGTCTCACAATATTAATGTGTTCTTACAATGTTTCCACGCAGTGGATGAAACAATGCCTAGCGGGATCCTTAGATAGCTCAGGCTCTCAATGCCAGAAGACTCTACCAGGGAGGATTTTAAAATTGTCTTAGCCTTGATTTGAATGACATAAAATTATAGATGGGTGAAATAATTAAATTCGAGAGTAGAAAAGGAACCTGGAATTAAATGTTTCTCCAGTAAGTATCTAGCAGGAAAATTAAAATCAGTAGCAACCAACTCACCCTAGTTCTTATGAGGTCCTAACACTTCACAAATCAGGAGAGAAATGCCAGGAAATTCTAGATTTCAAAATGGTTACCTTTTTTTTTTGCCTCTCAGGTTTTTTGTTCAAAAAAACTTATAACATGCTACTTTAGATTTTAAAAATCCCTGTTTTAAAATGTCAAATCAATATCAAAACAAAGTTGCAATTTAACACTAAAGTTATTTAAATTATATACTTGTCCAAATTACCTCAAATAAGCTGAAGGTAAAGCCAGAAACATTTTAAGAACCCTTGCCTAAATTTATTTTGAAACTCATTGTTTATTAATTTGAACTTGTCATAACCTAGCCTGTTTGTTTCCATTTCAGGTCCTTGAAATTAAAGCTTTAAATTGAAAAGGGACATAGCACACGGGATGACAGGACAAGTCAAATTTCAACCGTTACAGATTATTAACTGAAATGACCAATATATCAAGCGATGCATGTCATGGCTAGTGATATTCGACGTCACAAAGATATAAAATACTTGTTTATTATTTTCAGCTTGAGGAAGTCATGGAAAATTACATTCGATACAAACTTATGGGAGGAAAAATGATTATGAAGGAAGATGTAGTTCCACACATATTTAACTGCCAACCAGACAGAAAAGGAGCAGCGCCTGCACCAAAACGATCTCTTAAATATTTAGAATCTCACTCTGTAATAGATCATAATTTGATTGCCCACACAGACAGTGTTATTATTATTGCATGTGCTGTTATTAATTTACAACCTTCCATCATTAAATAAAGTAGTTTATGTAGTAAATATGAAACTGTAGTTTTCCCCTATAAAGAAAAAAATCAAAATATTATTAATACAAATTTTGGCTTTTATTATTCAGATAGACATTGCATTTTCAATATATATAATTTTAATTGTCAACAACAGTTATTTAATAGTGGGTAAACAAAATTTTCCCAATTTCGTAAACTGTCTGTAATAATATTTAAAATGTTCACAATTTTTGTTTTTTCAAAATTGGAGTTCGCAACACAAAAAATTCCTTTTTGTTGATTTGCACATAACATTTGTAAGTATACTTGCGCTTTAAATTTGTCTGTAATTTGATCATTTTTTATACAGTTCTCCAAAGTATTTTCAGTGCGTGGACACTTCACTTCTACCACATACTCTGAAATAATAGGTACCGTCAGGTGAAGCTGCAAAAACGAGATATAATGGTGAGAAGAAAAGTCCACAATCTTTCACTTTTTAAGTTTAAATTTTTCCTCCACAACGGCCACCACCTTCTCTAAATTGCGGCTCCTTTCCGTATATTTATTATCCCTTATTTTGTATGCACCTACTATAGACTCGACCGCTAGCGATACAATTTCTCTGACATTTTATTTTTAACAAATTATAAAAATCACTGCACTTTTTACTACTATCAGAAGCAAATTTCAACAAAATTTTATAAACTGACAAATTTGCAAATTTGTTTTGAACCATACATCTGAATTATATTTCATTATTTGTCCACCGAGAAGATTTTGTATCCCAATATTTAATAATTCTTGTCTAACGGTGCTCTGGTCAAATTCTTCCTTTTACAGTGCATAATGAGTCTTCTGGTTTGAACTCCACATACCCAATAGCACTATTCACGTTGTTCTCGAGATGAGCTGCAAATAAACATTTAATTATATCTCTAGCACAGACTATTAATTCTACTTTCTTTTAAGGTTATGTTGTTAATATAAATAATCGTAAATAAACCAAATTAAATATAACATAACAATGTGCAATAATACGAAAACTAAATCATAAATTTAATAACTCTATTAGTTATTAAATTTATGATTTAGTTTTCGTCTATTAGCCTCAAGCTGCAAACAACTAATTCGTTACTTTATTTTAAATACTTACTGCTGCTGCTTTTACGCCCTTCAACTCGGTTGAATGAAATCGATCATTTTTAATACGTAAAAATACTTAAACTGGATAAACTGTTCGTAGAAGCTTTCACGAAATTGTCAATAACCATTGTTCACTTTCTTTAATTTGTGAGAAACACTAGAAACTAGAAACAGGTTTCAAATATCCAAGCCAAATATGGTAAACTTGTAAAGAATAATAGGTCCGTTCGGACTCTACATTTGTTGCACTAGTGCGAATATTAGAAGGAGATAGATTGTGACTCTACATAAGTCGAAAAGAGACAGATTTGCACTGGTGCAGAGAGTGGAGAATTTAAAAAAAAAAAAACGAACAAAGCTATTTTGTCTTCTGACAGATATATGAAGCGACGTCACCAGGATCATTACCCAATAAGGTGACGTTCTCGAAATTATTCAAATATTTGAATTTTAAGTCGATTTGTTTATTAAATATTTATTTTATGACGACAATTAAAAAACTAAGAGACTTGGAACACAAATTTATGCGCCTCATATCAAATTCATCTAGATACACCTCCCTCAGAGATCTCTATGAACGTTGCAATGATATAACACCACTAGCGGACTACATCAAGATTACATCTGAGAAATTTTATCAATTCAAACTAGGTGATAGCCCGCTAACAAACAACATCACGCGCATCAGAGAGCATAATGCACCATTTAAGATAAAACACAAATTACCATATCAGGCGCAACTTTCAACTTTAATTTTTTTCCTGCACTTACAAAAAAGGGTTTTTTGACTAAACGATTTTTCCCTTACCGTCAATTATGCTTTTATACATATTTTACAATAGCGTCTTTTGCATACATTAATTATCTTAAGTTGTTTTTCTTTATACCTAATTAATCTTATACACATTTTAATTCGTTTTACTGTGAAAGGAGTTTGTGTTCAATTTTCAGTTGTTTATAATCTGAACTGGCCTCGTCTCGTCCAGCCTTTCAATTCCACGGCGCCTCGCACCGTGGATGTCTGGCTGGCTCCGATGCGTGTGCTTGGGGAGGAAATTTTTATTTGTTATTTAATTTGAAATAAAGTTTATTTGATTTGATTTGTGTTTTCAGTGCATCTGTCGTGCACATGTCAACTGGATTCACTGAGACAAAGTTATGGTCTATCCTAGCGTTCACGGGGCCTTTGGTGCAGATATGTCAACTAGAGGAACCAGAACGTACGTCGTGACTAATCATACCTTGTTTCAGGTCAGGATTTGCAGCAATTGTTTTCATTCCGATGGTGGGGAACCGCTCCTTGTGTTCTCAGTGCATCTGAGCTAGTTGTGTCAACTGGATTCACTAAAACATAAAACTGATCTACCTTAGCATTCACAGAACGTCTGGCGTGGATGTGTCAGCTATAGGAACCGGAATATACGTCGTGACCTAACGATACCTTCTTTCAGCTTAAAAGGGTACTGCTTATTAGCCAAGTTTGAAACCTAGAGTTAATAATTTGCTGTGTAAATATTTGTTGTTTTGCTTCCTCATTCCTGGTATCCAGGCACTGTCTGTATATCACATTTCCTGTCATACCGCATCGTTCACCGTATATTCTGGTCATCAGATCATAAATGACGTCACAATATCGTTTTGCTTTCGACTGTTGTAGTCTAACTGTAGCTTGAGGTTCTAGTTTCCGTCATAGTAATAAGGGTGCCATTAATCTTAGTTATAACCTCAGGAACCTGTATAATTTAGTATTAATTAAGGACTGTTGTATTCCGAATTGTGTGTTTTACTGTTCGATATGTGAAAAGGTCTAATTTTCTTTTCGGCCCACTAGACATTTCGGTTTCTCCACTATAGTTACTGAAGCTGGCTTTGAAGGTAGTGGCGTTCTTCCACTTAAAATGGCGCCAGAGCAACCGTTCTGTAAGTACTGCTGTTGCTAGGGTGTCAAAGTGACACTTCGCAGCCTCACTGGGAAGTATGTCACTGCGCAAAGTGGTACCTTCTTCACGAACGGAAATTTTGATGTACGAGCCATAGATAAGGAAAGATCAGGAACAACAATTAAATAGGTCGAAAGTAAAATGCACAGTTCCCTATTTGTCTCTTCATGTCTGTTGGGCCCAATTCTGAACTTGGAATGGAGCAGTCGGCACACAGATTTCTATGTGCACTGCTCGTTTTAATCTGGTGAGTTAATCAAATGGCTAAGAGGTCATAGGATTAACAAAGTTAACGAATTTAAACGTTTAAGAACTAAAATTAAAGTTGGAGTTGATGCTGCCTATACTAATTATATCCGAGACATTGAAAATAATATTGTGCGGGAACCCCAGAAATTTTGGCCTCATATTAATAGTAAGAAAAAGTCTACTGATATTTTCACTCATATATTCTTAAATAATTTCGGTAATCCTAAACTAATGACATAATTAACTCATTCGCTGATTTTTTAATTAAATTTTTCCCTCAGATAATCTTGAATCAATAAATGACCAAGTAGAAAACACGCCATCTCTTGATATCAACGAAGTCTTCAACGCTTTGAGGAAACTTAAACCTAAATTAATCGCTGGGCCGGATGATATTCCGTCGTTCTTGATAAGAGATTGTGCCGCTATGTTTTCGTATCCACTTTCAATACTTTTTAACTTATGTATTCGCAATGGTCAGCTTTCGTATGTGGAAATTCTCAAATGTATAATTTTTAAGAAGGGCGATAAAAACAATATTGCCAATTTCAGGCCTACAACGATAATATGCAATTTTTGCAAGGGTTTGGAAATTTTATTGTATGATTTCATATATCCTAGTATTAAAAGTCACCTATCAGCATAGTTTTGTAAAAGGGCTCTCCACCACCTCTAGTCTAATATGTATAACCCAATCTATCTCAATTGATCAACCTAAACAAATGGATGTAATATGCACAGATTTTTCTAAGACATTCGACACCCTCGATCACAATATATTGCTTCAAAAGATGTCTTGTTTCGGTTTCTCCCATTCTCTGTTGGTATTTTTTCAAACTTATCTTCTAGGCAGAAAACAATACGTAGTTTATGGTGGGTTTAGGTCTATCGACTACTTGGTAACATCTGGAGTTCCGCAAGGATCAATTCTTGGGCCTCTACTTTTTAACCTATTTACAAATGATATTGTGGAAATTATTCAAGTTGACTGCTTACTGTACTCTGACGACCTTAAACTCTTTATGATTATTAGCCCCATTGAGGATTGCAATCTATTACAAAATAGCCTCTCCAGCATATCCAATTGGTTTTTTCAAAATAAGTTAACTCTAAATGTGCCCAAATGCAAAGTTATGTCCATATACAACCAAACTAGCACCTACTAAATTTAATTATAGTATAGATAATGCGATTCTTCAAAGACCCGAGACTTTCAAGGATCTTGGAGTAATTTTGTATTCAGAACTTTCCTCTGTACCACACATAAATAACTCAGAAGGCTTTAGGACTTTAGGATTTGTATTCAGATCAAACAGAGAGTTTACAAAAGCAAAGTAGAATATCTTTGAAGTATCAGTATTGATACTTCAAGGATGCTCTACTTTGCTTTTGTCTGATCTGAATTGAATACGCGTCGCTCGTGTAGAATCCTTATTATATGACTCATATTAATAACGTATAAAAAGTTCAAACGCGATTTGTAAAATTATTATGGTGTCGAGATTGCTACTCTCAAATATTTGTATATAACCTATTACATAACAAGGTAGAATATCAAGAATTAAAAAAAAAAATTACAGTTTGATGTCCCAGGCTTAAATATTCGAGCCATGCGCACTTTTTGTTTACAATCCGCACACCAAGTGTCTTAAATTTTCTTCTCTATTTTCGATGTGTCAAAATTACAATAAAAATTGTGATAAATTCGATATTTTCAACTGTACTGTTAATTCCATAAAAGAATGCTATAGACAGTAAAATGTTGCTTTCCTTTGGGTTCTGCCTTTATTTAGTTTTAATTTAATTTTATGTTTGTCTTATATTTTTTTATTTGTTATAATTTCTATTTTATGTACTTGTCGTGCTCTGTAAATGGGTAGTACATGTTGAGCAGTGTATGCTAAATAAATAAATGAATGAATGAATGAATGAATGAATGAATGAATGAATGAATGGATGAATGCATGAATGAATGAATGAATGAATGAATGAATGAATGAATGAATGAATGAATGAATGAATGAATCAATAAATAAATAAATAAATAAAAGGAAATGCGCCCTTTAGCCTAAAGAAGAAACAACGCAGTAGCGAAATCATTACAGATTTTCTCATAAATTATTTTTTAAGTAGACCACCCTGTACATGTTTTATTAAAAATATATCCCATTTCTGCATTGACAATATCGTCAACTACCTACCAAATATTATTCTTCACTGCCAAATACTTTTGTAGATATAACGTCAACAGATTGTCGGAGCTGAAGAACCTTAATTTTCCTAATCTATAGTCTAAAACGTGAAAATCCGAAAAAATACGAAGAATAATTTTTTCGCGATTGATATACTTTCGGTATATGAGGGAAGTAAAAATATGACGGAGGACAATACTATCTGGCACGTAGTCAGCATAAACGTTAAAAAAGAAACCTACTATACTTTTAGCGGAAAATATTCAGGGTGGTCACTTTAAAAAATAACTAATGACTTATATAATTTTAGTTAATAAAACTATACAGGGTGGTTATCGAATCGAAAATATTAACGGTACCAAATTAAGAGGAAAGTTGTGAAGATATGCAGATTTTTTAAAATTGTATTTCAACCTTCGCCTCGATATCTGAATCGGCCTGTTTTTGGAACATTTGCTTTAAATCTAGAGATATCCAGAATTCCTGGCTTTGATTTCTGACTACGGTTGAAACAGCTTTTCAAAAAGCATTTTTCAATGACATATCTGCATACTGATAATTTTTAGGACACACTATAGTCATAAAACTCTGTCGCTTAAAGTAAATTTTCTAATAAAATGGAGGAGTCCTATTCCTTCAAATAAATAGCCTTAATTTAATAAATTGCTGTATAAACAATTATAAATGACCTAATTCTAAAAACAGTATATTTGCGATAATATCTAAATAACTTTAATGTCAATGTTCAAATTTTTCAGAACTGTATTAAAATGTAATCATGTTAGAACAATATCTATTTAGTTTTATTATTTTATTATTGAACCACCCTGGCCTCTCTCGGTGTTATATCGTACTCTCTGTAATATTCCTGAAGCTCTTCTTTGTAGACAACATTTAATGTTTGTCTAAGAGGAGAAAGGTTCTGTTTAGGTTCTGTTTAGATCTAGCTTGATCAACAGCAATTTTTCTGACTTGCTATATCTTTTTATTTACTACCGGGTTTCTAAAAGATTCAGATCAATCTTTACACACCTAAACCTTCTTGAAAAAATGAACTGCAGAATGCAAAATCCCTATCAAAATATGTTCAGTGGTTCTCGAGATAAGTGCATTCATACAGCGACTAAAGCGTATTGTGTGGCGAATATGCTGGTCACACTGTCTATCGTATATTGAGTTCAAACCCCAGACCTGGCACTGCCAATGTCGGTAGGTATGGATTTGTATCTGCATTTTTCGAAATACGTAACCCTCTTCCGGATAGCCTTGGCTTTAGATTTGAAGGTTGTCTACTGTATGTGATGCGTCTATATTTATGTTTTATGTTTATACTGACAGACAGACATAGCGTTACGTTTTTTTATACTATGTAGTAATTATATTGCAATATTACATGAACTAGAATGAAACAGCGGTGTATGGCATAGTAGCGTTTATAATATATTTATTTCAACAATTTTTAATTAAAAACTGCAATATTCGTAAAAAGCCTCTAATGTATATCATGTAATATAGCAATATGTACGTGCTCTGCGTAAATATTTTTATCTAAATGCTGGTCTGGTATAAAAACAAGAATCATAATTGATAGTCCGTATAATTTTAGCTTTTGATGCTTTTCGTTTAGTTAAAATGTAATTTTCATTGTGTATAAATTACATAAAATAAAGCCCGAGAACCGGTGCTGAGTGCTGGCTTTTAAGTTTTTAGTGAAATTGGATTTCTATCCATGCTTGTTAGTGTTTATTTTATTGGGTCAAGTTTTCCTTTTTGCCTATCCTTAGTCATAAAATATAGTACAAAAATATGCACACACCAGTTTATATTTCCTTTAACATTTTTTTTTCAGTTTCAAATATAATATAGGTAGTTTATTTATAATATCATGGGACACGGACAAATATATCTACTATAGTTAATCTACCTATAGTTAATGAATTGTTACTAAATATTAAGAAATTATGAAATATCTGTATTTACAACATACAAATATCCAAACGGATGAAAATACTTTAATGACCTTCCACACGGAGAAATACACTCAAAAGCGGACTGACTACCCCTCTAAAAATATCATTTTCTGGTCGACTTAAACTATTTTTTTAAACAATAGATTTCCATAACTCTATTTTGCTACTTAATTTCTTATTAAAATTTTCATTTCCAACGCCGATGTTTCTTCAATGACAAAAAAAAAGGTTAGTGATTTTCTATATCAAATGTGACTATACTGCTGGAATCAGGATTCTTTCGATTGGGTATGTGTAAAATTACATAAAAAAATATTAGTCTTTGGTCTTCAAATGATATATAGAACAATGAAAATTATGCTACATATTTAAATTGCCATTAATTACCACGAAAATCGTTTATTTTTTAATACTACCTTTTAAAATGGACCACTGAATATTTATAAATTAAATTATAAAAAATTTTACCCAACGGTTATCCGTAAATTGGCAATTAATTTGTTTATAGCAACTGGGAAAGCAAAGCCTACTAATAATAACATTCTTCCATAATAGTTAGTTAGTTATATCAATAATCGTGTAGAGAAACTAAATAATTAATTACCAATATTATAAATAGCGGTCGTTAAAAACGTATACAATTTAATTGATAATCATCCCAAAATCAATTTTAAAAGATAACCGGCTCGGTGGCGTAGTGCTTAAGGTCTTAGGCTTGAGACCACGGGGTCCCGGGTTCGAATCCTGGCTAGGGTATGGATGTGTAGTGGTGTTTTTCACGTGTTGCCGAGACGGTAGCAGTGGGCTAGACTGCGGTTGTGTGAAAGACAACACGGTCTAGTCGCTCTCTTCTCCTGAGTTCGAGTCTCAGCTGCGGCAGATGGCAATGTCGCAGGGAATGGGTGTTGTGGTGTTGTCTATGTGTGTCCGTTCATCCTGGTTGAGTGGTAGAATAGCCTACGGCTAAACTCCACCAGGACATTAATCTAAATAAGGCGAGTAACAAAAAAAAAATATGGCTTCCATGGCAACTAATTGCAATTACTATATATTCCGAAACTGTTTATATATGGTATTGGAATCTCTGTGCTAAATTTTTTATAAAGTTATATTAGAAACTGCTTGCAAGTAATCTGTGTGAATGGAACAGAGGGTAATAAATATCCCATAAATACAGGTGTACCACAGGTTGTAACCATATTCGGTGTTTTCACAAATTTTAAAATCTCATTGACTATAAAGGTAATACTTAATTATAACTAAAAACTTTTGAATTTCCACAACCAGTTGAGTAATATCCAAGAGAATGTATTTTTAAATTTGAATTAAAATTTTACCGTCCTAAACACTAAGCTATTTTGTTGACGTCATCGGTCATAAACATCTAACCTCAAAAATACATATCTTTTAAAAATTTCCGAGTAATATGTCACACGGAGGTCCATATTAGGGCCATTGATTTGCCTTGTCTTCACCAATGATCTCGCCGTATACATACAAAGCAAGTACAATGTTCGTATAAAGTGCTACGCCGATGATACAAACTTTTCAATTGTTTAGAAAAGTCCTGACACAGTAAGAGGCGAAGAATGTATACAAAGATATTATACTTTGGTCAGACCAAAACAGCTAACGTATTATTTAGGTATAACATCGAGCCAAATCCCAACGCTGAACAGATTCTGTTAAAATCTTGGGAATCATGTTCGACCGCAATTTAACTGGGCTACTCACATAGATAATTTGTGTGTGAAGCTCGGTAGAGGTTGTTACGGCACGCGCAACTTAAAGAATCAGTGCAGTAAAGATGCTTTACTGACATTTTACTACTCTAATGTACACTGTTATGAGATTATGCTGTGCGGATCGAGTAATGATCGTCGGGTATTTATTTATTAGGATTATGGATAGTTTACACCCCAAGAATTATGCAGAGAATCTTTTAAGATTTCGAAAATATTAACTCTGACGGATATATGTATCTACGAAATTTGTTGCTGTTTTCAAAAATTAATCTGCTTTTCTTACAAACCATAATCAAACAAGATTTAAAGATCAGTTTCTCACTAACACTCAACAGCATTGCATGAAAAAAATGTTTTTATAATAGCCGTATAATTTATAATCATTTACCTACTGATGTAAGAAATTTCAATAGCCTATTTATTTTTAAAAAGACGATAAAGAATATGTTAACCGAAAAGTGTTTATATGATGTCAATGAATTTTATTTAGTATGGCTATTTTTTAGGCGTTCATATCTTTTGTAGTTTGTTATATGTTATGTATCTTATACAACTTTACGTGTATATTTTATTTTATATTTTACATTTTGTTATGCTTACGTCTAGTCTGTTTATTGGGTTTTGTATTTGTGACGCGTTCTTTTGTCACTTGCGTGATTATTACTTAATTGGGATTTGGAAATAAAGATTATTATTATCACTATTTAAGTATGTCTTTCAGCAGCATAATAAAAATGTTCATTGCCCTAGGTATCTTTTCTGTAAACTAATATTTTAATGTGAAATTTTATACATAAAAAGGAAAGGATTCAATATCCAGTCGGATAGTTTGGATTTTCGCTATAAAAAAATCATAGTAAGCCTTGAAAATTAAGATTTCATTATGAAATTAGGTACCAAAATATAGACCTATCATTAAAAAAAAAGTTTGAAATGGAGCAAAAAATTATTTTTTTAGGTCCAGTTTTGAATGGGTCAGTCATATATTATAAAGGTGGAATTGCACAGTGCTAGTAACTCGTACGAGTTACTAAAACCCAGATCTGGAAGCGAATGTTTTCACAGCTTTCTAGTAAATACGACGTCACTATAGCAGTTACTTTTCCGCGTTTAGAAAATCTGTAGCTTTCAGCAATTGAAATGAATTGTAACCGAAAAAACACTAAAAAACTTAAAAAACCAATCACAGTTTGCTTAAAAGTGACGTGCGAGGAAATGCTAGAAATATTACAGAAGGAACTGAATCCAAGAAAAAGGTTGTGTGTAAGAAAGTGGCTAGCTAGAAGAAATAAACACGGAACTTTAAGCATGCTTTCAAAGAGGCTTGCATTAGAAGACGTTGTTTAATACCGAAACTGTAAGAGAATGTCTACATAATGTTTTAATATTCCTTTACATAAAATATCTCGTGCCAAACAACGATCAGACACCACAGTGAGAATAAAATTAGTAATATTTTCATATGTAGCAACTGGAAATAGCTTTCGTAATTTGCAACAGCAATTTCGTGTTTCAAGACCAGCTATTTTAAAATTTGTACTTGAAATGTGTGGTGCAATTTATGATGCTAAAAATAATTTATTAAGGTAAGAGTAATATATTGATACATAACAAAATTCTTATTCTATTAACATAAAAAAATATTATTATATATTAACACAAAAAAATAATGATATAACTCATCTACTAAAGACAATAAAATTAGATATCAGACATTCTTTACATGCACTAGCCATAGCTTGTAAATTTATGCTGCTACTGGTAATTTCTAAGATTCCATCACTTTGATATTAGGATTGTAGTTGTAGAACGAAGGTGCGGGAGAAAATAATGTAGAAATTGAACTGCTGCTACCAGGAGAGTTCAACGATTTTTTAGATTACCTACTACTGAGATATCTCAACCTTTTTCTAGTTAATATTACTTTAATTTCATTCTGAGCAGATATGGCTTCTTCAAGCAGAAGTTTTTTAACTGAGCTGCCACGCTTGGCCAAAAATGTCGAACTCATTTAATCTATCCACATTTTTCAGAGATCCTGCTACATTGTTCAGTTCGCTTGTAGCATTTAAAAATGCCACATTATTTATTACAACTAAAGTATACCGAATTTCTAGAGTGATCAGAATTATCAAGGAATTATTTGTAAAACATGTTGAGTTCGGAGTTCATACGGTATAGTACGCGGTGTTTTCAACGCTCCCAATGTCTCTGCATTGAGCTGCCCTCTGCCATAATCTTGAAGGACTAAGAATTTAAAATTGAGAAAAACGAACATTAGGTGAAAGGACTGATATGTGATAAGGTGCTACTCTGTGAATGTTAATGTGAGAGCACACAAAAATAGTTTGTACTTGTGGTTAAATATTATGATATCTTATCAGCTTTGGAAATAAAACCACAGGGCATTTTTGTCTAGTGCAATTCTCAAATTTAAACTAGTAAATGAGCAACCTTTTTTTATAAGGCCCACACAACATCTTGGGCCTTTATTTTTTATTCCCCTTTATTCATTTAATTTTACGTCTCTAGTAAAATATATGTAAGGATTTGTTATATGGTTTTTGTCCCGTTACTACGATTTTTTTTTGCTCCTGTGCCTATTCCTGTTTAAGAAAAAACTATAGTATATATGTCTTTTGGATGTTTCCCTTTTCACTGTTGGTAAAAATTCATGAAATAGTCGTTGGATATATGGATCATGGTAATTTTTTTAAACAATAAAATTTCTGTAAAGCAAAAACATACGTATGCCATTGCTAATCATATACTTTATAATAATTAATTAATATATCATTAATCAAAATAATATTTTCTATACATTTTTATACTATTTTTAAAGTTTAATCAGACATATTATAATTCTGCTTATTAGATTTCCCTAAGGAATTAATGCTATCTAGGTATATCATGAAAATACCCTTTTTTGTCTATATGTGTGTGTTCGTCTATTTAGTAATATAAGTCTCAAACAAAAATATTTTTTTTGTCTATCTCATTTTAACAAATATAACCATCTATTAACCTTATAGTTAAATTTATTGGTTGGTTAGCTATAAATTAATTTTTTAAACACTGTTGGTTGCAACTAATTGGCGCCCTCTATAAGTAAGTATAGATAGTTAAAAAAGAACACCAGCATAACAACATAAAAAAAATAATTAAAAAAAAAAAAAAGGTAATCCACGGCCTAAAGGCTCCCGTAAAAACTGAGTAACCGTTAGCGTTTACGGTGTTACCTAACTTTTCCAAAAATTACGGAACACGTAAAAAATAGCGCCCCAAAATCGTGAGGCCTGAAATATTTTAAACATTTCATATTTCAATAACTGTAGATCAATAACTATTGTTACTTACTTAAATTATTTTGATAGACAGAAAATTTTTTTTTTGAGACTTTTGTTGTTCTATTATTAATTCATGGCACTGATATATTATTACAAGAAATAGTGACATATTCTGATATTTTTCGACGTTACCAATTCTGCTGGTTTCCGATCTTAATATAAAAATATTAAACAACCTTTGGTGTTTAGGGACTCTAACCATGCATATAGTTTTTTGATCGCAAAAACATTCGCCTTATATCTCTAGTGTTTTTGATGGTTTATACATTGTTTTCTTGCTTTTTAATTCTTAACAAATCTTAACTACGTACTGCTTACTATACTGGATGGACTTTAAAAATAAATAATTTCTGATTAAAATAATTTATAACTGTAGCGATTGTGATTACGTTTTCAAATAACTTAAATTATAATATAAATTACTAATATTGCTCACATTTGGTCTGATTAATTTTGTAAAGATGGAAATTAACTATATGAAACCTGTTCATTTACATGTAGAAGAATTAAACTATGAACTTCGAATTAGGGGAATTCTTACTACTAAAAAAGATATTGTTATTAAAAGAAAAATGTTAAATAGACGTTTAGATACCGAACGTGGCCGCGATATCGAATTATTTGATCCAGAATATAATTTCGCAAATGAACAAACAATTATTAACGATACTTTAAATCAACTTAGAACTCTTATAGATGAATTTGGTGGTCCAGAAAGTGACTCCGGTTTTCAGAGAATTAGATCGCGACTTATTTATATTACTAATCGTATAAAACGTATTAATATTCCTGATAATGATGATGAAAAAGTAGTTCAATTATTCAAAAATGAAAGCCATGCCACTTGTGTTGAACTTGAAGCTTTGTTGTTTGATAGTATTGTTCAGGAGACACCCTTGGTAAATTTAAGTGCTACCAATATTCCTGAAAATATAGCACAACCATCTACTAGCAGAATGTCTAATAATTTTCAACCAGTACAAAAATCTATTCCGGTTTATAAGTGGAATATTAAGAAATTTAATGGCGATACTACCACTTTAATGTCATTTTTGAGTAAAGTTGATGAACTTGCTAAAGCTAGGAACGTTACAAAGCCTGAACTTCTTGCTTCAGCTTCTGATTTATTTTCTGATAAAGCGTATGTTTGGTTTAAGTCAATAGAACAATCTGTTAAAGATTGGGATCACTTAGTTACATTATTAAAGAAAAATTTCTTACCTCCTAATTTTGATGATCGTATCTGGGACGATATTCGCGACAGAACACAGGGTAAGAAAGAACATGTTCATATTTATATTTCCGTAATGCAAACTTATATTAACCTTTTACAAAAACCAGTTCATGAAGGTACTAGATTAAGATATATCAGAAAAGGTATTTTACCATATTACAATGAACGTCTGTCTGTAGTAACAACTCCTATTAAAACGATAGAAGATCTCTTAAATTGGTGTAAAAAAATCGACGAAGGTCAAACATTTGCAGATGAATATCATTCTCCTACAAAAGCATCTAAATTTTTCCCTGAATTAAATTATTTAAGCAGAAGTGAACCTTCTACTTCTAGTTCAAATGTTTCGATAAATACTATTTCTCACAATGCACAAAAAGAACATCATAAGAAAAAATTTAATGCAAAGAAAACTCAATCATTTAAAAAGTCTGTTAATACTTCTAATAATTTATATCCTAATACTAGTAATAATAAACAAACTGTTATTTGCTGGAATTGTGGTGAACCTAATCATAGTTACCAGTATTGCACAGCCAATAGAAATAAATTTTGTTATAATTGTGGCAAGAAAAATGAAACTATCCGTACATGTAATTGTGCAAAAAAACTAAATAATGCGACACGGGTATACGGCCGTCGTGTGTCAATGCAGTTTAAGGCCTGTCGTAAATCTTTTTACATAAACAAGTTCCAACAAATAGAATCTAAAGGTACAGTAAACTTTTCCAAAAATAATTTTGATTTTGAAAAAGAAAATAAATGGGAAGAATGGAAAAAGTATGTTTCTAACTTTTTAAAGAATAATAAAATGAATAATTCACAAATTGTACCACTGTTCATTAAACAACCTTTCGATAATAGACCATATGTAGACATAGATATTTTTGGACGAACTGTCACTTGTTTATTAGATTCTGGTGCTACAAAGTCAGTACTTGGCCATAAAGCTTTATTTGTTTTAGATAAACTCAAATTAGCTTTAGATAAAAATTGTGAAAAAGCCATTTATACTGCTGATGGTACTGCACAAGTAGTATCGGGTTGTGTTTACTTGCCTATTCGTGCTGGTAATGTTTACAATGTTTTAAAAATTTTAGTTGTACCATCTTTGGAACATTCAATTATTTTAGGAAGTGATTTCTGTAAGGAATTCTTAATAGAAATTAATTTTAAAGATAATTCTTGGAATGTTAACAGTAAATTAAGTGATTGTGACATAAAACTATCCAAGGAAACGAATAGCTTAGTTTTTCCTACGTTGAATAGTATTGACAATTTAAATAATGAACAAAAACTTGGTGTACAGAAAGTAATTAATGATTTTAGTGAGATTAGTCTTAATGATAAATTGGGACGTACCGATAAACTTTTTCTTGAAATTGACACTGATGACGCAAAACCTTTCAAGGTCAGGCAATATCCTTTATCACCATACATGATGAAAATTTTGAATAGTGAGTTAGATGAAATGCTTCAATTAGGTGTCGTAGAACCGTCTCATTCTTCTTGGAACTCTCCTGTTCTTCTAGTCAAGAAAAAATCAGGTGAACATAGATTTTGTTTTGATGGAAGACGCTTGAATTCGGTTACGAAACCTGATGCCTATCCACTTCCTCGTGTAGATCGTATCCTTAGTATGCTTCGTGATGCACGTTTCATTTCAAGTATTGATTTGAGAAAAGCTTTCTGGCAAATTCCTTTACATGAAAATAGTAAAGAGAAAACTGCCTTCTCTATTCCCGGAAGAGGCTTATATCATTTTAATGTTGTTCCTTTTGGTCTTATTAATTCTGCACAATGTCAACAAAGATTAATGGATGCTGTCTTCGGTCCAAAACTAGAACCTCGTGTTTTCTGTTATCTCGATGACATTATTATTACTTCTTCCTCATTTGAAGAACATCTCCAAATTCTCTTAGAAGTTTTACATAGGTTGAAGGATGCCAACTTAACAGTAAATCTCGACAAGTGTGAATTTTTTAAATCATCTTTGAAATATTTAGGTTTTATAGTTGATTCTGAAGGACTCAAAACTGATCCAGACAAGGTGTCCGCCATGGTTAATTATCCTAGACCCACTACAACGACTGAAGTCAAACGATTTATAGGCATGACCTCGTGGTATAGGAGATTTATCAACCATTTTTCTACTTTAGTTTCTCCTCTAAATGACCTACTTAAGGGTCGCAAAAAAGGTCAAACAATAAAGTGGACTCCAGAAGCCGAAAAATCCTTTATTCTACTTAAACAAGCTCTAGTTTCTACTCCTATTCTTCGAAGTCCAGATTTCTCAAAGCCCTTCGTTATACAGTGCGATGCGTCAGATACAGGCGTAGGAAGCGTTTTAATTCAGTCCATTGATAATGAGGAATTTGTTATAGCATTTGCTACCAGGTCACTGTCTAAAACTGAACGTAACTATTCAGTTACAGAAAGAGAATGTCTTGCTGTGGTCTTTAGTATAGATAAATTTAGAGCGTTCATCGAAGGCACGCACTTTACCATCATAACGGATCATTATTCTCTTCTTTGGCTTAATAATATGAAGGAGCCAACCGGTAAACTTGCTCGTTGGGCTGTTAAATTGCAGCAATTTTCTTATGATTTGGTACATAGAAAAGGTACTCTGAATGTAGTTCCAGATGCTTTGTCCAGAATTCCCTCTTGTAACTTATCTAAACCTGAAATTGTCTTGTTAGACGTATCTCTAGATGATATAGATTCTCATTACGTCCGCATGAGACAAAACGTCTTAAAAAATGCATCAAAATATCTCCAGTGGTTAGTAAAGGACAATTATGTTTATAAACACATTCCTTCGCGGATTTCTGTTAAGTCAAATATTCATGAATGGAAGCTTTTAGTACCAAATTCTCAAAGAACAGCTGCAGGACACTTCGGTTTCTATAAAACCCTTTCCAGGATACAGGAAAAATATTATTGGCCAAAAATGCGCTACGACGTTTTACACTATGTGAAATCTTGTAAGATTTGCGGGTCTCAGAAAATTTCTTCTGATGGGAAAATGGGTTTAATGGGTTCACAGAAAAAGGTGAGTTTTCCTTTCCAAATTCTTGCTGTAGATCTCATGGGTCCGTTTCCTAGAAGTTCTAAAGGATTTACCCATTTGCTCGTCGTGGGAGATTGGTTTTCAAAATATACGTTACTTTTTCCTTTGCGAAAAGCGACGGCTCCTAACATCGTGAAATTCATGGAAAACGATGTTTTCCTAATTTTTGGTGTACCCCAGATCATAATATGTGATAATGGTAGCCAATTTGTTGGAAAAGTTTTTAAAAAATTAGTGGACAAATATCATGTGCAAAAAATCTGGCTAAATGCAAAGTATCATCCCCAATGTAATTTCGTTGAGAGATCAAATAAAACTGTTGGTACAGCTATTCGAAGTTACGTGAAAGATCATAGAGATTGGGATAAGCATATTCCTGAAATTCGTTATGCAATTAATTCTGCTGTTCACGAAGTCACAGGGTTTTCACCTGGGTTTCTTGTTTTTGGTAGAAATGTTCCGATAAGTGGACTATTATGCTGAAATTGAAAGTACGAAAGATATACTTTTGTTACCTGGCGATCGCAAACTTTTTTCGGATGATCTCAAAGATATGTCGGAAATTTATGAAAAAGTTTGTGCAAATCTTCATAAGGCACATGAAAGAAATTCTCGAAGTTACAATCTAAGAAGACGTGATGTCTCATTTCGCGTTGGCGATAGAGTGTGGCGTCGTAATAAAGTTTTGTCCGACGCAGCAAATCACTTTACAGCAAAGCTAGCGCCAAAGTATGTATTATGCAAAGTGGTGAAAAAAATTTCTCGTTTAATATATAGTTTAAAAACTATGGATGGATCTGATGTAGGCGAATGGCACGTTAAAGACTTGAAGCCTTATTATGGTTCAAATTCCGATGTATCTGTTGGTTCTGAGTAACTAAATAGTGTTTTATGACACTACTATAGATTAGTATTTTAAGTAATGCTTTATACAACTAAAAGAGTTGGTTTTGTAGTTATCATATAATCACGTGTATATGTTACAGTATTTTTGTGTTGTAGTTAATCGTATAGACGTATACGTATTATTTATTTTGTTGCTATTTCATGATAATGAAGACATATGTCTGAAATGAAATAAAGTGCATTGAAGTTGTGATTTAATATAAGTCAGTGATTAATACTGACAGTTTATTTTCTTTTTTGATGTGATATAGTATCACGTCATATTGCTTGATAAAAGCAAATCAAGCCAAGGTCGACCTAAAATGTTTGTACAGTTAATTGTAGTATTGAATAATATTAGGCATAAAATAGTTCTTAGTCGTTAGTGAACAACATTTATGATATTTGTAATAAATTATTATCAGTTATATTTATGTTATGAAATGAACTACTAAATGTGACTCTACCTGATTATGAGAATTTCCTAATTTACGACTTTACCGATTTTGTCTCCAAATTGTTCTATTTGGCGCTTGGTACACGTTGATACCCCATACATAACATATTTCCGTCTAGGAATAATAAAAACCCTCCATCTTAATAATTTTGATAATAATTATAGAGCATAAATGTTTGTGATAGGTTTAGTTTTATTCGTTTTATAAGTTTTGTAGTTACATAAGTAGTTATGCTAAAATTAGACCCACTTCGTAAGCCTAATTTTTCATTTTTGGAAGGGGGTGGTGTAGCATTTAAAAATGCCACATTATTTATTACAACTGAAGTATACCGAATTTCTAGATTGATCAGACTTATCAAGGAATTATTTGTAAAACATGTTGAGTTCGGAGTTCATACGGTATAGTACGCGGTGTTTTCAACGCTCCCAATGTCTCTGCATTGAGCTGCCCTCTGCCATAATATTGAAGGACTAAGAATTTAAAATTGAGAAAAACGAACATTAGGTGAAAGGACTGATATGTGATAAGGTGCTACTCTGTGAATGTTAATGTGAGAGCACACAAAAATAGTTTGTACTTGTGGTTAAATATTATGATATCTTATCAGCTTTGGAAATAAAACCACAGGGCATTTTTGTCTAGTGCAATTCTCAAATTTAAACTAGTAAATGAGCAACCTTTTTTTATAAGGCCCACACAACATCTTGGGCCTTTATTTTTTATTCCCCTTTATTCATTTAATTTTACGTCTCTAGTAAAATATATGTAAGGATTTGTTATATGGTTTTTGTCCCGTTACTACGATTTTTTTTTGCTCCTGTGCCTGTTCCTGTTTAAGAAAAAACTATAGTATATATGTCTTTTGGATGTTTCCCTTTTCACTGTTGGTAAAAATTCATGAAATAGTCGTTGGATATATGGATCATGGTAACATCCCCTGGAAAATTGTTGCTATCCACGAGTAATGTACAGATGTAATCCAGAACATTCCTAGGAGCAAATTTCTTATTCCACCAAAGGATATCTCAGTTAAGCAATTATTTCATTACACTTTTATTTGATTAAAATTATATGCTAAATTTACCATTACATATTTATATAAAAACAATTTTGAAAAATATTCATAAGATATTACATTTCATTTACATAATTTTTTTAAACAGTAAAATTTCTGTAAAGCAAAAACATACGTATGCCATTGCTAATCATATACTTTATAATAATTAATTAATATATCATTAATCAAAATAATATTTTCTATACATTTTTATACTATTTTTAAAGTTTAATCAGACATATTATAATCCTGCTTATTAGATTTCCCTAAGGAATTAATGCTATCTAGGTATATCATGAAAATACCCTTTTTTGTCTATATGTGTGTGTTCGTCTATTTAGTAATATAAGTCTCAAACAAAAATATTTTTTTTGTCTATCTCATTTTAACAAATATAACCATCTATTAACCTTATAGTTAAATTTATTGGTTGGTTAGCTATAAATTAATTTTTTAAACACTGTTGGTTGCAACTAATTGGCGCCCTCTATAAGTAAGTATAGATAGTTAAAAAAGAACACCAGCATAACAACATAAAAAAAATAATTAAAAAAAAAAAAAAGGTAATCCACGGCCTAAAGGCTCCCTTAAAAACTGAGTAACCGTTAGCGTTTACGGTGTTACCTAACTTTTCCAAAAATTACGGAACACGCTGGCATAAGTTGCAACTTGTTATAATCTGTTTCTTAATACTTTTTGACGTTTTGAACTTGGCTGAGAAAGTGTGACATTGAGGGTATCGTGTTATATTTAATTCTAGTAAGGATTTTGACTATTTTTCTTTGATTGTTCCACTTCTTCTTCTGTTTCCGATTCATCGTTATTATGCAAAAAATATTCTCCTCCATCCTGTGAAATTAATTACATACAAATTTATTTGTGGATGATGGAATAGATGCTGTAATTTCCCAGGGTCAATTGACGGAAAGCATATCCAAATTCGTGCCCCTCCTCTCGTAGCAAGTACTTTAAAATTATAAAAAGCAAAAAAGTGTTATGGCAATTGTTGATGGTAATTACTGCTTTCGGTACATTGATGTTGAATGTAACGGAAAGGTGGAGTTTTTGCTATCAGTCCCATCTTCTCGGCTTTGGAAAACAATATATTGCCTGACGGCGGGTTTATTGTTGAAGATGATGAGTTTTCCTGAAAACATTCACTTAAACCATTTTTGGAAACTTAATTCAGCAACGGACGAAAAATATTTAATTATAGATTATCCCGTGCTAGAACAACATTTGGCATTATGGCAAGCAGATTTATAATTTTTGAAAAACCTAAAGGTTGTGACATTTCAGCGATTGACAAGATTGTTCGCATTTATTACGTTTTGCATAACTGGTTAAGGTCTACTTCAGGAAATGATTATTTCCCAATAGGTTCAGTTGACGAGGAAGATATTGAACAGGGTACAATTATTCCTGGTGCATGGAAGTCCGAAATAAACGCTTTACTGTCAATTAAAAGCGCAGGTCCCAACCGCTCATCGCAAATTGCATAAATATTTTGAGAAACATACGTTCAATATTTGATGAATGAATGGGCAGTTTCTTGACAAAATCGAATGGTTTTTTTGATAAATTAAAATTCGAAACATGTATGCCCGTAACAAAATAAAGTAAAAGTAAATTAATATAGCTTTCTCTCCTGTTATCCACAATGTTTTAAAAATAATGCATTGCATCAAATCACCGAACTCTGGTGAACTGGCTTATATACATCATCCGTGCCCATGTTCAGATTTCTTAATTACTTCCACGTCCAGTGGAAGTATAGTAACGACAAAAAAATTTTAAAAAATTTGTATTGTCCAAATAGGCTTAAAATGTCATGAAACGTCGAGATTTTAAGTTTGAGCGAAAAAAAATGTCTGTCTGTCTGTCTGTCTGTAACTTTTTCTTGTGCGCACGTTTACTCTGAAACCGTTTGAGATATTGACTTGAAATTTGGTACACATATGTACTTTAACTAGATCTAGAACTAGATTATATTTTCATCTTGTTCCGTCGAAGGGTTGGGGGGTAAATTGGGGTAAATTTGGGGTAAATGGATAAATCAAGCAGGTAAGAGTCCATGAAATTGGTATTTAGTATATACAAGAGAAGCCGAGGTCTCAAAAAACTTTTTGGCATTAGCCACCCCCATTACCACCCCCACCTCCTTATTAAAGGGGATGAAAAAAAAATGTGATTTAGTGCATGTACAGGAACCAGAAACCTCAAAATATTTTTTTACTTCATCCACCCCCCCACTACCACCCCCCCATCACCACCCCCACCCCACTACCGATGTGGGGTATCGTTTTATGGGTTTTTGGGGTAGAGGATTTCAAATATTTTATTATTAAAGTTCCATTAACAATTATTTTCGCATACAAAGTTTTTTCGTTGTGAGTGACTTGGATAGAGAATCTGGATGTGGAAGTAGTGATTCCTTGGGCAGCGGTTTTTTTGTTATTTCTTGATTGTTTGTTGATCTTAAATTTTTAATTTTACTTTTTGCTTCAATAGCTTGAAGATAGGTAGGCTTGAAGTATTAATTTTCACGATATTTTTTTGTATTGCAGTTTCACGAGCTAGTAGTTGTATCCTCATTCCATTTAGCTATTTTAAAAAAGCACGCTTTCGTAATTAAACACGCAAAACGGACATCCAAAACACTATACTGGAATGGTCACTAAAACAAAAACACACCAATACAAACGTGTTTAGTATTCCAGACAGTCAAGTAATGTTGTGGTAGGGGTAACAACTCGTGCCAGTAAATCGGACTGCATTTTATTCACTCGATTGAAATAACTACTGGAGCGAATACTGTATTGGAACAATAAAACGCATGCTTACACGAGACCAGTACGAAAATCCAGTACTGGGTTTTAGTGGCTTGTACGAGTTACTGGCACCGTGGAAAGCTGCTTTAAAACGAAGGAACGAGGATAGTAGCCTTCGTCGGTCGCTTTTGTCAGCTTTGGGTGCTTTGTCAGCAAGCTTTTAGATGACCCGCCTCACCCTGGCCCCACATATCCATCTCTCTTGCCTCGACTGTACTTACAATGCTATATCGCAAATGTCTATCCCAAAAGATATTTCTTGCTCTATTCACAAATATTTTTATGAACAAACCGGTGATTCCATACTCTCGCTGTACGCGCAAAAGTGGGCGAAAGTGAGAGAGAACGAAATTGAGAGAAAGGTGTAAGGTACAAGGTGTAATTGGTTCATGTAAATAAAAAAATTGGTAATGGGGAACGGCCACACAAACAATAAACAAACTTTCTCCTCAAAGGTTCCTTTGAAAAAAACTGAACTGGATTAAAAGTTTGAACAGATACCTACGAAAAGTTTGAGAACCTCTTCTCTTTGTGGGCTAGTGAATATATAGGTATAGTTGGAAAGGAGCATATATGTGAGTTTATATTTGCCTAATTGGCAGAAAAAGTTGAGTTAGGGCGTGCCGATGAAAGCGTCCTGATTTTGCACTAGAATAAAAGAATTAGACCCATCGGCGCTGGCGCACAGTGGGAAAAATATCCCTTTTTTAAACAAAAATCTGCCGACAGTAGAGATTTCAATCAAATTAAATTAAAAAAATGACAGATACCCTTAAGACATTGTACTTTAGAGTAGTGCTTCGGCCAAGTGGCTTTGGGTTAACCTAACCTAAAAATCGCAGATATTACTTCCACATCCAGTGGAAGTATAGAAACGACAAAAACTTTTCAAAACTTTTTATTGTTCAAATAGGCTTAGAATGACATGAAACGTCGAGATTTTAAGTTTGAGCAAAAAAAAATGTCTGTCTGTCGGTCTGCCTGCAACGTTTTTTTGTGCACACGATTACTCTGGAACCGTTTAAGATATTGACTTGAAATTTGATACACGTATGTATTTTAACGAGATCTGGAACTAGATTATATTTTCATGTTATTCCATTGAAGGTTTGGGGTAAATTGGGGTAAATAGGCAAATCAAGCAGGTAAGAGTCCATAAAATTGGTATATTTAGTATATACAAGAGAAGCTAATGTCTCAAAACAAATTTTGGCGTTAGCCACCCCCATTACTACCCCCTCTCTATTATAAAAGGGGGTGAAGAAAATTGTGTACAAGAACCAAAGGCTTCAATTTTATTTTTTACTTCATCCACACAGGTAAAAATACGGATATTTTTTTATCCACACGATTTTATTCCTATGTATTCAGACTAACCTAATTAACAGCTTTAAACCTAATATAATCTGTAAGTGAAAAATTGTATGTATTAAATATCAGTCATAAACCTAAAAGTTTTAACATTATCTGCGAATAAAAGGGTCATGCATGTTATTGGGCAGCTGAGGGTCATTTCCGAAGTGATCTTTCATGCGGAATCCGAATCTGGCCTTAGAATTGGCCCATCATGTCAACAAAAAAGCGTGTTTTTTTAGTTTTTTAAAATATTAATTTTATTTTGTAACTTTTTAGTCTCAAATAAACTTAGAGTTTACTCATATCAAGGAGGTTATAAAGAAAAAAGTAGTTCGCTATCTTGGTGACAGACGCCATTTTGAATTTTTGATGATATAATATAGCTTATGTTGCATTGTCACCTGACTTACAGGCGTATGCAAAATTTCAAACCTCTAACTTACCAAGAGGTGGGTATGTGCATTTTAGATGAAACACCCTGTATATATAGTAACGCTACATAACTGATTGTAATTTACTCTCCAAGCCTTGTCATCTGATACCCATATTAAGGAGGTTATAAAGAAAAAAGTGGTCTGTCATTTTGGCGACAGAGGCCATTTTAAATTTTTGATGATGTAATATGGCCTATGTTGCATTGTTAATTAACTTATGACCTCATAAAAATGAATTTGGTACCCAATATACATGAACACTATTTCGTTTGTTTGTGACTCTCGACCAAGGAGGAAAACGAAAACGAGGAATAATATTTAGGTTAGGTTAACCCAAAGCCACTTTGCCGCAGCACTACTCTAAAGCACACTGCCATTTTTTTAATTTAATTTGATTGAAATCTCTACTGTCTGTAGATTTTTGTCCAAAAAAGGGCATATTTTTCCCACTGTGCGGCGTGCAGGCATAATATGAAATGGCGGCAAAAGCAAGAGTCTGTGATCTATTCGCTTTTTTTACAGTTAAGTAATAAACTCCTACACATAAAAGATGGTGGCAGAATTCAAATAAGTCAGGTGATATTTATCTGATGTTTTTCTTTACTTTCCTTATTTCTCATTATCGCTGCAATGATCATTAAGAAAAGGAATATATAGGTCTCAAAATACCGTGAACTTAGTTTAGTTCTATCTATCTGTCTGTCCGTCTGTCTATCTGTCTGTTTGTTGGCGCTATATCTACAAAACTACTATACTGAGAATATTGATATTTGGTAAGTAGTTGACGATATTGCCAAAGAAGAACTGGGATACACTTCAGCTGGAAGATATGCAGGGTATAAGTAAGGAGAAAAATATGCCGGAAGACAGTGGTATTTGGTATGTAGTTAATACAACTGCCAAGGAAGAAAAATATGAAAAAAATATACAGAGTAGTCGCCCCAAGAATAAATTAAAAAATGTGACGGAGAACGGCAATTTTTCACATGCAATTAACATAACTGTCAGAGGAGAAAAATATTAGAAAACAATGTGATATAGGATGATAATTTTTCATATGCAATTAACAGAACTGTCAGATATGAAAAATTAAAAAAAATAAATAAAATTTTAAAAAAGGTGACGGAGGACGACAATATTTGGCACGCAATTAACACAATTTCAAAGAAGAAAAATAAAAATATATATATATACAGGGTGTTCACTCTAAAGAGAATTAAAAAATGTAACCGGAGGACGATGATTTTTCGCATGCAATTAACATAACTGTCAGAGGAGAAAAATATGAAAAAAAAATGTATTATGTGGATACCTTATTTTTTTTTTAATATGACGGAGGACGATAATTTTTTTGCATGCAATTAATACAAGTGTCATAGAAAAATATGAAAACAAAATACACAGAGTAGCCATCCTAACAAAATTAAAAAAAAAAAGTGTTTTCACCCTAAAAAGAATTTAAAAAATGTGACAGAAGACGATAATATTTCGCATGTAGTTAACACAACTGTGAAAGGAAAATATAAAAATATTATACAGGGTAGTAACTCTAAAAAAATTATGAAGGAATAACGTGAAGGATATTATTTCAACTGTCACAGAAGAGAAATATGAAAAATAATTATGTTAGATATAACATTTGAATTATGATTGACACAATTGCCTAGGATAAAATATGACATACTTTTAATGAAATGTATACAGGGTGGTCTCTCTGACAAATAACTAATTACGAAACTATAGACGAAAATAATATTTGGGATGTAGTTGTCACAATGCCAGGAGGAAAGACTGATATACTTTTAGTTAAAAAAGTATACAAGGTAGTTATCCTACAGAAAAGGTAATGAATAAATGAACAGTATTAAATAGAAAGGCGTAAATACTTTTACAGATTTTTTTCAAAACTGTAAGCTTTAAACCGCATATTACGTAAAGTTTTTTTGTTTGTCTGGTCGCTCCAAACTACCAGTATTTTTTAATGACATGAAACTAATTATACTCTATATGTGCCTTACTTTCAAAATTGAGGATGGTTATGCAAGCTAAGTTGAAAACCACGTATCTCCCATGTACTTTTGGAAGAAAGAGAATTCAGAATCGCAGTCTCGGCATGACAACTTGCCACATTGCTAAAAGTTAAGGGTGGTATTGGATCTCACCTTAACTGCTTAGTGGTGATATGTCTAAAGTTGTTAGAGTAGGAACGTTGGATAGCATACAGCTGGGGCTGATCATGCGGTAATTTAGAGCAACTCAATGTACTTCAAGTTGAGCAGCTGAGGGCGCCAGTGACCTGCCTTACTTTCAAATAAATCCCCTATCTTTCCAAGTAGTCGCTTAACATCAGGTTAAACAATAGACAAAAATAACATTTGAAAGCTTAATTAATAAGTTTTATTTGATTCTACCATTTTTACTTCCCTCGCTTAC
Organism: Rutpela maculata; assembly: GCA_936432065.2. NCBI lineage: Eukaryota > Metazoa > Arthropoda > Insecta > Coleoptera > Cerambycidae > Rutpela > Rutpela maculata. The sequence goes on along the minus strand of OW386287.2, from coordinate 132,704,071 downwards.
CGAGGTGAAGTATTGTGATCGTGAAAAAAGTCACCCTCCGTGATTTCTAAGAATATTGAGGTTTCAGAGTATGTAGATTACGAAAAGTAACACCAATTAATTCCGTAAGTCTGTCCGTTCGTCTTGTCTGTTGATCCGGTCCACCCCCTGAAAATGAGTGTCATCCAGCCACTATAAATTAGCAAGCACTGTATAACACAGGAAGGTTCCTTTAATGCATTTACTATTGAATTATATTAAAAACAAACAAATTTAATTCATATGACATTTTTCTAAATTAAAACGTCTAGTTACTACACTATATGGCCAACTTGAATGTCGAAATACAACAAAAAATAAAATATTGTGGTTGCTTAGTTTATAGTAGCAGAAATATCTCAACTGCGACGGCGCTTACGCCCTGGCACAGCAGGAGGGTTAAATGGAAATTTGTAGCTTCTATAACGGAAAATTACATTTGCAACTAGAATCAGTTAGTGCATGCTCAAATACAACACAAAATAGTATACTTAATCTTAATCTGGAGTTTTAAATTAAAAACTCAAACTCAACTTCTTTAATATATTCACAAGCGTCTAAGCAGGAGTTTACTAAGTTGGATTTCTGCGTTGCTCCATTACTATTCAACCATTGTGTCAAGTATTTTTGGAGAGTCATTATTGGAAATTTTAATTGTATTCGTTTAATTACAATAGTTTCCAGTATGCTTCAACCACGAGCTTGTTATTAAGAGAGAGCTTTAATTGAAATTTCATTTTAATTGAGGGTGTTTCGTATATTGCAAAAAATCCCATCTATTGTGCTATATTCTAATTGTCCTTAAAATAATTAGTACCTTTTGTTTGCTTTGTAAACATTTTAAATAATTATTTGTATATAGAAGATAATCACCACTAAATTACTTACGTCATGCAATAATATACTGTAACACATACAAATAAGTAAAGACAATCTTTGCATTAATTGTTTCTATTCAGTTATTATATACAATCAAGAATTCACACAATCCACAGATTTTTTTTATGCAAATACATTTAAATAACAAAATCGATGTACTGAAAACCTAAATTGCATCTTGAATTAGTAGTACTAGTTAAGTGTTATAAAACGGGATAAATGGGAGAAAAACGGACTTTATTGCTATTTAATTAAAAAAATATTGAATTTATCATTCAAAATAAATTTAAATACCTAAAAATTTCTTATTCAACGATACTTTAGACATTATTTACATATTTTATAGATTTCATAAATTATAAACTCGATTATTCATTTGCGAATATTTAATTTTATCTTATATCATCATATGCCTTCTAGAATTGTCTGATAAAAAATTATATACAGGGTGCTTCAGCTATGCAGTCATTAATTTTGAGAAATCAAGAAATATTTTTAAAAATGCCTATAAATACGGATCCGGAAAACCATATTAAGGGAGCTAGGGCCTTCTAAGGGGGGCCCAAAGTTGGGTTTTTACTTAATTTCTCAGGAACCCTTTGAGCTTCGTTGACAAGTTTTCACGCGTCTAATATCAACAAATTTTATGTTATCCGTCGGGAATAAATTCAATCATGGGAGCGCAAAATGAGATAAGGAAGCCCCCCTCTCCTGGCCTCCTACTCTTCTCTCCAAACTTTTTTATGTGTATTTTTTGTGATTATCTTATCGGAATGTGATTCCTTTGTCAAAAATACATAAGAACACTTATCTTATTGTAACACCGTAGGACCAACGGTTTTAGAGAAATATCAACTTAAAAAAACACATACATTCTCCAGGATTCAAAAACATGAAATAATAAATCGGTAAAACTATTTACCCAAAACTTCCCTCTCTGTTTAGTACTCTTCATTTATTCATTATCTTTCATGTAGGATGACTACTCTGTATACTTTTTTAAAACTAAAAGTATATCAGGCTTTGTTCCTGGCAATGATGACAACTACATTCCAAATATTATTCTCCTTTGCCGTTTCCTAATTAGTTATTTTTTAAAATGACCACCCTGTATACATTTCATTAAAAGTATGTCAGATGTCATTCTAGGTAATAGTCCAAATATTATATTCAACATAATTATTTTTCATAGTGACCACCTTGTATATTTTTCGTATCTTCCTTTCCTGACAGTTGAGTCAATTACATGCGAAATATTATCCGCCACATTTTCTTATAAATTTTTTAGGGTGACCAATCTGTATAATTTTTTTATATTTTTCTGTGACAGTTGTGTTAACTACATGCGAAGTATCATTGCCACCCACGTCACATTTTTTCATAATTTTTTTAGGATGAGCACCCTGTATGTTTCTCGTATTTTCTTTCTTGACAGTTATGTTAACTACATGCCAAATATTATCGCTCTCTTCATATTTTTTGATTATTTTTTTATGCATTATCTTTTTTATAGAATGACTACCCTGTATACTTTTTAACTTTAAAGGTTTTCTTTCTGGCAATAGTGACAGCTACATTCAAAATATTATTTTCCTCTGCCGTTTTTAATTAGTTATTTTTTAAAGTGACCACCGTATATACATTTTACTAAAAGTAAGTTAGATTTCAACCTCGGTAATTGTGTCAACTACAGCCCAAATATTATATCCCCCATAATTATTTTTCATAGTGATCACCTTGTATATTTTTCATAATTTCCTTGCCAACAGTTGAGTTAACTACATGCAAAATATTATCGGTTACATTTTTTCATATTTTTTTTATGGCGACCACCCTGTGCAATAATATATTTACATTTTTCCTTGACAGTTGTGTTATCTACATGCGAAATATTATTGCCATCCGTCACATTTTTTCATATTTTCTTTAGGGTGACCACCCTGTATGTTTTTCATATTTTTATTACTTGAGATACCAAAGATTATTGTTTTCTGTCACATTTGTATAATTTTTTTTAGGGTGACCACCTCCCTGTATGTTTTTTTCATATTTTCCTTTTTTGACAGTTGTGTCAACTGCATGCGAAATATTGTCGTCCTCTGACACATTGTTTTATTCGGTTTAGGGTGACCGCCCCGTGGCCCCGTATATCTTGTTCATATTTTACTTCCTTGACAAATATGTTAATTCCGTGCGAAATATTATCGCCTTCCGTCAAATTATAAAAATTTCTATTAGGGTGACCACCCTGTATATTTTTTCATATTTTTTTTCTCTGACAATTATGTTAACTGTATGTGAAATATTATTGCCCTGTATCACATTTAAAAAAATATATAAACATGGTGGTCACCTTGACCACCATGTATATTCTTTCCATATATTTCTTTTTTGACAGTTGTGTTAATTGCATGTAAAAAACTATGGTCCATCACGTTTCTTTATTTTTTTTAATGTGATCACCCTGTATATATTGTTTCATATCTTTCTTTGACAGTTGTGATAACTACATGTGAAACATTATCGTCCTTCGTCACCTTTAAAAAAAAATTCAGTGTAACCACCCTGTATAAATATTTCTTTCATGTTTTTTCTTTAACAGTTAACAGTTGTGTTAACTTCATGCAAAAAATTATCGGCCTCCGCCACGATTTTTTTAGGGTGGCCACCCTGTATATTTTGTTTCCATATTTTTCTTCTTTGACAATTGTGTTAACTACATGTCAAATATTACTGTCTTTCGTCATATTTTTTCACTAATTATACTTTTAGCGGGTCTACCCTGTATATTTTTCAACGCACGTGTATCCCAGTTCTTCGTTGACAATGGCGTCAACTACCTACCAATTATTCTTCTCCGTCAAGTGGTTTTGTGGATACAGCGCTATCAGACCGACAGACAGAGAGAGAGAGAGATAGCCAGATAGACCGATCTAATTAAATGACTTTAATTTTCGTAATCTACATACTCTGAACGTGAAAATCCGCAGAAATTTCGAAGGGTGATTTTTTCACGATTACAATACTTGACTTAAGCGAGGGAAGTAAAAAGGGCTGCGCTCTTGATCAGAACCATCTTATCCTATGTTTCTTGGCATGCTGAAATTCATTCTGATATAAGAAAAATATCGCATGAGTTTTTGTCTATCAGCTTTTCAACCCTTAAAAAGAGCAAAAAAAGGTTCTTATCTGAATTTTCTGAAATATTTTAACGCGCCGAAACCAATTTAGGACAACCAAAATTTCTATCGTGTCAGTTTTCATCTACCGCCCCCTAAGAAGGGCAAACAGATGGTCCTGTTTATCCTAAGGTTCCGATCTAACTTTTCTGAAGTATTTTGACGCGCCGAAGCCAAATTTGGACAAAAAAATAGTTTTCTATCGTGTCAGTTTTTCTATACCACTCCTTTTATTCCCAAAACGGCAAAAAAAAAAAGGTCTTGTCCTAAGGTCTGATATAACTTTTCTGAAGTATTTTGATGCACTGAAGCCAATTTTGGAGAAAAAAATATGTTCTATTGTGTCAGTTTCCCTCTACCATCCCCTTTTATCTCCTATGGGTGGCAGAGGGAAACTGATTCAATAGAAATTCTTGTTTGCCCAAAATTGGCTTCAACATTTCAAAATGCTTCAGAAATGTTAGATCAGAACCTTAGGACAAGACCCTTTTCTGTCCTTTTTAGGGAAAAAACTGACACTATAGAAATTTTTTTTTCAAATTAGGACAAATAAGATCCTTTTTGCCCTTTTTAGGGTATAGTAAATAAAGACTAATACGATAGAAATTTTTTTTTGTCAAAAATTAGCTTTAGCACATCAAAGTACTTCAGAAAAGTTCGATGAGAACCTTAGGACAAGACGTTTTTTTGCCCTTTTTAGGGGAGAAAAGTGACTGTAGAAAAAAACTGATAGGATACATTTTTTTTTAATATCAGAATCGGTTTCAGTATGTTAAAAAACATAGAATAAGATGGTTCTGATCAAAAGCGCAGCCTTTTTTTTGTTGACCTGTGTTAAATACCAAATATAGTGAGAACCTCAGAAGCATCGTTTCTGTCGACCCTGACGCCAAACTCAGATTAATCACCGATGTCGGATCGTCAAAAATTATCTTCGAAACCTTCATCCCGAATAACTTTTTAGTTTTGGAGTTTAAACATGTCTCTTTGCATTGCTTACAGATTAATGGATATTTCAACCTGTTTTTTGATAAACTACAAGTATTAACAGATTAATCACCACCGTGGTAGCATGAAATCAAATGTAAATATTCTCTAAATGGTTGATGTGCAGCTGTTTTTGAAGTTGTCAGTTTTAACTCTAATTTTAATTTAACTATTGGTACAGATTCTTTAAGTGAATTGGATCTGTGTTGGCTAACTGAAATTCAGATGTAGACTAGTATTACTATGAGAAGATGCCAGGGTGGAGCCAAAATGGGCGAATATTTTTACCAGTGGCATAGTTTTATCTGGGGTATAGGAATGTGTAATTGCAATAAAAGTTTCGCGGTCAAGGAACTGTGAAAATGGTTAAAACTTGCCAACTGTTACGAGTAACCTTTGTTCAGGAGAAGTGTAAGAATAGTAAGTTCTACTAAACTTTGCCTAATAAAGTTGTTTTATTATTATTACCGTCGCCGCCGCTCTACTGCAGAGCACCGCCGCCACTGGTGTTGACATTGAATGTCACGTAATTCTTTCTCATTGGTTTAGAATGATGGAGCGCACAAACTCGTTTCTGCGCATATATTTTGCTGGCATCTTCTCATAGTAATACTACTTTAACTCTGTAAGGCACAAGAGTTTCGACAACTTTTTTTACTTGTATCTAGGTGACAATTTCATTATTAAAATTATTCAAACTAACGGAGAAATCAATTTAACAAAAAATAGGTAATGACACTTTTTCCTTCATTTATGCCCAGTTACATCAGAAAATAGTTCACTGGACCAGCACAGATTCAATGCATTTAAATGCCTAAGAAGACCAAAACCGTCGTCATAGTCCTCGTCATCGTCTTTGTTTTCGTTACCGCTGCCTCTATCACTATCACTACTACTACCAGCATCAACACCACCACCACCAACTTCGCCACCACCATCATCACTAACACTTACATTACTAGTATCACTGTCATTACCACTATCATTACCATTATCATTACCATTATCATTACCATTATCATTACTATTATCATTACCACTATCATTGTCATTGTCAATGTAATTATCGTTATCGTTGTCGTTGTCTTTGTCGCTATCACTTGCTGCCACTGCCATGGTTATCATCATTATCATTTCTCCCCTTTTCTCAGATTGATCTGATAGTAACTGTAAGTAAAGTCGGTCCATAGACAAGGTGCTCCACTACTTGCATGCTCTGAAAATGCCTTTATTCTTGTTGACCAAGTATGTGACTTATTATACTACACGTATTCAGTGGGACACATTCTTGTATTGATATGTAGAGGCTCTTTTCTAATTTTAATGAGTTTAGGCCTTCAAATTCTTTTTGGGTAATATTTCCTTAGTTGCTCCTAGGACTATTGATACAAGTGATACTATTCATTTTCCACATCTTTTCAGACTCGTTCGCCAGCGGTAGAAACTTATTGATTTATTCGGTTGGTGTTTTCGATATATTCGAGGGTAGCGGTATAGCGATATCAGTAATGTATACCTTCTTTTCGCCTTTCAGGGTTAGTACAAAATTCGATATATTGTTGGGAACCATTCTATCAGTTATTACTTTCCTGTTCTATTACAGACGTACATTTTCGTTTTCATACCGGTAATGTTTCATAGAGGTAGTAAGAAGTTGTTTCTGCTACCTTGTTGCGTCTGTCTATATATGATTTTGGTACAAGTACAGAGCAGGCTGATAGGATGTGATCAGGATATTCATTTTTTCACCACATATACAGCACATCACATTCGCCACTTTTTTCCTAAGAATGTCCTTCTTGGATTTTGGTCTTGACGACTTGTATTTTCAAGGCTGCAATAAAGACTTCAGTTTCAACTAATAAGTTTCCTGTCCGCGAATAAGCTGTGAATCTCTCGGTATCTAGTGTTTTGTTCTCGAGTGTGTCATTTTCAGTATCAATATCATTATTATTTGTATTGCAATTATTTCTTTAATGTAACAACTTTGATGTTAAATATACTGTATTAGAATCATAGATTATTTGTAAATATGTATAGTGTACACGTTTTGTAATTTGTCATATTTTTAAAAATTAAATAACATAATTTAAAAAAATATATATTATCACTAATTTAATAGCTAACTCATTCACTCATCCACATATACACACAGTCCTTTTGTAAAGGAGTTCTGTTGTCTTCTACAGTTTCGTTCTTTTAATGCTTTATAACTTGTGGCAGATATGAGTAAGCCAAATCATATAAATTAAAATGTTTTGTGGTACATAATACGTAAACAAAAATATAACAAACTTATATAAAACATTTTACTATTACTTTCTAAGCAAAGAACGCTGCTGTAGAATGAATATAAAGCCACTGCCTGAAGGATTTTGCAACAGAATGACCTGACCATTGTGACGTTAACATCAACAAAGCGCGCTGTTTTTTGGGCACCAAAATGGCATACGAGTCAGCTCCGTTTTGTAATGCTGCAACTTCTCAACTCATATTGAGATATGGACATAATGCTGATAGCTGTCTAGAGCTTAAGATTATGTGAAGAATGGCGCACAACTAAAACTTTCATTTACGATGGATTTCTTTTTTAAGAAAGATTAACTAATTATTTCAATTTTTGTAATACTACGGGAGCGCACCCTAAGTGTCGTGCACCCCCCCCCTCCCGATCCTTGGGGACAATGTTTTTCATAAAGATTAAAGCCTCAGGAACAATTTAAGACATGTCCTGAAAAAAAAAATTTGCAAATATTGTTTTTGTTATTTAAGTCATTTAACAGAAAAACTAAAAAAGATGGAGAAAGACTTTCTGCACAAAAAACAAAGCGCATACAATTTTCTACAATTTTGTTCCTATACAATATTTGGATAGGAGTTACCATTTTCCAGATAAATGATTCAGCTTTTAAAATAAAATATAGAATTCAATATAAAACGTAATACTACGGGAGCCCACCCTAACTGTCCCCCGATCCTTGGGGACAATGTTTTTCATAAAGATTAAAGCCTAAGAAACAATTTAAGACATGTCCTAAAAAAAAACTGGCTGTACTTTCAAAATGGCGTCCGTTTAAAAAAAAATGCAAATATTGTATTTGCCATTTAACACAAACACCAAAAAAGATGGAGAAAAACTTTCTGCACAAAAAACAAAGTGCATAAATTTTTTTATAATTTTGTTTCTATACAATATTTGGATAGGAGTTACCATTTTCCATTGTTACCGTTTTCGAGATAAATGTCTAAGTGATTTACCGATATATGAATTTCCATGTTTTCTTAATTTTGAACTCATTTATCTGGAAAATGGTAACTCCTATCAAAATGTTGTATAGGAACAGAATTGTAGAAAATTTTATGCACGTTGTTTTTTGTGGAAAAAGGTTTTGTCCATCTTTTTTAGTTTTTGTGTTAAATGACAAAAACAACATTGACAACAGTTTGTTTTAACATATGGCCGCCATTTTGAAAGAACAGCCAGTTTTTTTTTTAGGACATCTGTTAAATACTGTAACAGAAAATTATCAGATACACAACATATTTCAAAAAAGATATATAGTTTTTGAGTTTCGTTTTAAAAGGTTAGTCTTTTGAGTTTCTCTATTTTTTTTTTAATTAAGGAATTAAATAACTTACAGGATCATTTGTGAGTAATTGTATATAACTTAATGGGAAATGAAAGATATCTAGCTGATCTCAAAATAATCGCCTATATGATTGGAGCCCTTCGTTACTGACATATATAGTCCAATAAACCAGGCATTTTAGTAAGCATTTTCCTATCAACCAAACTTGTGGTATATGTAGGGGCAGATTAGAGATGCGTAAATCCAAAAATGAATGGTCACAGGGGTTGGGCGCCATCTTGATTTTTGTGGTGAATATTTCATTTGCGGATATCTCGCTTGCTTTTTGAAGTAGAATACTTATTGTTTCTTAAATGTGTGGAGTATTATCCTTATTATCCTTTTCAACTTTTACTCGATATTTTTTTATTTTAAATCGATCGATACGTGTCCCCAGATGTTTTTTTTTGATACGTGTCCCCGAATAGGGTTCCGAACTCTTGTAAACTTTCTTATTTTTGATTTGCTGATAAAAAGTCATTATGTATAAAAAGTTTTGTTTGTCTTAAGAAGTCACAAACAGTTGTCAAACTTAAGATAAATTATACAGGGTTTTCTAAAAATTAGGAAATATGAAATCGACTCCAAGCAAACTATCTTTTTTTACATTTTTTTGAAAATTTTATTTAACAAAGTTTTTTCAATTATGGAGAAAACCTTAAATATGGAGTTTAGTTGCAACATAAGGAAATGAATTTAATAATTTATTTTTTGGAAATTGTTATTTCCTTATTTTGCAACTAAACTCTGAATTTAAGCTTTTGTTCATAATTGAAAAAAATTTGCTAAATAAAATTTTTGATAAAAATGTAAAAATAAGGTAGTTTGCTTGAAGTCGATTTCATATTTTTCAATTTTTAGAAAACCATATATAATTTACCTTAAGTTCGACAACTGGTACTGACTTCGTAACACAAGCAAAACTTTTTATAAAGAATTACTTTTTCTCGGAAAATCAAAAATAAGAAAGTTTACAAGAGTAAATCCGGGGACACATTGTTCAGAAAAATATATCGATTTAAAATAAAAAATATCGAGTAAAAGTTAAAGAGAATAATACTCCACACATTTAAAAAACTAAATAAATAACCTAATTCAGAAATCAAGTGAAATATCTGCTAATGAAACATTCACCATAAAAATCAAGATGGAGACCAATCCCCAACCCCTATGGCCCTACGCATTTAAATTTAAGCATCCCTAATCTGCCCCTATGTACCCCATCAGTTTGTTTGACGTGGAAAAAATAGCTATCTTACCTTAGTAACTCTAGCCTAATAACGGCCTAATAGGAGATTTTCAGAATTTTGCAAAATTTTTGACCAGAAAAATTTTCTTAAATGTTTATCTAATTGCTTAGAATTTGACACACATTTATGGTCTATCCATAACAATGTTGAAAATATAGGGTCGGTCTAGAACACCTATGTTCATGATTAAAGTTATCAACAGCGGCCTTGTACAAAAAAAGTTTTTTTTTTATTATGGATACCAAAACTACATATATCAATAACAAGAAATATATAATACAATTTATAGGCACGATCATATTGTTTTTATAACAATATTCTGTTTTTGACATATGTGAAATTAAAGAATAGATTTATATTTTTTCTACTCCCTTATGTAAATTTGCTGTTTTCTGTACAGTCTGTAGAATGGATAAGTAGGAAATTCCAGTCAACGGAACGGATATATTTCATATCAGTTCTAGGATGTATATGAAATGAAACCGACCAATCACAGTTCATGTATTAAGTACATAGACAACTACTATTCGTTTTAAAATCAAATTAGTGCGTAAGCTGTCAAAGTAACTGTCAGTGTGTACTGTCAGTGTGTATTTGTGTATTATATTAATGTTTAACAAATTTTGTGGTTTTTTAAGCTGGTCGTAGAAAAAGTATACTGTACAACTTGAGTGGATTATCCATATCGCACTCAAAAGATTTGAAACTCTCCGCCTCGTACTCAAACTTCTTTATCGTGCGATATGGATATCACATCCACTCTTGTTGCACAAACTACTATTTTAGTCACTTGCACTTCTTTGAAATAATAAAACAAAACATTAAAATATTAGTAAAGTAAATACGTGCATCTTTTTACATAAATCTTAATACTTATTTAAAATGTGGCCCATAAGTTTAGATTTCATTAAATTAATGACCACGAACTTTAAAAATTTTCATAGATGGTAATTTAAATCCCTTCAGAATAGGCAGGCTTTATTAAAGGACACGGTACTAGAGGACAAATCCTGAATTTGCGTCAACTTAACGAGAAAGCAAGAGAATATTATGTGTCTATGTACCTTTGTTTCGAAGACCACTGAAAGGCTTTTGACGATATGAAATGGGGCAAACTCCAAGCTGTATTACTGGGGAAGAGAACAATTAAACATCTTGCCGGTTGCATAAGGAAAACTATGCTTTAATTAAAGTAGACCACACTAACATCGACAAATATAAAGTTGGAAAAGGTATCAAACAGAGTTGTATTTTGTCACCAACCCTCTTCAGCAGTCATGGTCGGAACCAAGACTTCTAACTTGTTGCAGCAATCGAGGATGAGCTCATACACCTGTTGGGCAGGCTTCAAATAATTATGGTGTAAATTACAACAAAACGAAAAATATGACTGTAGACCAAGTAAATGAGAACCATTCCGACACGATAACTATAACCGACTGTGAGATAGTAAACATGGAGTCCTTGCGGACAATATTGGCAACAGCGAATATGAGATGCGGTAAAGAATACAAATGGCATAATCGACAACTTGCCAGTTGAGCTAAATTTGACGTGGCAAAAATATCGTGTAACACACAAAAGTTAGGCTTACTAACGACCTAGTTTCTCTATGTTTAACACGCTTGTATTAACATGACCTGTAACATTGTAAGCAAATCTTACAATTCACTTTTCACCCACTTCTAATTGTCGTATCGATTTGAAACTTTTCAAACGTATGCAATTCTGGCGATAATATAATAATATGATACCACTGACCTTACATGATGACGGATGTGGGAGGTAGTGACGATGACTTCTCACGGGCGTATCACCGGCGAATCCACCATAAACTCGCATTTTCCGAGACAGAGAGAGAAAATAAGTATAAGTATCGCACTAAAAAGTTAAAAATAAGTTAATTACAGTTTAAAAAACTAAAAAACACGCTTTTATGAGTAAGTTAAAAAGAATTACAAGGTAATTAAATTTAAAAACATGGTGCGCACTTATATATATAGGTAGGTATGTAACTACATGACATTTTGTTCATTATGCCTAGACTGCTATATAAGTGCATCCCACGCATTTAAATTTAATTACCTAATAATTATTTCTAACTTTTTAGCGCGCTACCCATAAAAGCGTGTTATTTATTTTTTGCTAAACTATAATTTTTCTTCACTTTACTGAAGGACATAGAGTATAGTCTCCACAGCAGCTTTAGCCGTCGTCAGATCTGATTGCCAGTCGCAAATTTATAATATTCATCGAATTACACAGGTAACCAATATATGCCGTATGAAGCTCCGATACTCCATCAATTATCGTGAAAAGCAAGGCTATCGCACCACTTTTCAAAGATGGTGAATGTATTTTCGCTCTCAGGAGGTTCATAATTACCAAGTTTCTGATTGGCAGTCATGAATTTATCATTTCTTTTTTACCTGACTTTTTTTTCAAAATTGGGCGAGCGTAGCGCCTCCTTGTACCACCCAAAATGAATGGGAGTCTGGATTCATGATTTTTGGGGGTAAATTAAGAAATCCCTCCATGCGTAAACTTATGACTTGTTTATGGCTGTTTTTTTTTACTTTTACAAGTCATATTTCTTACACATTTGGGGGCCGGTCTTACGCCTCTGTACCAAAAAAAGGGCCGGCATGGACATTTCTGTGCTCTACTACCCCAAATTAATAACAATTTACACATTTTGGGAGTAAACTTATGACACACAATTAGTGGTCGGCGGGCTCCTAGTCTAATATCTTTATGTGCACATAATTTGTGGCTTCTGAAGCTCGAATAATTTGAAAAAGAAAGAAACTACGACTCTGCCCTTACTACGAAGACTCATATGTTTATTTTTTTGTGTCGCTTTTACAAGCTTCATCGCATAGCATTTTCATTTTAAGATATGCTCAGAAAAGGCGAAGGCGCGCCTTCGCCATTTCTTAGAATACGGACGCTTTTCAGAGAAGGATTGATACTAATTTTATTAATATAATATAATAGTAAGACCTAACTAAAAATTTAAAAATAAAATTAAATGTAAAAAAATCTTTGTAAAAACAAGCTTTTATTAATATTTAGGTGTACTAAAACGAAAAAAATTAAATAAATAAAATTGTCTTAAAAGTTTGTCGTGTGAATAGAAAAAAAAATACGACACGTTTAAGTTGTTTTAAGACACTTAATTTATTTGTTTTTATTTTTTCGTTTTAGTACTCCTAAATATAATAATAAAAGCTTGTTTAAAAAAAATTAATTTATTCAGGCGATCTACTGCTTTATTTAATATAAAAATATCTTAATACGAAAATATATATTTTCTACAGACCCTGTAATGGAGAAAATAGATTTTTCCAATACTTTTATTTCACGCTGTTGATAAACAAACATACTGCTTTATTATTCCTAATATATTAAATATTTAAAACGTTATAGGAGTGTTTATTGTCAAATATAATGGATGTAGAAACGGAAATTTTATTTAACAGATTAATTTCGATCTTGCTTAGGCGCCTATAAGTTTTATCCACGATCTCTACATTATCAGAAATAGTTTGAGTAGTAATTTTTCTAAATTTCTACAATCGTCCTTTAAGAGTAAAAATGTATCAAGCTACAACTAAGCTAGTCATTTTAGTTGAAAACATCAAACTAATTGTAAAAGAAATAACTAAGGTTTTTTAGACTTAGAATAATATCCCTAACAACATATCAAAAGTCTAGAAAAATCTAAGTGTGGGAATGCCGCCATATTGGCCGACATCTTGGATTTACTCTCGAAATCTATAAAATGCATATATTGCTCCAATTAACTTCAAATATATATCAAATAGAAAGTTTTTGAAATCAGGAACGTTATTTAAAGCAATTTAAAAACATTTTTACCAGTAATAAGCTTGAGAAAGGCATTTGATATGTTTGTTGAGGACCTCACAAGTGATGCACATTGCGCGTAGTCCGAGTTGTCTCTCTCGTGGGCGCTTGGGCTTTTTCTTGGCTCGCCGTGACTATTCGTTTTCGGTCTTCGTACGCACAAAATAACATGACAATTGGCTTATAGAGAGGGCAAGAACAGTTGCGCGCATCCTATTTCAAACGACATAATATTCTATTCATTGGATAATACGCCCGGGCACAGTGAAACACCTTACCTAGGCGGCGCACATAAATGCGGTTTTATTTGGAAAATTTTATATTAGAAATTTGCCGCCCGCAAAAATTTGCCGCTCACAAAAATTTGCCGCGCTCGATGGAGTTGCTTTACTGCATCGATTATCATGGTCGGTTGGTATGCTGTTCTCAAACATCTGTAATAGCTATACAAACCAGGTTCTTACAAGGTATGGTAAATCGGTTGTGATTATGTTTGATAGATATTTGGATAGTCCTTTCATTAGAAATGCCACTCACATTAGAAGAAGTGAAAGTAAAAGCTCCCCTAACGTTTTGTTTTCTATGTACATGAAACTGACAATGAAGAAGGATCTGGCTGCTGGTTTCCGAGTCTTCTTCCGCGTAGACTTGGTTGAGTGCTTGACGTTTCGACCATCTTGTCGTGGTCTTCTTCTGAAACGAAGTGAGCTCTGCTGGAGTGAGCCCCTCTATTTATACAGGTTATCAGGAGGCATGTTGCGGATCATTGCTCATGCGGAACATTGACTTCCACATTATTGGTAATTATATTCCGGTGTCTCGGTTATAGTTATTCGGATGTTTATTTATTTCAATGGCTTCTCTGTATCTTCTTGGCTAATAATTCTTGGTGTTGGCTAATTTCTTTGTTTTGTCGAATTTTATCAATTGGCCGGTTTCTTCTGAATGTTCGGCAACTGCTGATTTTGTAGAATTTCCCTTCTTTGTATTTCTAATGTGTTTTCTGAGTCTCGTGTTTATACGTCGTTTGGTCTCTCCGATGTAAACTTGTCCGCAGGAACATGGAATGCTATATACTCCTGGTGTTTCTAGTTCTTCTGGACCTTGGTATTTGGGAAAATGTTGTGCCACCTTCTGTTTTGCATTATATATTATTTTGACGTTCTCTTTCTCCAAAACTCTTCCGATTCTGTCCGTACATACTTGTATATACGGTAGGTAAGCTGTTGCCGTGTATTTCTTTTCTTCTTTTTCTTCTTCTGTTCTGGTTGTATCTTGTCTTTTTATTGCGTTGTCTATGTCCTTCGGTTTGTATCCATTTTTCTGTAGTGATGTTTTTAAGGTCCGATATTCTTCTTGCAGATGTTCTGACTCGCAAATTTGCTTTGCTCTATGTACTAGTGTGTTAACGACGGCCTGTTTTTGTGCTGGGTGGTGGTGAGAATTAGCGTGAAGGTATCTGTCGGTGTGCGTCGGTTTTCTGTATACCTTGTGTCCTAATCCTCCATTATCCTTCTTGAATACGAGGACATCCAAAAATGGAAGTAGGTTCCCTGTTTCCACTTTCATGGTAAATTTGATCTTATCATGTAAGCTGTTTAGGTAGTCTTTGAATTTCACCAGTTCCTTACGGCCATGTTGCCATATAATGAAAGTGTCGTCCACATACCTAAACCAACATTTTGGTTTCAATTGGTAGTTGTCCAAAGCGTATATTTCGAATGCTTCCATAAATAAATTGGCGAGTACTGGTGATAAAGGTGAACCCATTGCTGCTCCATCTTTTTGTTTATAGAGACTTCCATTGAAGAATTATTGGCCAAGAAGATACAGAGAAGCCATTGAAATAAATAAACGTCCGAATAACTATAACCGTGACACCCGACTACAATTACCAATAACGTGGAAGTCAATGTTCCGCATGAGCAATGATCCGCAACATGCCTCCTGATAACCTGTATAAATAGAGGAGCTCAGTCCAGCAGAGCTCACTTTGCTTCAGAAGAAGACCACGACAAGATGGTCGAAACGTCAAGCACTCAACCAAGTCTATGTGGAAGAAGACCCGGAAACCAGCAGCCAGATCACCAGCTCCGCGAAAGCCTTAGCACCAATGAAGAAGGATATTTTTCTGTCAAACAAAACGAATAAGCAGCGTTTTTTGATGAGACTTAGTGAAATATTTGAAACTGTTGGATGTCAGGCAATACATGCACGTGGAGATGCAGACCTTCTGATCACCCAGACAGCAGTTGGTACGTCTGAACAAAGCAATGTTGTCGTCATTGCAGACGACACTGATGTCCTGATACTTCTGCGTTTCTCTGTTTAAATGGAAAATAAAAAAGTAATATTCAAACCAGAACTAAAGCGTGGTGCAACCAACATCCGATAATGGAACATTCAAACTACAAAATCGTCATTTAGATTAAATGTCTACAACGGCTTGCTATTTATTCACGCCATTTTGAGGTATGACACCACGTCACAGTTGTTTTGGATTGGCAATGGCAAAGGTCTAACGAAGATCATGAAAAATACATCATTTATGGACTATGCTGAAGTATTCAACAATGCAAACAGTCTGAAAGAAGACATAATTACTGCCAGAAAAAATGTATGGAGAAGACATCTGATACTTTGGATTAACTATGATACAGATGTTTCAGTACAAAGCTGGCTAACAAAAATATGGTTCAAGCGGTTCAAGCCCAGTCACTTCCACCGACTTCATCTGCTCTTAAATTTCATAATTTACGGGTCTACTACCAGGTTCAGGATTGGAAAGGAAATACATCTCTTCTACCTGAGGATTGGGGTTGGCAATTACAGGGTGGTCAACTCCTACCAGTACTCATTGACCTTCAACCAGCATCACCAGTTCTGCTCGATATCATAAGATGTAAATGCAAAACAGATTGTAGTACTTCAAAGTGCTCATGCAGAAAACATGGTTTGGAATGTTTATCAACATGCAGTAAATGTCAGGTACACTCTGCAGTAACTCAAATATAGAACATGTATACGACGATGGTGTTTCTAATGGAGATTGATACATGTCGGAAATGACAGTAGTTTAAAAACTTATATCGTATTATTATAATGTTCACCTTCCTTTATTATTAACATTTTGTAATAAGTAGAACATGATAGAAATAAAATTATATAAAGTCTTTATATGACTCCTGGTTTAAAAAACTTTTCTATTTGGTACATATTTGAAGTTAATCGGAGCAATATATGTATTTTATAGATTACGAGAGTAAATCCAAGATGTCAGCCAACATGGCGGCTTTCCCATACTTAGATTTTTCTGGACTTTTGATATGTTGTTGGGGATATTATTCCAAGTCTAAAAAGCCTTAGTTTATTTCTTTTACAATTAATTTGATGTTTAACCTTTTGTTCACCTAAAACGACTGGCCTAAACAGAATAAAATGCACTAAATGTTAACGTTTATTAAAGGAATTAACACATAATAGACACATATGAGTATGTTTTATGGTAGTTGGAAGCTCCAATTGAAAAAAGTAAGATGTAATAAATTTTAAAGAGTGTGAGACAAATGTGCAGTTAAATTGTTAAATTAGCTTAGCAAACAATAAAGTTAAAATATAGCGTCATATATTTTCTAGAATGTATAGAAGTGACCTGCAAAAAGCAGTTGATGGGAAGAAGCGAATTGAAATTTCGTCGATTTCAATTTGCATTGATAATTTTATTTTTACCATGAAATTTTGTATTGTCCATTCGAGCATGATTGGAAAGAACGGAGTAATAATTTAATCATCTTGCGTCACATTTCAGTGAAATTTTTTGTACTCACCTACATATTCATAATTTCGACACGTTCTGAACTCCGTTGGAAACGTTTTAAATTATTAATTAGGTAGCTATTAAATAACAGAATATACTTAGTAGTACAGTACGTGGAGGTAAAAAATATGTAATCTCATGTAATAATAATTTTCCTTTATGGATAATTATTGGAGTAAAATGTATATGTTCCTTACACTTGCCATTACCCTCAATTTAGATATTTAATATTTGAAAAAGTACTACTGCTTTATACTTGAAACGTAAGATATTTGTATTTTTGGGATCACTGGTTACGAATCTGAAGTCAAAATTAGAAAATTTTAAATTTCTGCACCAATATGGCGGATGTATCAAACGAACAAAAACACAGCATCTAGGTGATGTTACATGTTAACAAAAAAGGAATTTTTAAGTTTTTTTTTATTTACCGGACAACTATAGTAACAAGATGGCGCTATTTTGTTAGAAAAAATGTGAAGGGTCGTATTGTCTCGGTCATAACTTCTTTGTGTTTCGTGATATAGAAACAAACAAAAATCAATTTAAAAATTTTATTAATTAACTTTATTTCTGGTCCTTAGAACTTTTTACGCAAGTGTCATGGTTTCTAAGATACTCGACATTTATACTAAATTCTTCATCCAATAAGCATTCGGACGCTATCTTTTACATTTCTTTACATCTTTAAATTTCACCGAAACTGTTAATCCTACATTAATTTAAAAAGAAACAAATCCATTCTAAGTTTGTGAGGTTTATTTTCTATCTCAATCATTTTTTTTTTTTTTGTAAAAACTAATATTTATTTAAATATTTTCAGACAAAAAATTTTACGTTTTTCCGAAAATCTCTTTATAGCCTAAAATGCAATTTTCTCTAATGTATGATGTACTGTAAATGGACGGTAAATGGTAAATTTGGGAGACCTTTTTATTAAAAAAATCTGAAAACATTCTTTCTGCCATAACTTCTTTGTTTTTCATGCTATTTAAACAGTCGAAAAATCGTTAAAAGCTTAATTAATGTTCTTTTATTTTAGTATTTTATGGTTCTTTTATTTACGTTAGCATTTTTTATGAAAATGCCGTAGTTTCTGGATATTTGATATTTAAACTAAATACTTCGTCTTATAAAAGTTCGGACGCCATCTTTATATTTCAAACCATTAATTCTGCAGATATTAGGAAATACAAAATTCATCCTCAATTTTCTTTCTTATTTGTCTTTAGCATGGTTTCGCTTTTCTAGTTATTTGACGAAAACCGTTTTGAAATGCCTCATTTTTTTAAGCTAAAATCGCAATTTTCAAATTGATATAATTTAAAGACTATCAGATAATTTAAAGACTAGCAACATGCGGCAGATCTGTCAGCCAGCCGTTACTGTTAGTTATGGTTTCTATATGGCCGTTTGACCGTTTTGTAATAACAAACAAAATATAACCTAAGTTGGTGTTTAGGTCGGTTGTCAATGTGGTCTAAAATGGTAATGCTTTGTGATATAAAATAAGTGAGCATTTAATAGTGTTGAAGAGATTGAGATAAAATGATTCGATGAACAAATATTATAAGGTAAAAAAAGGCGAAAAATGAAAGATTGAAATAACTAAAATTAAAAAAAGTTTAAATGTAACAATTTTATGTTATTAAAAATAATAATGTCGAAAAATATAAAAATGGCGAATGTAAATAAAATAGATTAAAAAACAAACAGAAAGTAAAATATAAAAATCCTTCCTTTTGTAATTACTTCCACATCGTAAGTATAATAACGGTAAAAAAAATGAATTTTTTTTCTTCAAATAGGCTTAAAATGCCATGAAACATCGAGATTTCAAGTATGATATTGGCATTTGGTACAACCATGTATTATAACAAGACCTTGAACAAGATTATTCTATTTCGTTGAAGGGTTGGGGGTAAATCGGGGTAAATAAGTAAAGCAAGTAAAGAAGAGTCCATAAAATTGAGATTGCACAAGAAGCCAAGGTCTCAAAATTTTGTTAGCTTCATTCACTCCCACTATCAGCCCCATTGCCATTTCCACCCCATTATCAAAGGAGGTAAAAAAATAAAGTTGTGATTCGGTGTGGGTACAAGAACCGAGGGCCCCAAATGTTTTTTTGGCATCCACCAATCAATCGCCCCCACTACCACCCCACTCCATTATTAAAGGAGGTAAAAAATAAAATTGTGATTTACTGTGCGTACAAGAACGATGGACTTCATTTTTTTGGAGGTCAGCCACCCCCACCGGAAATCTGAATGTGGAGGTAGTGATTCCTTAGGTAGTGGTTTTTTATTATTGTTCTTAGAAGAACGAGATGAGTACCACTTATGTCCAATTCTTGGTATTTTTAAATTATATTTCCTCCAGCTCATCTTTGAAAATGAAAAGGAAAGTGAGTTACTGTTTGCTGCGAGGTTTGCTGTCAAAGAAATGAAAATTCAATGTTTCAGAAAGTAAACAAGAACTTACCTTAAATGCAAAATGTTGTCGTAATTTGTTTAAAATGTGACACCATTGTAAACGTTATAACTTATTATGATTGAAAAGCTTTGCCGGCGGAGATTTTTGTTTTAAAAATATTAAGACCGCCTAGGGTGTTTAATAAATTTCTATATGAAATGCATAATAAAATGAGATAAATTTTGGAAATCATATATTTTGTGCTATATTCATTAATAATAGGCCATAGTTAAGGGTAGATTTTTTTGACCAAAAAATGAGGATATAACTAAACATGCTTTAGTAAATTGTTTCTGAGGAAAAATATACAGGGTGTCAAAATTTTTTTTTTCTTTCAAACTCAATTTGAAAAGGACAAATTGCATTTATTGAAGAGTATGTTTTGGTGACGTCTTAGTTCTATCATTTACGTACAATTTCATTAGTTTGACATTTTGACAGAACTAAGCCGTCACTAAAGCACACTTTTCCAATTGAGTTTGTTTTCAAGGAATTCTTGAAATATTTGCGGCAGTTTTCTCGAAAACGGTTGGAATTATCAAGTTCTATCAAGTGTACTATTTTTACGTAGAAATGACTCCTCATGAGATTTTCTAGTCAAAAGTGCCACAATGTTTCGTAAAAGAGGCGCCCTCCATAGGCTATCGTGATGTGATACATAAATTATCGTTTCTTAGCTTCAAAAATATTTCCTTATCAAACTGGGAGAAGATCGGTCAAGAGGTAGTTGAGAAGTTGCAAAAAATAAAAATAAAATTACAATTTTGTCACTCTGTCTTTTTCCACAGTAACAATTTACTAAATAGAGGAGCGAAAAAGAGGTAAAATTGTGTCGTTTTTTTTATCAGCTTAGAACAAGATCAGACACAGTGGGTATTACCAACAACATCATTTTACACATAAAAACATGAAATACGATATTTTTTAGTGGTCACAGATATTCTTATTTAAAAAAAAGTGTAAAATCTAATTTTTTTTTAATCATGTTTTTTTGTACATCTATTGCCATATCTCAAAAATGAATTGAGCTATCGATGCGAACTTTTTTTTGTTATAAAACACACACTTAAGCGCTTCTTTCTATACATAGGATTGCTAATAAAAAAAATGTGAACATGCCAAAAACGTAGATGACCCTAAAAGTTTAGAGAATATGCCATCAAATTTTCACTAAGCGAGGAACTTTTTTGTTTTTGAAAATTTCGTGTAACATGCTACGAAGAAAATGAAGTCGATAGACTAAGAAAGTTTTTAGAAAAAAGATATTTTCATTATTAGCAATAGTTTGCTAGTTACGAATTTTTTAGTATGGAGGAATTTTCGAAGCGTACGCGCGCGGCACTTAAGAATAATAATGATTATGTATTGTGTGTAACGGAACTTTTCATTATTATTACTTCCACATCCAGTGGAAGTATAGTAACGACAAAAAAATTTTTAAAAATTTTTATTGTTCAAATAGGCTTAGAATGTCACGAAACATCGAGATTTTAAGTTTGAACGAAAAAAAAATTTCTGTCTGTCGGTCTGTCGGTCTGTCTGTCTGTCGGTCTGTCTGTCGGTCTGTCTGTCGGTCTGTCTGTCGGTCTGTCTGTAACTTTTTTTGTGCGCACGTTTACTCTGGAACCGTTTGAGATATTGACTTGAAATTTGGTACACATATGTACTTTAACGAGATCTAGAACTAGATTATATTTTCATCTTGTTCCGTCGAAGGGTTGGGGGGTAAATTGGGGTAAATTTGAGGAAAATAGGTAAATCAAGCAGGTAAGAGTCCATAAAATTGGTATTTAGTATATACAAGAGAAGCTAAGGTCCCAAAAAAAGTTTTGGCATTAGCCACCCCCATTACCACCCCCACCCCATTATTAAAGGGGATGAAAAAAAATTGTGATTTAGTGTGTGTACAAGAACCAGAAACCTCAAAATATTTTTTTACTTCATCCACCCCACTACCACCCCCCATCACCACCCCCACCCCGCTACCGATGTGGGGTATCGTTTTATGGGTTTTTGGTGTAGAGGATTTCAAATATTATATTATTAAAGTTCCATAAACAATTATTTCCACATACAATTTTTTTTCGGTGTGAGTGACTTGGATAAAAAATTTGGATATGGAAGTAGTGATTCCTTGGGCAGCGGTTTTTTTTATGTTTAGGACTGTTTTATCACGTTTTAGGATCTGAAAGGATAACTTATTTTTTTCAGTGACGCATTAATGACTAAGGTTGGAGGCAAAAAGGAATTAAAAATCTTAAATAGAGTATATGGGATAAAAATGCATTGCATTGGGATCTCGGAAACGGTAAAAAATAATATTATAGTAAATGGAAAAAAAGTTGCTAGGAGGCTAACAAAATTCCATAAACAGAAGTTTAGGAAAAGTAATAATTTTGTAGTGTTTTGATAAAAAGTAAACTATCGAGTTTTCCTTTTTTTGGGTTATTATTGGAGCTAAATAGAAAAGAGAGTTTCTTAAAGCACTTTTTTTTGAACGTGGCAATCTTAATATTTGTATCCGACATTTCCTGTGTCAGGGTCCCTATCCGAAACTCCCATGCATTGCATTTTCACCCTAGATCCAGACAATAATTGAGTAAACGTGTTATTTTCGCCTAAATTAGATAACAAAAAAGAAAAAAATATCCTAAATTAAGTCTCTTTTAATTTCCGCAGCCCTAATGATAGTTTCCATGGCTTGTGCACAAGTTTATCGTTCTCCTCTATTACTACGCCACATAAAATCCACTCCATTTTACAATGAAACTTAGATTGCTTTTTTATCTTAAATATTTTTTTAGCAGATAATCCACGCTCATTTCGCACAATGGCCATACGTTCTACATACAAGTGGTAATAAGGGAAAGAATATCGTTACACATTTTACTTTCACATCCAGTGTGTTCCGGTAAGTTCAGTATCGACAAAAATATTTTTGAAAATTTTTATTGTCCAAATAGGCTTAGAATGTCATGAAACATCGAGATTTTAAGTTTGAGCAAAAAAAAATTCTGTCTGTCGGTCTGTCTGTAACTTTTTTGTGCGCACGATTACTCTGGACCCGTTTAAGATATTGACTTGAAATCTGGTACACGTACCATGTATTTTAACGAGATCTGGAACTAGATTATTCCGTTAAAAGATTGGGAGGTAAATGGGGGTAAATAGGCAAATCAAGCAAGTAAGAGTCCATAAAATTGGTATTTAGTATATATAAGAGAAGCTAAGGTCTCAAAATTTTTTTGGCATTAACCACCCCCATTACCAACTCCGACCCCATTATTCAAGGGGGCGAAAAAAATAAAATTGTCATTTAATGTGTGTACAAAAACCAAAGGCCTCAAATTTTTTTTTACTTTATCCACCAGTACTACCACCTCTCTTCCACCACCCTCAGCCTCACTACCAATGTGGCATATCGTTTTTTGGGGTAGACGATTTCAAATATTTTAATATTAAAGTTCCATAAACAATTATTTCCACATTCAAATTTTCTTCGTTGTGAGAGACTTGGATAGAAGATCTAGATGTGGAAATAGTGATTCCTTGGACAGCGGTTTTATAATTTGACCTTCGACGAAAACGAATAACGTTGATCGTACACCGCCCTGAGACTAGTTAGTTTTAGTGGACGCGGGCGTATTAATACTAAATTTCTGCAATTCGCGCGCTCCAAAAAAATCACTGTACCTAAACTATCAAAGACATAATAAGAATTATGTTATCAAAAACTTTTTTGGTCTTTTGGCTTTATTTTCTTCGCAGCATGTTATACAAAATTTCCAAAAACAAAAAAGTTCTTCGCTTAGTGAAAATTTGACTGCGTATTTTCTGAACTTTCAAGGTTATCTAAGTTTTTAACATGCTTAAAAATGTTTTAATTAACAATACTATACACAGATAGAAGCGCTTAAGTGTGTGTTTTATAACAAAAAAAAGTTCATGTGGATATCTCCATTCGTTTTTGAGATATGGCATTAGATGTTCAAAAAAACATGATTAAAAAAAAAACAAAATTTCACACCTTTTTAAAAATAACAATGTCCGTGACCACTAAAAAATGTCGTATTTCATGATTTCTAATGAACATCGACCTACTTAACGAAATGATATGTTTCAGTTTGTTCTAAGGTTAAAAAAAAACTCGAGAAGGAAGCGACTTTTCCCCTGTTTTTTACTCCACTAAAAGCATGTTTGGTTACATCCTCTTATTTTGACCCAAAGAATCTACCCTTGAACTATGGTCTATTATTATGATCCACCCTGTACATATTTCTCCCTTATTTTTATAAAAGTTTTCATTTCCTATTTGTAAGCGGTTTTGCACAATTTGATAGTTTTCCGGTATTACAATTATATATAACAGGATTTATATACAAATTCCAATTTTTCCATATCCTCATATGCTTACTTGGTGACTTTAAAAAAACATAAATACGGGTCGAATTGAGAACCTCCTCCTTTTGTAAATTTTCGGTTAAAAAAGGATTCCATTTAAGCTTTCTAAAAGTTTTATTAAGTTTCAAATTAGAAAACTAGCAGCTGTATCAGATATTTTCTTCACAGTTCGCTGACAACCGACATCTGGTTGTGAAATGAATTTATTTACAAACTACCTTAATTTTTTTTAATTCAACAGGACTTGCCTCGAAAAATTAAAATTCTACTTCTTCCAAACGCTGAATCCTTGAAACGTTTTTCGCACTTATTATGGGCTCCTCAGAAATGTTTTAATCATGAATCAAACAAAGTTTTAAAATATTTTCATAAAAATTGAAGTTTTGCATTTAGTTATCAAATGCCTGACAAAATATTTGCAAATAAAAACACATAGAATTGAATTATCTAGTAATAGAGCCTATATGAGTCCACTAGAAGCAAAACCGCGAATTTGACGAAATTTCAAAAATGGAGTTAGATACACCTTTGGAGTCTTCTCGTTAAGGCGTATGCATAGTGTGGCCAACTTAGTTGCAAAAACATGTCATTGTGTACTAAAATACATTTAAAAATGAAGCTCAGAAGCAAATACATTTGTTTGTCTCTACATCTCAGTTACCCTCCGTAATAAATGTTGATTTTCTTGTCACCGATATTTTGTATTTTGTCGGTTAAATAATCCGAAATTTGTAAACCTAGACTAGTCCGAAAATAAAATCATTCCCAAAAAATCATCGTTTGGCTGCACGTTATTCTGCAAAAGCCAATTGCAATATTCCATCCAAAGTTTATAATCATTTTCGTACAAGTGCTGGTGCAATTGAAATTTAAAAGATTTATACTGGTATTTGTGCAAAATTCGGCTTACTGTTTGGTGACTGATTTCCAACTCAAACCCAATTTACCTTAGAGAAACAGTCTTGTGAACTTCTATTCGAGCCAAAACATTAATTTCTGTTCCTTCGTCAAGAATGAAATTTTCTTCAGAATTGATTTTCAAAAGATTTAAAATAATTTCTCGCTAGACATTCTCTATCAGGATATCCTTCGGCTTAAAGGTATCTAGCCGCTATGGCATTTTTCTACATTTCCCATAAATAATTAACATGTCCACTTTTTGATCTCTTTTATAAATTTGCGACATTTTGAATACCATTAACAAGAATTTTGAACAATTTTTAAAGACAATAAAAACACCGGTAAACCAACAAATGTTTGATAAGCTAAATATTTCATTGTTTTCAAAGTCACCGTAGTTAGTTGCTTCTTAACATTTAATTAGAACAAAATTGTATTTTCTTATTTTCTTTAGCTGTAATTTTGTTTGTATTTATCTCACATTTTAATACGACATAAATAAATTCCTTATTAATAGTACTAATAAATGGTACCACGGTACCAATATGGTTCCATTTGAAAAAATTGAGTTTTGCCCCAAAAACCATTTTGATGAACTTTATTTGCTCTAAGTCACGTAAATTAGTATTTTTGACGGGATTTCGATTTTTCCAGCATTAACCCAATAAATATTTATATATGCAATGCATGTTCTTTTCATGTTTCCAGTGCACTTGAATGATATACATTGCCTGTGTTAAGCATATGCTTTTCACATGGAATTTAAATGCAAAGTGACCGGTCCACACATGTTCATGTCATATACATTGCACTATCCGTTTATATATGCAATGCATGGTCTTTTGTGTTCCCATATCCGTTAAGCATATTTTATGCACATGTAATCTACACTGTAAAAAATTATGTAAATTTACCATCGTTGCGTGTAAAATTCCCATGTATTTTTACCCGCAAAGAGACAGGAAAATTTCCATTTAACATGGAGAATTACCCCAAAATATAAGGGAAATAAAAATTTTCCACTCTCTTTGCGGCTAAAATTCCATTACTATTGGGGGTAAATTTACTATGGAAAAAAATCCTGTCTGGATAAGGGGCAATTTTATTACCCCTTATCCAGACAGGATTTTTTCCCTAGTAAATTTACCCCCAAAAGAGTAGAAAGTTTTTATTTCCCTTATATTTTGGGGTAATTCTCCATGTTAAATGGAAATTTTCCTGTCTCTTTGCAGGCAAAATTACATGGGAATTTTACACGCAACGATGGTAAATTTACATTATTTTTTACAGTGTAAGTGAAAGATAATTAGGCCGTACACTTTCACATTAAATACATTTTATATATGAAATTTTTATTTTAGAAATAAAATACATAAAATAAATATGTGTAGGTACTAAATGTATGTATTATTCTTTATTGTCTCCCTCGTTGTCTCTAAATTTCCTTATTGGTTGTTTATTTGCTCTCTGCTTGGCTTTTATGAGCCATTTTTTAATGGCTTCAATAATTACGTTGTCCGTAGCTTGTGCAGTGCTGGAATTTTTTCTTATTGCACCTGTTGACAATAAATACATATAAATAATAAATAGGCATGTAATATATGAATCTTATATTAACTATGAGGGTGAATTTTGATACACTAGCAGCAAGCGAGTGACGTAATTCAAACTAGTGGGTTAGAACATTAAAAACATTTAAGTTACATTTCTATATAGCACAATAATAAAGTACACTTGTTTCTACAGCAAATTTATGTCCATCGACAGTATTAAATAATAAATAAGCGTCTTCAAAGACACTAATAAATCAGATATATAACATTTCCGTCTAATAGCAATATTTTTGTGCTACTTGGGAGATATGACCTCGCATGACCTCCATTTTAATATTTTCCAAAATTTCGATTATATGTATATACATATTCTGTGTAACATTTTGTGTTCTAGTCTAAAATAAGACTTATTTGCTAATTTTTGGTTTAAAATTAAAATATTTTAAAGACATTAGTACATTTTTTAGGTTAAATAGGTTATTGACATGTTTTCTTTTTACACAAAATGAGGCAACAGTGACCAAATCTTTTATATATAACAATAGCATTCAACACTATTTGTATAAATTGATTTTGTTAAACCTAAACATCATTGAATCTTTTGGTGAAATTAGCAACGCACGAATGGCAGCGATTATACATGTGGGACCCATATCCAAAACGAAGAAAACGTGTTGTCTAACGAGAGATCTAATGGCATATTAATATTAGAGGAATTATACAATACACTTGATCCTTACTACTTAAAAACGGGGCACAACACAATTATTCTTACAAGGGAAGTTGTTCTTGGGTGGCACTAAAAACTTAAAAACGTATAAACAGTATTTTTTATGATAGACGGCTAGACCATTGCGAATGCGTGTTGCTATCCTTCTTGGCGTACATCCGAGTGACCGCGAAATTCAAACTGCTATACCCATGCATGATTAAATTAATAATTGAAATATTACTTGCGTGTGTCTTTTTATATTTTTAAAGAACCTACTAATTTGCATATATATTTTTTTCGACTATATGTTATTCCCTTACGGCAGGAAAATTAATTTATGTATCATAATTCAGATTAATATATACTAAATAGAGTTGTTTTGAATAGGTACATACATGCTAAAATGAATAAAAAAAATTAATTTCAATAAATTTAAATAAATAATCTTAAAAATCGCGGATGTACTGTTCTTTTAATTATAAAAATGTTTTTATGAAATATGCCGATTGGCTTGTGCAGTGCATATCCATTACATTGCAAAAAAAGTACTTTACTTTAAGTATATACACTGTATATTCAATGCACATTACAAAATTCATCTACTACTTAGTTATATGCCATGCACAATAATGCACATACTTTGCATGTTATATAACGTACCGTGCACATTGGAATATGCCTTATATATGTAATGCATTAGTTCTGCACATCCTATGTTTATTGGGAAGGTGAACTCTCACAGATGCATTTTATTTTTTTGCGGCGATCATCCGATTGGTTAATTTAAATTCGAATTTCGGAAGGCGGGAATTATTTAACTTTATTTTCGCCGCATTTTCATGACGGGAAATGTTAAAAAATTTCAACATTTTGCGGCGAAAATTTTTCATCTCTGTCGATAAAATATTTTATACTCTCTTAAACATGCATTTGTATAAAAGTGTCATAAGATTTAGTGAGGTAATATATTAAATAAATACGAAAATATGAATTATTCCACAAGTAATATTGTTCATTATAATTATTATCAGTGGCGAAGATGATCTTTATTGGCTTTACTAGATTTGAAACATGAATTTTCTGCTGAAGGAAAGTAAGGAATATTGCGTTAGGAATATATATCTAAGAATATATATCTAAGAAATCCATCTAAATTAAAATTCACTAAAAATATCACTAAACAAAAACGCGTATAAACATGGTGATGAGTTTAAGTATTTTACTTGTTTTATTCCGGCGAAACCGAAAGTAAAAAAAAATCACTTGTATGTCAAAAAGTGCCGCTTATTATGTATATAGGATATCAAATTTCAATCAATTATCTTCAAAACAAAAGGAAAAAGGGGGGGGGTGCACCATGATCCTCTTACATCCGGTATGTATTGAGCCAATGAGAACTCACGACCCGCCATCGAATAACTTGATCATATCACGTGCATAGTGTGCTTATAATTGAAAATTATTAAATAAAGTTAGGTTAGTTCTTTTGTTATATTTATTTTTTAAATAAAAAATATATTAAGTACAAGTTTTCAGTTCCTTAATTCCATCACGTGTATGGTATCGCAAAATCTTTTACAAAACCAAGCAGGTTCCTTACTGCCAGTTGCAAAACCAAGCATGTCTCTTGTTGCCAGTTTCAAAACCAAGCCTTTGCGTTTTTAATTCTTCAATATCTCTCAAAGTAGGTCAACCAGATCACGAATTTTTTACATATTATATTTTTGGTAACTAACTTCACCTCTTGAGATCGAGTCTGAACTAAATATATCCGATATAAAAGTACAAAGAGTTTTTTGTAGTTATCTCAGAATGACGTTTCGAACAAACGCACGGTTTTGCTTTTAGCAGACTCATATATTCTACGAATGTTTTAAAGCAAATTTTTTTTGGTTGCTTAAAGTTACAGTAAATAATAAGTCTTATAGGATTTCACAAACAGCAGAAAGAGTAATGTATGAAAAATTAGTAACCAGAGGGAAAACAATGCAAAGATTTGAAATTAATATTTCCTTAGATAGATTCTCTTTATCTTCTGGGATACTGAGGTTCATTGTGTATGTACAAATTGTTTTTTTTACGTAAGGTTGAAAATTATTTAGCTGCCTTCAAATTTTGATTTAATGTTTTATTAATTTCTTGGTATTTTTAATCACATCTAGTTTTTTAGATATGAAATAATGTCTACTATAGTTTTATATCTTATTTTGTAATATTGCTTATCACCTTCAAAATGAAGCGAAATTCAGAAATGTTTAGAAAATTGACGTTTAAAACAACTTGCCTAATATTTAAATCGTTCTTAATGAAATTTTCAATAAACGTATGAACATCACTTGATATATTATTCACTTATATGCAACTGTTACCATTTTAATTAATCAAGGGACCTCAATCACAATTATCTTACAGAGGACGAAATAAAGAAATTACCATAAACATAACAGAGAAATATGTTAAAAATGAAAAATATATTTCATTAACAATGCCAATTATTAACAGATATAAACAATCATAATCACAATTTTCATTAAATTTGTGGATTTGGTGTGAACTTTGTATAAAGTTATTTAATTGGCGAAATAAATTCATTAACACAACTTAAATTATATGCTTTCCGATATTGTAATTCTTAGGTTTCATATTAATTTTCTAGGACTAGTTTCTGTCAATCTAAATTGAGAACCATTGACCCGGTCTACATAAAACAAATTAAATTATTCAGTTGTTGGGAAAGTAGAACATTATTTTCAAAGTACCATTATTATAAATAATTCATTTAATCGATACTATATAACCACGCAAAACTTTTTAATAATCACCAGATGAACAATTTTTTATTACATTTGACTTCGTGGCCACAATAAACACAAATAATTGAAAAAAAAAATGTCTTGTATATCTATGTGTAACATAATTCATTATTGTGGAATATTCATGATTTCTTATATTTGTTGGATATCTGCCACTGTAAAAATATTTAAAAAATTTGATGAATGAAATCTCTGCGCCAAAAGGATCAGACAGATTATGGTTTTAAAACTTCTGTTACAAAATGTCTCACACCTAAAAATATATATACTGAAACAAAAATGTTAAGTGATAATCCTTTTAATGTTTCCGAAAATATTAATTTTTTCGTTATCAAAACTTTTACTTGTATTCGTGTTAAACATGACAGTTTGTTCTTTATGTATTTCCATAGTCGCGTGGGACATTAACTTATATTTATTTTATTTTTATCTACTTCGTCTCTGAGGATCGGCAACCAGCTGGTACGAAAATCTATAGAATAATTAGAAACACATTTATCCTCATTTAACAAAATAATAGCGGATTCCTTAAGTCTTCTTTTAGCTGAGTCACTTACTTTTTTCAAAATTTTCGCGGAGTCTCACTGGATCCTATGATTGTTATAACACGCGTGATCACAAAATTTTTGACTTCTAGAATTTTTCCTTTCTAATATTGTTCAAAATTCCAAAAATTGTATTTATAGTGTTCCGTGTGAGTGCGGTAAACATGTAGATGAGTCATCTAGACCTTTCAACGTAAGGCTTGATGAACACAGAGATTATGCTAGAAAAGGAGAATTCCAGAAGTAAAAAAATTGTGAACACGCGTGGGATAACAATCATGGGATCCAGTGGGACTCCGCGAGAATAATAGAAAAAGAAAGTGACTCAGCTAAAAGAAAACTTAAGGAATTATTTTATTAAACGAAGATAAATGTGTTTCTAATTATTCTATAGATTTCTGTACCAGTTGGTTGCCAATCCTCAGAGACGAAGTAAAAATAAAATTTAATGTCTCACGTTACTATGGAAATACATAAACAACAAACTGTCATGTTTGACATGATTATAAGTGAAAGTTTTGATAACGGAAAAAGAAATACTTTCCGAAACGTTAACAGCCTTCGATTTAATTTTTGTCAATATCATTTAATTTTTTTTTTTCAGTTTATAATTTTTAGTTATGAACCATTTTGTATTAAAAACCAGCCTGTGTCGATATTTCATCAAAATATTTTAATAATACCCAACAAATATAAGAAATGGCTACAATCTTCCAGAGTCAATCAACAGTGATATTAAAAAATGTTGTCAATATATCAAACTCGTTTCCTTCCCCCCAAGTTCAATTATTATTTGTCAATTATAGTCCACTGCATTTAGGATTTTTCTTCAGACCAATTCATACAAAAGCAAATGTTGGTTTTCCAGGTAGGTTCGGGTGTCCTTAATAAGGTCTTAAAAGTTCCCGAAGTGGGAGTGTAAGGATAAAATTTGGCAACGCTGTAAAGGGCTAAAATCGTGCTCGGAAACGATTTTTTCAAGATATCTCGGTTTTCATTGCCTCTACGACAAAAATACATCAGGCCAAAAAGAAAGCTATGGAAATTATCTATAAAAAAGAGAGAGAGGGACTTTTTTTCGTATGCGCAATAGTTTTCTTGAAAATCTTGCATTGAATTTGAACTTATGGGATATTATGGATAATTTAAGTACTCTATTCCACACCACCCTTGAGGTTGAGTACTAGGCGCATTTTTTTTATGTGGTTTCCTCGGTAGGCCTAATCCACGACTGTCATACTTATTCTATTTGTGACGAGTTTTCAATCGGTTCAGCATTCAAGCAAGATTTCCATGGCAGTTGCCGCAAACTGGTGAGCAATTAAGTCCCAACCTCCGACAGCCACACAATGGTCAACAACCTTTCGTACAGTTGCAGAAAATCATCTTCAGAAGGCAATCAGGCGAAGGAACTTGAGATGTTGTTTTTGGTCACAATATGGTATCTTTCAACATCCATCCCCATTCTATAGGATTCAATACATTATCCAACCATTTCTGTATTTGAAAATAAACACGAAATAGATGCTGTTGAGCTGCGTCATGAGTGGGTGGTAATGAATTCAATTTCACTGGTTTGCTTTTGCTCACAGCTTTAATAAAGCAAGAAAATTGATAGTTATCGATGGAAACTTCTTTAACTGGAGCGTTATAGATTGCGAGGGAAAATTTTATCCCATTCGAAGTAACTATGTCAGGAGAAGTATCAGTCTTGCTGAAAACTTCAGCTACAAGTTTCAAGTCCTGCCGTTTTTTCATCACTTTCGAAGCTGCAGTCTTGCCTTTATTAAACAGAGCATATGTAGTGTCACACCCAGAGAATGCGTGCAGAAACAATATGTGATCTCGAGTATCTTTATGGTGATCAAAGCTTCGTGAAGAATAAATTTTTCGCTGAACCTTCCCTCTGCCTGGTTTGAGGAGAAAAATTTTTTTATTAATAGGTGTACGAGCAGTTAAAATTATAAGAAGATCCACATCTTCCCCAATCACAACCGTCGTATTTTTACATGATTCCTCAAGTGCTGTTTCGACTATCAAAATGTCATCATCATCTTCAGCTGCAACCAGATCTGTGTCAAACAACACTTTTTTAACAGTTCTTCCCCAGTCATCTCCTCTTTTTTCGGCCAGTACCATAATGGTATCTTTAAAACTGATCGTTGACACATGGCAGATTGTTTTACATTGGTCTTTCGCTTTTCTTTTCTCTTTTTCTTCGTCAGCCTCGTTTCCACAAATGAAACAATAGGTTTTAAAATCAAAAAGCTGTTGGCTCGATCTCATTCGCTGTTTCAAGGGACTCGTCGAAGTAGCAGCCTCTTCACTTTCACGTTTTCTTTTGGCCGCTTTGATACTCGATGGACGAGTGTAGTCTTTACGGCACTGAACGTGCACTGTGGTTGAGGTTAGTTTGCCCAATTGTTCATTTTTTCCATCACCTCTCACAACACTGGCATCAATTAATTTGTCCAATTCACGATCAACCTTGACGGGGTGTATCGTCCAGCGGTTGATCACAGATGATACAAGTTTCACTCATTTTCCACACAATCACGTTTGTAAGAACTCACAGCAAAAATACGTTCGTATGCCACACAGAACTATATAATACCGGGCCGCCAACAGAATAGCACCACCGTCGTATTCGCTCAGAGATGCACGCGTTATTTTTGACGTGGATACGTCTATGTTTCCGTTTCGGGTGACATTTCGTGAACAGGAGCTTATGAACTAACGTCATCTGTCGGTGCATAAGTGAACGTAGCGCGCGTGCATCTTGATTTAACCTTCACACGTAATTTAAAAGTCAACCTATTTTGCTATATTTCATATTTTTCGTATCATCGACCTGTGCTTAATAAACTCAGTTTGAAACATTAATTTGTATTGTTCTACCAAATATCCGTATCCACGTAAAACTTACGGCTGTATCAAGGATACAGCCAACCAGGATTTTTTTTATGTTTTAACCCTCCGTGCAATAAAAACTGCCACAAATAAATTTTTTGATTTTAGGTATGACTTACTGGAATTTTTCAGGAAAACTATTGCGTATACGAAAAAAAGACCCTCCACATTTTTTATAGAGAATTTTCATAGCTTTTTTTTGGCCTGATTTATTTTTGTCGTAGAGGCAATGAAAACTGAGATATCTCGAAAAATTCGTTTCCGAGCACGATTTTAACCCTTTACAGCGTTGCCAAATTTTATCCTTACACTCCCACTTCGGGGACTTTTGAGACCTTATTAAGGACACCAGTACCTACCTGGAAAACCAACATTTGCTTTTGTATGAATTGGTCTGAAGATGCGGCTCATTTTTCACTAAATGCAGTGGACTATTAGTATTTGTAGAAGTAGGTCAATTGGCATCAAAGTCAGAAGTCAGTTTGGAAACTTGACTGACAAGAGATAAATTCGTTATAACAAAAACATTTTTCTACAACGATTATCAAAAAATTTTGTCCGGTTATAATATGCCAATTTAATAAAATCAAATGAGTATTAAAAGTTGGTAACAATTTCAGAATAATGTTGGAAATATAAGTGAACCTTTGTATGTCGCATGAGAATCAAAACAGTCTAAAAATGGTTCTCACTAGCGCAACGTTTCGAAATTGTCAAAAAATTCTATTAGGGAAATGAAATCTTTAACAAAAGTTCACCTCTTGATTGTTGGCATCATTTCTAAATAAACAATTCATACACCGTAACAAGTCAAAGGCAACATATGCACCATTCATATATATCTCATCTGTTATTCAGATAATATGTGAGAAATAATTAAACCAAGCGTCAAAAACTAAAACAAGATCTTTTCAGTTTTCTTAAAATTTTGTTATTGTAGGAGTGAAAGAAATGTAATATACAACTCGGG
This sequence comes from Rutpela maculata, assembly GCA_936432065.2. Taxonomy (NCBI): domain Eukaryota; kingdom Metazoa; phylum Arthropoda; class Insecta; order Coleoptera; family Cerambycidae; genus Rutpela; species Rutpela maculata. The sequence goes on along the minus strand of OW386287.2, from coordinate 132,669,169 downwards.
GAGTAACTAGTTTTGACCAATCTAGAGCTCTACCCTCGTTACGCTTTGGTGAAAACCGTCCTCGACGGGTACACTACTTACTTCCCTTGTAACATAAATAAATAATGAATCGACTTTTATTGCTTTATTGGCTTGATTTGTGAGCTGATTATCTTAAATAATAGTAGAAACAATATACCTAAAATAATATGAGCATTTTGACGATTGCATCTGAAGCCTGATTATTTTTAAAAACCTTACCAAATTGCGGTCAACTGAACCGATAACCACTGACCACAAAAATGCACAATGAATGTTCCACTAGCTCACCACTAGTGCATGTTCCCCATTAAGTCTATTATTACCGCTGTTTTATTTTTATTTTATTACTTATAATAAATTTCTTAGCTATTTACTTTACGTCTAGCAGAACTAAAATAACTTCTGCACTGCAGGAAAAGTTTCAACTTTGACTCGCTATATATCTCTACCAACAAACATTTCAAATCCCAAATCATATGAAACGATGTCCATAGATTTATTCGACAAAAATAAAAAACCTACATCACAAAACTGTATGGTGCAAGTAAATCCTATTGTACTACAGGTACGGATAAGGGATGCTAGACATGCGCCCCGACGCCAGAATTCTAGAGGGGCGAGAACTCCGAGTCAGTACATAGGGTGCTATGTCCACGGCGTCATCATAGTTTCCAAATTTGATCGATTTTATCTACACGTAATACGTGAATTTGACCGGTAAACTTATAATTGAAAATTAAACATTCGAAAAAAAAATCTAATCGTAAATGACTTGGATAAACTTTATGCGTTAAAAATTATTAGCTCATTGACAGTGCTCACGGAACAAAATATAAAAATAATTTAAAACTTGTTTAGGTGTGCAGTGTTAATTCTTTAGGTGTATTCGTAACTCTTAATAGAATTAAGGTACTGTGTTAAAATAAATCCCGAAGGGCTCATACGTATTATTACTAGAAAAAGTGTTGTTCGTGTTAATTGAAACAAATTTAACTCCAGTTCGATGTTCGTTAGCGAAAAATTATGTTTTACAAAGTGAAGTGCGCGTACTTGTTGGCTTGAAAATCTAACTTTTTATAGGATGGCCAGAGTAATTTCAAAGATGCTCTTCTTCTGGATGGTGCTACTTGCTACACTTGTTTTTACTTCGGATTATGCTAAAGCGGGAAAAGACGGTGAGTAGATTGTTTCTTTTAAATCCGGGATTTATTTTTGTTTAATCGGATTTCCGGGTAAAAGCAGAAAACAACACAAACAAACCTCTACAAAAACTGAAATAATGTCATAGTATAATTTCATATTTTTAGTAGGGATATACAGACAGGAATATACAGATCTGTGCACAATTGTTTAATAGCTCATGTTCAATTGATTTTTATACTTCTAAAATATCCAGCCATATTTTTTAAAATAATTACTTATTATGTATTAAAAATATGAGTGAGAGAAAATAAATATATTTTAGCATATTTTCAATATTTTGATATTAAGTTATTACTTACTGTAAGCAAGACAAAACGAGATATTAATATGTAATATATTAATTAATTTTCTGTTTTATTTGGACTTAACAATAGAAAATAATTTCTGTTTCATAATGCAACCGAAATTTAATAATGAATAGAAAAAAATAGCAATAAGTAGGCATCTTCCTCATAGGAAAATTGACTACTAGCCATCATCAAATGGAATAAAAAACAGTTTAAAACCTCCCAAAGCTGTCTTGGTATCTATTATCTAAAGATTAAAAATAAGAAAATGAAGGAAATAATTGAAAAGTCTTTTGGTTTTTTATATGCATGCTTTTCCAATGATTTACTTTTCTAGGATAGTTGTTTTTATAGTACCTGCAACGGGGTTCACAACTTTGTTCAAAGGATATTTCTTAATAGTGATTGACTCTCTTCCATTTAAAGTCGATCTTATAGGGCTTATTCTTTTAAATCTGATAGATTTAGAGAGAGAGAAGAAATATATTGTAATATATTTTGAACATTTTCATATTAAGCTGTGTCACTAATTAAGATAAAAGCAGACATAACATGTAATATATTTCTTAAATCATTGTTTCATTTGGACTTAAAAATCGACAGTAATTTTTTGTTTCATAATTCGGATGAAATTAAATAATGAAGAGAAAAAATAGTAATAAGTAGGTATCTTCCAGAAACAGTTATCTATATAGATAATTAAAAATTGACTGCTAGCAGGTCAAGTGGGATAAAAAACAGTTTAAAACTTGGTATCTATTATCTAAAGGTTAAAAATAAGAAAATAAAGGAAATAATTGAAACGTTTTTTCCTTTTTGTATGCATGTTTTTCGTATTCAATTTAATTTACTTTTCCCCTATAGTTGTTTTTGAAGTATCTGCAACAGGGTTTACAACTTTGTCCAAATGATATTTCTTGATACTTACTATGTTTGGTCTAAAGTCAATCTTGCTAGAGCTTATTCCTTTATATCGTGTAGATTATCTTCTTATAAAACGTTAAACTGATACAAGACAAATTGGATAATATACTTTACCTTTGCTTGTGCTTATTATTATTGTTCTTTTTTTAATAAGTTTTATGACGATCGCCACTATTAATAGAAAAAATAGTTTTGGTTGTATAGAATAGCTTATGATCTGTAGCAAGATTATAGTACATACCCAATTGTTCTTTATAAGAAATTGTATTTTACTCTACAGCAGTTGACCTAGTTAATATTTAACATATCGTTTTACATCAAAATCCGGTATATTTTTACTTAAGTAGTTCAAATGGCGTTTTAGTTAATAATTACCGATATATATATGCTAAATATGAGATATTCTAGATAATAACTTGGTAACAATTAATAAATAATTGAAATAAATGCCATTTTCTAAATAATGCTTATTTTAGTAACACAGAAAATAGTGAATGATAAATTACACGAGTAGTAAGAAATAGTATTTGTAAGTAATATATCACTTCGTTTACATGTTGTTGAAATCATACTGTGTTATTGTACACTAAATAGAGGTAAAGATATTAAATTATCCTTTGTTCCTCAAATAAACTCAATTTCAGATCGATGCATTAATAAATAAAATTGTGCATAAGTTCGCAAAAAAGTAAACAAATATATTTGTACAAATTTAGAAAAACACTGAATTGTTTTATTTGTTCATCGAAGAGTAGTAGAATATACTTATTATTATACTTTTAACACATTCGAAAATAAAAACTATATTGCATTTTATAGACGCACTTCTAAAATCGTAAATATTTCTTGTAGAGACAGTAATTTCATATAATTAGTCATCGAACAACTTTCAAAATGTCCGTCTGTCTGTCTGTTCGTCCTTCACATTTCTTGTAAGCACGATGATTTAAGAAAGAAAAGTTCGACTGTATTAAGATTTGGAGTGTATGTTCGTATTTTCTGGTGCTTTAACAAAATATATGGTGTTTTAACAAAATCGATCAATAAATAAACTAATTGTTAATCATTTCGAGTAAAAAAGAAAATGTGTTATTAATTTTTATATTTTTAAATCGAATGGAAATCTTGTCTTATCATTATTTATTTATTTATATATTTTACTACCATACATTTCAAAATAACATTCTACCCAACCGACGAAATATGATTTTCAGCTCGTCACATTATATTATGTAAACATTAACACGTATTTAATTAACGAACGATGGCGTAGTGGTTACGTTTTTAACTCAGTCAATCAATTAAATCACTTTGCCCCCGCCAGGTATTCGAAATTCAAAGGTACTGGGTTAGAAACGCAACTAAGTTGGATGAAGTTCCTTTGTTTTTATTTTATTTTATACGAGTGTTTTATCAACTAAGTTGGCATCTTAAAATTAAAAGTCTAAAACTAACCTAATTATTTACAAAAAGTGCGAAAAGTATGCTATAGAATGAGCAACAGTTATATAAAGAGGTCAAAATGTCTTTGAAGGGTATAATGAATGCTTGCTTTAGTTTTTTTGTTTCACACAATATGGAATACCGATATACTAAATTATAATATACTATATACCCTGGCAGCTACTTGCTAGATAACTCTTAATTTTCTATTGGATTTATTGATTAAGATTTTTTTGCTGTTAATTATGTCTTTTCAAATTATTCATATTTTTTTGTAAATAGTTGTTGTTTTTAATTTTATTGGAAAATGGAAATATGCGATATTCTCATAATCTGTCTATTGTCATTTTGTTTAATTCAAGTCTTTCTGTCAAAATTAGAGGAATTTAAAGAATACAATAGCGTATTTTTAGAATAATTCAAAGATACAAGTAACTTAAAATTTAATATGATTCAATTTTAATAGTCGTTAACTTGAGTGGCTTGTTGCATTTGCATATTTACTACTTCTCATGTTCACTGAATTATCTGTTATCAACTCAAGATTTTATCCCCCCATTTATTACGCAATTTAAGTTTCAAAAACACAAATACTCATGTATTGTGTTTTTTTTAAGTAATCCTCGATTATTTTGAAAATACCTAATTTTGACAGAATCCGTTTTGAGATGCTGTGAAAGAGTTGCGTGATATCCAACTTTATATTTTAGGTTATACTACTTACCGATCGAAATATTCAATTTATATACATTAAAATTTTCGTGTCTTTAATTTATAAGTACTTTAAATATAACAAATATTTGGTACATTTTATATATTATTTCGTTTAATTCAAGTCCTTTTGTAAAATTTAAACAATACAAAAGCATCTGTGAAGAATTCAGTAATATGAATAATGTAACATATGATTCTGTTTTAATGCCCATTAATTTGCGTGGCTTGAGGGGTCTACAGACGACCGAACCAACCAACCAATCAACCTTCTCGGTACACTTTGAAAATTGCCACAACTCATAAAAGAAAGCTGGTCTGCTGGAATTCCAGCGTCTTCAAAGAGTACCGACAATGTTGGGTCCAACAGTTTTACGAGTTCGCATGGCAAACTTCAAAGTGTACCGCGTAGTTCGGTTTGTTGGTTGGATCGTCCTTTATATTCGCATATTCATTGCTTCTCATGATTACATAATTTTCTTTTATCAATTAAAAGTTCAGATTTTATGAACTATTATTATGGAATTTTAGAGCCAGAAACATAAATAAAAAATATATTGTTTTTTTTTTAATATGTATGCAGCAGGTGGTTTTAATCGTAAAATTAATTAGTAGGCGCATTTTCACACCGGTACCGGCAAAACCTAAGCAGGTGTCGTCACCGACACTGGAAACGATGTAATCTATTGGACACCTTCACACATATATCGAACTAGACCGGATTCGGTTTCCAATTATTAATAACACTGGTTCTGCTTATGTGTGTGAAAATAATCTGATTGTATTGTGAAAGAGTAATCCATTCTCTTTTTGAGTTTCTTGAGGTATTACAGAGAAAACTAAAAGTAATATCAACAACCAACATTGACAAATGTAAAACATTAAATTTTTCGTGAAATAAACCAATTTTACTTAATTATAACCTAAACATAGTAGATCTGACTCATGTCAATCGTACTGAAGACATTCGATATACTAGTAGTGATTTTAGAATAACCAAAATATAGACAAAAGCATTAAGCAGATATACAAGTAAATTTTAACAGTAGTAGATTTTAATTATAAACTCGATTTTAATATCACATAAATCTTTGGTACTTAGTGGTCTTTAATGCTGACAAATCTAAAACATTAACGTTTCAAAAAGACAACTACAAATTTTATTTAATTAAAACAGAGAAAACCTGACTTGCGTTAGTCATATTGAATACTTCTAGGGCCGGCCTTAGTTCCTGAAGCACCCTTGTGCGAATTTTAAAAGACGCCCCTTTTTCTGGTCAAGTCAGGAAAAAAAAATTTTTTTCGTCCTCATCTCAAAATTGTTGAGCGGGGGTAAAGTCCAAAACAAAACTTTTTCGTCCTCATAAATTTTACTTGAAAAAGAAAGCGACTTATATTAAGCTCTTGGCGCCCCCTGGGGTACTGCGACCTCGTGCGGGGCACGGTCGCCCCTCCAAATGTCGGCCCTGAACACTTTGGAGTTACATTTTTTGTTGATTTTAGAATAATCAAGATATAGATATGTAATGTATAAGAATGTATACAAATAGTGTGAATTAATTCATGGACAGTGTGCAGATTCAGATGATAATTCGATTTAAATAATATGGTATATCTTTGGTCTTGAATACTGTTCAGTGAGTTGAAATCCGAAGTATACGAATAACATTAATAGACTTGAAAATGTGCAAAATAAGTTTGCCAAATACATTTTACATAAGCTAAACGTTAACTATACAGAACTTTTTTACGATGGAAGAATAAAAATGATATGATTAGGTTTCTATAGAAATGAAAATTTATAAACGGAATATATTTTTCAATCAAAATTATAAATAATATTTACCTGAACTGAAAGAATTTGTTTCTTTGCGTATACTATCTTATATGCCGTAAAAATCAACATTTTTATTGATTCACGTAATACAAAAGACATGGTTAACATGCAGTGTCATCTCTTACGGCAAAGCATTAACCGTATCACGAGATATAGATATTTATTAACACAACAGCTAAAGAGACTTTGCAAATAAGATTTAAACCTCTAAATAGCCAATTTCCCTTGATTTATTTATTTCTCCTGTTAAGTATATACTGTTAGTTTATAAGCCGTATCTGTAGCTCTAATACAGATAATATCATATAATTTGTTAATTCTCACTGATTACTCATTAATATCGTACTATTAGGATTTTTAACTTGTGTACTTGAATGGTAATAAATAATAATAAATAACACAGGAACATACAAAATAAAAAAAAGTCGAAACCCAGAGGGTAGACCCCCATGTATTTTGGGACGCTGAAACCGAATATGACAATAAAAGAAGATTTTAATTATCCAGTTTTTCCCTAGCACCCCCTTACTGGTAGATTGAAATTTCACTTGTTCTAAAAATTTGAATAGCAGGTTTTTTGGTGCGCCGAAACCGAATATGACGATAAAAACTTATTTGAACCACTCAGTCACCCCCTAGCACCCCACAAGCCCCACGAGGGGTTGAAATTCCACTTCTTCTAAACATTTAAAAATGCTTTTCTTTAGGTTTTTTGGTACGCTGAAACCGAATATGACGATAAAAAATGTAATGCTAGGGGGTGACCGGGTGGTTAAAACCATTTGGTATCGTCATATTCGGTTTCACCGCACCAAAATACTTAAGAATATACATACATTTTCAATTTTCATAAGAAGTGAAATTTTAACCCCCACTGGGAGGTTGTACTAGGGGGTGATTGGGTGGTTGAAATCAGTTTTTATCATTATATTCGGTTTCAGCACACCAAAAAATCTAGAAATTAACATTATTTTTAAATGTTTAGAACAAGTGGCATTTCAACCCCTCCTGGGGCTTGTAGGAGGTGCCAGGGGATGACTGGGTGGTTCAAATCAGTTTTTCTCATCATATTCGGTTTCAACGCACTAAAAAATCTACTTTTCAAATGTTTAGAACAAGCGGAATTTCAATCCCCCAGGAGGGTTGTAAGGGGATGCTAGGGGAAAATTGGATAATTGAAACCTTTTTTTATTATCATATTCGGTTTTAGCGTCCCAAAATACGTTGGGTTTCGACTTCTTTTTTTGTGTGCCTGTGTAATTAAAGCAATAATTATTAGAGAATATTATTTTAGGTATTAAGCAAATCACAACTTAAATACCTAAATAATATTTTCTAATCATGATGAATGCAAATAAATAAAAAATAATTCACTGTAACAATAATTGAAGGGGTACAAGCAAAAGGGTACAACAGCATTTTTTCCGATAATGAGTTAGTTACAGATTTGGATAACCAAAAGTTCAAATCGTTTGGTAGCAAAAAGTTACAAGTGATTTTCTATAAATTAACGCCATCAACAATGTGGTGAAATTACTATGTTAATGAAAATCATTGAATGGAAAAAGTAGTTATCAATTTGGCGGCAAAACAGTACAAGTGCATTTAAAAAAAGTACGCTGACTTTCAAAATTTCACTATTATACCTCAAATTCGTACCGATTTTGCTATCAATTTATTGAAGAGTTATATAATCAAGCATGCTTCCAGATTTTTAGAAAATGTAAAAACTTTAAAGCTAGTTTTCTCCACATTAAATTTTTTGTACTTAATATCCTTTTGCTTCTTACCCCTTCAATTATTATTATTAAGCTTTCAGAATAGTGTCAACAATAAATTAGAATATTGAAGTATTGTTAAAAATTAATAAATTATGGTTTGAATTTTAGAACATTGTTTGCAAGAATGTGAAATTAACAGTCTCAGTAAATTGTTTTATAGTATTTTAGCAGATATACTTATAAAAATGGAGGGTAGTATATATATATATATATATATATAAAACAATCTAAATTTAGTAGGGCTTCGGACAAGCCCTACTAAATTTAGATTGTTCTTTAACTAGTCGGACGTGACTATCCTTCATTATTTTATATATATATATATATATATATATATATATATATATATATATATATATATATATATATATATATATATATATATATATATATATATATATATATATATATATATATATATATATACATATACAGGGTGTCCCGAAACTCCCGCTTTCCCCTTTAGGTGCCAATTCTCCATGCAAAATTAGTAAGAAAAGTTCCTATAAACATGTGTCCGGAAATGCTTCCTAAGGGAGCTACGGCTCTCTAAGAATGGCGCAAAAATAGGTGTTTTCACTAATTATCTCGGAAATGATTTGGGACAACTTTATGAAACTTGGTTAACTTTTTTCGATTATTAAAGGTTATTGTTTTATAGTATTAGCCAAAATTAATTTTATCCAGGGGCGGAGAAACGAGGGGTCGGTGTTCTTTGTTTATACATATTAATTTTGCCATTTGACATTTTTAGTATTTTAATCCCTGATTATGATTCCCTGGTTAATTCTGCATAAAAAAGGGCCTCTTTACAATTAGCCATATGGCAAGCCGTTTTCGAGTAAAAGCGGTCTAACCGCAATATTGCGTATTCGTTTGCTAAATGCGCATTATTTATTTTTCAAAGTAGGCATAAAACAATAACCTTTATTAATCGAAAAAGGTTAACTAAGTTTCATAAAGTTGTCCCAAATAATTTCCGAGATAATTAGCAAAAGTATTTTTGCGCCATCCTTAGAGGGCCGTAGCTCCCTTAGGAAGCTTTTCCGGACACATGTTTATAGGAACTTTTCTTACTATTTTTGCATAGAGAATTAGCACCTAAAGGGGAAGGCGGGAGTTTCGGGACACCCTGTATATGTATATATATATATATGTAATATATATTTTTTTAATAAATAAGAAAGAGAAATTTAGTAGTATTTAATGAAACTTTCAAATAAAAAGTCATATAAACCTGTGGAATAAAAATTACTTTATGTAGAAATTATTATTCAAATCATTATATGGATTGCCAATTGATTCGAATTTGGAATTATTTTTTTAGGAATTCAAATTAAAAAGGAGGAGCTAGCTAAATGGTTCTGATTTCTGCCATGTGGTTTTTTAGGAATTAATAAATTTCTATATTTGATACCACAGATTAAGTACCTTCTACCAATACCTTGTTTTATTATTCCAATGGGTATTCGGCAACGTGCGACTGTAACTTTTATTCACTTCGCAAGGGTCTTATTAAACTTGTTTGAATAATATTTTAAAGTTAAATTGATTTATTTTCTAATCTACGTAAAGTTTGTAGAACCTGACGGACGCACTGAACATTGCAATTTCGATATCTTGTACTTCTTCGTATTTTTGTGTACTTTTAAGTTTAACTGAAGTTACAATGTTATATAAGTATTCATAGTCGGTAGCGTCCCACTGCAACTTGCGTTCGCTTCGTAATAGTCTTATTAAAAACAAGTCAATAATATCTTAAAGTAAAATTGTTATAATTCTAAATTTGTGTAAAGTTCTTTCGAACCTTATAGATACACTGTATATTTATAGTGTTGATATCTTGTATATCTTCGTATTTTTGTGTACTTAACCAAAGACTTAAGTAAAATTTTGCTCTAAAATTAATACATAACAGAGTTTATATAAACCATGACAGTTTACATGCCTGTGACGATCGTCCTGTATAACGATTATGACCCAATTCCAGTAGAGTATTCTAGCATGCCGTTTTACATGCCAATTTGAAACAAAAATTTTATGTCTCACAGAAGTTATTGTGTTTACAAAAATCGGTCTACACACATACATACAGACACACACAGAAATTTCTTTTTTCGAATTTAGCCTGTTATGAAATGGATTTCAGTACAAATATATATTTTTTTTCTATAATGATTATTTAAAATGTTAGTCCAGTTTTGATATACCTATGATATACCTATTTGATTAAATCAAATAGGTATAATAAGGGTAATTAAACAAAGCGATTAACTGTGTGGTCTAGCGGTGATATGTTGGGTGACAAATTGTATTCATAGCGGACTTTAAGAAACAGGCCATTTGTATTTTTTCACTGATTACGGATCTGAAGTCAAAATTAAAAAAATCAAAATGGCAGGCTCCAATATGGCGGATAGAAAATTTTTCTATAGTAAGTGTTTTAAGCATAAAAAAAAACATTGAACATCTAGGTGATGCTACATATTAACAAAAAATAGCATGTTTGAAAAAAAATCAATTACTGGACAATTAAAAACAAAATGGCGACATTTTGTTAAAAATATATGTGAAAATGCACATTGTTTCGGTCATAGCTTCTTTACTTTTTAAGATTCAGAAACAAAAGTTAAATCTATTCTATAGATAGATCCCATGGAAACAATTAATGACACGATTGTATTCAAGGAAATTGTCTGGAAAATAAATATAATTTAACGGGAGATGAAAGCTTTTGATGAAAATGTCGTAGTTTTTAAGATATTTAACATTTAAACTAAATACTTTCGAATGCCGTCTATAACTTATATATCTCCGAAACTATTAATCCTACTTAAATATTTAGTAAAAACAAATTAATTCTTAGCTTATAAACTTTATTCTTGATGTCGTTTATTCGATAAAACTAATATTTATTATAAAGAGTTCAAAATACGTTTTTTTTTCTCTATAGTCGAAAATATTTGAACGTCTAAGTCATACTATATGCTAACGAAAAACGTTATATCAAAATATATTTGTTTAATTACCGCTTACATTAACAAAATGGCGACGTTTTTATTAGAAAAAATGTGAGTAACCACATTATTTCTATCATAACTACTTTGTCTTTTATGATATCGAAATAAAAAATCATCACAACAGTAATTTGAAATCATAATTAACAGGCTTTCATTTTGTTGGCATTTTTGACGTAAGTGCCATAGTTTCTGAGATATTTAACATTTAAGCTAAATACTTCATTTTATAAACGTTAGAACACCATTTTTATACTTCCAGATCTCCGAAACAATTAATTCTACAGAAATTTGAAAAAAATGAAGTTCATCCTCAATTTAGATGCTTTCTTATTTGCCTCTAGCATGTTTTCGCTCAATGTAATACTTTTCGAGTTATTTGACGAGAATCGTTTTGAGATATTATCTCTTCTTTCAAGTTAAAATCCCAATTTTGAAATTATTATAACTTAAAACCCTATAAATTGGCCTCCGCATAATATAGAAACTTCTCTTTGATGCATTTACTACTAAGTTGCCAGAAATGAACGAAATCTAAATTGATATGACATTATTCCGAAGTTAAAACCTCTAGTTACTGTACTATAATGCATAATATGTATATTTTAAAAGATAACGTCCAGAGTAAGAGATAATAAGAAACTACTATGTTGGTTACATAACGCAGCTAAACGTTCCTATATTGCATAATATAAGTTGGGACGAAATTTGATATGCCTCTCTTGTGTTACAACAAAAATATACATCAGTCTAAAGTAGGCTTTAAATTACATTGTATATGTGAGGAATTGTGCCTTTGTTTACAAGTAATTTAACATTCGAAAGTTTACAAGAAATTTAACTATCGTGATTGAAGGAAATAAAAAACTGTTCCTTCTCGTCTTTGAATTGTTTTATCTGTTTCAAAGTTTATGTGAGATATTCCAGTAAGGCAAGCAACCTGTGAGAAAAATAATAAAACATAATTTGCGTCAGACAAACGGAGCACTTCCGATGAAACTTTTTACCATGTTTTAAAGTGTTTTATATTTTACACTCAGTGCAATAGATTTCTTTAGATGATATAACGAGGTCGAGTAATATGACCGAAATTTAAAATATCCAGGCATCAAAATTTCTGTTGTATTAAATCTCAGGTAGGCTCGACCTAATCACTTCAGTTTGAAGTACGAAGTAAAGAAACCTACAGGAAGGGAGAAATTGTCTTTATCCATGATAAACTCGGCCTGGTGTAAAATTCAATATAGAAATGGAATGTTTTATTGTAACAACTTTAAAGAAAACAACGTTTTCCTTTAAGGAAAGTTTGGTTGACACCGCATCAGAATATCCGGTACCTATTGAAGAAAATTTGGGTCATCCAAATGTTTATTCTACACTTCAGTAAACAGTTCCTCTAAATATATAAACTGAAATATAATATGAAATGGAGATGAAACAACAACATTAAATCATATTTTCACAAATACAAACTAACAATTATATTTTCCACTAGTAAAACAATACATACACGTAACAAAAATTAGGAGTAATTCGGTATACTTACGCATACGAGAATATTTATAAAAATAAGATCCTTCTAAGCCTCAAATCAACAAAATTTAGCTGCATAGAAATAGAGTTTATTCGCGGTAATGAAGATGCGTTATTATCAACTAGCGGACCCATTATTGGTAGTCTCTCTTTGTCAGTGTAATTGTATGCAGAATTTCAATTTCAATTTATTTATTTATAGGTTATGATGTATAAATGTTACAAAGAGAAGTGCACCTAAATTGGGTAATTTGTCTTGTGCTCTATAATACAATAAAGATTTGTATACAACAATATAAGCGACTGAGAAAAAAAATAATTATCTAAATCAACTGTAATATATAATACCTATTTGTGTTACAATAAGTAAATTTGGAATGGAGTGAGGCTGAAATTGTGTATGGAGTAAAATGGTAAATTATTGGTATTAAAAATATTATTATAATTACTAAAAATTGATCCTAATATACTCTCTAGCAAGACAAACACATTTACTTCCAAATCCAGTTGAAGTATGGTAACGACAAAAAAATTTTCAAAAATTTTTATTGTTCAAATAGGCTTAGAATGTCATGAAACGTCGATATTTTAAGTTTGAGAGAAAAAAAATTCTGTCTGTCTGTCTGTCTGTAATTTTTTTTGTGCGCACGTTTACTCTGGAACCGTTTGAGATATTGACTTAAAATTTGGTGTACTTTAACGAGATCTAGAACTAGATTATATTTTCATCATGTTTCGTCGAAGGGTTGGGGGGTAAATTGGGGTAAATTTGGGGCAAATAGGTAAATCAAGCAGGTAAGAGTCCATAAAATTGGTATTTAGTATATACAAGAGAAGCTAAGGTCTCAAAAAAAATGTTGGCATTAGCCACCCCCATTGCCACCCCCACCCCATTATTAAAGGGGATGAAAAAATTTTTTGATTTTGAGCGTGTATAAGAAACAGAAACCTCAAAATATTTTTGTACTTCATCCACTTCATCCTACCAACCCCTGTCACCCCCCCCCCCCACTACCGATGTGGGGTATCGTGTTATGGGTTTTTGGGGAAGAGGATTTCAAATATTATATTATTAAAGTTCCATATTAACTGATTAACTGTGGATGTCATACTGGCTGGAAGTTTGTTATAAAATTTTCGTCCTGTAAAAGATATGATATATTTAGCAAATTAGTTTCATCATATAGTTTTTTTGTGGAATATCTTTTCAACATTACCTTTATAACCTGTTTTTGACTTGTTTCTAAATATTTTAATGTAGTGTCGTAGATTCCCCCCATATTACAATAGCATATCTTAAGATATATTCTACCAAAGCCCTGTATATCATAATTAATTGCTTGGAGCTTATTACATGTCCTATATTATAAAATACAGGGATTACTGTTTGTACTTCTGATGTTAGCTTTTGAAGGAGAGAAGAAAATAAACTTAGTTTTTTGATGGTTTAAAGTTAAGACACTACGATCAAGTCATTTTACTAAACCCAATTGAACCCTGATTGTTAACTGATTTTCAATCTTTATTGTCGAATAAAAGCGCCCTGTCATCTGCGTGGGATATTATTTTAAAGTTATTATTATTTAACATTGAAATACTATTAATATATATTAAAAACAAAATTGGGCCCAGTACTTTACCTTGCGGTACACCCATTTCAACTGTATCTGGTTCACTAAGAGAATTTTCACAAATTGTTTCCTAATTTTAATTTTTAATAATCTATAACGTAAGGCTCCTGATTCCAATTTTTTCAAGCCTTTCCATCAATATACTATGAGACACCGTATCAAAGGCCTTGGAGGGACCTAAAAATGGAATATAGAAAATAAATCGTGAGGTGAGGTACGGTACTAGTACGGCGAAGTTAAGCACGGCCGAGCGAGTCCGTCACTTGGATTGGTGACCCTATCTCATCTCACCGTCCTGGTTAAGTGGTAGGGTAGCATTAGCTAAACTTTGCCAGGACGTTAATATAAACAAAGGCATTTAAAAAAAATTGAAATTATCTTATAAATAAAGAACTACAGAAAATTAAATACCATATTTAAGAATACATTCCGAGACTTGATACAATGTAAATTTAATAACTTCAACAAATTAAATGTTAGTGTAAGAATAATATTGTTAGCTCAAATTTTCCGACGCCAACTTGTCGCAATAACAACATATGTTATTATAGTTCACATCAAATTTGGAGTACATATAATATGGCACCGTAAAACAGTCCTTAGTGAAATTGGACACTGGATGATCGCCAAAAACGTGTAAACTATCATATTTCATGTAAATTAGGTTTTACTAAAACTTTAGAGCTAGATGTTACTAAGATTTTTTATTCTTTTTCTTATTGAAACCTCTTGGAAAAATGAAAAGTAATAATTCTTTTTATGTTCTATTTCCCATTTGAACAGATTTAATCATGCAAAACAAATTTTTGTTAAAATATCTTTTATAACTATTAATAACTGTTAATAATAAAGTGCAGCAAAAATAGGTTTCTATTATTATTATTTATTTATGAACTTTTTAATGTTTTATGATAATTCGATTACGATAATAAATCAATTGCTTGAAATATATCCAGGAAAACTGATTTTTTAGATTGACGTACGTTGGCTCTAGTGTGCTGAGTGTGAATTCTTCTAAACAATTGCTTAAAACAACTAAATTACATAGCTGACATTACTGAATTTCAGAGAGGTTTTTTTCTCATATTAGATGACGAGAATAAAGAATATTGGTCCAATTTTTCAAGAGTTGCGACTTGCAGACTGTTTCCGTATATACATACGTGCGTTGTACATACATCGTATAGACGAACAAACAACGGTGCATGGTAAACCTCGAGGACGCGTTTGAAACTTGATATTTTCCATCGGTCTGAAAACGGCTTGCCATTATAGAATAGAATCTCATGTATATGACAACTATATTTAATATAGATTCCGTGAAAATATAAGGAGGAAATAGGAAATCTCTCGATGAAAATATTGTATACCAACGCTATCTGAAAATCTTTATTCTTCACGGATAAAGAGGATTTCGGCAATTAAGATTTATTAGTTAAGAAAATTCTTTTAAAAGTTTGTTGTTCAGATGACTAACATCAGGACGTCGATATTATATCACCAACATTTCTAACTGTGTTTATCGAAATCTCAATTTTGTCTTCAATTCACCATTTTGTTACTTATTAATAATGAATCAATTTGACTGCAATATTGTTCCAGTTCTTCCGAGTTTAATGAACTATCGATATTTTTAAAATTAATTATTTATTACAAACATCAACGTCCGCGAGAACTAAAATTGCTATATCTGTAGTTCTGAAGACGATTAAGTTAATTCCTCGTTAGATAATTTCAACAAAACTAGTTTTTCTGTGAGTAGTATTGTAAGAAGTCAATCTCTTGTACAATCTACAAAGCAAGTAAGCTTGTTTTTACTCACAATCCTGCTATCATTTATTCATCTCTTTAATAAGAAATTTCATTACAAAGAACGTAATTAAAATATTTTTGTGAAAGATATCAAGGCGATTTCGCCTAGCGTAAAAAAATACAATTTTTTGTAAACCCTTACCGGATCTTCGGAAATACGAAAATTACATTTGATTGACACATTTCTAAAACTGTAAATATCAGTCGTGGAGAGAAAAACGCATATAATTGTGTAGCCATTTAATTCTAAACAACTTTCAAAACGCCCGTCGTCTGTCTATTAATGTGTCCATCTGTCGGTCTGACTCTCCATCCATCATGTTCTTGTAAGCACGATAGAGGAATATGTCCAATTTTATTGAAATTTGGACAGTAAATTATTGTTAGCAGAAGAACTCTTGCGTTTTTTGAAGAAAATCGCTGAGTAAACAAAAGTAATGAAACATTTAAAAAAAAATGTGGAGAATGTTGCAACACCTTTAATAAGATTCTATAAGCACAAAAGTAAATCATAGTATACAAATAAAAGTTTCGAC
This sequence comes from Rutpela maculata, assembly GCA_936432065.2. Taxonomy (NCBI): domain Eukaryota; kingdom Metazoa; phylum Arthropoda; class Insecta; order Coleoptera; family Cerambycidae; genus Rutpela; species Rutpela maculata. Next base: position 132,652,433 of record OW386287.2, on the reverse strand, counting down.
AGTCAAGATGGTATCATCGGGAGATCATTAAAATTGCAGGTATAGTAATTAATCTTACTAAAGGTTACGATACTTTTCACGTACATTACCGATTATTATCCCGAATCATCCCTTTAGAGTGGGCTTCCCAAGAAGATTCTTCTCAATGGGTGGTTTTGGTACTTAAGTCATATCCCTTTAAAATTTTAAGACTCGAGCTCTAAGGGTTTGGGCTGAGCTTTGTTAATGAATCAGTGAGAACACATTTATTTATACTTTATGGCAAATTGTAACTAATAACACAGGCACACAAAATAAATAAAAAAGTCGAAGCCCGGAGGGTAGACCCCCTACTCGTATGTTTTTTGGGACGCTGAAACCGAATATGACAATAAAAAAAGCTTTTAATTATCGCACCTCCGTACAAGCCCCAGGAGGGGTTGAAATCCCACTTGTTCTAAACATTTAAAAAGTATGTTTATTTTTAGTTTTGTTTGTGCGCTGAAACCGAATATGATAATAAAAAATGTAAGGGGATGCTAGGGGGTGACTGGGTGGTTAAACTCGTTTGTTATCATCATATTCGGTTTCACCGCACCAAAATACTTAAGAATATACATACATTTTCAATTTTTATAAGATTTCTAACCTCCCTGGTTGTGTGGGGGTGTTAGAGGGTGATTGGGTGGTTGAAATCAGTTTTTGTCGTCATATTCGGTTTCAGCGCTCCAAAAAACCTGCCTTTCAAATTTTTAGAACAAGTCGAATTTCAATCCCCCAGGAGAGTTGTAAGGGGATGCTAGGGGAAAATGGGATAATTAAAACCTTTTTGTTATTGTCATATTCGGTTTCAGCGTCCCAAAGTACATGGGGGTAGAGGGTCTACCTTCGACTTTTTTAAAATTTTGTGTGCCTGTGTAATTGTATATTACTCAATAATGCGAACTAAATGTGAAAAGATAATTGAACAGCAGTAAAAACTCGTCTGTTTCATTATTATGAGCTGTATATTGGAACAGTATATTGCAGTTAACATTAGAAGATAAATAATTTTAGCGCATTACTTAAGAAATTATGTTCAACCTGTTTCCAGTAAACAGGTTGAACATTTTCAAATTATGATTTTAGTGTATATTTGTAAAGCTGGTATGATTACATTTCAAATCCCTAGTATTTCATCTAAAATATTAAAAAAAGTACTCAGCTTTGTAAGCTACACTGTATATGTCTAGTGGATGACAAACATACAAAAGTAAATATTAGTAGTGTAAAGGGTATGAGTTGGTTGCAGCTGACGTTTACCGGCGACGACTTCCTCATCGGTTTTCAGTTGCTTTTCCTTGGCTATATTGTTTGCTTTTTATTTTATCTCTACAAATAGTTTCTTAGTATCAATAACGGCTGAAAATTAGCTATTTCTTTCTTTTTGTTTTATACTGACTCACAGTTTTGTTAGTATATAATATTAATCTATAGAACTGAAAGATTAATTAAGTGGTATATCTGTCATACTTGAATTAAAATAGAATATGCCATCTTTATATAAAATCGCAATTACAAACGTTATAAATACAGACTAATTGCATAATAAGAAGAATATAAGTTGCTGGCCAATTGAAATGGATCAAGCGAATTTTAAGCTGAATTTAAATCCACATTTAAAAAAAAAGAATAGATATCAATTTGCAGTTTTCAGGATCTAAGAGATAATTTATTTGTGAAACAGCGAGTTTTGCCCGATAATTTTATTTTGAACAATGCGACTATCTACAGAGTGTGAAAGAAACGTGTAGTTTTTTTATCGAACTTTATAACCTTCGAGATTCCACAAACATTTTTTAACATTTTTTTGATGCGCATTTTTTTAATTTAGTACGAGTTTATTGGGAAAAAACAATTTCTCAAATTTTTGATAATTCTCTCATCTTATAAGATACCGATTATTTTCTAAAAACCTGTCATCTTTCTATTTTTTGCCGTTAGACCTTATTGTGTTTCGTAAGAGTCGATAGTTGGAGGTTATTGTAATACCTTATGACGGCTGCTTTAAAACAATAATAATAATAAGTGCATTTTTTTGTGCTTTCACTTCATAGTGAATAAATATCTTTTTCCAAGCTAATACACATTTTATTTTTATTGCTCCATTGATAATAAAAAATTGGTTCTTCCCTTTTTCGATAGTTGACATTTTATATAATAATAGTGTTTATAAAAATAGATAAATAGATATTTTTCCTTACTATTTGTTTGAATTCCATTGTATTCCATAAAAAGACATACATAAAATTTTTCGTATATTTTTGTATTTTTTGTGCGAAAAGTACATCAGAAAATATTTTTTATCTATATGTAAAGCCATTTAGTGTCATTACATGTGTGCCAAATCTCAATTGATATCTTTGATCGTTCCGGAGATAATTGGGTTTCCGTTTTCTATATGTTGATGTAGAAAACCAAAAAAAAGTTCCCCAATCCGTGAATGTATACTGATTTTGGGTATTCTGCTGATTAACTAAGTAAACAATGAACTTATTATTATCATTTTAAGGGGGTTACCACAAGGAATTCTAACCTACAACGATCGGCTCTAACAAAACACAATAAGACCTAACGCAAAAAAATGGAAAAATGACCGGTATTTAGGAAAAAATCGGTTTCTTATAAAATAAGAGATATATCAAAAATTTAAGAAACTGGTTTTCCCCCAAAAACCAGTGACTAAAAAATATGCGCAGCAAAAAAATATAAAAAAAAAGAAATTGTAGAATCTCGGTAGTTGTAAGGTTTGGTAAAGGAAACAGACTTTTCTTTCACACCATGTAGATAGTAACGTGCTTCAAAATAAAAGAATCGGATAAAACTTACTGTTTCACAAATAAATTATGTCATAAATCCTGAAAACCGCATATTGATATCTATTCTCTTTTTAAAACAATGTGGATTTAAATTCAAGATAAAAATTTGCTTGGTCCGTTCCAATTGGCCAGCAGTTTAGATACGGTATGTTTTATCCGCAGTAATACTTCTCATAACATCAATATCATACCAGGGCTCGGGAATTTTATCTCGGTGCCAGAGATGGCTCTCATATAGACATAATATTATATTGCAAACACCTACTGAAACATTCAGAAAAACAAAGAAATGGTGAAATATTCATCATCAGCTACAATGTATTTTTGGTAATAAACTTAACCTAAAAACGGCAATGGTTCTTACAAAAACATGTATTACATATCTAGCAAATAATAAAATAATTTTGAATGAAACACATACTTTTCTTTTCTATTTAATATGTGTGGCGTGTTTATTATGTTTATTTTCATAATAATTATATATAAAAACCCAATAAGCTGTTGGCAACACAAAACATTTTTTTCTAATAAAATAAACCATTTTTATATAATATTAAATCATGCATAACAAACAAAGTTAAGAATTAATGACAAAACTGCCGTGTGCCATGTGCATCACAAATGTACACAACGTGATAATGAATTAGGGAATTTTATTTCATTTTAAAATGTTAATACATAACCAACTTTCATCGGAAATCTACTACATTTGTGAAACATAGTGACAATTGCCTAAAGACGCAGTCTTTAGGCAATTGCAATGTTGAAGGCATTCGATCCTCGCTGAGTGTGAATATTAGAATCCAGTGTACGGCGGCACTTTTATATGTTTTTACTAATGCGGTTATATTATCTCCTTTAATTAGGGACGCCGCCGGAATTGTGAAACATTGCTTTGACAAAATTCCTTCTACTATAACTTACTCTGTGGCAAATCTGTGCATTTACGTCAACATTTAATAAAGGGAAAGGGTAGACCATCCGAGATCTCAATTTCGCAGTTGGTAATACAAATCTATGTATGTATGTCCAAACTTAGCGTGAAACTATTCACATAATATGTGAATAATTTCACGCTAAGTTTGGGCATATTATATATATTATACAAAAATATCTCGTGCTTCTCAGGCTGCAGTATACTTGTAGATTCGTGATTTTCCAGAACTACAATTTAATGGAACAGATATTTATTGTAGTAATTGCAACAGAACAATTTCTCTAAAACAAAGTTGAATGGACATATTTTCTCACAAAAGCATATAAGCGCTCTACTGATAGTGACAGTGAGTGTTTATAATAAGCTGACCCTATTAACTTTGGATATTACGGAATTCCCTTAAAAAAGTACAAGGTATGATACATTGTGTCATACTTGCATAAAAATCTTTCCGCGCTGACCTAAAGCCAAACCTGATTTTGACGTCACAGAGACAAAATTCCCGAGCTCTGGTTAAAGCAAAAAAACATGAAAATATAAAAAATATACCCGAATCAAATGATTCTAAAAAAATATATAATAATAAATTTTAATCTTTAAGAAAACACCTTGGGTTTTAAGTAAATACCCAAGGTGTTTTATTTCAACAATATCCAGCGATTCTCATGATTTATTTTTAATTAAACATACTGAGCAATAAGTTAGTCACCAACTTTCTTTTTTTTTAAATAATTTCCATGTGTAAAAAAATGAACAATCTAGGATCTTTAACATCTGATCTCGATTCTGTCCACACAGCGCCATCTGCTTCAAATTTGTTGTTGGGAATCGAAGCTAAGCTCACAGCGTGTGCCCATGTTCATATCAAATCAATATTACATTGCACTCATTGCACAAGAACAGAAACGCATTTGACGCTCCATTTTCTTTTTCCGTATTTAAGCTTACTCTCCATAAAGTGTTGTTTTGTTATTTATTAGAATTTGCACTGGAAAACTGCATGGCAAATGGCCAAGAGGACGCCCTCCTAAACCTTGGTCACAAAGGAGCTGATGAAAAATAGCTTTGGCGATGATGTACACTCCACAGGCAACCACGACAGATGATGCAATATGTCAGAAGTGTCCTGCAGCAACAAATATATTTCGTGGATCATAAAACATCTGCGAAGACGTCGTGAATAAGAGGAAGATAACTTGCGATCTTTTATGCTGTGCAATATTGTTAAATTGCGTTCCTATAATGAATTATTTTGTTATTTCTTATGAAATTATGTAAATTTGAAAACTCAAAATTATATTTGGAATTTTAGAATTTTTTTCAACGTTAATGAAAACAAACTGAGACAAATTGATTTATTGGTGCCAATAACAATAAATTTTACTTTACATAAGCCAATATGTATTTAAAATTCGCTGTTATATTATGTGATCACATATAAAATATAAAACCGCGACATAAAATGGCCGGATCCGTTACAGTCAAGGGAAGCTTAAAAATTTGACACGTTTTTGGTACAAACTCACCCATATCATGGTGTACCGATCCATTGCAGACCAATCAAGTAGCACATCGTCTGAATAGTCTTTAAAACCCAAATATACCAAGTGTTCCCTTTAAACAAACATAAACCACACTGAAGTTGATCATCCTGTATGTTCTAAAATATTGTTAAATATAAATATATAAATTTTCGTTATCTTTTATTAGAGAGGCACAAAATTTTGTCAAAGCGAAGCAGAGGCAGCCTGTATATTTAATAGTATGGGAGATAGCGACACTCTTTTTTGAAATATCTGCATAAAATTAATTTCTCATTGTTTGTTATGTTCAGGCTGTTTTTTTAGGAAATCAACTGCAGGCGCACCAGCGGGGCTACGCTTGACAGGAATTCTTTTGTTCCTGCCAAGGCCATGTTCCATCGAATGGCCGGCAACATAAGTTTTTTAACAATTTCAAGTAATAAACTACTCACAAAAAAAAATCAGCTAAACGTTTCTGTCAATCGGCATTATTTTATTACATGTTAATGACAGGAGCACGCCGGTCTGCAATGGAGGTGGTAGGAAATCATTTTCTATCATACTGTATCGTCAATAAAGAACACAAAAAATCTCAGCTTTAAACACGTATAGCATTGACACTTTTTTGAACATAATTCAAACGCTGCTGCCAAGCGTTTTCCCGTTAACGAAGTGGCAGGAGTTTATTTTCTGGATAAGTTAAATTAATATATAAAAAATAAACCAAGTTTAAACGAATACAGCTGCTAAAAGTGTCGCTGGCTCCCGTACTATAAATAATAAATAAATTCATAACATTGAAGTTTACAAAGTTTACGAAGTTTACAAAAGTGATTCAGACAGACAGACAGATGAATTCTCCTCATATATGATCAATGTCAATTAAACAACCGTTGGCTTAACTACAAACTTACATTGGTGCGTACACTTCTAAAATTAAACTTTTTAGGTGTTTAACTTGTCTAAAATTTAGAATCAATAAAATTTCATGTATGACCTAGTTTGTTTAGAAAAGTCAAATTATGTAAGTACTGATACAATAAACTTGTAAAATGATTACTTAATACTGTTTAAAATTTTGGGCGTTGCGTTGGAAGAACGTCGCTATTAAATATGTCAGTTATGCCACTGTGGTTTGGGACCTGAGATATATTCAAAAGGGCGCCGGTCGTGGATAACGTAAAAGAAGTAAAAACTTTTCTTCTTCACTTTCTCACTAGTTAAATGACGTAAGCGGCAGCTTCAAACTCATAAATCTACCTCCTGGCATAAACTTACGTACAAATCATAAATCCGTGTGAATTTATAGCTTTTGATATTTATTCAATTTTAAAATAGTTAAAGGCAATCGTTTCATAAAGATGAAGTGCTGAATTTCCAATATGTCAAAAACAAATCTATTTTCATTATAAACGGCGCGACATAGTCTTTTAGTTATTAGGCTTGTCATTAGTAACATCCATGTAATATTTATGAAACAACGCCATATATTTAAAAGTTCTGTCAGTATCAATCTGCATAGTGCGGCATATTTTTTCTCTAGTTTTTTTTTAACTTTAGAAACTACCACTGTGACTACGCATATCGTATCTGTTTTAAATTTTATCGACTACACATATTTCTCAAATTACGGTGAAAGTAGAACCTGAATCCGAAGCAACTAATAGGATTTAAAGTAGGGATACATTCTTCTTGCCCAAGGGATGTTCAGGGCGTTTTAAACATAGACCACTGTTAACTAAGTTAATGGATGCTAAACTAAGGTTAGACAGCGGGAGAGATGAAGTTAAGCTAGAATTTACATCAATTATATATTTGAATTAATAGTAGGCAAGAAATCTAGGAAAATTAAATATGATAAAATTGTTTGTAAGTAATATAGACTGTAGGGGGTGCTGGAAAAGTTAAGAGCAATCCGAAGTGCGATGAGATCACCAGGTTTCTATTTCTATTACTTTAAATTATACCTCACATCAGAACATTAGCCAGATATCTATGGTTTCCGTCACGTCAATATTTTATCTTTCTTGCTCACATACGCTACCGTATAAGTCGACCTTGTTTCTATTTACCTGCACGGAATTTGCAGCAGCGAGAATAGGCGTATCATCAACGGATATTTATTATAGTAATAAAATAAAATATTTTACACTGGACATTATTTTAACAAATAAATGAAACAAAAATGGATAAACAAATATATTACTTAGTTTCTTTTTTTTTAACATACTTATATTAGTTTGACTTGTAAATATGTTTATGAAAATCTTGCAATTCAATGCTCATTCACTTCCAAATAACATATCCGATCAAACTGAAATTTGGTATGTGTACATGGTTCCAATGGCAATATAATAATAATAATAGTAATATTTATTTTCCTCTTAGACAAATACATATTTTTATAGGAATAGTCCAGGTAGTGCAAACTAACTTATGCTAATTCTGATAATTTTCATAAAATTCTTCTAATGTATATAATAACACTTATTTAACAAGTATTTGTTCAAGTTAATTTTGAAAAATCTTAAATGTCAAATATACCTTTAACACTTTTATATCACGGAAATTCAAGATGGCGGCTCTAACATGGCGGACGATTTTGCCGTGTATGATCCGATATCTGGAGGTTTTCAGGACCGCGAATTAAGAATTTTGTCAAAAATTTAAAATTCAAGAAGGCGGACCAATTTGGCGTGTATATTCCGATTCGACTCAAAATCCATCTGTGGGGGTTTTTAGGATCGCGAATTATGGATTTTTAATCAGAAATGAAAAGTTCAAGATAGCAGTGTCAATATGGTGGACGAATTTTTCCTCATTTATGGTTCTATTCGACTCAAAATCAATATGTGAGGATTTTCGGACACGCGGATTACGAATTTTTGGTTAAAATAGAGACATCAAAATGGCGGATGAATTTTGTCATGTATGATCCTATTGGACTCAAAATTAATATGTGGGGGTTTTCGGGTACGCGGATTGTGAATTTTTGTTAAAAGTGAGACATCAAAATGGCGAACGAATTTTATCATTCATGGTCAATTGGACCCAAAATTAATATGTGGGGTTTTCAGGAACGCAGATTACGAATTTTTTGTTAAAATTCAGACATCAAAATAGCGGACGAATTTTGTCATTTATGGTCCTATTCGACTCAAAATTAATATGTGGGGGTTTTCAGGGACTCGAATTACGAATTTTTGGTTAAAATTAAGACATCAAAATGGCGGACGAATTGTCACTTATGGTCCTATTCGACTCAAAATTAATATCTGGGGGTTTAGGGGACGTGGATTACGAATTTTTGGGCCAAACTCGGAAATCAAAATGGGGCTTCAAGATGACAAACGAATTTTGTTATTTATGGTCCTGTTGGTCTCAAAATCGACATCTGGAGGTTTTCATTAAAAAGAATAAAATGTAAGTTAAAAAATATTTTATAACCCTCGTCCCAAAAAAGGAGGTATTATACTCTTGACTCGTATATGTTTGCATATATACATGCCTGTCTGTATGTCTGTCTGTCTGTCTGTCTGCAGCTTCATGTCTTCAACGGGTGATCCGATTTTGATAGTGTTTTCTTTATCTGAAAAGAGTATTTTGCCGATAAGGTTATAGGCCATATTAGATTTTATGTTTCGTCTCAATTTTGAATCAGCCATATTTAATTTCTCTACAAATTATCCGATTTAAAATTGAAAAAGTGCTGACAATTATGATTGCCGAATATGATTTCGTTTCCATTTTGATTCTACCATCTTGGATCGGCCCTTTAGAACTAGTATTATCAGATTTATTGGTCCCAATTTTACTTGCTAAAAAATACACTTATTTTAAAAAAATCAGTAAAAATTAAAAGATAATTAAAAATACACTAAAAAGTATAAAATAAGTGTTTGGATTTATCACAGTATTGTTGGAATATATGTCACTAAGCATAAAAGTGTGGGGCGTCAACAAACTCTTCAAACAGATTAACTGTTTTCAGCACCGCACACTTTTATTTTTAGTTACATAAATTCTAGCAATACCGTGATAGCTCAGACCCAAACATTTATTTTTTACTTTTTAGTGCATTCTTATTGATTTTTTATTGATATTTTTTGTTTTCTATTGCAATAGTTACATACATACCAGCTGTGGTTTTCCACGGCTGGCGACGTTTAGTAGTGTGAGAATCTTTTGTACTCGTGTGATATTTTTCAGTATTTATTGTTATAGTTCAGTATTTATTGTTATAATCATTTTGTGTAAATATAAAACTGTGATATTCTGACACTTAGTTTTTAATTTTTTGTTCATACGCTCGGAGTTCTTTTAGTTTTATGTGACTTTTTCGTAATTAAGTTTTCAGCTGGTGTACTCATTCTGTATAAGTAATTGTTACCGTGCTAGTTGATTATACACTCACCAGCAAAAAAAAACGGGCACCTGAATAGTGGAAAACTTTTGTGGTTCAAAATTTTTTTTAATATTTCACCGATTTTAATTATTTTTCGTCATGTTGTAAAGAAATTCATCAAAAATATCTCATGTCCTTTCAATTTTGAAAAAATAATTTTTTGCAACTTATTTACACCCGGAGAACCAAAATTATGTTTTGATGATCTAATTTCTAACACCTTGTGTAGTAATTAGGAAACTTGGTCAGGTTTCCTTGTGCTCTGTTCCAAAGCACAATCCATTCTCAAAAATTTATTTTTTGATTAATCGGTGAAATATTATAAAAGTTATTGAACAACAAATGTTTCGTACTATTCAGGTGGCCGTTTTTTTTGCCGGTGAGTGTATTAAAAAATGGGGCGCCTTAGTAAAAAGCAGGTTGATACCAAACGTCGAAATCTAACTTCGTCAGCTAAAAGGAAAAATCGCAGGAGAGATAAATTACGGTAAGTTTTACAAAATTAAAAGGGATTTAATTAAAAATTCCTTTTTATTATTATTAACAGTAATCCAACAAAACTATTTTTGCTTTGAAGCTAATTAAAAGAAATTAAACCCATTGTAATAATTATTATTGTTAATAGTTGCTGCTCTTTAAAAGTAAGATAGGTAACACACATTTTTGAACTGTTCTCATCCTGTTACCTGTTGGTTATGTCTACGAGTGGTTTTCTTTTTTGGTACTCGCTATCACTAATTAGAGAACTGGTCCTGTTCATATCAGAACTTGGGAAATTGGATGAAACTGCAGTGCATGCCTTTGTTTCTTCTCCTTTGTTACTAAATACAGACCTATAATCAATAAATCTGGAGGAGTAAAACATAGTTTAGCTTTCAGCGAAGAAATAAGTATATTACAAATAATAATGGCCTGCTACCTAGAACTGACTAAAGTTATTCTAAAACACCCTGTATATTATAGAGCAATATTTTTTTAGAAACGGAGTAGACATTCTTCATAAGTAAAAAATGTAACTCGAAGTATTTCTTAATGTCATGAGGAGGTCAATTCAAAAAGTGTGTTACGTATCTTGCTTTTAAAGATCAGCAAGTATTAATAATAATAATTATTACAATGGGTTTAATTTCTTTTAATTAGCTTCAAAGCAAAAATAGTTTTATTGGATTACTGTTAATAACAAGAAAAAGGAATTTTTAATTAAATCCCTCTTAATTTTGTAAAACTTACCGTAATTTAGCTCTCCTGCGATTTTTTCTTTTAGATGACAAAGTTAGATTTCGACGTTTGGTATCAGTCTGCCTTTTAGTAAGACGACCCACTTTTTAATATAATAAACTAGCACGGTAACAATTACCTATACAGACTAAGTACACCAACTGGAAACTTAATTATGAAAAAGTTACATAAAACTAAAAGAACACCGAGCGTATGCACAAAAAATTAAAAACTGTAAGTGTCAGAATATCACACTCTTTATTTATATTTACACAAAATGATAACAATAAATACTGAACTATAACAAAAATACTGAAAAATATCACACGAACTAAATTAACGTCGCCAGCCGTCGGAAACTATAGCTGCTATGCAGTGGCGGCTGGTGAAATTTCAATATTTTTTTTCTCGTCTGTGGCGCATGGGACCCATACGAAACTTGGGAAATAACATCTAGAGAAGCACTTCTCTAATAACCCCTAAAAAATTTTGAAAAAGCAGTTTGCGAAAAAATTTTTGAAAATTCGCTAGCCTCCCCTGGGTCTAGGGACCCCTGTTTACTTTTATTTTTTTTTGTCATATGCATTTGACTTTTCATAAAAATGCATCGACAGATTTTGGAGTTTGTGAAAATATTTTCATTACTAACTGAGATACAACGAATTGAAATATTGTAATTTGTTAAATTGTAAATTACAAAATTTCAGTTCATTGTATTTCAGTTAGTAATGAAAATATTTTCACAAACTCTAAAATCTGTCGATGCATTTTTATGAAAAGTCAAATGCATATGACAAAAAAAAATAAAAGTAAACAGGGGTCCCTAGACCCAGGGGAGGCTAGCAAATTTTCAAAAATTTTTTCGCAAACTGCTTTTTCAAAATTTTTTAGGGGTCATTAGAGAAGTGCTTCTCTAGATGTTATTTCCCAAATTTCGTATGGGTCCCATGCGCCACAGACGAGAAAAAAAATATTGAAATTTCACCAGCCGCCGCTGCTGCTATGTTATGTATGTAACAATTGCAATAGAAAACAAAAAAGATCGTTTTTATTGCTTTATTGAAGAGGCAGTCCCTTGACAAACGGGCGCCTGTGTAGACGACTAACTGCAGCGTCCTTGGAGAGAGAGAGCGGTAGATGAAACAGAATATGAGATAGTACAAATTAATTATAGGGAATTTTTAAATCTTAATTCACTACCTGAGTGCATAGGATTGATTTTATTTTATTTCTACAAAAGGGAAAAATATTTATTTTAATAATACCTATCGGGGATGGTGAAAATTATTTTTGTAAATGGAAAATGAAAGAAAAATATATATTTTTTTATGTATATATTTTTCTTTCTCACCATCCATTATTCTAACAATTTTTTAAAAAATTTTAGTGAAAGCCATTTTTTGAAATAATGATTTATGTGGGAGTAGGTCGATATTTCTTGATGACTTATATCCGGAGCGCTCTTAAGATCATATTTGAATTTTTTACTTGTTAGAAGTTGTATGTTAAGGAAAACTATTGAGTATATTATATTATTATAAATAGCGATTATTGGGCTCATTACCGTAGTAGCCAACGAAACCTGACTTTTTGAGGTCATTGCACCAATAAAATACGTAACAGTTAAATTTGTTTTTGACATCACCGACAGAACACCGGTATGCAGTTTTATCTCTGTAAAACCCTACATAGAGTTCATAAGTTATACCCATAGATATACTAATACATTTAATTAAACACAAAATCCTTCATACAAAAATGACATGTCTGTAACATAGCTCATACAGAGACAAGTTAATTATAGTCAACAGTGGCTTAAAAACATAGTTACAAAATATTTTGGCTGGCTCAAGACATAACACAGTATATGATAAATATTACATTTTGAGTTACTCAACAAAACATTTCTGTATTCTGTCGTACCAAGTTTGGGAAATGATTTTTTATAGTTTTATTTACCCATGAAAACACTCACTTTTTACATATTTCCAATATGTCAATAACCAGATATCACACAATTGAAATTTAAGCCTTATTCCTGATTTTGTTTTGAGCTTCAGTGCCACACCAACTGTGAAAAAAAATATAATTTGACGAGGGTCGTTTCTTAAAACTCAAATGAAATATTTCAGTCTGGTATAGATGTATAACTTTATCGTCTCATAAATCATTATACAGTAAGTGACCTTAACTCAATTTCACAATAATGTTAGATAGTGTGTTTTGTCATGGATTTTCATGTCCGACTATCACTGCAGTAACTAAAATTTAATAAAAATACTGTCAAAGCCAATAATAGTATATTATATTACTAGGAGTAGAACGCACTCTTTTTTTGTGTTGAGCCCAGGATTTGCAAGAAAAATTATTTTTTCTTCAAGCGTATTAAAATGTTTAAATTATGTCACCAAAAACAGAAGTAGAAGTAGGACATTGTTTTACTAGTAACAAAATGTTAGTACCGAACGCCACCGTAGTGGACATTGTTTTACTAGTAACATAATGTTAGTTCCGAAAGCGCCACCGCAATGGGTATTGTTTTACTAGTAACATAATTTTAATACCGAAAGCCACCGATGGCGCGCTATCCACTAGCCACTTGTCATATTGTGTCAACATGTAAGACTGTAGTTTGAATATTTGTACATTTATGATAAATAAATGAATTTTTGCATTTTAATACGCTTGAAGAAAAAATAGTATATATTACACGGAGTAGTACGCCTATTTTTGTGTTTCGCCCAGTTTGCGGCTTCGGCTTCGCCTCAGCCGCAAATCCTGGGCTCAACACAAAAAAAGAGTGCGTTCTACTCCTAATAATATAATATACTATATTACATACATAAACACAAATAACGTAACACCCATACCGGCATAGTAGCGCAGCGGGCTAAAGGGAGTTGGTCATGCTATCTTTCGTAAATTAATGTCGATCCCCAGCTCCTAAACTGGCAATGTTGGTGATTGTTGGTTGTTGTCTGCATTTTTCAAATATGTAAGTACTTAAGTACTTACAGTAATTGATCACACTGTCAAAATATTTTGCTGATTCAGGATATTAAAGCTTTGTAATGCACTATTCATTGTAATTCTTAGCACTTATTTACCATTTCGGGAAGTATTCTCTCTTTAACTAGACGGTTATGACTACATTTACAAAGTTATTAAATTAAGAATAGTGCTAATACTCTTTGCATAAACTTGTAACTAATTTGCCGATTTCATGTAGTTATTCTTACAGTATATGTAAAACTTATTGTGGTGCTTTTATATAAGAATTGAGAAATACGTACGTGCTATATAATCTTACATTTCGATTTTTGAAAGCTATTGTTCTGACAAACAGCACTTTCACAGCAGCTGTACTGTAATTTCATTAGAAACCAAAATATTTCATTGTTATATTTGCAACGGCGTTAGCAATTATAAAAATGTTTTAATAGTGTTGGAGAAGAAATGATCATCTTCTACAGCCCAATGTATGTATCATACAATATGCAATTATAACGAATATTCATCACTGAGTAAATTAACGAAAATAATACCCGACAGACGATTATTTTCACCTGCGAAATAAATTCATTATGATGGACATTATTAAGGGAAAAACAACACGCTTCATATTCAGTAATTATTTCGCAAATTAGATAATCTTAACTGACGCATTCAGTCAATGTTTTGGTCTTACATCAGTTCTATTAAATTTAATATGCTTTAAAATGTTTTTTTTTATATTAAATCGTATCTGTATAACTCTCATATATGTAAAAATATCCAACTGTCTTATAAATGTATCATTATTACAAAATAGTGGTCGCAATAAAATTCTGAGTTCGAACGGAAAATGGCATATTATGTATAATGCAATGTTATCGCAAAAATAATTGCTTTTGCAATTCTGCCTTACAAAAAATCATTCAGGTTTGGTCGTAATACTTATAAAGCATTTAGTTTTCCCTGAAGCAGTCATACGAGACAGTTGGCTTTGCCTATTAATTCCAATTTTCAAGCATTGATGTTTTTTTTCTCTAACCATTTTTTAAATATTTGTTCGGTCCATACTACTTAACGATAGTTGGTGTTTAAGCATACGTATAAACTATTAAAATTTTTCTTTCCATAAGCGTGCTTAAAAAACAGCTCTACTGTATAAAACTTACGCTAGACTACAAAGTGGCCCTAATATAACTATATAGTTGTGCATCTAACACAAAGCGACATAACTTTATTTTTGTTTGTTTCATTTATTCAATACGTAAATCAGGTGAGGTCATATCATATGGCTTCATTCCAGGG
Organism: Rutpela maculata; assembly: GCA_936432065.2. NCBI lineage: Eukaryota > Metazoa > Arthropoda > Insecta > Coleoptera > Cerambycidae > Rutpela > Rutpela maculata. Next base: position 132,637,217 of record OW386287.2, on the reverse strand, counting down.
CGTGTGAGGAGACTCTATGTGGGTTCAAAGGCGGGTGACTTATGGAGGACTGTATAGAGGTCCCATTATGAAATCGAAAGGAGACCCAGGCAAAGTCGCTGGGATTCTATTCTGGGAAGTGGAGTCACATACAAAGTGCCGCTCTACCTACTTTGCAGTAGAAGTCTCCACTCCTCTTTAACTTTATCTGTTTACAGGAATATTTATTATTACAAACAATAATAGCCTTTTCCAGTCACTGCATTCTATGAAACTTTTACATTCAGCTTTTACATTCCACTGAGAAAGTAAAATGCACATTGGCAATTTTTTATGTTCCCATTGCAAAATTATTTTTAAGCAGCGTACACTGAGTGTAGATTTTTGACACGAGCTCTGTCAGGCCGTGCATTGTAGAGTGCAATATGGCGCGTATGGTTAATCTAGAATTATAAGAAAACTTACTAAAATAGATGTATACTGCTATCAGATTTACTGTGGTGGCCATTTTGCTTTATAGCTGCTGATTTGTTAGTAGAATGGCTAATAATTTTTATAAGTGAGCTTATATTTAACAAAATAAAACATTACTTTAGAGGCTCCTGGCATTGTGATGATTAATATGTTTTATCACCAAGGATAAAACTGCACTATAATTTTGCACATAAATATTGAATAGTTTTAATAATATGATAACTATAAAACATATATTGCTACTCTTATAACGGACTTAATTAATGTTCCCGGTCACTAATAAATCAGTCATAGAGGCAAAGGTACTTTTCAACGAATATATTTTTGTGTCAAACTATTAGATCGTCCTTACAACTAAAGACAGAAATAGCTATGCTAAGTTTTGTGCAGAGAAGCGTGCACAGCTACAGTGGGCATCATTTCCTGTAGGCACAAAACTCACTTTACGAAAGATTTTAAAAACAAATCTACAAATACAAAAGTTGCTGTGAGTCATCTAAATGATTGTTCACTTATTTCATTCAATAGAAGAGTGGTGTACTTGTTTTGGGCGTTACCCAAAGTTATATAACCCATATAAATTGGATAGTTTATTATCAAAGACTATATTAGTCGCGTTAAACCATTCGGAATTTAATCGGAAAATAAACTGTCAATTTACACTTTTATATTTTCAGACAACCACAGATTAGTTTTTTATTATTTTTATTTTGATTAACTGGTAAATAAGTAAGTAAATAAATAAGTAATTTCTGTTCCCTAAGTTCGGTTGTGACAGTTCTCTAAATTCGCTTAAAATCTCTATATTTAAAACACAAGCCGTTTTGTTTTCCGGCTTCGCCAGCGGCTCCCACTAGACTGATTTTGATGATTCTTTTCCTTTAAAATAAAGTTCTTTGTGTCACCACTAATTTTTATTTTCTTAAATTTCTATTTTCATACATAAAAACAAAATAGAAGGTAAAATATATAAGAAAATGAGTCCTCAGCGCTCGAACTATAAACGTACCGATGTTATATCAAACTGCGCATGTAGTTCCTAACGATATGTTCTTACCACATTAGGTGACGGCTGACAGCAATTGTTTGTTTGTTAATTTGTTTATTTTTTAATATCATACACAGCCCGTTAATAACACATGCACACAAATAATAAAAGTGGTTTCTTCTTCTGACTAAACCAACTTATTTTTATGTATTTTGACGCGCGGAATTCGGAACTTGAGTCAGAATTACTTCATCACCCACCATGTATTTGTAAGTTACGAAATTAACCTAAAAAAACTCATAATTTAGGTTATTTTCGGAATTTACAAAAAATGTATGGGTCGTGGGGCTAAACGGACACCCGATTCGATTCCGCGCGTCAAAATACATAGGGTTGCTCAATGGAGTCCTAGAAATAGACCATTTTGTGTGTGTGTGTGTGTGTGTGTGTGTGTGTGTGTTCATGTTCTACATTGCTTATGGCACCATGTGCGTGCGTAGGGCTGCACTCTGGCACCTGTTCACTTTTGTGGCACCATACCTGCGTTGCCACAAAGTAAATAAGGTTTTTTGAACTCGCCGTCCCATTTCAAGTCGATCTATACCTACTTTGTATTTTTCTTGTGTAAGTTGCCTCAAAGCAGGTTTCAGTATGTGGTACACACAATACTATCAATACGGCACCATAAGCTTCACCAATAGATGGCGCTGGCGTCGCAAATATTACAGAATTGTCACAACGCGGTTTTCTAATACTATGGATACACACATGAAAATAAGCATGCGCTGCATGCGTGCTCTATACCACAAGACGGCTTCTGTTATGTCCAGGTACGCACACATGAAATGAAGCATGCGTGTATTATACCATAAGTCTGTTATTGTTACGTGAGGGGGTTCGCACATATTTCTAGTCTATAAGTGGTTACCGTGATATGTGTATGTTTTTACAGTGCGTTATAGGTAAGTATCGTTTTTAAATTAGTTATTTTACGAATTTTGTAGTTTAAAGCTACATTATCATCTTTCAAATCACTAATAATTTTATTTCATGAAGTAGTTTGAAATAGTAGACCAATACCATACTTACCTATATGTATATGAATACCCTGACTGACTGACTGATCTAGAAACGCACAGCTCAAACCGCTAACTCTAGAAACTTCAAATTTTGCATAGCGGTTCCTCGAATGACGTAGGCAAGAAGGGATTTTTCGAAATTCGACCCCCAACAGGGTGAAAAAGGGGGTTGAAATTTTTCCGGAAACGGTTAGATCTAGATTTAGATGCGTGAAATTTGGCAGAAATATTTTCTGTTGAAACCTATTAGATACGTGTAAGACGAAATTTTGATTTTCACTTTTTGAAGGGGTGAAAACGGGGGTGGTAGATGGTTTAAAGTGCACCCGTATTTTTGAAATTGCGTAAGTTAGAAACGTGATTATTCGAGGAATGGACTCTTCCGAGGAAATAAGAAGACACGTATTCGACGGTTTTCAAAAAGAGACCTCTGAAAAGATAAACGGGGACGGAAGGGGGAGGTCTTTAAGCTTTTCGGAAACGGTTAGACCTAGAAGCGGGAAATTTGCCAGAAATAGTTTTTGTTGAAACCTATTACACGCGAGTAAGACGAAATTTCGAGTTTCACTTTTTGAATGGGTGAAAACGGGAGTGGTAGATGGTCTAAAGGGTACCCGTATCTCTGAAATCGCGTAAGTCAGAAACGTGATACTCCAGCGACGGGCTCTTCCGAGGAAATAAGGAGACACGTATTCGACGGTTTTCAAAATGAGACCCTCCCCCCAATGGATGAACAGGGAGAGGGATGTTTTTAATTAAGAAATTTGACACATACCCGCAAATGTGCTCTATTATCGATTAAAATAATTATTTTTTCGTTTAACTTACTCTGCACAAAAATATAAAAATTGCGATGTGCAGTGGGTTTCCATAAGTTCTAAGGATGCGCATGGGTTTCCTCGAGTACTATGGATGCGCAGTGGATTTCCTCGAGTACTATGGGTGCGCAGTGAGTTTCCCCGAGCACAATGGATGCGCAGTTGGTTTCCTCGGGTACTATGGATGTGCAGTGGATTTCCCCGAGTACTATGGATGCGCAGTGGGTTTTCTCGAGTACTATGGATGCACAGTGGGTTTCCTTAAGTGCAATGGATGTGCATTTCAATGTACTTAATTCCACGCGGACGAGGTTCTACGCGGACAAGGTCGCGGGCATCCGCTAGTATCAAATATAGTCTTTAAGCTTTTCGGAAACGGTTAGACCTAGAAGCGGGAAATTTGCCAGAAATAGTTTTTATTGGAACCTATTAGACGCGAGTAAGATGAAATTTCGAGTTTCACTTTTTGAATTGGTGAAAACGGGAGTGGTAGATGGTCTAAAGGGTACTCGTATTTCTGAAATCGCGTAAGTCGGAAACGTGATATTCCAGCGACGGGCTCTTCCGAGGAAATAAGGAGACACGTATTCAACGGTTTTCAAAATGAGACCCCCTCCCGAATGGGTGAACAGAGAGTTTTTAATTAAGAAATTTGACACATACCCGCCCATGTGCTCTATTATCGATTAAAATAATTATTTTTTCGTTTAACTCACTCTGCACAAAAATAGAAAAATTGCGATGCGCAGTGGATTTCCTCGAGTACTATGGGTGCGCAGTGGGTTTCCCCGAGCACAATGGATGCGCAGTGGGTTTCCTCGGGTACTGTGGATGAGCAGTGGATTTCCCCGAGTACTATGGATGCGCAGTGGGTTTCTATGAGTTCTGTGGATGCGCAGTGGATTTCCTCGAGTACAATGGATGTGCAGTAGGTTCCCTCAAGTGCAATGAATGCGCATGGATGCAATGGATGTGCAGTTCAATGTACTTAATTCCACCCGGACGAGGTCCTACGCGGAAAAGGTCGCGAGCATCAGCTAGTACCAAATATAATGCCAAGACAAGCACACTTTTATTCTATTCGTTTTAACCATAAAATATAAAAATAGACTTAATTATTTCATTTTCAGACACCAAGTTAAGTAAATAAAAGAAACATATTAAATTTATATTACGAAATCTCTAAATATGTAGACTTGTTAAGCGACTTACTTCTTACACCTATAAACCAACCGCCATGCTATGACATAATCATTCAGAAGGTCATATCACAACATGTCTTTTACAACTGCAACCGTTTCGATTTAGCCATTTTTACTTGTATGCTAAAATGAGCTTTTACAGTTTTAAATATAATTTAGTGTACTAATAAATAAAGTGATTTTTTACACTTGAATTTCCAATAAAAATAAAACCGTCCGTTTAGTTTTGGAGTAATCGATTCGGAAAGTTTGCAAAGATGTTATCTTACTTGGCATAGTAGAGCTCGGATGGACGCTAGACTTAACTCAATTTTCGCTCTTAATAGCACAATTTTTTAGAAATGTGCTTCAGCTACCAGCATAACATTAAATAGTTTCTTATAGACACAGCTGTTGAAATTGATTTTCAACGCTGCGTATTTCGAAGATGGCGGGAATATTTAAATTTTTAAAAAGTACAAAAGTACAACCGAAAAGAATGAGCAATTTTTGCAAAAGTCATTCCAAATTGAAAGCAAACCACAATTTTTTCACTTGTTGTGTCTTTCAAAGAAAGAAATGTTAAGGATTCTAAACATTTTAGATTTTAATCAAGATCCTTTACGTTAATCATGCGATTTCCTTCACAAACATGATCTTGGCATTTGGTTGAAAGGTTAGAATTGGGTTTATTATTTCTAATACCTTTTTTAAGTCTTAATTGTGTTTTTATGGTATTTTTTTAATAAACCTGCCTTTACATTTTAGTTCTGATATTTCTAAATATGTTGTATTATTATTTAAGATTATTAACTATTTCTAACTTAATCTAAACTTAAAATACATTTTGCAAAAATTAATAAGCAGATTAGTATATAAGAGTAGTATTTAATACAGCGTTTCCAAATCTTTCAATCTATCTTTGTTGCGTTTTAATTTGTTAAATCCATCTCGCTCTTATCAGTATACAAGCACCTTAAGGACTAAAGGATGCAAACTGTGCTTTTTTAATGAGGCTGTGTACCAGCAAGAGAAGTTTTGGGTAAATACCTTTACTTACCGATTTCTTTTGAATATTATCGGATCAATTTTTTTTTCTTATTCGTTTGGCTAAAAAAATCTGCTTTGAAATTTCCTAAACTATAGTTTTAAGCACATCTAGACAATTTACATCATTTTTGTAAGTATTTTCTGAATTATTGCTGAATTGTTAAAATAATTGCATGTAAAGCAGTGAATAATACTTACATCTTACATGCCTACATCTAAGTCTATAAACGAAATACTTATTTATTGCATTAATATAATATATTGATTACTCTAACTGCAATGATGTTTGATAGAGATTTTTGTTCTTTTTAGTTGTCAAGATTTTAATTATTCCACGTTCAAAGTCATCACTAAAGGAATTACTATTTTGTTTCAAAATGTATTCTTGACAGATCAGTTTTAAACTTATCTGACCTACCAATGACTCAACTCTTGAAATCAAATTCTTCGAATTTTGTAATTAGACTATTGTTCTCATTCCATAGTTTTTTGAATTATTAGTATGCATATTAACCATATCATATAACCATATCAATAGACAACATATTTAAAACTATTTTAAATCTATTATTTATTACCTGTCATAATATATCCTGTCTTGAGCTTGAATCATAATTAAGTCACCTTAAATTTGAATGTAGGTACTCTTTATAATACCGTTCTTAGCAGATTCTCTTTAAGATACATATACGATGCATGTATAATTCCGATATACCTACTTATGACATTACTTTACCATAAGTATGTATTTTGATTACACAAATAGTCCTTACTACATCATATTGTTCTTAGTATGTTTTCTTCAATACACACATACACATTTACAGTGTGTGTGTGTGTGTGTGTGTGTGTGTGTGTGTGTGTGTGTGTGTGTGTGTGTGTGTGCGCGCGCGCGTGCAATATATGAATATCACAGGATCCTCCGCCATTTTCTTAAAAACTGCGTATGCAAATTTATTACACAGACACAACGAAAAATAAAAAGTCATCACCCACCAATTTTTAGTAAATCCCGAAAATAACCTAAATTATGAGTTTTTTTTGGTTATTCTGGCGACTTACAAAAAAAATGGTGGGTGATAGAGCAATTCTGGCCCGGATTCGAATTCAGCGCGTCAAAATACATAAAGATAAGTTGGTCTAGTCACAAGAAGAAACCACGTTTTTTATTTTGTGTGCCTATGTAATTTAGCTGAATATGAATTGTTATCGTTATATGGTGCATACGTTGGTCATGTTGAATTGCAATGCATTACATTAGTCAATTATTTCCTAATTATTATTTATTTAGGTCATATTGAGACGATAACAATGAAGAAAGTTTTGACTAGGGTTCGAAAAATATTATTTGCAGCTAATTACAATCGTATGTAATATTACTAGTGCTTAAAAAAAATCGAAAGCGTTGTTGCCTGGTAATATAAAGAGTGTAAATTGGCAGTTTATTATCTGATTAAATCCCGACAGCTTTAGTAGTAGGGATTTAATCTTTAATAATAAACTGCCAATTTGCATGAGTTATATTAACTTTTGGCAACTTAGCTTGAGAAAAAATGTATAGATAAAACTTAAAAGCACGAGTGGTATTTGCAGAGAATATTTCACGAATAAATAATTCATTAGGAATATCTTCAATATTATATTTTGTAATTAATTGCATTCAGACGTTTTCTTGTCACTTTTTAGTGTTTACTGACCTATATTTTCAATTTAACCATTTACGTCACATAAAAACGCATTTTCAAAACGACTCATCTAACAAAAAACAAAGTAGGTATAAATGATGTAATGGCAATGACAAACAAGATGCGTTAAACCATAGGTATTGTAACTTATAGCTGGTATTCCCAACAAAGAGTCCTCTAGAACGCTTCGACCAATCACACTACGAGTAAAGCCAGACAATATTGCATTCTATCAATCTCTCGCTTTTACGTTATAAGGTTGCCGATATGAAATGGTACCGCCATCTAGTAACGATAGCTTAATTTAACTAGTAAACATTGAATTTTTCAAGAATTATTTTTATATTAATGTGTTTATTAATATATGTTTATGTATTTAATCCCTATTTTTATTTTAAGAAGTTTAATGGTTAAGGTTTGCTTGTTTAAGTAGAGTGAACTTTAAGTGCAATTAATTATAACATCTAATGCTACTTTGTCTAGCGTTTTGATTTCCCGAATAAGGTGTTAACCTGTTTTGTGATGAATTACCATACGTAAGTACATTTGTGTATTTAACATGAAATAATTGATTTGTTTGCTTCGTAGGCATTTGTATTTAATTCTAGTTGTGAAAATTGTTTTGTAATCACATTAGATATTGCAAGCCATTGAAAGCTATGTATAACTTGTCCCGAACCTATAAAGGTTCAGCCTTCTCTTTGAAATTGGGAGTTGTCAACTTATGTGGTGTTTTTAGGTTATTTCTATATTTTTATATTACTACGTATATAATACAATAGGTACTACAATTTACGTTAACAATTAGTAATAAGCTAGAGAAGATATTTATAGATAAAATTTAAAGGCTCGATTTGCCCTATTTTCCGAAAACATTTCACGAAACAAAACGTCAAAAAATCATCGCAATATTTGCCGCTGCAGCGACACAAAAAATTAGAGCGATAATTTTTGCATGTTGGTACTATCAAAAGCAGATCTAGGTTGGATTGCCACTAATAATCACGTTCGATTGGTGCAATGTTGTGAAAAAATGGGCTCTCATTGGCTATAGCCCTAATTAGTGAAATAATCGTGAAAAATTTCTTTCCGAAATGACTTCCATATCACCATGTTCCAGATTATGCAGATAATTTCCATTCCGTTCGTTCTTAGAATGTCTGTATGTCTGTCGTGTGTCTGTCTGTTGGTGTTGGCGTCACATTCAAAAACCTATTTGATGGATAAACACTCTCTGGAATGTGGTAGATTATGAAAATGTAGGTATTTCAATTCAGTTATTCAGTCCGTCTGTCGGTCGGACTCTTGGCTCTATATCTAAAAAAATATTTGACTGAGGAAAATAATGTTCGGCAGGTATATAAGGCTTATTACTACGAAAAAAATCTGCTACTGGACTCGTCTAGGAAGAAGTGAGATAATTACGTTGAATTTCTCGAAAATGCGAGTTTAAAAGTGTGCTTCTAGAGAATATTTTCTAGGATACACACATCTCCATTCCATCGAATTTTTACTTGCTGCGCTAGTATATTTTAATACCAGATGTTGAATAATTATTATTTTCTATATAATCTAGTCACAATTATTGCTCCCTACTGGTAGGCACTACATATTCAAACGAAGTTTTATTATTATAATATTATTACTATTTATATTCTTAACTGACAATACTCAAGTACATTTTAATCAACCAATATTTTAAATTCTTAGAAATTGTGTGCTACTCTATAAAATTTAAGTCACCTACAGTTAAAATTGGTTGACTTCAGAATGCGAAAATTTGTAAATCCTGCTTTGCCTTTAAATGTATTTCTTTTTTTGTTAAAGCAGTGATAATACGTGATCTATATGTTTTTCATCCTCTTTGCAAACCCTGCATTCGCAAAGTATTAATTTTGTTCCTTAGTTATTTATTGCATCCTTCTCCGGCCGTTTCCGTCTTCTTAATTTCCTTAACAGCATATTCACACTTCGACCTAACAGATTTTATTTTCATTAACCTATTTGAAATCAACGAAATTAACGATTTATTGTTTAAATATGTGGTAGTATCAGTAGAAAAATGATGCATAAATATCTTTTCGTCCATATTACATGTAAATAAATTGTAGGACATTTTCTCTTGTAATATTAATTGTCTGGAGTAAGTTAAAATAATTTTTCTATGCTTAAAATTATTGATTTCACGCTACATGTGATAAATCCTTAACGCATGCTAACAACTTATGATAGTATATTCTGCACCGGTTGTTGGAAATACAGCGTGTTCCATTATATTTTGACCCTTTTTAAACCTATATAACTTTTGAACTAGTTGAGATAATGAAATGCGGTTTTCGCCAGTCTTCTTCTGTTATGATAAGTTCTTTCCTGAGTATCCGTCTTTTTTTGCTCACTTCCGGTTTAATCGGAAATGATATACTTAGCGTATTTTCGGGGATAGGGCAACTTTGTTATTTCAAATGGAACACCCTGTATATTTTCCCACAGTTGGAAAGCCCATTGTTTCCCCTTTCCAAAAAGACCATATTTGTCACGGAAATTATACAGAATGATGGTTTTATAAGCTTTTAAAATGATTACTGCGTTTCATCGAAATGCTACGAAAAAAAAATGTATGGAAATAAAAGAAATAAATCACTTGTAAATGTCAAATTAGTTTATTAACAGTTGCATGTTGCAACAGTTGCTAATATTGAACACGTACATATAGTCCACTCAAATTAGGAAAATAGCGGAGAAAAATTCTGAACAGCAGTTTCTCTGCATAGGAAGTAAGTATTCAACTTTTAGAACAAGGTTTTGCTTATGCGCAGAAAAAAAAAAAGAAATGGTTTTTAAGATATACACATATATATATATATATATATATATATATATATATATATATATATATATATATATATATATATACGTTTTTTCGTGTTTTTTTTTTCATTTAGACGTATATATCTCGAAAAGTACGCATTTTTAAGGCTAAACGAATATAAGTAAACATGTTCAGAATACGACTTCCTACAAAAAAGTTTTTATACATTTTTCCGATTATCCCACTGGCTTTTCCGGAAAAGCGACTTGAAAAATATGTATATGTTTTTTTCGTTTATTTTTTATTTTGAATGCAAATATCTCGAAAAGTGCGGGATTTTAGGACCAACTGAACATAAGTAAACTTGTTCAGAATGAGATTTCCTGCAAAAAAGTTCGTATACATTTTTCCGATTATCCCATTGGTTTTTCTGAAAAAACTTCTTGAAGAATAAATATATATATATATATTTGCTTTTTCGTGTTTTTTTTCCATTTTGATGTATGTCTCTCAAATATACAAAACCTTTTTTGTAGAAAATCACATTCTGAACAAGTTTAGTAATGTTGATTAGCCTTACAAATGCGTACTTTCCGAGATACATACGTCCAAATGAAAAAAAAAAAAAAATTACGAAAGAGCAAATATATATTCTTCAAGAAGCTTTTCCGGAAGAACCATTGGGATAATCGAAAAATGTATAGGAGCTTTTTTGTAGAAAATCTCATTCTGAATAAGTTTATTTATGTTCATTTAGCCCTAAAATCGCGCGTGCTCTTCGAGATATTTGCATTCAAAATAAAAAAAAAACATAGATATATTTTTCAAGTCGCTTTTCCGGAAAAACCAATGGGATAATCGGGAAAATGTATAGAAGCTTTTTTGTAAGAAATTGTATTCTGAACACGTTTACCTATGTTCGTTTAGCCTTAAAAACGTGTACTTTTCGAAATATGAAAGTCTAAATGAAAAAAAAAAAACACGAAAAAACGTATGTATATGTATACAGTGTGTCCCAGGATAGATGTAACAAGAGGTGTAATGGACCAAAAATTTTAGAATTTTAGAATGGTATTTGGGGATTGAGTCCTGCTTGTTGTAAAACTAAAGTATACCAAAAATGACTTGATTTGGTATTCTACAGGGTGCTTTATAAGCAAAGTTGTAAAAAATCACCACTAATAAAATACCTTTATTTTTCAAAATATGAAAAAATTCCACTAAGAAAAGTTATTTAGAATGCAATTTTATATCTCTATACCAAAGTTCAGGAATATAAAATTATTTTTTTGAAACTTCCCATTTTTTCAATAAATTAGTATTTTATTTTGAACCATTCAATTAAAACTGCATAGAAATAATTTTTTTGTGAATTAATATTTAAAGTTATGTAGAAGCTAAAAGTAGGCTGTAAGAAAAGCAGTTGATACACATTTATCATTTATTATTGACATATCTGTCAAACGTAGTCGATATTATCCTTAATTTCTGTTTCAGATTAACGAACCAAGCATAAAAAATTAAGTGAAAATGGTACTCCCAGTGCGTGAAAAAATTTATATTCTGCAATGCTACGGAATTGGCGGTGAAAACTCGCTAAGAGAAGTGGTAAGCCAATTTAATTTGAAATTTCCAAACACTGCTTTGTCACGTACTCAGGCTATGAGAATAATTAAAAAGTTTCTGGCTACTGGTAGTGTTCCTAACATGAAGAGAAAAATAAAAGCATATGATGAAGACAATGTTGGGGCTATTATAGCTCATGCCTCTGTTATAGAAAATCCTAGGATGCCACTAAGAGAGAGATCAGCTCTTATTAATATTAGCAAGTCTGAACTCCAAAGAATTTACAAGGCAAAGAAAATATAGGGCTTATAAAGCAAATTATGAACATACGCTTGAAGAGGGAGATGACGGCCGTAGGTTGGATTTTTGTTTGACCATTGGAGAAAAAATCATGGAAGAGAGATTTTTTCATCATTTAATAATTTTCTCAGATGAATCCACATTCACAACCAATGGTGTTGTTTCATCTCAGAATTGTTGGTTTTGGGCTTCTGAAAATACAAATTTTAGAATTCATTATAGCAGACAATATTATAAAAAAGTGAATGTGTGGTGTGCCGTTTCTTATCACGTTGGAGTTATTGGACCTTATTTCATTGAGGGAAAGTTAAACCAGCACACTTATTTACAGCTTCTTGAAAGATTTTCTGAAGAAAATTTAAATATTTTAAGAGATATGCCTTTAATTCATCTTCAACATGATGGTTGCCATGGCCACTCCACAGAAATGGTAAATCGGTGGTTGAATTTAAACTTTGGAGAAAATTGGATTACCAGGAATGGACCGATCAAGTGGCCGGCGAGATCCCCAGACCTATCAATATTGGATTTCTTTTTATGGGGTCGCCTCAAGCAGTTGGTTTACGCTGAACCACATCCTAACGATGTAGCAGTATTCAAGCAGAGAATTACAAATGCCGTAAACTCCATACCGTTAGATCATATTCGAAACAGTTTTAAGGACTTCAGGCGAAGGATCGAAATGTGTGTGGATGTGGGTGGTAGCTACGACGAATAATAAAAAAAAATGTAAACATTGTTTTGTATTGGTCAATAATTAATTTGTTTGTGAATCTGTTATGTTTTCGAGATTTATTACTTGTTATAATTTTTAAACCTCATTAATCTTCTGTTAGTAATTGTTTTTTTTACAATTAGTTCGATTAACATTATACCTTCTTACATCTTGTATATTCAATTTTTTATTTACCAATAGCCTACTTTTGAGATGATTAACATTTGCTCCTATACAACTTTAAATATGAATTCGCAAAAAATGGGAAGTTTCAAAAAAATAATTTTATATTCCTGAAATTTGGTATAGAGGTATAAAATTGCATTATAAATAACTTTTCTTAGTGGAATTTTTTCAATTTTGAAAAATAAAGGTACTTTATTAGTGGTGATTTTTACAACTTTGCTTATAAAACACCCTGTAGAACACCAAATCAAGTCATTTTTGGTATACTTTAGTTTTACAACAAGCAGGACTCAATCCCCAAATACCATTCCAAAATTCCAAAATTTTTGGTCCATTACACCTCTTGTTACATCTATCCTGGGACGCACTGTAAAACTTAAAAATCATGTCTTTTTTTCTTCTGCGCATGAGCAAAAAATTATTCCAAAAGTTGAGTACTTACTATCTTTGCAAAGAAACTGCTGTTCAAAATCTTTTAGGATAGGTATTTAAAAAGATTACACACTTAGCTTTTTCATTTATAGTAAACATTTTTCTTAAAGTAACTCAAGTACCCGAGATACCCCAGTATGGTATTAATCGAGCGTATAATGATGGCTATTACTCGCTTGGGTGATGTTTACGTCGCGAGCCGAAGACGAGTGTCGTTTATCCACGACTATTTCATAGTTTTAATCGTTTAAAGGGGATAAGATAAAGTTAGTTCACAGTAAAACTAGGTTTGACGCTTTAAACGTCAAACGAAACCATGGACTCTAACTTGGAAAAAATGGACTCGCTCGAGTTCAGTATGAGAATTGCTAGTTTCTTATCAAAGGTGCGTTGAAATGAGATTTTCATTCTAACGCACCTTTGATCAGGAACTAGCAATTTTCATATTATTCATTCATTAGTTTGGAGATATGACTACCGTTATTCGTTAAATGTTAAATGTATAATGCAAAGATTATACGATAGTCGTGGATAAAGGAATATTACATTCCATGTAGCTTCATTTTATAGACAACAGTAAGGTTTTTGACAATGCCGTATGAAACAAACTGAAGACTGGAATTTTAGACACCTAGACCTTTACTATTTTTTGACTATATTAAAAAAATTATGCTTTGGTGAATGTCGACAACACCAATTCCAGCAAACTTACAAAACGTCGCCAAATACACAGGCCCACAAAAACAAAAAATTATCGTAGGCTAGTGACCAGACCCCCATGTATTTTCACTCGCTGAACACAAATCTGGCATCAGAATAGGACCTTCCTGGACCAATTTATGAGATATGATGATGATATGAAAAAAACATTATCGTTAATTCGTCGCATTAACCTTACATATTTCAAGATCATTGGCAGTAAGTTTGGCGTAAATTGAGGACAACTCCAATACATACTTTCTAGATGGTAATGATATGTACGTAATGACCCATAAACCAACCATAATCCAACGGCCCAACAACCTAATGACCCAATAAATCAGCAATTCATACAAGTATTATCAAGTTTAAGTAAAACAAAAAAAAAATTCTACCTTCATGTTATTTGAGCCGCAAAATCCGAATCTGGCATTGAAATTGGGCTTACACGTCACATTTTTTTTATAGTCTATTCATAGTCGAAAAATGAACCAAGTATGGAACAAACATCAATTTTTACTTTGAATTTTTCCAAAAATATATATAGGTGGATGAACTAAAACCAAACAAACCTAATGAATGGAGATTGCTTTTGGACTCTTCCACGCGAAGTTTAAAAGCTGTACTACTACACAATAAATTGGCGCTGATACCTTTGCCCATTTTAGAGTCCTGAAGGAAGAGTATTCAAATATAGAATTGGTTTTGAAAAAGATTAAGTACGAAGAATGGCAAATTTGTGGTGACTTGAAAATATTGTCAATTTTGGACCAACACTCTGGCTTTGTAAAATATCCATGTTTCTTATGTGATTAGGATAGTCGAGATCGAGAGAATCATCAAAGAAAAATGGAAAGAAAGGAGTTTTTAAATCCTGGTTCAATGAACGTCATTAAAATGATATTGGTCGAATATTTCAAAATTATTTTGTCTCCTCTTCACATTAAATAAACCAATTGTCAAAGCTCTTGACAAAGAAGGAAAATGTTGAGTATTTAACACGTAAGTTCAGTCATATATCAGAAATTAAATTAAAGGAAGATATATTTGATGGACTACAAATTCGTACTTTGTTGAAGGATGAAAATTTTACTACTCAAATGACTGACATCCAAAAAGCTGCATGGGTTAGTTTCAAAGAAGTTGTAGAACAATTTTTAGGTAACAAAAGATGTGGAAGTACAAAAATATAGTAGCCAACATTTTACAGAATTACCACAAAATGGGCTTTCGAATAAATTTGAAATTGCATTTCCCTCATTCACAGATTGACTATTTCCCTGAAAACTTAGGAGATTACTGTGAAGAACATGGCGAACGATTTCATCAAGATATTAATGAAATGGAGAGACGGTATCAAGGTAGAAGGGACATCAATATGGTGGCTGACTTTTGCTGGACAATGAAGAGGGAACCATTGTCAATGAAAATAAAAGAGGAAAACAAACCCATTACGCAGGTCATTTGAAGATAAAAGAGTACGAAAGCGTCGCCGAATGTAAGAAATTCTTGCTTTAAGTTTACGAACTTTGGTAATATGAATTGCTAGTTTATCGGGTCATTCATTTCTTGGGCAGTTAGGTCATTGTTGATTTGTGGATCATTACGTATTAGAGTGAGATCCCAGAGCCGCCAGACCTACGTCATTTTAGCAAAGCTAATATTTTGACAACAAATAGTGTAATATCTAGTTAAGAACGTATGCGTATTTGTTAGTTTGAAAGTGGGGCCCTTTTGCAGAAAACAGGTACAAAAGATACATAAGAATCTTACTCAGTACGTTAAATTATGATAGCTGGATTATTTTACAAGTGACACGCTAACATGATGTAAGCGTCAGCCTCCAAATCCCCCCGTATCAACAATCAAAATTACGAAGTGCGCTCGCCTACGATTAGTGTTGTGTTTATTTTTAAGTTACTTTTAGGTCCATGTGGACACATCAAAAATTTTAATCTAGTTTTTAATTCTGCCCATGGCAGACAGGAGCTTCTAGCACCCCCCTCGAATTTATTTCTAAGCCGAATCGGACCTACCCCACCCAGCCTCACACCCACCTCGGCGATGTTCGCCGTGGTTGTCTGGCTGGCTCCGGGCTAGGATCCGGTGAGGCACATATATTGTGCTTGAACTTAAAATAAAATATTATTGTTGTTGTTGTAGCCTCCAAATCCGAAGGTCCGAGGTTCGATCCCTGAGCGTTCTCAGTTTTTTTTTCAAATATACGTACTAAGAAAAAAGTTATGTCCAAAAATAATAAATATTTCCCTTTCGGTTGTCTCTTTCTCGGTAATCGCCACCTTAAGTTAATATTTGTTGAAAAAAAAAGCTGAGAACGCTCAGGATCGAACCTCGGACCTTCGGATTTAGAGGCTGACGCTTACGCCATGTAGTTAGCGTATCACTTGTAAAGTAATCCAGCTATCATAATTTAACGTACTGAGTAAAATTCTTATGTACATTTTGTACCTGTTTTCTGCAAAAGGGCCCCACTTTCAAACTAGCAAATACACATACGTTCTTAACTAGATATTACACTATTTGTTGTCAAAATATTAGCTTTGCTAAAATGACGTAGGTCTGGCAGCTCTGGGATCTTGGACTATATATCTTTTGAAGATAAAAAAATACGAAATCATCACTGAACGAGGAATGTTTCTATTAAATTTACGAACTTTGGTAATATGAATTGCTCATTGATTGGGTCATTGGGTTATTACGCCGTTGGGTTATTTTTGAGTCTTATTGAGTCTGCTATATTATTACCGCCTCGAAAATATGTATTAGAGCTGTATTCAATTTACGTCAACGATGCTGTCAATAATCTTGAAATAAGTAAGGTTAATAACGACGAATTAATGAATTTCAAGCTTTTCTCCATCATAACTCATAAACTCGTCCAGGAAGGTCCTATTCTGATGCCAGAAGTGAAAATACATGGGAATATGTGTCTGGTGACTAGCCCAGGATACTTTTTTGTTTTTGTGGGCCTGTGTTATCTTTAATACTTATAATAATCACTTGACGCAACGTGTACTGGAGGACACAGGTTGAGTAGTTATAGTCAGAAGCAAGATTTCCAACTTAAGATTTGCAAATGATTTGCATCTTATTTACTGCCAATGAAATTGATCTCATACAGTTGCTCGACAGTTTTCAATAATAAGCTATAAGTACGGTTTAAGAGTAAATTAAAAAGAAACGAGAAATATAATTGTAGAGCAACTGAGAACCTTCTAAATGGGTTAAATATTTATGAATCTGAGGTTGTAGAGCGTTCGATTCCGATGACGCCAATGACGAGGAAGATAGCGAAAAGAGCGAACTTGAAAGTCTGATATCAGACGATGCGCAAGAATACGTAAATTGTAATAAAGTAATGTAAATAAAAGTTCCCTTTCATTGATTTTTAAACAATGTATTTTTCTCTCGTTATATTAACTTATTATAATTCAAGATATTTTTAAGCGCGAAAGTTTTCTATTAATTAAAAAGAAAAAAAACCTTTAATTCAAATATATAACATAGTATTAAATACATTGAGTACAAATAATGATCAACTGGGTCTGTCATAAAGGAAAAGCTGTTAGCTTTTGTTATGAAAACAATGCGCGATGCTCGATACATATGGCCAGCGCCGTGCGCAACATACAAAATTTCAACTTTGATGGTATGTTTTTATTTCAATAAATTTTTAACGCGTGGGTGGCATTCTCGTAGCTTCCCCCACCGCCTGTGCGTCAACTGACCGCCCTTTCTTGTATGTACATGCAATAAACTACTATGTAAATGAAAATAAGCTTTAAAGGCATGAGTGCCAAAAATGTGTCGCTGCCTCCCGGACTATCAACTTATAGTCCTTTGATATAAAAAAAAAATAGAGGAAATAAATTATAATTTTTTGTCTTTTGGGGATTATACGCATCAGGCTACTTTTAAGAAAGAAAAGATTGTAATTTATGCCCTCACTTCACCGATTTTTAAGTCTAATATCAATGGACTAAATCTAAACATGGAGCAAATTGCACTGTCGACTAACAAAATTATTAAATAATAAACATGAAACTTAGGCGCACTACACTCTGAATATGCAGAATAGTGTATAGCTATACATGTTTAATCAAAACGAATTGATTTTTAAAATATTCATTACACTTTTAATTAAAGACCCAGTTTTTGGGTAAAATCCTGCGGCTTATATCAAATAAATCGCGGTCTCGACTACTAATTTCTTAAGATGGAATAATTTATAAACTTATTGTACTGACTTATGAAAACTTAACGATCTGTTTAAACTTGTAGGATTGGGGTCGAGGCAAAATTACAGGTCAAGTAAGTTCTTAATTGTGTTGAAACTTTAATGATTTGAAGAAAATGTTTAACTTAATTCTCAATTAGGTTACTAAAAATGTTTACAGTATCTATAGCTCATTAAGCTCTATTGCTTATTTAGTCTTTATTCCTTTGTATTGAGTTATACACTGATTAAGCTGCATATTAGATTACTAAAAATATTTACAGTATATATAAGCCATTAAGCTTTACTTCCATTTTTCATTCATTTCTCCTTATAGTACAGTAAAATTAAAAGTTGACCCAGAACAAATTTGTAACAAGCTGATTTCTTCAGGACTCTATTCTATGGTTATCCAGGAATCTCTGTCTGAAAATACCAAAAAATCCGCAGTGTAGAAATAAAAAAAAAATGCGCCGCCATGTTGAAATTAGGCACTGTTTCCCTTAATCGGTAATAGCCCGCACGGATGACACTTCAGGAAAAAAGTAAAGAGGCAACATTTTGAGAAAAAGAGCTAAGTTTTAATGTGATATAAGTTTTTTGAAATCGGTTAAATATTAACAAAGTTACGGTTCTCAAAATGACAGATTTGTATAAAAAAAGAATACTTCTTGTATTTTAATACCATAAAATGCAACAAAAGGCAACAACAATTATTACTGGTAATAATAGTTTATCATTAAATTAATACATTCGTAAAATAAAATCCATTCTAATAACAAAAGAACGTAACAACAAATACAATAACAGAATTAATAAGTAGTGAAAAAATAAACTATAAACTCTTTAAAAAGCATGAATAAATTAAATAAGCATAAAAAACTCTCAAATACGAGCTTTAACTAAAAACTAGCCTCATTCTCAGAAAGTAACACCTCTGACGTATTGTCACAGTCCTGTCGAATGCAATTTACACAGCTGGTACTGCACTTAAGATTATATTTTTTACATTTTCAAGACTGTTTGCAGTTTTTCTTGCAACCACAGAATAAAATATTTAAAATTAAATCAGGCGCACACTTTTGTACTGTTTTTGTTGGTTCTAGATAACCGCTGTTTTTCCAACCCCAGTTCTCTGGATTAAGATTGTCGCCTAACCAGACCTGAATTTGCCAATACACTCTATAAATATGATATTTAGTGGCATCGGATGTTGGCGGAAGAACTGTTAGATCGAAGTTCTGGAAAATATTTTGCCTAACAAAAATCTGATTATTCCTAACGAACCTGTAATCAGTTAAAATATTAATTTTTTTACTGCCTTACCATCTTAAAATAAATTCTTCCCCAATTACTGCAAGCTGATTTGCATCAGCAAAACGTTTGAAAATTAATGGGCTATTACTTAGTTCAGTATTATTTTCTAAAACTGAAAGTACTGTTTTTTTACTTCCACATCCAGTGGAAGTATAGTAACGAAAAAAAAATTTAAAAAACTTTATTGTTCAAATAGGCTTAGAATGTCACGAAACGTCGAGATTTTAAGTTTAAGCGAAAAAAATATTTCTGTCTGTCAGTCTGTAGGTCTGTCGGTAAGTCTGTAACTTTTTTTGTGCGCACGCTTACTCTGGAACCGTTTGAGATATTGACTTGAAATTTGGTACACATATGTACTTTAACGAGATCTAGAACTAGATTATATTTTCATCTTGTTCCGTCGAAGGGTGGGGGGTAAATTGGGGTAAATTTGGGGTAAATAGGTAAATCAAGCTAAGCTAAGGTCTCAAAAAAAATTTTGGCATTAGCCACCCCCGTTACCACCTCCACCCCATTATTAATAGGGATGAAAAAAAATTGTGATTTAGTGTGTATGTACAAGAACCAGAAACCTCAAAATATTTTTTTACTTCATCCACCCCCTATCACCACCCCCACCCCGCTACCGATATGGGGTATCGTTTTATGGGTTTTTGGGGTAGAGGATTTCAAATATTATATTATTAAAGTCCTTAAATAATTATTTCCACATACAAAATTTTTCGTTGTGAGTGACGTATAAAAAATCTGGAATTGGAAGTAGTGATTCCTTGGGAAGCGGTTTTTCTAGAATGCAGAGGTGGTATCGGATGCGAATATGTCATGTGCAAATAGAGTATTTTTTACTACATTTTCGCTTAGTTCTGAACGTGACTTGCAGATATTCGTTATTTTATCAGATTTACCTCGATCACCGGGTCTCACCATGTATACATTTTTTGTTTTCCAATGCTCAATAAGTAACGTTATTAAGTCTGTATCTTGACCAACAACTATAACAGGGTTACACGTATCAGCTGAGCAATCAATATCAGCTTTTACAATTAAATAATCAGCATCTGCATCCACTCATTTGGCTGTGATATTATTTTGATTGAAATTTGATGTTAGAAGTATAATTAACTGATCTTTATTTGACACTGATGCTAAAAATTCGTTTTTAGATATCTCTACTACTTTTTTGTGGGTCAATATTAATTTCCTTCTGAAATGCATTTTTAGCTCTTCTTTGATATTCTGTAAATTTAACGGAAGTGCTTTTATTAGAATAGCCATCGAAAATAATAATATAGTTTAAACCATAATAATAACGAACAAATGAAACACACTGATGAACAATATTTTTACATTGAGCCGGGCGTTGCCACAGAACTTTTCTAAGGAGAAACCCCCTGTCTATTACAAATTGTTTAGCACTTTCAGGCAAAGTTGGACTTGGTGTGAGTTTTTTATCAAAATAAGAAAAAAGAGATAATTTTGTTGTTTTTCGAAACGAAATAAGTATCGCAAAATAAACTAGCCGGTATATGTTTTATTTCATATTTAAATAAACCATGTTTAATTAGTATTACCAACAAAAGTTTTTGTTGACTATTGTTACATTCTTACGATGTTAAAATATAAAAATACCCTTTTTTGAAAAGAATCTGTCATTTTGACAATCATCACTTTGTTAATATTTAACCGATTTATACCATATTGAAGCTTAAGTCTTTCTCTAAAAATTTTGCCTCTTTAATTTTTTTCCTAAGTGTCATTCGTGTGGGTTATTACCGATTAAAGGAAAAAAGTGTGAATGACTAAATTTGAATAAATGATTTAAGTATTTTCAATATTTTTTTTTCTTTAAAATGCTAGAGGTCCTATCATGTAATTCAATACTTCGTCAGTATTAGCTGAAAAATAGTTGTTTTGATTGATTCTCCAATAATGAGTGTTTTAAAGTATTTACCTAACCAGTATATTAGCGTGCCCAGATTAGGGCAACAATATACAGAAAGTGGGTATTTTCCTAATAAATAATAAAGTGTATAAGTTGTGATTTGCATAATACCTAAATAATATTCTCTAAAAGTGCCTAATTTCAACATGGCGAAGCATTTTTTCTTTATTTCTGCACTGTGGATTTTTTGGGATTTTCAGTCAGAGACTCCTGGATAGCCATAGAATACAATTCCGAAGAAATTAGCTTGTTACAAATTTGTTCCGGGTTTGGTCCAAATTTTATTTTATTTTACTGAAGTATTACTAGTTTTAGAGGAATCAAATAAGCGAAAATTTGTATGGAATTGGAATAGCGCCATATTTTTTACTTATTCTGGACGTCATAGAGGGTCTATAGGGTGACCATTTTGTGGGGGGTAGGTGTGTTTTGGGGGTTGGGGGGGGGACACGAGCCAATCTGACAATTCTAACTTCGGATTTGGTTTCAGCGGTACAAATATAAAGATACACTGGTATGGACCACTTTTTTTGTTTTGAGTGTGTTTTTTATGGTTCCTTGTGAAATACGAGCAAATCTGACACTTCTGGCTTCAAATTCGTATTCAGCAGGTCAAATTACATAAAGATTCACTGGTATAGTCCGCCGGACAGACCATTTTCTCTTTGTTTTGGGGTTGTTTTTTGGGGTTAGGAGTGAAAAAAAACACACACCACAGATAGTAGAAAAAGGATTCAGAAAGTCAAAATACATAAAGATACACTGGTATAGTCCGCTAGACAAACCACTTTGTTTTTTTTTTGGGGGGGTGTTTTTTGGGGTCGGGGGTGAAAAACGAGCCAGTCTGACAATTCTGACATCGGATTCAGTTTCACCAGATCCGAATACATAAGAATACACTAGTCTGGTCCGTCTGGCAAACCGTTTTTTCGGGGTTAGGGGCCAATCTGTCAATTCTAGCTTCTAGATTCAGCAGGTTCAGCAGGTCAAAATACATAAGGATACACTAGTATCGTCAGCCGGACAGACTACTTTGTTTTTGTTTTGGGGGTGTTTTTGGGGTAGGGGGTGAAAAACGAGCCAATCTGACAATTCTGACTTCGGATTCAGTTTCAGCAGATCCAAATACATAGGAATATAATGGTCTGGTTCGCCGGACAGACAATTTTTTTGGAGGGAGGGTGTTTTTTGGGGTTGGGGGTGAAAAACGAGCCAATCTGTCAATTCTAACTTCGAATCTAGATTCAGCAGGTCAAAATACATAAGGATGCACTGGTATCGTCAGCCGGACAGACCACTTTGTTTTTGTTTTGGGGGTGTTTTTTGGGGTAGGGGGTGAAAAACGAGCCAATCTGACAATTCTGACTTCGGATTCGGTTTCAACAGGTCCAAATACATAGGAATATAGGTGGTCTGGTCCGCCGGTCAGACAATTTTTTTGGAGGGGGGGGGGGTTTCTTGGGGTTGGGGGTGAAAAACGAGCCAATCTGACAATTCTGACTTCGGATTCGGTTTCAGCGGATCCAAATACATACGGATACACTGGTCTGGTCTGCCGGATAGACCACTTATTTTTTGTGTGCATTAAAGTTTCAATGGTTAAGCACCACTAAACAATGCGCCGTAATTTTTTTTAATTATGGCGCACCGCTCCAAAAAAATTGCAAAAAAATCTACAATAAACTACTCATAACAGCGTATTTTTGGTAAAAGTTTTGTGTATGCGAATCATTATTTTCATGAAAAAATAAATAATATTCTAATATTTAAATATTTTTTTTATTCGAAGGAGGCAGCAAAATCAGCTGATTTTTTTTCTTAAAATGCACTTAAATTACACGTACATCATCTGTTTTTTTCATGATAATTAACGCACAACTTGCAGATATAAAAAATGAAAACGAAATGTCATGTTTATTAGGGTACAGCGGTTACCCGTGGCGACGGGGGGGCCAAAACTCGAGGAAAACATTTCTTTTCCTATTGTCGGTCTACTGACACCGAATTAGGCCCAAACGCTTCTGGGGCCATTTTACCATGCTTATTCTGCTATACCCTTTGACTTCAAAACTATATAGGTTTCAAAGTGAATTACATAAAAAAATGAAAATCATAGCCGCTCAGTAATTTTTCTTTTTCTTTTTAATTATCTTATAGTGCGCATATTTTCAAAAAAGATACATCTTGTAAACGTATATAAATTTGAATTTTTTTTTTTCAAACGGTTAAAAAATTGTCTTGAATGGAACATTTGACGGTATTGGGCAACGCATCGTAGAGCGATGAGATTTGCGTCAAAATACAGATTTTTTTTATGTACTTATGTCTATGTCTTATGTCTTTCCTAAAAATGTGCTTTTTATTTTCTCTATTTTTACTATAAGAATATATTTTAAAAGAACGGTTTCGTTTCGGTTTCTGAACGTCCGTTCAGATCGCCCAAATAGAGGTGGTGGTCAGCGTTACCACATTTGGTAGATTTTTATTTCTTTTTAGTAGAATTTTAAGGATTTTTGTAAAGTTTGGTAGGTAAAATTTGCTGGCAGATTTCTGATAATTATTATCAGAAATCTACCAGCAAATTTTACCTACCAAACTTTAAAAAAATCCTTAAAATTCTACTAAAAAGATTCTACTAAAAAGAAATAAAAATCAAAGCAGTTGCTACGTGCATTGGATTAAAAGTGTTATTGAGCAGAGCCAAAAACAATCAAACAGGGGATATCGTGTTAAATGATAATGTTATTATTATAAGTAGTGAAGTTAAAGATTTATAGATCAAAAGTTAAATTTTGGAAACTATGTAACAAAAAAATAAGTGACTGTTATTTTAAGTTTTAAGTCCTTATGGAGATATAAATATACATTACCTCAAGAAATAAAATGGAAATTTGTAAATTCTGTAATTATTAGCTATATATACTATGGTTGCCCAGTATATTTTTACTGTTTTCTTATTCTTACGTGAGCATATAACTCGACATTATAACATGAATATACTCAAAATTATTAATTGAAGTATCATATGCCACCTCTGATTATAGTTATAACTCTCCAAGTGTCTTTACATTTATATCAATTGCTCATTAAAAGATCAACTGTTCATACAGCCAATCTTCGTAACGCAGAATTGTGTCAAATACCTTTACACCACACCGAAAAATTTAAACGATGTTTTGAATATATGTCGTGTGTTAATAAATTAATGGATAGACATATTTAACAAACCTACATTAAGTCAATTTCGAACTGGATAAAAGAAGTATCTCTTAAACATACAAGGCCTAACTTAAAAGTTGTATTTATCTTTAATTTTATTTATATTATAGATAGTAATCTGCACAATATATCAATTTTATTAATAACACAGATACACAAAATGAAAAAAGGGGGGTGCTAGGGGGTGACTGGGTGGTTCAAATCAGTTTTTATCGTCATATTCTGTTTCAGCGCACCAAGAAAACCTACTTTTGAAATGTTTAGAACAAGTGGAATTTCAATCCCCCAGGAGGGGTTGTAAGGGGGTGCTAGGAGGTGGAGGTTGGAGACGTGGTCGAATCCAGACCAGTAACGAGTGGGGTTCCACAGGGGTCGGTACTGGGACCGACACTGTGGAACATAATGTTCGATGGAATATTTGCAGTCCGTAAGCCGCGGGGGGTGCATATTCTGGGATATGCCGACGACCTTGCCATAGTGGTGTCGGAATGAATGCCTTGGGAGGTGGAAGAGAAGGCCAATACAGTCGTAGAAAGAATAGGAAGGTGGTTGAGGAGGAAATCACTCAAATTAGCACCCGAGAAAACGGAAATGGTAGTATTAACTGTGAAGAGCAAACTCCCCAGGATGGAGGTAAAAGTAGAAGGAGTAACAATTGTACCAAAGAAAGCCATAAAATATCTGGGAGTATGGATTGACACACGAATGAACTTCAAAGAGCACATAGAAAGGACAGTGGAGAAGGCTGGAAGGCTATCATCAGCCTTAGGAAGACTAATGGCGAACATAGGCGGCCCAAGGGCAAGCAAGAGGAAAGTCCTATGCAGTGCAGTGCACTCCATACTATTATACGCAGCTCCAATTAGGGGAGAGGCGATGAATATCAAAAGAACCAATAACATGATGAGCAGAGTACAGCGCTACATGGCGCTAAGAATTTGTAGCGCTTACCGAACAGTGTCATAGGAGGCGGCACGAGTTATCGCTGGTATCCCTCCTATCGAGCTGTTGGTGAAAGAAAGGGCAGAGGTACACAACGGCGTGAATAAGGAAGAAGCAAGGGAAAGACTTCTAGAAAGATGGCAGACCGAATGGGAGTCAACAACAAAAGGGAGATGGACGAGAAGAATCATACCCCAGATCCGACCATGGGTCGAGAGAAAGCATGGAGAGGTGACATACCACGTGACGCAAATGATCTCCGGTCACGGATGCTTTAGGGAATACCTTTATGACATAGGAAAAATCCCCCACGATGAATGTACCTACTGCGGAGATGGGGATAGCCCCGAGGACACCCTCCTCCACTGCCGAAGATGGAGGGAGGAAGGACAAAGGTGTGAGGAAGAAGTCGGCCAAGCCCTAACAGCGGAAAGTATGGTGATAACCCTGCTATAGTCAAAGGAGAAATGGGACAACATGGTGAAATTTGTAACAGACATAATGAAGAAGAAAGAGGAAGAAGAAAGGGAGATAGGCCAAAACCCTTAGTCTCCAGGACGACGTAAACAACAACTATCTAGTATATTGAACCTTCTAGTATATTGAACCTTGACCCCGAAGTTATGCGAAAGCGGCTCCAGGGTCCAGGGGACACAAAAGAAGAGGGAGGTTTTTTAGTGAGTAAGAATCTCACATATCCCCGTTGCGCCAGGACACCAGCCCGGGTAGAACCTTTTGAAGGTTTTTCCTCCCGAAAAAAAAAAGGGGAAAATTGGATAGTTAAAACCTTGTTTTATTGTTATATTCGGTTTCAGTGTCCCAAAATACATAGAAGTAGGGGGGTCTACCCTCTGGGTCTCGACTTTTTTTTTATTTTGTGTGCCTGTGTAATTATTTGTTTTTTAATTTTGTAGTGTGTATTACTACGGCAACCCACCCTAACTGTCCCCGATACTTGAGGACAATGTTTTTCATAAAGATTAAAGCTTAAGGAACAATTTAAGACATGTCCTAAAAAAAACTGGATGTACTTTCAAAATGGCGTCCGTTAAAAAATTTTTTTTACAATTTTGTTCCTATACATTATTTGGATAGGACTTACCATTTTCCAAGTAAATGATTCAGCTCTTAAAATAAAATATAAAATTCAGTACAAAACGTAATACTATGGGAGCCCACCCTAACTGTCCGTGCACCCCCCCCCCCCGATCCTTGACGACAATGTTTTTCATAAAGAGTAAAGCATAAGGAACAATTTAAGACATGTCCTAAAAAAAAACTGGCTGTACTTTCAAAATGGTGTCAGTTTAAAAAAAAATTGCAAATATTGTTTTTGTCATTTAACACAAAAAGTAAAAAAGATGGGGAAAGACTTTCTCTACAAAAAACAACGTGCATAAAACTTTCTACAATTTTGTTTCTATACAATATTTGGATAGGAGTTACCATTTTTCAGCTCTTAAAATAAAATATAAAATTTAATGTAAAACGTAAATAACACCTCATTCGCTTTCAGATTCACTATCGCTGTCTCCCGATAAATCTAATATTTATTTCAAGTCTTCTTCCTCTATTGCTTCATTTATGATATCGTTATCATCCTCACTTTCGTTTATTATGATTTGATTTGGAATCATCTCCTGAAGAATTTCAGGAAACGATTGAGGCAGTATTTTATCTGCTGAACACCAAAGAGGTTCTCCATTTTCTTGCTGTCCATAATCGTTCCAAGGCTTTGGAATTTTGTGAATACCTTCGTCGGATAATCGCCAAATGTGCATTTGGTAAACACTCCTTTTAATATGCTCGATAAAGCAGCTCATGATAGTGGAATCGAAGAAAAATCAACTTTAGTGTCAATTGATAAAGACAAATCTTCGTCACCGCATTTCTCTCTAATAGCAATTAGTAAATTAGTAAATTTTTGAGGTCCATACACTTCTGCTAATGCGGATATGTTAATAAGCCTTCTTTTATTGCCAAATCCGGTATCAATAAGGAGTTTACATTTAATTTTATTGGAATGAGCCAGTAGAATCCAAAAGATGTCACTATGAACACTTTTAACCCTAATCTGTTTGTAACCCATTGTTACCGTTTTCGAAATAAATGTCTGCACATTATAATATTATTATTATTATTAATTTTTCTCAATTTGTTTTACTTTTTGTTATATTAATAATATAAAGTTATATTATACGCCTTACAATAATTGTCAAAGTTATTTCCTCTAAGAGATTTACCGATATATGAATTTCCATGTTTTCTTAATTTTGGACTCATTTATCTGGAAAATGGTATCAAAATATTGTATAGGAACAAAATTTAATCCATGTTGCTTTTTGTGAATGTAATATAAATTCATAGTTTTGAAAATTAGTAGAAATGATAGCATAAGAATTACTAAACTGAAAAATTCCCACCCCAGTGTTTTCATCAAATATAATTTCGGGGCAGGTTCTTTGCAGTACCTACCCGCCTTTGTCGTTCTGTTTGCATTATCCAAATAACCATCGAACACGACAGTTATTCTATTTCCGATACGTTTTCTTATATAACTATCATAAGCGTTGTAAACGTTATTAAATTCTTCTTTTTTTGGCCATATTACGCGACAAAACAAGTCTCCTCCATCAATCATATAATCACCATCTTCGAAAATTTGGTCTCGTTCTGAAACAGTATTAATAATCGAGTATAAAGTTGCCTTGTTAGTTTTTCTCATTGGGCCTTTGTCATCGAAAAGGGAAAGAGGTACTGAAGCCAGTTCAAAACTAAAGCACGTTTTTAACTCCAGACTCGATTGAATTGTGCAAATAATTCTTTAAAAATTGCGATACTTTTTAGGGGTGAGAGCATGAAAGCGCTATATTTATTATAATTTTAAGTGGAGTTTGGTAGCTACTACTTTTGCATTACACATTGAACTTTAAAGTAGATTATGATAAATATTACAATTCATTGTGTTAACTGAAACCAACTCTTATGTGTGCGCCTTATTTCCCACGGTATTATTAATTTTATGAAAAAAATTATAGAGATGTTTTTGGTAGAGAATTTTATAAGGAATAATTTAGTACACCGTTCCCGAGATAATCTAGAAAACCTCAAAATGGGGGCGAAAACGACGTCCTAGGGGATGAAGCACACTATTTAGTGGTGGGAATTTTTCGGTTTATTAATTCTTATGCTATCCTTAACATTTATACCAATTTTCAAAACTTTATGAATTTTATCTGATATAAATCGTTATATTACTGAACTACAATAGAACCAGAGATATGTAAAAAAATGCAAAGCCAAAACAAGATATAAAAGCATTTTTCAAACTCAAAATAAAAATGGCTTCCAGTTCTTGGACAATATAAAAAAATTGTCTACAGTACATCTATGATGTACAGAATATGTTAAAAGAATCGAGCTATTTCAAGACAATTCCTTATTCACAAAAATTTCTCTCATTTCCCTTCACTATTTGTATTAAACTGCAGATTTGATTAAGCAGTAACGGTAAATTGCTAGGATATCAAATAAAATAAAAAGGCGAATGTCATCTGGCAATTGTTTTAATTAAAATATCGCATGCGAAAAATAGATAGACTTTCGACTTTTATAAGATTTCTTTCTGTTGTAAATGCTGATGTACACTACGAGATAGCGTGGCGTGGCTGTCAATGATTTATGTCAGGAAGTTCAATTGATCGTGTGTTGTGTGATTTTAGGGGTAATTGGGGGCAAGCTAGGGGAAGCCAAGAGCAGTCTAATGCGAGTTTGATTGTGATCCTAATTGTTTTGTGATTGGGGAGCTATAAATTTCATTTAACCAATCAGTGAGTTTCACGAGCCACTATGGCGTATATCATATTTCATAATTACAAAATAAAATCACACATCACTGTATTATCTTCTGTCAGGATAAGTAATTAAAAATGATTCATTTGAGACATTAAATGAAAATTATATTACGCATTCATATGTGTGTTAGTTTGTTTGAAAATGATTATAATATTCTGACAGGTCATCTCTACAGCCCTCTTATCTTATATCTTTTATTAATGTCTTTGATATTTTGGAAGCCATGTTGATTTATAAAAGTGAATTTAATAAAATTTGTGCAACAATTCTAAATACAGGATGTTTTAGGTATGCAGTCATTAATTTTTAGGGGTGACTGTCACAAAATATTTAAAAAAATTCCTATTGACATGGGAGCTGGGGATGAAGGGAGCTAGGGCTTTCTGACTTAAATCAAGAAAATAATGACATGAGACACGAATAACAGAGCCACACAAAAAAAGTGCTGTGTAAACCACCAAAATATAGTATTCCCTTATATTTTGGGCCGCTGAATACGAATCCGAATATTTTCTAAATATTCTCATACTGATGACTTCCCTCAAAACCTTGGGGATTATAGTGAAGAACAGGGAGAAAATTCCATCAGGATATTATGGAAATGGAGTGACGTTATCAAAGAAGATGGGATATAAATATGATGGCAGATTTTTGTAAGACGTTAAAACGAGAAATCAAAAAAAGGGAGTCAAATGAGCGCGAAATCCACTGCATAGAACGTTTGATAGTAAAAGGGTTCGTTACGGCAAAAAAGAATAAGATCTTTAACCCTTTGACACCCAAACTCTCTCAACGCTTTCAAAAACTTTAAAAGTTATCTTGAATTACTACTTTAACTGTTAAGATGTGGATATCTGCATAGGACTTCTTAGATTTTTTTGACAATATTGTAGATTTAAAGCTATTATTTTGAGGTTAGAAAATTTTGGTGATTTGCTGGGGGAAATCTGACATCAAGTTCATATTCAGCGTCTCAAATTACATGGGTATGCAATATTTTAGACGTTTTCGTGAGTACATATTCTCTTTTTTTACAATAATGTAGATTTTTAGGTATTTTTGTAGTTAGAAAATTCTGGTAATTTGGTAATTTTCTATAGGAATTCCGACATTGATTTCAATTCATAGCAATACAATATTTTAGTCATTTGCATAAGTGTTTATTTTCTATTTTTCACAATATTGGCGATTTTAAGCAGTTTTTTTGAGGTTGCAAAATTCTAGTGATTTTCTGGGGGAGTTTCAACATCGGATTCGTATTCAGGCGCCCAAAATACATAGGAATACTGTATTTTGGTCGTTTGCACATCACTTTTTTTGCGTATCTGTGTAATTAAAAAAAATGACGGTCACTTACGTAATAAAGGGCAAACTTCATAGGTTAATAAGTGTTGAAATAAGAAGCTTTTCCAAATTACACAGAAAGCGTGTCATCTTTATTTCATGTTTTAGAATCCTGGGGATGCAACCGTTGGTCCTATTCCACCATACATACAAACAGCTATGTTTCTTCAACCTCTCATATTATTTCGAGGTAAATAAAGATTTTAATTTTCAATATATTGTTCATTTATGATTATGACCTTTTTGCATTAAATTTTTGTTAGTCATAAAGGCTATTTGGAAAAAATATTTAACTGGCACTGATGATTGATGAATAAACTCAATATTAAACTCTAATATGGTAAAGGAAGTTTGTATTTATTGCTAAAATGTTTTGTAAAACGATTGGAATGTACAGCAGGTCCATGAAAACAGAAACATGAAAAAAAAATCAAAACAATTTAGATATATTTACTTGTGCGTCACTGATATCTGGCCAAGTACGAAGTATGTATGAAGCTCTCCCCCTTCTCATTTTGCGCTCCCACGACTGAATTTACTTTTGATGGATAATATAGTGGCCTCTGTTGATATCAGATCACATCCAAAAACTGGCCAATGTAGCTCAAAGATATTAAAATTCTAATTTTGGGTACCCACTTCAAAAAGCCAAAGCTAGGGCATTTTAAAGTGGGCACTTAATTTCCGAACTATTTCCGGACAATAGGAAATTTTTTAAATATTTTTGACATAGAATCACCCCTAAAAATTAATAACTGCATACCTGAAACACCCTCTATAGTAGATTAATTTAATTACTATTAGTTTGGAGGCAGTGGCACGTCTTCCACACCAACCGCATATATGGCCTGGGTTCATATCACGAGAAAACTAGATCGATGAGATATAGTGGATCGGCGAATCTGCTCATGTCACCATCTTTCGAAAAAGATGAAAAACTATCTACGTTGCTGACACGAGTTCATTAAAGATTTTACTAATAATTTCCAGCTTAGTAGATAAAATAAATTATGTAAATACTAGAATGGGACAAATTGTAGACCATACTATTGGAGATGGGAATATCTATTTAAACATATGATATTAATTGTTTGTAGAGTGTAGGAATTTTCCAGTTGAGAAATAATTCTCGTGATAGAGATTTTACAAAACGCACAAAGATCGAGGTTGTTAACGCCCTAGTTTTCTACCTTTTTATTTATGTCGCTGAGAAATGGACTATTGTGGATGTGGACAGATGGTGTTGGTACTTTTAAGATGTGGGTTATAAAACAACAAATAAAACTCAATTCTGCAAGAGACGCAACCAAGAAACAAAACAACACTTAATCATGTTTTGGCCACATCAACCGGAGATAGGACAAAATAGAATAATTAATGATTCATGGAGAACCAGATAGTAAGAGGCGAAGATAACGCCTTCCGAATCATTGGGATGATGTTACTAAAGGGATGGGAAAGAATTTTACTGAGGTCGTATGATTAACAGGCAATCACGATAGATGGCATAATGGCAAAACGTCTGCCAAGATGTCATCAACAAAATACTAGGTTGAAGTTGAAAGATTTGTACAACCTTGTCATGTATAGAAAATAGAATTATAGTTATGTGGTCACATTAGATGCCTAAATATGTGTAGATTTTTTTTTTTGACATTTAGACAGAGTACTGCGAGTGAAGAATTTTCGTTAGCTCACATTGCGAAGCAGAGTGCGCGAGTACGCCCTGGCGGAATTTAGCTATAGCTAATTCATCACTCAACTAGAACATGCATAAATAGACACAACACAACAACTATTCGCTACCGTAGCTGAGACTCGAACTTAGGAGAGAAGTGCGACTAGACGTGTTGTCACTGGCACAACCGTATTCTAGCCCACTGCTACTGTCTGAGCAACACATGAGACACGCCACTACAGATCCATACTCTAGCAGGAATTCGAAAACGGAATTCCGTAGTCGCAAGCCTACCACCGTAAACACTGGACACTGAGTCTGCATTTTTATATAAAATAACAGAAAATGGAATAAAATTTAACGAAACATACAACATTCTCTGAAATAAAATATGATTGTGTTGAAAGTTCTATAAAAAAAAACTATTTTCCGATGTAATACCAATCAATAATGTTGTACGCACTAAATTAAAAATAATCTATTAAAAATAAATTTAAGTCGTTAACGTTTTTTCGAATAAAATATTCATGTGTGATCATCACGTGTTAAGAAACGACTTACGAACCAAATTCAATATGTAATATACTTCGAAATATGATTACTGTAAATAATTGACAACATAATTGAATGGAACTTTAGAATTTGGACCACTGTTGAACAAATTACTTTCTTATCTGATTCTCTTCCAAGAAATGCGTAAAAACCTTATACTTTCGTATTGGTATTACATTCTTATGAACCTATGGACTATTAGAACTCTATATATATGATACTGTGGAAAATGAAGGAGATATTACAGTGTGTCAATTTTTTTTCATAAATGGAGAAAAAACTCTCAACGTCAGTTATTCCCAACAAATTCTAAATGATCACAAAAATGGAAAAAAATCTACCATTATGCAATTCTATTAGTCCCAAAATGTGTGTTTTTTTTATTTTTGCATAGCTCCTAAAATACAGAGGTTCACTTCCCCCAAATATGAGCTACGACAGATTTAATCTTAAGTTGTGATCGTCCTGAATACGTATATAAGAGGAAAGTCGATTCAGTGATTTGTGCTCTAGGTTCGATCACTGACAGACAGATTTAATCATATTTATTTATTTAAATATGGAAAATATTTGTTTATTTAAAACGGTTCCAACGATTTATGATATATATAGTTGTATTCGTTAGAACAATAAAAAGTACCTAAAACAGTTTTAAAGATTGTACTATGTTTGGTTTTTTAAATATTTATAATAAACCGAAAATAAACGCGTATTTCCTTCTCACTCTGCAAAATCATATCCTTAATACTCAATACCAGTATACGATGGTATGACTAGTTGCTCCTAGAATAAATGAAGAAGAATAATATCAGTTGTTGTTTCTCTAAAACTGCTATCACAATTTTGATTAAGTTTAACACATGAACACTTCCTTAGAACCAATATGAGATAACATGACTATTTGTTTATAGAAAATGCAGGAGGGGAGGGGGGATGAGACGATATGCATTGTTTAATTTTTTTTCTTTAAAAAACGGGCCCTACTTAGGTTAAATTTAACACATACATATTCCATTGATATCATCAGTATGAGATGGAATGACCAGCAAGTTCAGAGAGGGAGTCTGTGGTAGGCAAGGTTAAAAACTAACTACATTTGTGCATCAAATTTAACTAACAATTTAAAATAATTTCAAGCATGTCTATGACGGAAGGATAAACTAGTTTTAAAATAGTGGTTAGGTTTTTGAATTTTTTCTTTAAAATTTTATTTTCTTAAATTGAGTAATTTTCTGTTTTTTTATCCAAATTTTTTTTACTTGCGCAGAAAATATACATTTGCTGCGGAAGGCAGTTTCTTTCTGTATGAATGTATTATTATATGGAACGTACGCATTATTATCTAAATCCAAATCTGAGGCAATATTAGTCTAATCTTAAATCGTCTCTATAAGATATAAGAATCTTTAAACGTCAAAAAAAACATTACATTTCTTAACTCATCTCATGACATTAAAGTTTGACTTTTTAGACGGCTGTGGGTTGCCATTTACAACGAAGGTAAAAGTACTTTTTCTGACGCTGTGAGCGGCAGAAATAGTTATTACTAGATTCAAAAGTTTACTTTTAGCTGTGAAGTGATTTTTGAATGGTCGAGGCGAAGCCAAGACTTTTCAAAAATTGCCGAACAACTAAAGGGGCTTTCGAATCGTGTAATGTA
Source organism: Rutpela maculata (assembly GCA_936432065.2). Lineage (NCBI taxonomy): Eukaryota > Metazoa > Arthropoda > Insecta > Coleoptera > Cerambycidae > Rutpela > Rutpela maculata. The sequence continues at coordinate 132,602,510 of OW386287.2, read as the reverse complement.
TTACATTTTTTCTACTACCGAAAGAAAGATATTAAGGGATTTAATAATTTAAAACTAATTATTTCATGAAGTTATTTGACGTTTTTAATAAATTTTATAGTTTAGGAGGCTATCTGTGAAAATTATTTTCATGTCAACGAAACATTTACTATCTGTCATCGAACATTTTAATTTCTGGTGGTTTCAAATTAAATAAACAAATATGTTTGGTGGCGATGAAAATGGGATTCAAGAAGCAGCCGATATTGCTTGTGATTCGCTTTACCCCAAGAAATCCAAAGCAAGGTATATGCAAACTTATGGAGCGAATTACATCATGCACCAGCCCTGTTCCCATAATGGAAATGCCGACTCAGCAGAAACCCCCTATCTCTGGAATGCGATGTCGCGGGATGCTTCTACATTTGTTTTGTTTCTAACGGCAGTCAGTTGCTAGCCGCCTTGTAGTATTCATGTATTAATTATATAATTATATAAAGACTTGTAGTTTACGAAATAAAAGTTATAATTATTTTTAAAAAAGCGATTGGGAGTATCGATTATATTAGTGGCGCAGTCGTATGGATTGATTGATCGGAAATATACGTATCGAACGTGTATTTATTCGTTTTATCGATTAACCGACAAAAATCGAACTTTGGTGATTTTTATTGACTGGAAGTGTTGTGACGGAGTGGCTCTTCGAAATTCAAGAAACCCTGTCAATAGCAGACCTGGAGCAGCATTCACCATCAATATTCACCGAGGATTGGAACAAAAATAGTCCAGTCTTGCGAGGAAAACGTACCTGGGGAAGACCGAATCGCTAAACCAGACGTCAACCTTATAGGAAGATGCTCTACGTCGCATTTATTTTAATGTAAGTACAATCAATGTCTAGTGTCTCTGTCGAAGACTTAAGTGATATTTTGGGAAATTTGAGTTTAGAAAGCACTTCAACTGACTCACAAAATCCTTCAAACTCCTTTCAAATTCCCCAAGAAAATCAAGAAAATCAAGAAAATAATTTAAATTTAGATACAAATAATTTCGTACAAGCAAATCAATTTATTTATCAATCAAAAATGGCTCAATTCAAGAGCGAGTATCTTAAATGTGTGCCAGAATTTAATGGCGATCCTAATGAATTGAACCGATATTTATCGATTTGCGATTCATTAATTGGACACTTCTATAATCGCGAGAATCTAAATGATTTTCAAAACACTTATTTGTTGAATTCACTTATTTCAAAATTAACCGGTAACGCAAAAATGGTAATAAATATACAGGATGTCTCTACATGGGAGGAATTAAAGAAAACATTACTTAGAAATTTCGCTGATCAAAGGGACGAAACTTGTCTTAATAGGGATATGGTTTTAATGAGACAATCACATAACGAAAGCCCTCAGCAATTTTATGATAGAGTTTTAAAAATTTTAAATTTACTGTGCAGTTACGTTAATGCACATGAAACCACTGATGAATCGAAAAAATTAAAGCGAAAACTTTATAACGGCCTGGCATTAAAAACATTTTTATCTGGGCTGAAAGAACCTTTGAGTACAACCATTCGCTGTATGCAGCCAGAAACTCTCAGTGAGGCTTTGCAACTTGTTATACAGGAGGATAACATTCATTACTTCCAAAATTACTCAAATAAAAATTTCATGAAAAATGTTCAGGAACATAACAGACCACCAGTACCACATCAAAAATTTGCCGAAGCTTCTCGACAATTTCAAGTTCCTCGACCATTTCAATTTAATGCTCATCCACAAAATTTCTATAGACAGAATCATTTTACACCTCAAAATTTCAATAAAAATTCTTTTCCTTCTCAACCAATACCAATACAGCCTAGAATGAATTATCAGCCACAGCGATTTTTCTCAAACGCACAAGTATTTAATCAGCCACAACGATCTTTCATGAATGCACCAGCATTCAGACAGCCCCAACAAAATAACAATGTTTTTAAACCAGACCCAAACCGAATGTTACCGAGACCTACACCCATGAGTGTATCCACTAGAAATACTACAAATCAATATCAACAAGGTCCGTCAACTTCGCGTCAGTATCATCAACCACAGGGAAATTTTTCCTCTGAAAAATTATTCAATACAGAATTAAATCAACCTGATCAAGATTTTGAAAATTATCAGTCTATAGATTATAATTGTCAAAATGATGAATTTAATGAATGTTCTAATTATAACGAATATGAAAGTACAGATATAGTGGAAACCCCGGAGGAAAATTTTCAAATATCGCCTCAACCAGACAACCAGACATAGACCCCCAAATCATATCATTTAATACCACTAACTCAAGCGAATTATCGTATATCATATTTCCTGAATATAAGCTGAAATTTTTAATAGACTCGGGATCGACGAAATCGTTCATTGACCCCGATATAGCACAAAATCTTTTTCCAAATTTAATTGTATATGATCCTTTTATTGTTTCAACAGTTTTTTAGAAATCTGCGCATAAGTACAGTGCCTCTATACCTTCATCTGAAATATTTAATTTGCCAAAACAACGAAATTTAAAATTCTTTTTATTTAAGTTTCACAATATTTTTAATGGTTTAATTGGGTTAGACAATTTAAAACTGTTACAAGCAAGCTTAGATTTTAACAAAGGCTATTTAATTACCCCATATGTAAAAATTAAGCTTTTGTATCATAAAACCTCAAATGACTTAAATTTAATATCAATTTCACCGAGATCTGAACAAGTAATTAAAATCAAAACATCTGTTTCAAACGGAGAAGTAATAATTCCCCACCAAAAATTTCATAACTGCGAAATACCTGAATCACTTACAATTGCAAAAAATGGACAAGCTCTTACTACTATATTAAATAGTACAACTAAAACTGTAACATTAGATTTTTCTGAACCAATCCAAGTAGAAAAATTTGAGAGAAAATCTATAGAACAAATTGATTTGAATAATTTCGATGATTATTCAAAATACAATTTGGACTTGTCAAAAATTCGTACTGATCACTTAAATTCGGAAGAGAAATCAAAAATTCTTAATTTATGTAGGGAATTTTCGGATATATTCTATCAAGAAAATATGCCGTTAAGTTTCACTAGCAAAATAAAACACCAAATACGAACAGCTGACGAAACTCCAGTTTACACAAAATCATATAGGTATCCATTTATACATAAAATAGAGGTTGAAAATCAAATTAAAACTATGTTAAATCAAAATATTATCAGACCAAGTAATTCTCCGTGGTCATCACCAATTTGGGTGGTCCCTAAAAAGGGCGACGCCTCGGGAAAACAAAAGTGGAGAGTAGTCGTAGACTACAGGAAGCTTAACGAGAAAACCGTCGACGACAGGTACCCACTACCTAATATTACGGATTTGTTAGACAAATTGGGCAAGTGTCAGTATTTTACTACACTAGACTTGGCAAGCGGGTTCCATCAAATAGAAATGGAAGAAAGTGATATCGAAAAAACCGCGTTTAATACGGAAAATGGACACTACGAGTACTTGCGGATGCCGTTTGAACTCAAAAACGCCCCGGCTACGTTCCAGCGGGTTATGGATAACATTTTACGCGGTATTCAAAATGAAAAATGCCTCGTTTATCTTGACGACATAATTATTTTTTCTACGTCTTTACAAGAGCATTTGGAACGATTAAAAGAAGTATTTCAACGGTTACGGGACTCAAATTTTAAAATCCAATTAGATAAGTCGGAATTCCTGCGAAAGGAAGTGGCTTACCTCGGGCATATTGTCACTCCACAGGGCGTCAAACCAAATCCGGACAAAATCAGCGCGATCAAAAATTTTCCGATACCTAAAACTACGAAACAAATAAAAGGTTTCCTGGGATTGTTAGGATATTACCGCCGCTTTATAAATAACTTTGCCAAGATTACCAAGCCATTGACTAAATATCTAAAGAAGGGCGCAAAAATTGAACATAATGACGAATTTCTATCATGTTTTGAAACATGCAAAAATTTACTGATCAATGAGCCCTTATTACAGTACCCGGACTTCACTAAACCATTTAACTTGACGACTGATGCGAGCAATGTAAGTCTCGGCGCCATATTGTCTCAGGGGTCAATAGGTCATGACCTCCCTGTAGCATATGCTTCCCGGACATTAAATGATTCTGAACGTAATTACTCCGTTATTGAACGTGAATTATTGGGGATAGTATGGGCCACAAAGTACTTCAGACCGTACCTTTTTGGCAGAAAATTTAATATAATTACCGACCACAAACCACTACAGTGGTTATTTTCTCTGAAGGACCCGAACTCGAAATTACTTCGGTGGCGTATTAAACTAGAAGAATTCGATTATAATATCACATATAAACGTGGAAAAGAAAATACTAACGCGGACGCGTTGTCGCGCGTTGAAATTCACACCAAAGAGGCCGATACAGTCTCTGAGGAAATCGAAAAATTAATCCAAGCAAATAACGAAAATCAATCAGAAAACCACGAGATCGATCGGTTCGTTCAAGAAATTTTATCTTTACCGGGCCCATCACATAACTCCGAAATCGACAATGCATCTATGCAAGTCCAACTGGACGACCAAGAACTAAACGATGACGTTCCACAAGAACAAAATGACGACAACGACACAATACATTCAAATGCTGAACAAAATCCAATTACAGACATCCCAGTGTCAGACTGTGCTGTCAATTTTGGTCAAAACCAAGTCATCGTGAACTCTGTATTGCACTCGCCGAGTAAACCAAAAATCAAAATTTTATTCGAGAAGAAAAAACGTTTAACGGTTCAAATTTCCGAAAACAACTTTGAGCAGGACGTCATAGATCTCATTAAAAATTATATATCTCCCGAACTCCAATATTATATATATTTCGAAAAGCCGCAAATGTACGAACCATTCTCGGCTGTCCTTCAAAAATATTTTAGATGGGGATCAATCAAATTTAAAAGGTGATCTAAAAAATTAATTGACGTCACAAATAAGAATGACATTGAAGAACTCATAAAAAATTATCACGAAAGTAAATCAAATCATCGCGGAATCGATGAAACGTACTTAAAAATTAGAGACAAATATTATTGGCCAAATATTAAAACTTCCATTCAAACCTATATAAATGAATGTGAAATCTGCCTACAAAGTAAATATGAACGAAACCCCGTACGCGTAAAAATGAATGTCACCCCAACCGCAACAAAACCGTTCGAAATAATCCACCTAGACACGTTTACGTTTGAACAAACAAAATTTCTCACAATTGTTGACAGTTTTTCAAAATATGCACAAGCATATTTCCTAACATCTTTAACAGGCACAGAAATAGCAAATAACTTACTGCAATTTTTCTCTCACCACGGTATCGCAAAACAAATTATCGTGGATAGCGGAACCGAATTTAAAAATTCATTAATCTCAGAACTTCTAGGTTTACATAAAATTAAAGTTCACTTCTGCACACCTTATCATCCGCAATCGAATGGTGTAATTGAACGATTTCATTCAACTGTCGCCGAACATATCCGTTTGCTTAATACCAAAGGGTTCTTAAAGACCCCCATTAAAATGAAAATGATATACGCTATTCTCGCTTACAATCATTCGATACATTCGGCAACTAAAATGAAACCCATCGACGTAGTTAGCGGACATATTACTGACAATGACCCATTTAACATGAGAATTGATCAAATTCTCCTTAACGATTACGTAAATGAACATAAGGAAAAATCCAAATTGTTATATTCAAAAATTAATTCGGTTCTTATGCAACGTAAAGAAAAGGTAATCGAAAGAGAAAACAGAGATCGAGAAAACCCCGACATTTTCCAACCAAAACAAAAAGTTTATGTTAAAAAACACGTGCGTCAGAAAAATGCAAATAAATTTAATAAAGCTACCAAAATAAAAAAGGTTAACAAGAAAATGAAAACAGTATCTACTACCCTAAAAGACAAAGTCCATATGGACGATTTAAAACGACCGCGTAAAACGAGTAAAAAGAAATTAAAATAACGTTTTAAATTCATTTAAGATTTTTGGGAACTTTTGGATCCTCACAAAAAATATCTCTAAGAAATTTAGAAGGTAACCCCGGAATAATTCCCCTAAAACTAGGAACAGCTAAAATTACAAAATATATCCACAACCTTATACATTATTATGATCTTAACCCAATCATTAATGAAATAAATCGCTTGAAGTCACAATCTACAAATCTGAAAAAATTGATTATCGAAGATAAATATTATTCGATTGAAATTTCAAATTACTTAAAAATTCTTACATTTTCCGAAGAAAAAGTAGAAAATAAATTGTTAGAAATATTACCCCAACGCCAAAGAGTGAAGAGGGGGCTAATAAATGGCCTAGGATCGATTTTCAAATCAATCACAGGAAATTTAGATGCAAATGATGGGGAACGTTATGAGAAACTAATTCAGGAATTGCAAAATAATCAAATAAAGTTAGCCTCAAACATTAAAAACCAAAATTCTCTTTCAATAGATTTAATAGACAAATTCAATAAAACAATTCAACAAATAAGTCACAATGAAAAACTTTTGGAACTGAAAATCAACCAAATCTCAGATCGACTACTATATAAGGAAACCACATTGTTTATCAAAGATGTTATGAACCAGATTATCACGATGTACGAGATGATCAATTCAATATTGCAAGATATAGAGAATTTTATATCCTTTTTAAAATTACAAATTATGCACCCCAGTATTATAAAAACAAAGGATTTGTTTAACGAATTGAAAAGATTACAAAAACAAGTAAAAAGAAATCAACTTCCGTTTGAAGTCACACTGGACAATATATTATTGTTCGAAAAAATTATAAAGATAGACGGATATATATTAAATAACAAAATCACTTACATTCTATACATTCCAATAACTTACCCTTCACAATTCAATTATTATCACCTATATTCCATCCCTATCTTAACCCAGGGTCAGTTTAAGGCTATAATTCCGAGAAACAAATTTTTGGTAAAAGACGGATTGTACTATGCATTTCTGAGCGACCCCTGTATAGAAGTAACCATACAAACCTTCACCTGTGAGAGACTGGATCTTCAAGAAATCAACAAAGAAACCCCCTGCGAAGTACAGCTGCTAGACACAACTAATTCTACCTGCGAACAAATAAATGTTAACTTATCAAGATCATTAATCAAGCAATTGGAAAAATCTGATCAGTGGATTGCAGTTCTGCCATTCGAAGAGACCATTAAGTTAAGCTGCCTACGCCAGGAAGAAACCCGAAAAGTTGCTGTTGGCACCTACCTGATAAATATACCAATTGGTTGCCAAATAGCCACCCAGCACGAAACTATCGATAATAAAATGCAATCGATAAGTTCGAACCAACCGATATTGTTTCCCGAAATAAACACAGTTGCTACGAATACTCCAAAAATAAACATTAGCCTCCGGCTGGATAACATTGAACTTGATGAACTTCAAGAAATCAAGACACAAATAATTCACAATCAACCCGACATGGTTTTTCAAGGAGTGTCCCACGTACCCAGTATTTGGACATTGTTAATTTACGGACTAATAATATCAATATTAGTCTACATTGCCTATGAAAGAGTCATCCTTAAACAGTACTGCCGGAAATCTAAAGAAGAACATCGAATAGAAGAAATGGACCTTTCAAACGTTCAACTCCCTTAGTTACCCTCGGTAGTTGAATCTTCGGGGGGAGGAATTACATCATGCACCAGCCCTGTTCCCATAATGGAAATGCCGACTCAGCAGAAACCCCCTATCTCTGGAATGCGATGTCGCGGGATGCTTCTACATTTGTTTTGTTTCTAACGGCAGTCAGTTGCTAGCCGCCTTGTAGTATTCATGTATTAATTATATAATTATATAAAGACTTGTAGTTTACGAAATAAAAGTTATAATTATTTTTAAAAAAGCGATTGGGAGTATCGATTATATTAGTAGCGTCACAATTTGTTTCTTTTTTTTTTCGGTCCTGGCCACGAAAGTTCTACTTTCTAGCTAGCAACGCCTTAGCAACCAGATAACTCGAATGTTTACTTTCGTTTTCGTGCGTGTTGCTAGAAGTCATTTATATAGACAGTAGTAGAAAAAAGTAATATCCATAGCAACGTATATTTTATTTAATACGCCGGCCATACGATATTAACACAATGATTTTTTGGCGATAAAATTCGAAATTTTCTGTCTTTATTTTTTTATAGCTAATCGACGTTTGAAGAAAAAATAGTATGATTTGATCGGAGTAAAAGCCACTTGTTGTGACTCGTCTGTAATTGCCGGACTCACTTCGTTCGTCCGGCAAACCTACAGACTCCTCAAAAAACTATTACTTTTATTCCTAATAAAAAAATATGCCAATAATTTTCACAATGTGTATTCATATTATTTCATTAAAGAAAATCTAAAACTCTGATAAGACCATAGCATAAGAAAAATAATTTTTCAACTGGCAGGATGGTATTTATCTATAATCAATATAGTCAATGAAATGTTGCAACAACAACTTTTAATACATAATTTTAACTTTAGATGATTTGTTCATCAAAATAATGGCATAAAATTTCCCCCGTAAGCTGATATTGGCTTAGTTTAATGTAAAGGTAAACGTGTCTTGCTACGTTGTCTAGTCGCATTATTTCTGATTATACATAGAATTTGATCTCGTTAGCTTATATCACAACGAGCAGGCAGACTAGACCTCTATATATGATGTAATAGGAAGATATAGCTTTACAGAGGGTGTCTGTTTATTTAGTGCAAATCTTAAAGTCTGATTCCAATATAACAAGATGTGAAGATAATATATTGAGTATGACGAATTACATTTGTCTTCATGTTTTCAATATATTTATTTTAAACTTTTGAAATGAATATATTGACCATTTTGATGAATTTGGACAGCTGATCACGCTAATGCGATTCTCCAGGAGGTACGCCATCCAAAACGAGTCTCCAGCATTCTAATCTCCCGTATCCTTCTTGGCCAGGATAAATAGACAGAAGAAAATTAGTACAGCAAAAGATTGAAGAAAACGATCGTAACTCGAAAAAAATTTGTGCAGATTTTAAACTCAGAATAATAATAATAATAATAATAATAATAATAATAATAATAATAATAATAATAATAATAATAATAATAATAATAATAATAATAATAATAATAATAATAATAATAATAATAATAATAATAATAATAATAATAATAATAATAATAATAATAATAATAATAATAATAATAATAATAATAATAATAATAATAATAATAATAATAATAATAATAATAATAATAATAATAATAATAATAATAATAATAATAATAATAATAATAATAATAATAATAATAATAATATTCGTCCTGATAATCGGTGTACTTGGTGGAATGAGGCCTACGCTGCTCTCGGAATTAAAGGCCATACCAGCCTGCCAAAAGTCAGCCGAGTGGTTGGCAGGCCAAATGCAGAAGGCAGTTATCCTGGGGTCCCTCCGTCTTCTTAGGGCACACGAATCTGGAATCTACAGTCACTAACCCTGCGGGATGCGGGGAGTGGCTGTGGATAGTTCGCTGGCGCTTCTCCCGTGAGAATGTCGGAGACACGGGAGAACTGTCCAGCATCGCGCACGCGAAAAAAAAAAAAAAAAAAAAATAATAATAATAATAATAATCCGAACAGGAGAATCTGTTCAGGCAGCATGTCGATAAACCCATGCACGGTGTGTACTATAAGAACATAGAAACACTGGGTTTATCGACTAGGCTGACATTCGCCTTTTTAAGGTCAGCTGGGCTTAAGTCGGACACCGAGGGATTCATTGTGGCTTGTCAGGATGGTGTAATAAACACCTTGGTCTACCGAAGCCGCGTAATGGGTGTAGAGGTCCCTGATATCAACTGCAGGACCTGCCGTCAGGCGCCGGAATCGCTGATGCATTTGCTTTCAGCATGCCCGATATATGCGTCTTCGGCCTACATCCACCGCCATAACGCGGCTTTACGAGTGCTATACTACCATCTACGGCACTCGTACCGGGTAGATCAAACGCCAGTGCTGCCTTACATCCCCGGAGATATTGAGTCCGTTGTCGAGAACGAGAGGTGCTGAATTTATTGTTCGTTCCCGACCGTCAGGCTAATTCAAGCCAACAAGCCTGACATAGTCCTCCTCGACCATCAGAACAAAGTGATGTTTGTCATCGAATTCTCAGCACCTGCCGAGACAAACATCGCTTTGAAGGAGGGGGAAAAACGGACCAAATATCGTGATCTCCGGTATGAGCTCCAAGTGCTGTACCCAGACTACTCGGTCAAGATGGTCGTCCTAATAATCGGCGTACTCGGAGGGTTGAAGCCTTCGCTGCTCTCAGAATTAAAGATCATACCGGCCTGTCAGAATTCGGCAGAATGGTTGGCAGGTCAGATGCAGAAGGCGGTTATCTTGGGGTCTCTTCGTCTGCTTAGGGCACACGATTCAGGTGTTTACAGTCACTAACTCCACAGGTCGTGGAGAGTGGCTGTAATGAATTAGCCGGCGCGGCTACCGTGTGATGTCGGAGGTCACGGAAGTCCTGTCCGGCAGCGGGAAACCGAAAAAAAGAAATAATAATAATAATAGCTAGCGGAAAATCAACTTTTCCGCAAAAAGCCCTCGCGCCTTTTCGAACCGCCTCAGCGTGTTGCTGAAAATCCGCCGACTGCAGATCAGGTGGAAAACTTCTGGAAAACGTTGTACGAACAGAAGCTTCCACTCAACAGAGACTCTCCAGCCCTGGCACACTTTGAAACCTTTTGTCAAAGGTTTCAGCAACCACAACAGGTGTGCCAACTAATAACCTCAGAAGAGGTTCGAAGAGCTCTTGAGGGCTCTAAGAACTTTGCTGCTTCAGGTTCCGACGGGATCAATAACTTTTGGTGGAAAAACTTATCCAGTACCCACCACCATTTAGCCAGAATTTTCAATTCATGGCTAAATGGGGAGCAGCAAATTCCTTCTTGGGTTGTCGAGGGGCGGACAGGATTTGTCAAACCCAAAGAACTACCGGCCGATAACCTGTTTAAACGCATGTTACAAGGTGTTTACGCGCATCTTGTACATGCGAGTGCTCCACGCAGTTGAACCGGTTTACGAGCGGATATATGAGCAACGAGGGTCAAAGAGAGGTATAAGCATACTCTATGGCCTGGATCGGCTACCGCAAGGCATTTGACATGACATCGCACGAGCTTATTGTACACTTGCTCCGATGTCTTGCGGTACCTGGTCCCGTAGTGAGATGCATCGAAGAACTGATGCCGCTCTGGAGGACTCGCTTTACCATTACATCGGGTAATGATAGAGTCCAGACGGAGTCGGTAACATTCAGAAGGGGAGTATTTCAGGGAGACTCCCTCAGCCCCCTTCTATTTTGCATCTCACTACTGCCATTATCCGTTTCGCTCCGGAGAACCCGTGGATACAACTGCGGTACCCCTGGCGATAGGAGGCATATCTGTTTTATATGGATGACCTTAAACTTTATGCCTCCGGAGAGAGGGACCTACACCAGTCCCTCAGGGTGGTACAGGAGTACACGCAGGCTGTCGGCATGGAGTTCGGGTTAGACAAATGTGCACTGGTCCACCTCAAGAGAGGACGATGCGGGAACTACGCAGAGGACGCGCAGCTCGTGGACGGAAGCATCTTACATCATCTAGATGCCGGAGAGTCGTACACTTACTTGGGTGTCGAGCAACGCTCCACCCAAGAAGTGAGTGTAGTGAAAAACGCTCTCCGCGGCAAATATCAGCACCGACTCCGACAGATCTGGTCTTCAGAGCTGTCGGGGAAGAACAAGGTGTCTGCTACCAATATACTTGCCGTTCCGATCCTTCTCTACTCCTTTGGACTAGTGAAATGGACTCAAGAAGAGTTGCGTCAACTCGACGTACTAACCCGCAAGAAGATGCATCTCAATAGGAGTTTGCATCCTAAATCGTCCGTTCCACGGCTATACCTCCCACGACATCGGGGAGGCCGTGGACTCTGAAGTTTGGAGAGTCTCCATAATAGGATGGTTCTGGATGGAGCCTGCAAGGTCACCAGGAGTTCGGATCCCCTCCTCTGCATGGTCCGAGACCATGAAAATACAGGGGTAGGAGCTATTTAAGGCAGCACAGAGAGCAGCCGATAAACTTGGTCTCTCATTCGACGTTGAGCGGGTAAATCACGACTCTGTCACCGAGTTGGAACCTGCTCGGCGAAAAGCCCAAATTAAAGCTGCAGAACACAACAACTTTCTGCAGCTTCACACGGATAAGCCAATGCATGGAGTTTTCTATAGAAATATAGAAAACCTTGACTTATCCGAAAGGCTGACCTTTGCCTTCTTAAAGTCAGCTGGGCTGAAGTCTGAGACCGAGGGATTCATAATGGCTTGCCAGGATGGTGTATTTAACATCCTCGTCTATCGGAGTCGTGTCATGGGTATAGAGGTCCCTGATGTCAGCTGCACGGCCTGCCGCAGGGCGCCAGATACTCTTATGCACTTGCTGTCGGCTTGTCTGGCATATGCAGTCTCGGTCCATATCCACAGACACGACGGAGCATTACGAGTGCTTTATTACTATTAAGGGCACTCGTATGGGATAGACGAAACACCAGTGCTGCCTTATGCTCCGGGGGATATTGAGTCCGTTGTGGGAAATCAGAAGTGTCTAATTTATTGGAACTACTCTTTTCCCACCGTCAGGCAAATACATGCCAACAAGCCTGACGTAGTCCTCCTCGACCATCAACTCAAGACAATGTTTGTCGTGGAGTTCTCGGCTCCCGCGGAGAACAACATTTTCTTGAAGGAGGAGGAAAAACAGACAAAATATCGAGATCTGCTCTTCGAACTCCGCCGACTGTATCCAGACCATACTGTTAAGATAGTGGTACTGATTATAGGAGCCCTCGGTGGAACGAGACACACACTGCTTTCGGAACTTAAGATCATACCGGCATGCCGAAATTCGGCAGAGGTCTTACCGGTACTACCAGCTCCCCTCTGTAAGGGTCGGAGCCACAGAGAAGGGTGACTGGTTTTTAACAAAAAAAAAAAAAATGATAATAGGGTCAGCCGGGCTGAAGTCTATCGAAGTCGTGTCATGGGTATAGAGGTCCCTGATGTCAGCTGCAGGACCTGCCACAGGGCGCCGGAGACATTAATGCATTTGCTGTCGGCTTGTCCAGTATATGCATTCTTGGCCTATATCCAGAGGCACGGCGCAGCATTACGAGTGCTTTATTATCACTTAAGACACTCGTATGGGATAGATGAGACACCAGTGCTGCCTTACGCCCCGGGGGTTATTGAGTCCGTTGTGGGAAATGAGAAGTGTCTAATTTATTGGAACTACTCTTTTCCCACAGTCAGGCAAATACAAGCTAATAAGCCGCGGTCCTCCTCGACCACCAACCCAAGACAATGTTTGTCGAGGAGTTCTCGGCTCCCGCGAAGAATAACATTGTCTTGAAGGAGGAGGAAAAACGGAGGAAATATCGAGATTTGCTCTTCGAGCTCCGCAGGCTTTACCCTGGCCATACTGTTAAGCTAGTGGTCCTGATCATAGCAGCTCTCGGTGGAACGAAACACACGATTTCAGAACTAAAGATCATACCGGCATGCCGAAATTCGGCAGAGATCTTAGCCGGCAGGATGCAGAAGGTCATTATATACTCGGCTCTTTACGTCTACTAAATAATAATAATAATAATATTAAAAATAAACTTCAGAAAGATCTAGAAATCCTTCCGGAGATGCCAGACTTATCAAACTGGAAGTCACCTGAGCCCGACCGAATCCAAAACTACTGGTTAAAATGGTTTCCATGTATGTACGAATATCTGGCGAAATGTTTCAATAAAGTTATAGCGGAACCAGAAAGATATCCAGTATTCTTAGCAAGTGGTAACACGTACCTATTGTACAAAAAGAACTACAGACCTATCACCTGTCTGTCGGTCGTCTATAAACTTTTGACGACCGCAATATATTCAAAGATTTATGACCACTGCGTTACCAACCAAATTATAGCACCGGAACAGAAAGGCTGTATAAAGAAATCGCTTGGTTTTAAGGAACAGCTGACCATTGACGCCGTTATACTTAAGCAATCCCAAGTTTAGCATCGAAACCTACATATGTGCTATATTGACTACAGTAAGGCGTTCGACTCGGTGCCACACAGTTGGTTAAGAAAGACAATGGAAGTATACAAAGTTCACCTCTCAATTCGATTACTCATGGATAAGTTAATGAGCCATTGGAACACTAACCTCCATCTTGGAACGAACAAACTTGCACAAGTCAATATTCTAAAGGGATATTCCAAGGAGACTCACTAAGTCCGTTGTGGTTTGTTATGGCTCTTAACCCATTATCTAATATTCTGAACTCAAGTCCATATGGCTACCGCTTGAATATAAAAGATAAGGTCAGGAAATCACATTTAATGTGTATGGACGACATAAAACTATATTCAGAAAATAAAGAACAATTACAGTCATTAATTAAAACAGTAACCTCATTCAGTAACGACATTCAAATGAAATTCGGATTGGATAAATGTGCAGTTTTGAATATCTCCAGGGGCAAGAACCACCCAGCTCAAACTCCAATCGAGGATATCGAGACACTAAACCCGGAGGATACTTACAAATATCTCGGAATAGCACAGAACAGACAAATTAATCATAGAGACCTGAAAAGAAAATTTAGCGATGAATATAAACACCGAGTAACTAAATTGCTAAACACTTACCTCAACTCCGGAAACCTGACTAGAGCTATTAATACCTGGGCAGTTCGGTATCCTGAAATACACGGACACAGACCTTAATGAGCTTGATAGACTGACTCGCCGACTTCTAACAAAATTTAGAGCTCACCACCCACGCTCGGCTCTCAAAAGGGTATATCTAAAAAGAAAGGAAGGAGGACGAGGTCTAATTAACATACGCAGGAGGCTAGTATGAAGCAGTATTTTCATAG
The DNA here is from genome assembly GCA_936432065.2 of Rutpela maculata. Classification (NCBI taxonomy): domain Eukaryota; kingdom Metazoa; phylum Arthropoda; class Insecta; order Coleoptera; family Cerambycidae; genus Rutpela; species Rutpela maculata. The sequence goes on along the minus strand of OW386287.2, from coordinate 132,587,462 downwards.
ATCCAACTCTGACCTCCTTCATAGATAGAGAAGGGTCACTAACCTGGCTGCAGAAGGGTCAGCTACACATGGAGACAGAGGAGAAGGCGCGATGCTTTGGATGGAGGTTGCACCAGATTTCGTGCAATCGCGCCATGTACCCCCTGCGTGCAGGTCCGCTGCTCTCATGGCAGGTTAGCAAGTCACTCGAAGTTCCCTCGTCCACTTAAAGCGTCCTTGTCCATTGCGTGCGTCGTCAACATTGAGACCATCCGGTGTGACCCCTCCAACTTGTCTCTGACCTCCATCCGAATGGGGTCCATTGTAAGGGGCCCTTTCTCTGTCGATTGGAACCAGAGACCTAGATCTCAGGATGGTTAGCCCTGAGATCCACGTCCGACATCAGTCAGGCATAGCTGCTATTCAGGATCGGGTAGTAAGAAACAAGAAACTACGAGAGGATTATTTTGAAGAGGAGCGTCGAAGATGTATGTCGAAAGTGCCACAGACCAGGAGAAACCATCGAGCACATTACAGCCGGCTGCCCAGCTCTAGCCGATAATGCCTACTTGGGTAGACATAACCAAGTGGCAAAAGTAATTCACGTAGAACATGCGAAAAAGTTAAAGCTAACAGATAATCCTCTTCCTTACTACCGCTACCAGCCCATGCCAGTCTTGGAATCTACAGATTATTTACTCTATTGGGACAGGCCTATATTAACGGACAGAACAGTAGAATATAATAGGCCTGACAAACAGCACAATACGGCATTCATAATCGACATCGGTTGCCCCCTAACAGCTAATCTTGTTAAAACTGAGGTTGAAAAAGTCTCTAAATATGAAAACTTATCAATAGAGATAAAGCATATCTGGGAACTTAACAGGGTGCAAATAATACCAATTATAATTTCAGTCGAAGGAGTTATGTCAAAACAACTAAAAAAAAAGAACATTAGACAATTAGACTTGCCCGAGTATTTGGCACAAGTCATTCAGAAAAGTGTTATCCTCCAAACATGCCACTTAACAAGGAAATTTTTAAACTGCCCAGGATAAGATGAAATTCTTCCCTGGAATGTACAAACTGCCAGCAAAAAGCTGTGATTTTAAAAACATAATAATAATAATAATGGAAAGCGTACCGGCATCCTCCACGCGGTGTACCTGGACAGGCAGAGGAAACTCTGCCTGACTGATGTCGGACGTGGATCTCGGGGCTAACCATCCTGAGATCTAGGTCTCTGGTTCCAATCGACAGAGAAAGGGCCCCTTACAATGGACCCCATTCGGATGGAGGTCAGAGACAAGTTGGAGGGGTCACACCGGATGGTCTCAATGTTGACGACGCACGCAATGGACAAGGACGCTTTAAGTGGACGAGGGAACTTCGAGTGACTTGCTGACCTGCCATGAGAGCAGCGGACCTGCACGCAGGGGGTACATGGCGCGATTGCACGAAATCTGGTGCAACCTCCATCCAAAGCATCGCGCCTTCTCCTAGCTCAGAGATCAAGTATCATTCCTGCGTAGGAAAAGTTACGTAAGGGCACCCCGGCAGCAGGAAGAAGTGCCACCCGCACTTCCACCGCGGCAAAGAGCTGTCGGGGAACATCCTAGAAGATATGCCGATGTTAGCCTTAACAGCAGGGCTACCCTAAAGCCACAAGACCTGGCACGGATGGACGCTGTCATCGATGAAGAACTACCAAAAGACGCCGACATCTGGCAGATCAACACTGCCGTGTACAACGCTGCTAGCCAACTCGTGCCCCGCGAGAGGACAAATAATGCCTCGAGCGGTATCGAAAAGGCTAAGCGGCGTGTACAAAAGATCAAAGGCAAAATACAGTTGGCTAGACAACACGTTTCTCGAATCCAGAGTGTGGTGGAATACGTAACAACTGGCAAGGCATTTACGCCTAAAGTTCGGCGAACAGCAGCCGGACTGAGACGCCAGCACCACACTCTAAATCTGACAGTGATGCTCACTATTAAGCAGCACTGTTTATTTCCTTCCACCCACCGTCGTCTGACACGAGTTTTCAACAAATGGTTGAACGAGGGGCAGCAGATTCCGGACTGGTTTGTCGAGGGACGTACTGTGCTCATCCCTAAAAAGGGTGATTTATCTGATCCAAGGAATTATAGACCAATCTGAACTCCGGCTACAAGCTATTTACACGTATCTTGTATGCTAGGACACTACGGCAGGTTGATCCAGTCTTCCAGCAGATATACGAGCAGCGTGGCGTCAAGAAGGGCATGGCAGGTTGTAAGGATAGGCTGCTGGTGGACCGTTGTATTACATAGGATTCTGTGCAATACATGCGGAATCTATCGATGGCCTGAATTGACTATCGTAAGGCATTTGACACAACATCATATGAACTTTTGTTACATTTGCTCAAATGTCTTGCGGTAGCAGAGCCACTAGTGAGGTGCATTGAACAACTGCTGCCACTCTGGAAGACCCGCTTCACCATAACATCAGGTGCACAGCGGGTTACGACAAAGCAGGTGGCATTCCGAAGAGGAGTTTTCCAGGGAGATTCTCTGAGTCCCCTCCTCTTCTGCATCTCACTGCTGCCGTTGTCTGTTGAGCTCCGCCAAACTCGCGGGTACCTTTGTGGCCCACCCAGCAACCGGAGGCCTAAGGTCACTCATCTATTCTACAGGGATGACCTAAAACTGTATGCCTCCGGAGAGCGAGAACTTCAAAACACTCTGAGGGTGGTCGAGGAGTACACGTGGGCCATTGGTATGGAGTTCGGGTTGGACAAATGCACGGTCGTCCACCTCTAAAGAGGGCGATGCGGGGAATTTTCTGAGGACGCGCAGCTCGCAGACGGAAGCATCCTAAAACATCTAGATGCCGGAGAGACCTACACATACCTGGGTGTGCAACAACACCACATCCAGAATGTGCAACAAATCAAGAAGTATTTTTTTTTTTTTTGTTTTTTATTTTAAATGCCTTATTTATTATTAACGTCCTGGCGAAGTTTAGCTAATGCTACTCTACCACTTAACCAGGACGGCGAGATGAGTTACGGTAACCCATCCAAGTGATGGACTCGCCCGGCCGTGCTTAACTTCGCCGATCGAGTCCAGTCACTGAAATCGATACCGTACCTCACCTCACACAAGTATCTCCGCGGCAAGTACAGATGCCTACTCCGAAAGATTTGGTCGTCCGAACTTTCGGGGAAGAATAAGGCGTCGGCCACTAACATGCTTGCCGTTCCTGTTCTGCTCTACTCCTTTGGGGTAGTAAAATGGACGGTAGATGAGCTGCGCCAACTAGACAGAGATACCCGCAAGATGATGAACATCCATGGGAGTATTCATCCTAGATCGTCCGTTCCTCGTGTTTATGTCCCACGTCATCGGGAGGGCCTAGGACTCTTGGGTTTGGAGTGTATGCATGGCAGAGTAGCACTGAGTATGGCATGTAACATCCTCAGGAGCTCGGATCCGCTCCTGCTATTAGTGAGAGGTCATGAAATAGCAGGATTGTTCAAGGCAGCAAAAAGAGCCGCAGATGAACTTGGTCTCGTATTCGACGTCAGACGAGGTGGCCGGCGCGGTGCTGATCTAGAGTCAGTCACCGAGCTTCAGCTAAATCGTCTGAAAGCCCAAATAAAAGCTGCCGAACAGGAGAATCTGTTCAGGCAGCATGTCGATAAACCCATGCACGGTGTGTACTATAAGAATATATAAATACTGGGTTTATCGACTAGGCTGACATTTGCCTTTTTAAGGTCGGCTGGGCTTAGTTGGAGACCGAGGAATTCATTGTGGCCTGTCAGGTTGGTGTAATAAACACCTTGGTCTACCGAAGCCGCGTAATGGGTGTAGAGGTCCCTGATATCAACTGCAGGACCTACCGTCAGGCGCCGGAATCGCTGATGCATTTGCTTTCAGCATGCCCGATATACGCGATTTCGGCCTACATCCACCGCCATAACGCGGCTTTACGAGTGCTATACTACCATCTGCGGCACTCGTACGGGGTAGATCAAACACCAGTGCTGCCTTACATCCCCGGAGATATTGAGTCCGTTGTCGAGAACGAGAGTTGCCGAATTTATTGAAACTAGTCATTCCCGACTGTCAGGCTAATTCAAGCCAACAAACCTGACATAGTCCTCCTCGACCATCAAAACAAAGTGATGTTTGTCATCGAATTCTCAGCACCTGCTGAGACAAACATCGCTTTGAAGGAGGGGGAAAAACGGACCAAATATCGTGATTTCCGGTATGAGCTGCAAGTGCTGTACTCAGACTACTCGGTCAAGATGATCGTCCTAATAATCGGCGTACTCGGAGAGATGAAGCCTTCGCTGCTCTCAGAATTAAAGATCATTCCGGCTTGTCAGAATTCGGCAGAGTGGTTGGCAGGCCAGATGCAGAAGGCGGTTATCTTTGGGTCCCTTCGTCTGCTTAGGGCACATGATTCAGGTGTTTACAGTCACTAACTCCACAGGTCGTGGAGAGTGGCTGTAATGAATTAGCCAGCGCGGCTACCGTGTGGAGTCGGAGGCCACGGAAGCCCTGTCCGGCAACGGGAAACCGAAGAAAAAAAAATAATAATAAAAGCCGAATGCTATAAAAGCCGATGATATTTTTTTAACCCACTGAAAAGTGATGAAAAGAATGAATAATAATAATAATAATAATAATAATAATAATACTTTATTTGCTCAAATAACAATTACACGTATTGTTTTTATAAATTTAAAATAGGCTAAAGTTCACGAAACAATAAAGTTTAGGAGTTTTACGGATCCGCGGAGAATAATTTTTAACAAAAATAATCGATTTTTCTATATTTTCTCGGGAAATATGGCATTTACAAAAAAATAGTTCAAATAAAATTTGTTTCTGGCAAAATTATCTTCAATTTAAAATTCATTTTATAGCAATAATTCACCAGAATACGGCCACTTTTCGATGGAGGGATGGCGGATGGATTTTTCTCAAAAAAAAAGTGTTTTAAAGGAACAAAATAAATTGAGCATCTAGGTGATGTGACATATTAACGAAAAACAGCATATTTGAAAGAAACTTTAATTACTGAGAGCAATTACAATAACAAAATTGAGACATTTTGTTAAAAAAATATATGAAAACGCACATTAAATCGGCCATAACTTCTTTATTATTTCTGATGTAGAAACAAACAAAAAATCATTTTAAAGATTGATTAAGTACCTTTAATTTTGTTTTTTAGAACTTTTGATGGAAGTGTCACAGTTTCTAAGATATTCAACATTTAAAACTAAATATTTCAAACTAAAAATGGTCGGATGCCATCTGTAAAATTAAATATTTCCAAAACAATCAACCCTACACAAATATATATGCAAAATAAATTTATTCTCAGTTTACAATGTTAACCATATTTTCTCTTAAACTAATATTTATTGAGATTATTTGCACAGAAACAAGAATGTTACGATTTTTTTAAAATAAATTTACAGTTTAAAATGCAATTTTTTCTGAAACAATCGTTGTACGCCGATGAAAAAATTTGAGCATCTAGGTCACATTATATATTAACGAAAAACAGTACTTATATGGGAATATATATTTTTTTAATTACTGACTATAAACTGATTAAAAAAAAATGTAAAAAAGTACATTATTTCTGTCATAACTTCTTTGTTTTTATGCTTTAAAAATAGGAAAAAAAATCGCTTGAAAGCCTAATTAATTGTTTTTCATTTTGGTTATTAGCGTTTTTGGCTTAACTGTCATAGTTTATGAGATACTTAACATTTAAACTAAATACTTCACCTTATAAATGTGCGGACGCCACATTTAGACTCTCCAGATCTCCGAAAGCATTAACTCTACAAAAATTAGAAAAAAAAAACTAAATTCATCCTTAATTTAGTAGCTTTCTTATTTATCTCTAGCATGTTTTTGCTCAATGTAACACCTTCCGAGTTATTTGACGAAAATGTATTTTAAATACCACTTTTTTAAGTAAAATCCCAAATTTTCTAGTAGTTATACTCAAATCTATCAATTTATATGAAAAGTTGCATGGAACCTTTTCTTCTTAAAATTTAATTCTCTCTCAGCTCCAATGTTGTTGTGTTTTTTTTTTTAGGTGCCACTCCCTGAAAAGGGATGGCAGCTACCCTCTGTAAATTAGCAACCCTTGCATAATATAGAAACTTCTTTTTCTTATGCATTTACCATTAAGCTGCCAAAAATGAACCAGATCTAATTCATATGACATTATTCCGAAGTTAAAACCTCTAGTATTTCGGTTAATTATTGCTATAAAATTAAATTAACACCAAATTAGAGATAATTTTGTCAGAAACAACTGTTATTTGAACTATTTTTTTGTAAATGCCATATATCCCGAGAAAATAGAGAAAAATCGATTTTTTAATTAAAAATACCCCTATAGGTTTTCGCGGATCCGTAAAACTCCTAAACTTTTTTGATTCGTGAACTTTGGACTATTTTGAACCTATAACCACATTTTTTTTTCGAGTTAAAGTAAAGTTTTCCTATACTAAGTAAATAAGAATGGATAATAGTTCAGGGAATACTAGACGATAAATGGTGAAGTGATGGGGAGGATACCAGACAGGAAGGAACGAAAATACAAAGGTTGCAAAAATGCCGGATTAGATGTTGATAAGAACATACCATTAAGGAAGTTACAAATTATAGTTACTATTTGATTTAATCAAATAGGTATGCATGTTATCGACTAACACTGAAACACTTGATTACTACACTCGAATAGTATCAGTTGACTCAAGTTTCGCCAACCATGTTGGCATTATCTGGAAATGATTAAGACTTAGTGATAGTATTCGAGTGTGGTGTTCAAGTGTCTTGATTTCTGTGGAGACTGCTTTAGAAGCAGCGTTACACCCAGGAAGATTTATTACAACCGTCAGAATTGTTACCAATCATCGTAGAAAAAAAATCAGACGGAAATCCATTTCATAATACACTATTTAAATATTGAATGAAAATGTATGTGTATGTAACTATATGTTTGTGTTTTGACCGTTTATTGTAAATACGATAACTGCTGTTAGACAACATTTTTATTTAAAAGCGTCTCGCCGGTTAAGTATATGGAATTGGGCCCAGCGGCTTATTGGGCTATTCATTCACATGAATGTTTTTTTTTCCTTATGGGTTGTGGTACCGAAGCCCCGCTGTACTGAAGCTTAGGCTTATTGTACCCCATAGTCTCGTTATCCCATTAATCCCGTTTCTCTCCAAAAAGAGAGTACACGGTCAATGGGAGCTCTGGCTATTTCTTCCGGGGTTACGGTTATTCCCCCGAAGTGTGAGAACCTCCCAGCCACTAAGGCTGGGCATTCACATAGTATGTGGTGAGGAGTTTCTTCATCCTCACCACACATCCTGCATTCTGGATTATCTTTCACACCTATGTTAGTTAGGTGTCTATTCAGTGTGCAGTGTCCTGTTAGGATTCCCACTGCACATCTCAGCTGTTTTCTGCTCAGCATTAGCAGTTCTTTGGTCTTTGTCATGGATGGCCCGCCGGTGATGAACATACGTGACTGCCTCATGCCCGGCGCGCCGGTCCAATACAAGATATGTTTCTGACGCAATAGTTCCTTTACCATTCCTCTTGCGGTGTTGTATGATATCCCGCAGGATGGCTCAGGTCCCATCAAGGCTATTTTTGCGCCTTCTTTGGCCAGCTTGTCTGCTTTTTCGTTGCCTTCATTGCCCTGGTGTCCTCGCGTCCACTCCAGTTGTATACTGTTGTGTTCCGCCAGTTTCGCTAGGGATTCAAGGCAGTGTTTTACCGTTTTGGAACCCCCATTACCACTCCCACCCCATTATTAAGGGGGGTGAAAAAAAATAAAATTGTGATTTGGTGTGTGTGTATAAGAAAAGGCTTCAAAAATTTTTTTACTTCATCCATCCCCACTACCACCCCTCTTCCACCACCCCACCTCCACTACCGATGTAGCATATCATTTTATGAGTTTTTGGGGTAGGCGATTTCAAATATTGTATTACTAAAGTTATATAAACAATTATTTCCATACAGTAGAGCGCAAATATATCAAAATTTTTTTCGTTGTGAGAGACTTGGACAGAACATCTGAATGTGGAAGTAGTGATTCCTTGGGCAGCAGTTTTAACATTTTAAAATGAAATAAAATTCACTTTATCACATTGTGAACATTTGTGATGTACACGGTACATGGCAGTTTTATGCTATTAATCCTTAACTTTGTTTGTTACGTATGATTTAATAATTTTTATTAATAGTTGTTGGTCTGTGCTTCAATGCTGATAACGGCTAACGGGTATAGATCAAAAGGTGTTAGGAAAAATAATTTTTTAAATAGTCGACGTTTCGTCAAAATTTATTGACATCCTCAGGACTCTACAATTGAACATATTCATGTAGTTATTTATGGACAATATCATATTATTATTAAAAAAAAAGGGTTGTGATTGTTTATCACTGAATAAAATATATAACAATTAATTAAACAAACCAAATAAATAAAAGCTTATACTTTTTCTATTAATTCTTATTTTATACTAAAAATTTTTTTTTTACTAATAACAAGGGAAGGTACTAAGTTAAAAAAGTGATGTTGGAAAGTAAAAATGAAGTAAATTATTATGTAAAATTATTAGATTTAAAAGCTTTAATTGTCTAATGAAATTAAACTAATGAATTATTCTGAACCAGTATAATAAACAATAACTTAATTGGTTTCGATAACAGAATATATAAGACTTTATTGAAAATATATGGACACTGACAATTCTAATTAATTTAACAAGCATCTATGATCTCATATAATAAATATAACAATCACTAAAAAACTATAGTGACACCGAACAGATACTTTGTATCTTTTTAATACTTCCTCTCAAAGTAACTGGTCATATAATTAACTCAGACAGATGAAGATGAACCATAATTTTTCTGTTGAAACATTCCCAACATTCGACGTAACATCTCGAAACGCACACATGTTAATGATTTAGTCATCACATCCGCGATTTGATTTTTACCATCGATGTGCTCCAAGTCTAAAACTCCTTCATGATATTTTTCACGTACAAAATGATGTCGAACTTCGATACGTTTCGATCGTTTGTGAAATTCTGGATTTTTGGCTAGTTTTATTGCACTTGCGTTATCTATTAAAAATTTTGGTACATACTTAAACTTTGTGATTTCACTCAACAATCGTTTTAGCCAAATAACTTCTTTGGTTCCTTCACTGGCGGCCACGTATTCCGCTTCTGTAGTACTAGAAAGTACAACACTTCTCTGTTTTTGACTCTTAAGCAACCTACACACTCGTCCTGTTCCATCGTCGTACCCTTCAGGCTGCTTCATATATACTTCCTCTGAAATTTCACCATATAAGAAAGCAGTCTTGACGTCGAATTGTTGTAAATGAAGATTCTCTGATACAGCAACACTGAGTACTGTGCGTATCGTGTCAAATCTGGCTACAGGACTAAAAGTCTCATCATAGTCGATTTCTGGCCTTTGAGAATAACCTTTCGCTACTAATCTTGCTTTGAAACGATCAAAACTTCCATCTGCTTTCGTTTTTACTCGCAAGACCCAGCGATTCTGAATTAGTTTCTTACCTTTCGTTAAATTTACTAAATTCCAAGTATCATTTTCTGCAAATGACGCCATCTCATCATCCATTGCCTCTTGCCACTGATATGCTTCCATGGATTCCACCGCTGAGCGGTAAGTATCAGGAACTATACAGTCAGCAAACATTGCGTAATCGAAAGCAGGAACTTCACGTTCAGCAAGCATCACATAGTCATTTAAATATTCAGGTTTTTTAGTTTGTCGTTTAGACACTCCATTTTCCTCATCTTCATTGTATGCTTCTTCCTGTTCCTCTGCTTCTTCACGATCCTCAATATTCTCATGTGCCTCCTCTTGTTCTTCCTCTTGATTTTCAACTCCTTCTAAGTTACCGATGCCGTTAACAATTCTATTGTGATCTTTATTAGTTACAGTTACCATTGTCAACTGAATTTCTTTTTGGAAACTTTCTCGTTTGAATACAATGTCACGACTCAATACAATCTTATTTCTATTTGAAGTCCACACACGGTAACCATCTTTTTCTCCACAATAACCAACGAAATGACCCTTGATACTTTTCTTGTCCCATTTTTGTCGCTGTTGCTTTGGTATATGTACAAAGCACTCAGTACCAAAAATACGTAAATGATCAATATTTACAGCTTCTCTTCCTGACCACAATTCAATGGGAGTTTTATCTTTAATCAATGTTGGTCCCGTTCGACTGAGTTTGTATACGACTGTATTGATTGCCTCTGACCATAATTTAATCGGCAAATCTTTTCCATGAATCATGGAACGTGCGCTTTCTACCAATATACGATTTTCTCGCTCTGCTGCTCCGTTCTGCTCCGGTGTGTATGGCATCGACTTCCTGAAGTTTGTCCCTTTCGACTCTAGGAGACTTCGAACTTCGTGGTTGTCAAATTCTTTTCCACCATCACACAGAAATTCTTTGACAGTATGTCCAGCAACATTCACTTCATTTAAAAACGTTTTCAAACAACCAGCAACTTCAGATTTTGCCTTCAGGAAGAAAACACGGCGATTTCTCGAAAAATCGTCTTTGAAACAAACAAAATACTTTGCTCCGCCTATTGATTCCTCCTGCATTGGCCCGCAAACATCAGCATGGATTAGCTCTCCTACTTTCTTTGATCTAATTCTAGTACCAAAGCTTTTCCTGTGTTGTTTGGCATGTACATTCACGTAGCGCGAGAGATTTGACAACACCGTCAGCCGTAAATTCGTCCGTCAATGGAGCATTCCAGCTCTGTTATTTCATTTCAGCCAGCTGGCACGCGCGATGTTGTAATTCTTCTCCCCATGCCTAGCCCGCGACTACACACACGGTATTAAACAAAACGGGAAGGTATGTGCTCCATTCAAATACTGTTTCTTTTATTTGCTAGATATGCATTACATGTTTTTATAAGAATCATTACCGTTTTTATATTAAATTTGTCACCAAAAATACGTTGTAGCTGTCAATGATAAACATTTTACCATTTCGTCGTTTTTCTGAATGTGTCAGTAGGTGTTTGCTGTATAATTTTATGTCTATATGAGAGCAGTCTTTGGCACCGATATAAATCTCCCGAGCCTTGCACATAACGCATTTACACCAAAAATTGATTGATTTCTTGTTGCTTATTTACAAGACCGTCATTATGAAAACGACTTGCATCACTACAAAAAATGTTTGTAAGGTTGGGTCATTTTCTTCCTTCTCTACCAAAACGCTTGTCAGAAAATCGATCCTTCGTTCATAGATGAATTTTGAAAGACCTTTATATGTATTAGTATGCAGGTGTCACTATACTATACAGAAACGTGTCCCTGTAGATTGTGTTCATTTCCACGAATCCACTTGGTATATATTCAATTCAACTTTATTCAATGGATTTTTCAATAGATACAAATTGGATGCGATATTCATAAATTACAACTTATATACTTAATTGTACAGTTAGTACAGGCACCTAAATGACTAAACATTTGAATGTGCCTAGGTGATGTAGATTGCATTATTTACAATTCATTTTTTTTATGATTAATAAATATAATGAGTCAGAGTGAATATCATTACAAATAAAATATGAATTAAATCTAGTTCCTACTTACTAAACTAAACTACAGCTACTAAGTAAATAGCAAAGTACATAATGCTATTTATGTGATACAATCATTCTGTATTTAGGTTTCTTAAAAAAAATTTTTAAAGGAGTCGTAATGATTACTTATAAAGTTTCTACATTTCTTGTTAAATGTTTTTAGATTCCTTGATCGCTTGACTTCAATGGGTAGAAGGTTATAAAATTTTGGAGCCAAGTATTGAAAAGATCTCAAACTGATATTCTTATTGATGATAGGTATTTGAAGGTTCCTCTGTAATTTACCCCTAGTATCATGCTGATGGGTGATAGTTTTTTTTAAATTATCATTCTTATGTAAATATGAGCAAGAAGAAAGAATATATAGTGATCGCACATTCAAAATATCTTCGGAGTATAATAAATCTGTAGGGTACAGCCAAGTTTTTTTGTAGATTACTTTCAGGATGAAATTTTGTATTACATTCAGTTGCTTTAGTGAATTGTTATATAGACCACCCCAGGAAGTAATGCCATACCTGATTAGAGACTCTACTAGTGCTTTATAAACCATGATTAATATTTTTTTTCCTAAAAATTCCCTCATTATATAAAATTTATGTATAAGTTTACGTATGTTTGTTGTTAATTTAAGAATGTGTTTGTCCCATTTTAAATGTTGGTCAATTATTATTCCTAGGTATTTTGTTTGAGCTGTTTCTTTAATTTCTTTAGTCATGTTATTGAACCTAATGCTTGTAAATCCAGGCCGATTTGCAGATGTCAATGAAAAGGCTATGTAGTGGGTTTTATTTAAATTTAATGACAATTTGAAAGTGTTAAGCCAATTTTGTATCTTGTTTAATCCATCTGTGACTTTAGATTTTGTTTGATTCCAAGAAACGTCTTGAAATAACAATACTGTATCATCCGCAAATGAGATAACAGTGCCATTTATATCTAGTTTAGTTAAAGAATTTAAATAAGTGATAAATAATATTGGTCCAAGGACAGTGCCTTGTGGGACTCCTATAACAATTTTACTTGGAGAGCTAATGGTTTCTCTAATCCGGACCATTTGATATCTGTCTGAAAGATAGTTTTTTAAAAACATTTAACACCGTACCCCGCACCCCATAACCCTGTAATATATATATATATATATATATATATATATATATATATATATATATATATATATATATATATATATATAGGTACAAACAAAGGTATTTAAACCTTTAAATTGTAAAAAATCCAAGAAAATAAAGGTTTATAAATCTTTCTAATACATAAATAATGTGCGATTCAATGAAATCATTACAATTAAATACAATAATAACAAGCTAAAAACGTACTCTTCGCCAATTTACTGAGCTTTTTATATAATTGTTACACATTCTATAGGTAGGATACTCTTCACAGTTTTCTCGTAAATAATGTTTTTGGACATCCTAAATTTTGTGATACCATCTTTATTGTGAAAAAAATTATATGAAAAAAAAATGAAAAAAAAAATATCCAACCTATGGAATACGATCTTTGGATTGCAAGGCAAAAGTTTATGGAAATAACATTTCGCAAGATTTCTATTTAAGTACAAGCGACAAAAATTAAGAATTTTTTTTTTTTTTTAATTAAATAATTAATAACTGATCGATTTTTCTTCCAAAACAATAGGGTTCTTCTCTCTAGCTAACACTAACTTACTTTCCAAATTTTAATACAATCGGACTTTTCTTTTTTAAGTTATCGTGCTTGCAAGAAACGTGACGGACGGACAGACGGACAGACGGACAGACGGACAGACGGACAGACGGACATTTTGAAAGTTGTTCGGAATTCGTTCATTAACACAATGATATGAAAATTTTTTTCTCTACGAACGATATTTACGATTTTAGAAATGTGCCGATCAAATACAATATACTCTTCGTTTTTGCGAAGAGTATAATAATACAATAGTAATGCCATGTATAATAAAAACGATAAAATATTTAACCTCATTTTAGATAAATTTCAATTACATTTTGCAAAATTGTGTTACTTAACGATACGTAAGTTAAGCTCGTGTATGCGATATATGTAAGCGATTTATTTGGCGAGTGTATGAAATTAATGTAATTTTTAAAAATTCTATATGAAATAAAAATAATTACTCTTAAATAATTGTGTATATAATTACAAGTGCCTTCACATTTTAAAAATATAAAACTAAGTAGCTAATATTTTGTCTCAATTATTATGCCTGAATGTATTTTATGACTGCCCAATCCGCGCACCATTACGTTCGCGCACACTACTTTTTCATATTTTTCGAAAACCACTTATCATAGAGTAATGTTTTTTTGAAGTGAACTAAAAAATAGCACTTCAAAATGGGAGACATGGAATAGAATTTTTCTTCTCAAAGCAAAGACCCATTTTTTTCCAAAAAATTTAATCTATCGAAAAATAATGCAGGTATCGATCTGAAATTTTTACCAAATATTTCCTCCTTTATAACACGTACTTTAGTGAAATTTCTAAAATTTTTCTAAAATTTTGCTGAAATTAAAATTTTTTTTTTCATTATTTCCGTTTTTTTTATTTACTCCTGACCTAATAAAGCTATCTTAATTTTCGGGGGCTCATTTTATAGGTTTTGTTAGCACCTATAACTTTCCCATTTGAACTTTTCTCTCAGATTATTAGACTTCTATTTAAACGCAAAACACCGTTTTTTCAACTTTATCCGGTATGACACCTGTTGGCACGCTTAAGTACTTGTTTTGGATGCTCAACCCATCAACTTAAAACAACTTGATTATCTATTTTCGCCACATTTTAATACTATTTCCATATGTCATTTTTTTAAGACTTAACAATGAAGCAAAACTCCACCCAGGAATTAAATCTACGAAATGTAAACTTGTTAAATATTTGAATGAATGACATACACGGAGTAAACAAATAATTATTAAGCTTCAAGTATTCATATAAACTAACTTCACATCCCTCCATAAATATAATCTTATTATTAAAGCTCTACTATTAGAACTATTTATTTAGGGAAATCATTTTGGTTGAAAGCTCCTCAAAGCTCCTCACCGTCAAATTTTCCATCGTTTATTCAACGTCGGGCTGTTGTACGACTTGCGTATCACATGTGTCCATTAAACCCACCTGGCTTTTTAGAGCTAATCCTCAGGCACAACGGCCCTCCTGACAAAACCGTACTTTAAAATGTTCACCAGCTAAATTAAATATTATTTACATGACGGATTTCGTTTTAAATCAGTTTTAATGATGTCAAAACAAAAGGACACACTCCCCGTATAACAACTAAATATTTTGGCTTCAATCCTTTTGAGAAATATCCTTTTTATAAAGCTCTCCTACCGGATCTCTCTGGATAATGTTATAAACCCATTATTTTGTTAAATATGTCAAATTCATGTTTAAAATTAAAATAATAACAGCAAGTTAAAACTTGTTTTTTATTTATTATTAACGGCAGTTTTTAAATCTCTTTAAAATAAGATGAAAACTGTTTAATATGTTTAAAAATAACAACATAGTACTGTACCCGCCACGACTGTTGGCGAGCAAATGCTATGTGGAGATTGGTGGAGTAAGTCCAGAGCACGTACCGCTAACATGATTGGTGTGACCCAGTGATGAATTATTACAGGAAGTGGACGCGCAGTTCTCCGATAGGCCGCTACGTTCATGCTGCTCTCCAAAATCCGTGGCGGATACAGTAAATGATTTTTATAATTTGTCGGTATCGTTATTAGTTAGAAAGTTATAGATTTTAGAATGGTAAATCAAACATTCGGCATGCTAAGTAAGTACGGAACCTTTGACAATTTATTATAACCATAATTTTTTTATAGTCTCCTTAGAAAATTTTTCTGGAGGAACTAGTTTCATAACACGCTGAATTCAAATATCAAATAAAAAATATGTGAGTGTTAGTGCGTGTGAAATATTATAAGACTACAAAAGAGAGTAGCATGATTATAATGGCCAATCGGTCTAGTGTGGATAATACATATTTTTTTCATATTGATTGTTATCAGTGCCACTTACAATTGTGCCAAATATTTAGGTGTAACAAAAAATACTAAAAATATCAAAAACATTTAAATATTTCAAACGATTAGGCTGTTACAAATTAAAAAAATATGTGAGCGAATAGTTTTTAATATTTTGTTTGGATGCCAAATTCCTTTCCACTTGATATTATTTTGACGTGTTTTTATAATGTTCCTCTAGTCAAAAATAAATTTTTGCTATCAACTTGTTTACGGTGAGGTTTTTTACATTTAAAATATAATGCATGCATGAAGTTGAATTTGAACATGAGTTTTCATAATTCTAAAATGAAAATTAAAACATAACTGAAATTGCATGAAACGCAAATTACACAATTTGTAATGTTAGTTAATTACTTTCCAGAGGTAAATCTATTTTTGTTTTGATGAAATAATAAACAAAGTGGATTAGTGTTTAGTCAATATATTTTTACGATATGTACTGGTATTATCTGTTATCCGAGTTTTATGCGCCTATTTTATTCACAAAATATTCCGAATGAACGATTCCAATTTAAACATATTGTCAGTCGATTATGGAATGTATATATTTTGTTTTGTGTGTATATGTGGTTTGAAAGTACAACGAACAATGTAAACCTAGACCTTGTGTTTGCCATATTATGCTTGAAACTTATTTCTCGCAGTTTGGAAAATTTTCTTCTTAGGCAATTTCCTGGAAGATACTTATCTTTTCTTAATTATATTTGACAATATTAAATAATTAATCAGTTAAAACAATCGGAGGTTGACATTTAAAATTGTATCAATAATAAAACCGGTGCAATAAAAACGTTCTTATTATATTCTTCGCAAATACGAAACGAAGCTTTACATACTTATCCCCCATTTACCCCCGACCGTACAAAGAAATAAGATAAAAATATAATCTAGTTCAAGATCTCGTCAATATCATAAACCGATCCAGATACATCTATGGAAAGTTTTAAGGGGGTGATAAAAGATTATACATAAACAGTGTGTCTCACTTTTCAAGAGCCACCCCCATATCTCGCTCATCTGATATCCAAATATTTTGAAATTTTGGTAGAGAATATATACCTAAGATTCACTTTTGATTTTAGTCAAAGGTGTCCGATTTTAGGATGGAAAAAGTGAGTCGATTTAGTCAATAAAAAATGGTTGCGCTTTTGATCAGAACCATCTTATCCTATGTTTTTTGACATGCTGAAACCGATTCTGTTAAAAAAAACTCTATCGCATCTGTTTTTATCTATCACCCCTTTTATACCATAAAAAGAGCAAAAAAAGGTATTGTCCTAAAGTTCTGATCTAACTTTTCTCAAGAATTTTGACGCGCTAAAGCCAATTTTGGACAAAAAAGAAAACTTCTATCATGTCAATTTCCCTGTGCCATCCCTAGGAGATAAAAGGGTCGATAAAGGGCCATTAACTTTAATTCTGTCCTTCCCAAAAAATAACAGCTCCGTTTTAGACTCATTTAAAGCTAGTTCATGAGCATTAGACACCTCAGCAATCGTTTCCAGATCAGAATTAGTTTTATCCTTTGCTAACAAAAATCATCGAAACTAAAAGAAAATTATAATTGAGTGTCGTCCGCATATTAATGGATTGAGCAGTGGTTTAGAAATGTATGAAAACCGGATGCGTATATAGAAAATAAAAGAGGTCCAAGAATACTTCCTTGCGGAACACCTTGAGTAGTGCGTTTAAATTCAGAAAAATTGTTCTTTAATATACTCTTTGTCGACGGTTATTTAAATAATTTAGAAAAAGCGTAATTGCAATATTACCTAACGCAAAGTATTTTAATTTCATGCCCAAATTAAAATGGTTTAACGTAAGGGTAATATACCAATAGGACGGAAATTAGAAATGTCTAGAGAATTGGTATTTTTTGAACAGGGATAATATGTGCTTCTTTCCAAGCATTAGGAAAGGAACCACTTAATAAAGAGGAGATAATAATTATAAATGTAAAATACTGGCTCAGCTGCGGAAATATTAATGACAATATTTTAATGTTGATTACACCAGAACCCACAGCTTGAGATTTAGTAGACCGTACTAAAGTGTATATCTTTTCTGCGGTGACAGGAGATAATAACAATTTACTCACAAAATTTGAGAATTATTGTATTTTTCGGTAATTAGATCAACACTACCTTCTCAAAGAAAAAAATACTGATTAAATTTGGATCACTAATTTCACACGAAACATCATTGGTTTTAGTAATATTAAGAGATTTTAAGGTACGCCAAAACATTTTAGGATTCGATTTATATTTAAATTGTAGGTATGCTCTTTTTCTTTTAGTTTAATAGATCTGTTTACAAAATTACGCATTTCTTTGTATTAATTCTAGAATATATCAATATTAAGTTTTTTATATCTACTATATGCTGTGTTTTTAGTTTAATCATTTATTTAATATTTTCTGTAAGCCAAGGAGCAGGTTGGTTAATAATGCTCCCAGTTTTAGTTAATAGAATACAAATCCTTGAGAAAATCTTGACAGTTAAATTTAGAAAAATCTCGAGAGGTAAGGAATTTAGGGTCTTGTTTGTCTTTTTTAATTTTTAATGTACATGTGATTAGTGGGTGGTCAAAAATATCGTCTATTTTCAGAACGTTTTTCTCACTACTATATTATCACTTGATGTAACAATCACGCCAATCAAAGTACTTGAACTCTAATCGGGAGCTCAATTTGTTGGTGTAACTCGTAATTATTCGGGAATTCATTTGACATACATGTATTATTGTTATTCTTATTAAGTAAATCTACATTAAGATCACCTCCAAAAATTAAATGGTCAAATTTAGGAAGACACAGAAATTATGTTTTCTAGATGATCTATATAAGGTCCCCAAGCATACACTTTTACCACCTATAGGCTTTCCAATTGAGTACCTTGCAAGTCGGGAATTTCCAGTATTTTATATTTCAATTTTTTTTTTAATATAGAAAGCAACACTCTCACCCCTGTCTCTACGATCATTCCTTACCAGTTTGTAATATTGAATACTAATACCACTAGTTGGAAATGATGAGTCAAGCCAAGTTTCCGAAAGACCCAGAACATCTAGCGACTCCCCAACAACTGCTTCCGAAAACTTGTCAAATCCTGTGCATATTGACCTAATACTAAAGTGTGAAAAGTTTTAACCATTTGCAATATAACATAGCAAACACACATGTGAAATATACAAAAATTAAAAAGCTCCTTATTGTAGAAAGAAATAATTATTCTGTGAGGAACATTTATCTAAAACTTTTAAATTTGTTAATAAAAATACCTGCAATATAAGATGTTCTAATGGATACGAAAGCAAATCAGAGCTGGATATACAATACTTTAGTATAAAATTAATACCATAAAAAATAATATATATATATATATATATATATATATATATATATATATATATATATATATATATATATATATATATATATATATATATATATATATATATATATATATATATATATATATATATATATATATATATATATTATATCGAGGAGTATTATATCAACATTTTTAAACCAAACCAAGAAACAATCAGATTTTCACCATTTTTTTTTATTTTAGAAATCGAAAGTAGAACACTTATTAAGGCAATTTCCAAATTTTTAGGTTTTTATTCGGACGATTAAGCCCTTAAATAAATTACCAAAGTTGGACCGCGCGAAAACGGGGCGGAGCTTCACGTGACGTCACTTTGTAAATGCTGATCAGGAGACAGTCGAGATTTAATAATTGAAAACATTGGAGGTAAAATAAAATGAAATTTTAAGAAGAAAAGGTTTTATGCAACTTTTCATAAAAAATGGTGGTTTTTAAATTATAACGACCTGAAAATTGGGATTTTAGCTTAAGAAAAAGGTATTTCAAAACAATATTCGCCAACTAACTCGAAAAGTATTACATTGAGCGAAAACATGCTAAAGGCAAATAAGAAAACCACTAAACTGAGGACGAATTTTGTTTTTTTTTCTAATGTCTGTAGAGTTAATGGTTTCGGAAATCTAGCAGTATAAAGATGGTATCCGAACGTATATAAGACGCAGTATTTAGTTTAAATGTTAAATATCTCAGAAACTATGCCACCTACGTCAAAAGCGGTAAGAACAAAAATAAAAGACTATTAATTAGGCTTTCAATGTTTTTTTTCTATTTCTAAAAAATAATGAAGTTATGACAGAAACTGTACTTTTCAATTTTTGTTTATGCAAAATGACGTCACGAGTCGGCGAAGCGCTTTGTACTGAAACCCAATCTTTAACATTGAATATCTAAGGATTGAACATACTTATGAAGCTGAAATTTTAACACTTATCTAGATGATCGAATTCTATTGAATACTATAAAAAAAAATAACGAAAAAATGTTTCATTTATTAGAGATAGGACACAAATTATCAGAATGTAAATTAACTCAATGTTTTTCTTAACCAATAAAGGAAACCGAAAAAACAGCAGTAAATCTGAGATAAAACAACACCTATTATTATCAATGAATAGTTAATGAGAAAAAAAGACATAAAAAAAGATCACTAAATAAACTAAGATACATTAAATATAAATACAAATCCTTGAGAAAATTTTTACAACAAAGTAGTAGGTCAGCTTCACAAGCGATTGCACATTTTTTGTTTTCATTATCATTCCAGATAAAAATATTACCACCTGCAGACCATGTCTTCTTATTTTAAATTTTTTTCTTATAACTAATTTTTGTAAGATCTTAAATTACTTCTTGCGTTTAATAGTTCACTTTGTTTAAAATGCCTTACAAAATTGACAAGAACAGTGCCAGATTTTTATTATTAACTTGGCTAATTTGAAACACACAATTAATGTTACAGTTAAGATGTAACTCTTTTTGAATTAATTTAATAACATTGTCCAAAACTGTCTCGCCATCACGTTCTTCCTCTAAGACATGAAGTCTCAGCGCATTATTTTTCATGAGTTGTTGAAAAGTGTTGCCTGTATTTACAACAGAGGATATTGCCCTTTTGTTGTTAGCAACTTTTAATTCTATGTTATTATTCATCTTGGTATTTTGGCATTTAATTTGTCATATAGTTTATCAAGTTTTTTATTAATTTTATCATCCATTTTGTTGGAAAAATTGGCACATACCTTATTTAGTAAATCTATAATTGCTTGCTTAGACTCATTACGCCTTGACATCTTGGATACCAGCCCTTTATCAAACTGGTAGGACAAATCTTCAGACAAGGATACCGAATAACTTGACTTCTTGAGCAGAAATAAATAATTATACTTCAAATAACCACCGTAAATATAAGAATAATATAAGATTCATTTTCCTGATGATTTAGTAGTCTACCAAAACCACAAAAAACCATTTTTTTACAGAATAATCCACCCAGAAACACTAAAACAGCTGGAGCTCTTTAATATGCCACTTCACACATACATTATACTCTGATAATCTGTATTTATATTCAATATTCATGTAGTACCTAATATTGTATGCATTAATATTATATATATTTACTTTCATATCGTTATAGATATTATTGAATGTAAAAAATATAATTTAAAGTAATTTTAAAGGTTTCTGACTTGACAAAATATAATGTAGTATGAAAATCGTATAATGCGTATCAGAAATTTCTGAAAAATGATCACTTTCCTTTGAACATGATAAGCCACGTCTTTTCCGGAAAAGTAATATCTTTATTAATAAATTGTTGGAGAGAAAATATCCATGTAAAACCTGTGCCACCGTCAAAAGTACAGTATTCAAAAGACCTTTAGAAGCTAATCCTTGCTTTTTGAGCAAGATTAATCATCGCCTTCGTCTGGGGAACAATACTTTATTCCCTATTATTGATTCTTTGAGAGTGTCAAAACTCATTAGCAAGTCAGACAAGAGATTGTAATTTAAATAAAATTACGGTAAAATTTTATATATTCCTATACCAATAAATTTGAATATATTACTCGAGAACTAAAGTAATTATTCCTTGAATTATTGAACATATAATATGTGCAAACATAGTAATCCTGTATTCTAAATTCTAAATCATTCTCAGTACAGGATGATCGAGAGTAATTGACTGTGTGCACATGACATCTTAGGGTAGACCATTGGTGATATAAATGAACCCAAGCTTGTTAGAAATTTCTAACAATTTGCATATAGGTATAATTAAGACATCCAAAGCCCAAAATTGTTACACGCAAGAACTTCAAACATTCTATTCACACTGAGTTTTACGTGATCTGGTAAATACTCGCTGGAATATCATTCTTTATTTAAATAGTTTTGAGACTGAAACACATTGTTTAAATAATAACGTACTATTAATCTATAAACACACTCCTTATACGGCATCATGTGTTATATAGCAATTTGCTCATTGGTTTGTCAGACAATGTGGAATATTTAATGAAACAAAGATATGTAAAGCATATAGATGATATAAAAAAATACATTGAAACTCAAAACTATATCAATAACAGAAAACGAGTAAAATAATTTTTGAGCACCGTCATTTCGCTCTTAAAATAATGTTTCTTTTTAAAGTATCAAAATACTGAGAAAAATCACAGAATAATTTACGATTTTAGTCAAAACCCTATTTAGATCAATATGAAGTAAGGATTTGAATTAATAAGTAAACGAATATTTACCGATCATTATTCTGAATTATATTCCGAAAAATTAAGTATATGAATAGGTGTGGCCCTTCTACGCTTTCATAATTTTCAGTAATAAATTGCAAAATATGAAAATCTGAAATATATGATTAATAATTTTTATTTTGTTTTATTTTATTCTATTTTATTTTATTGCTGTAAATATTTGTATAAAACAATTCGTTACAAAACGTGTTTACTACATATTTTTTATTATTGATACATGCAGTTATTATATTTACAAAAAAAGTAGATTTTCTGTACATGGCGATTTTTTATGACTATAACCAAAAACATATTTTTCAGAGCCCGATTATGTATTTCTTAAAAATAGTATTGTTCGGGAAATCTGTCCATCACAAACATGTCTGGCGAATATTAAGATTAAGTTAGTAAAAGCAGAAGAATATCTATTTGATTTTTTTTGCTTTTGCTCTAAAATTATAGTAAAATATAATTTTTACGAAACATGGTAGTTTACACGCCTCTGGCAATTACAATCAAGGCCGTATTCTACCATGCTGTTATATATTGTTTGAATTTGAAATAAAAATTTTTACTCTAATACAATTTATCCTGTTTAATATGTATTCGCAGTCGGCAACGCCCGACTGAAACTTTCACTAATTTGATAATATTCTCAGTGAAAATATCTTAATAAGATTTTAAATTAAAATTGATAGATCACCTAATCTACGTAAAGTTCATTCGAATCTCAGGAACGCATTGTGTATTGCAATTTCTATAACTTGTATATCTTCGTATTTTTATGATATAAGTTTATATGTACTGGGCAGTGTCCAGTATGGTTTTAATTTTCTAGGTTCATTATTATGTATATATTTTGATATTATATAAGCGTGTATATGTAGCTGTGTATTTTTATATATTTTAATTTTTAATCTTATTTTTGCTGGTTGTGTATATTTTTTTGTTTTATCACAAGGGTTAAGTGGTATAGCACAATTCTAGTGAACTTCTCCTTGTTTGCCATTATTTTATTGTAGTTATATATGGTAAAATGTACTTATTTTGGAAAATAAAGACATTTATTCTTATTATTATTATTAATCACAAACCTTACTCGAATTTTGTTCTAAAATTGTAATAATGATGTTTATATGCCTCTGGCGATTACCCTGTATGACGGATATGGCTCAATTTCAATAGGGAGTATTCTACAATGCTATTTTATATTACGTTCAAAAGGAGACTACCGAGACTAGCCTGTAAAGGGGGAGTGAGGAAAAAAGTGTACGACAACAGCAATGTGAATGTCTTAGGGAGGCAAGAGGGAGCAAAGCCTAGCGAGTAAGTGACTCCGCCGAGTCAGTATTTTGGCGATTTTTAGGAGGGAATGAGTTACCGCCCTACGTTAAGTCCCCATGCCCAGTTTTCGATATATAGAAATAACTTGTATTATTTTATGTGGAACACCCTATAAATTATTTCATTATTCGGTCACAGCTTAAATTAGCTACCCAACGATATATCATTTGTCATATTTATCTCTAAAAATAGTGGTTAATTTTCGAAAAATTTAATATATTTGTGTGAGGCCATGGAAATCTATTAACAACGACAACACTTTTCATAATATAAAATAATTTTGCCAAAAATAGGAAAACTAAACTACAATAAATATTCGAATTGTCTTCCATCTATGTATTTCATCTTCCATCTATGCATTTTTGACACCTTCTCCTTGCAGTATTTGTTGCATTTCCAATCATGAGAGGAATTATTGTCCGAAACGCAGCTAATGTTTTGTTTTCCAATTCTTCTATGTTATTAGAATGTTCTCTATATATAATATATTTTTTTAATAACCCTAAAGCCAAAAGTCGGCAGGGGTTATATCGGAAGATCTAACTGGCCACAAAATAGGACCATTATTTCCTAAAAATTAAACAATATTTAAACTACTTTGTTGTTTGTTAATGTCCAGTTAGCTAAATTAATTGTTAGTTATCAATTTAGTTAACTTAGCTAACTAGACATTGATAAACTAGTCATGAGTGATATACCTATCCAATCCTAACCAAATTGAGCATTTAAATAATTTCGTGTTTCATTTGACATATGATCTGGGGTGCCATCGTGTTGGTAAATTAATCTTTAAAATTGTCTTACAGGCATATTGTCTACGAAGGGCTCTATTTCTTGTCGTAGAATGTTAAAAACATTTTAGGTATTCAAATTACCGTGAAAAAAAAAATGAGTACCTATTATTTGGTACCCAATAAAACCACACCATATACCAAATCCAAGTCGTCCTCGACGATTAACTAACTGTAGCGGTTACGTGTGGATTTTCATGAGTCATATGGTGGTTATTATGCCGATTAAAAATTACGGCACTACTTACATGGGCCTCGTCTGTCCATATAATTGTTCCTCCAAATCTTCATTGCACTGACGCAAAAACCATCGGCAAAAATTGAGGCGCCTTTGGAAGTCGTTTGGGTATAGATAGTAACTAATCCTAATTCTGTAAGATTTGAATTTATTTTTTTTGAGCATCGCAACGCAGTTGTTTTTGGGATTCCTAAATTATTCTGTATTTCGCGAGACGATAATTAGGATTTTCTCTTACAGTTTCTAAAACAATACTTTCTACAGCTTCTCTACCTGCTTTATTATACATTTTTGCTCGAGGTTTTACAAATGATGCAAACTCTTTTAAATTTTGTTGTAGCCTTTTGAATATTTTTATGTCTGGCTGTCTCTTTTCTGAATATCTAAAAATATTGTTTAGGCGGCACTTTTGGCACAAAGTTTTGCTCTATAAAATAAAGCTCGGAAGCTAAATTTGAATCTACTCCGCATTCTATAAAACACTTAATCATATCATATTTTTCATCATTACTAAATTGAACCGTTTTTAACAATGCTCACTCACAATTAACTCACAAATTAGTTTTTGACATTTGCGATTATTTCGATTTTCTTTTTTTACCATGGCCTTCTCAATAAATGTTAGAAATGCGACAAATATGTATAGATGTCAATGGAAGACAATTTGAACATTTACTGTAGTTTAGCTTTTCTTGTTTTCGTCAATATTATTACATATTATAAGAAGTTAGTTTTTCATGACCTCACAAATATATTAAATTTTTCGAAAATTAACCACTTTTTCTAGAGATAAATATGACAAATGATATATCGTTGGATAGCTAATTTAAGTTGTGATCGAATAATGAAATAATTTATAGGGTGATCCATTAAAAAAAACACAAGTTATGCCTAAAACTGAGGCTTGAATAATTTTCGTCTTTTCAGCAAGGATTCTACTCAAAAAAGTGCCTTAAGAATGTGTTACTCGATTTTCGATTCGACACTTGGTAATTGAGATGTAGAGGTCATCCAAAAATGCCAATTTCCCAAAAACTCTGTAGCTCGGTAGTCGAAAAAGATAGACGATCGCAGTTTTCGCCATTGTTTGTTTCTAGAAAATCGAGCTCAGGACACCTATATTGGTTGTTGTCCATCTGCCATAGTTTTAGAGAAAACCCCATACCCATCTAATTTGGTCCACCCTGCACAGATACTCAGGTATGTAATTTTTGAAATATCAAATATTTGATCAAGTTTGATCAGCTACTACCAGTATGCCTCATGTAATCAGAGCAATAATGTTTATTCATGAGAATATATTTATTGCGAAGAGATGGTTAAAATTATAGTTTCTATATACATATGTGTAACTAATTGGTGTAATCAAAATAGTATCGATATATGGAATAATAATTGTAACTCCCCTATGAATATCATTCATTTGTGTTATCTGGTGCTATATGATTTAATACTACTTCATTAACGATAATTTCATGATTTCGTGATAAAACTTGTATGCACATTGCTGATAAGTTCGCTGCAATCTAGTTACCACCACAATAGTATAACATGACAAATCACCTTAATAATTGCCATCCCAACTTACGAGGCTTTATATAATTTTATTGAATTTACGATAACGCTATGTTTACATAATTCTGTTTAACCGTATCGTGCTGTTTGTGTATCTATTTAACGATTAATGGACTACGCCAAATAAGTAATGTTATTTCTTAAGTTATAAAATCGTATGTTATTATGTATATTATTGTTGACGTTTTTATTGAGAAGTTAAATAAAGATACTTGTATTAAAATTACATATTATATAGTAAAATAATGAGTAGTTTCCACTACCTTAGTACCTAAATAACATTTGTGTAATCTATAATGTAATCCCTGACGTGTGGTTGTCTGTTAGCAAAATATGTCTGGGACTTCTTTTGCCAAAATTTCAATCGACCATATTTTTAATCCGAATTTAAAACGAATTTTCTAGGTAAGTTCCTTTAATGGAGGTCTACATAAGATCTGGGGTCAAACATTTGTTTGAAGTTACCTAAAAATAGCACCCTGTATATGAATCTTGCAGATTTCAAATATATTCTAATAATGTAGGTACCTAGCATAGCAGTTCAAGAATTAGTACCTACCGAAGTTTCACAATACATCCATTTCCAAATTGTTTGCGTATCTTTCTGCTACAAACACATCAGTAATACATATGGTCGGCTTTATGTATGTGAGAAAGTATTTGGTTTCACTTAAATTTAACCTGGAATACCATAATTTATTAATCTCATAGGTCGACTCTTTAAATTTTCTTTTGTATTAGACTAGGTAACTAATTCTTTATTATTATATAGGGTGTTTGGTAGAACTATGCCGGGGGTCATTTAACATCTATATGACCAAACATATCTATATGAGAAATGTTACGGTTTTTTTTATAATGCCGATTTTGTAAGTTTTTTTTTTAATTTCCATTTGTCCTACTTTTCTTACTTACCGAAGGAAAGTATTGTAATCGTGAAAAAATCACCCTCCGAGATTTCTTCGGATTTTCACGTTTCAGAAAATTATAACCGCTTAATTCCGTCAGTCTGTGTGTCTTTCTGTTGGCGCTATGTCTACAAACTCACTTACAAAAATATAGATAAATGTCGCGGACGATGATAATATTTTGCATGTAGTTAAGACAACTGTCACCACAAAAAAGTTAATGAAAAATATTACGGAGGGCAATCATATTTCTCATGTAGTTAACACAACTGTCAAGAAAAAAAAATGGGAAAAAATATACAGGGTGGTCACACTAAAAAATATATTAAAACATTGTGACGGAGAACGATAATATTTCGCATGCAGTTAACACAACTGTCAAGGAAGAAAAATGTGAAATATACAGCGTGGTCACCCGAAAAAAATAATGAAAAAACGTGACGGTGGACGATAATATCTTACATGCAGTTAACGGAACTGTCAAAGAAAGATATGAAAAAATACACAGGGTGATCATCCTAAAAAAAATAAAAATGAATGTCACGGAGGACGATACTATTTCGCATGCAGTTAACGCAACTCTCAAGGAAGAAAAATATATAGGATGGTCACCCCAAAAAAATAATGTGAGGGATGATGAAAATATTTGGCATGTAATAGACACAACTGTCAAGGAAGAAATGTGTGGAAAATCTACAGGGTGGTTTCCCTAGAAAGAAATAATGAAAAAATGTGACGGTAGGCAATATTTCGCATCTAGTTAACACAACTGCCTAAGAAAAGTATAACAAAAATTATACAGAGTGGTCACAGTAAACAAGTCAATGAAAAAAATGTAACGGATGATAATATTTCGCATGTCGTTAAGTATACAGGATAGTCACTCTAGGCAGAGGAAGATAATATTTCGAATGTAGTTGTCACTATTGCCAGGAAAAAAATCTGATATACTTTTAGTTAAAAAAAATCGGCAGCTACTGGAAGCGGCTGGAACCTCCCCATACGGTGGATCCTTATCAGCTGTATTTGGATATTACATCGGAAATCAGAGCACTGAGCAAACAGATAAATTACACGTGACTTTGGAGCCATTTATTTCATCAACAAATATCGAACGAACTGAAGCGGACTACAAGCAATCTGTTAAAACATAACCTCTCATGTTTGTTTATGTTGCATGTTAATCAATTGCCGGATATTATAAGGGTATTAACAGATAACGTTTCGAAGATTTTGTAAAATATTGGATAATGAAAAAAAAATAATAACACAGAATTTAGCCCAAATGACGCTCTAACCAACAAGTCAATAACATTATGGACTGTTCAAGCAGACTACGCATGCGTCACATTAAAATCTTCCTGCTCGATCAAAAAGGTCGAGCAAGTCGAGCTTCGTCCGAGGCCTTTATTTTGTAATATTCGAACGTTTAAGATTTAGCTCAGTTAACTCGATTTGCAATGAACGGTTGTGACGTGTCCCATCAATCAGACGTAATATCCGAACACGGCTATAAACAATTATTACCTTAAAAAAAAAACAACTAAAATAAGTTTTGACATTGTCAAAAATATTTGGGTTGGTAACCTTTACGAATGTTGATTTTTAGGTTATGAAATATATTTAGGGACATAACATGTTTAAGTTTTTCAAGTTTATTCACATTTTTAATGTTTGACTACGCATTTTTAGCTTGGAGCCACAGTGACTCCAAGCAGATAGTTAAAAAACTCATGCAAATAATTTTTCTATATAGACCATTTTAGGATAACGTCACGATAAGTCGACCATATTGGCTGAGGGATAACCAAACTTTTTATTCCAATGTAAACAATGAAGTAATCTCAGTTTTAAATGTGAAATAAAAATAAAACACCATCTTTTTTTGCGACAAGGTGCGATTGTGAGATAAGGTTTATTTTGAATGTAAAAAAGATTAGAAGAAAGGTAAAGAAATCACATTCTGACAGAGTCTATTGAATACTACATACGGATAATATAACAAGCTTATCACTGAAATCTAGCACTTAGTTATTTAAATGTAAACTTGCCTTGCCCATAACAATGAATACATTTGAGTTTATCTTTCTTGCACAAACTTCTTGCACAAATCCGGCCTCATAATATTTATATGCTTGTAAAGATTTGTATGCCTTTAACTGCTGATCTGCGAAGAAGCTGTGAGTCGATACTAAGTAATTTACCATATTAATTACGGACACACAAGGTAAAATAGACAAATCTGCAGAAAGGTCTCCAGTCTCCACTCCAAGGGTGTATGGGTCAATATTGTCTATTATTTTGATTTTCTCATCGTAGCGACACTTTACATCACCCATAAGGGTTGGATAATATTCACTATATGACATTATTACGAAAACACACACAGCTTCTCAAGAAAATCAGAAAAAAATATATAAAACCACGCAAACTGCGTTTTGTTGTCCCTCAAGCAAAATGTCAAAATTGTCAAAACCATGTGACCTAAAAATGGTTGATTAATAAAAAAATATATTGCTAATTACAGGTTAGATTTCTAACCCACAAAAAGAGTCCTATTTTATTAGGACAAAGTATTTAGGACTTTATAAACATTACACTGTACTAGATTTTAGTTGAAAGTACGGGAACCAGGCAGAAATTTTAATAATAGCTACGTAATATTCTTAAATCTTAAGAAATATATATTTTTGAGGTTAGCTGTGACGTCACGTACCATAAGCTATAAATTAACATTCACAAAGGTTACCAACCCAAATATTTTTGACAGATGGCAAAATACGTTTTCCCCTAACAATAATACCAATTTTTTGGATGCTGTCATATGTGCACATATAACGAATTATTTTTAATTTTTTTAACGGAAACCAAATCGAAAGGGTGCAAGTGTGATATATCGTTGAAATTGGAATTTATACTGCTTTTTAATGGTTCAATTACAAATTCTAAGTAATCATAAAATAAACAACTTGTGCCAAAATGGCACTAAACGTAATCCGATCTCAACCAAAACCTTTTCAGATCTTCTGGAGCACTAAAGAAACCCTCATGTAAAAGTTTCATCCAAATCAGGTTAGTAGCTTCGTAGCTATCGTGCTAACACACAGGCATTAGTCACAAACCACTTTTTTGGGTTTCCGGGACCTCGAAATCGTAAAGATTTGATGTTATCTCAATTTTCGATTTTGGATTAATTGTAGTAACCTCCCACAATTATTGTGGGGAGGTTAATAAACACAACACTATAAAAACTAAGTTCGTAGGCAAGAGCACTTAATAATTTTGATTATTGATACGGGAAACAACTAAACGAAAACATCCGTTCGTTGGTAATGGGTGGTAGGGATGGCCATCTTTTGGAAAAACCATATAACTCTTGGTGGACAGCTTCCCTGCCAGATGTGGCCGGAGTAGTGTTCATGGTGGATCGTTTAAGTTTGAGTTGATATATTTTGTTTTATCTTCTGGCCTCGGCCGATTTTTCACTAAATCGGTCGGGGAAGTAAGCTGTCAAATTTTTCTGGGGGAATTTGGTTTTTGACAGTTTTGGAAAAAATATTTTAGGTTGGTACCAATGTCTTAAATTATTTTTAAGTTATGTAGCACTATTTTTAGGTTATGTTGCCGGAAGAATTTCCAGCGGGATGGCGGAAGTAGCGGAAATAGTTTTTAAAATATAATGTCACTTTTAAAGTTTTATTGGAAAAAACTCACCGAAAACGTTCCGGTGAGATTGCTTATACTTGTAGGGCTTGTGAGCGGTTCACGAAGGCTTCTCACACCTTCCGTGGGCTTTATGAACGTCGAAAAAACTTGTAATATCTCGATGCACTTGACACTCAAATTTACTCAGCATACAGTCTGCACGCTTTAACACACTAGTCTATTGAACGTTAGGTTAGACCACAGAGTACAGTAACTATACAAAGGCGAAGGCTAGCCTTCCCGCCAAAACCAAATTTGTATACTCATCGCCATTTCTTAATTGTTTAACAATCAACCTCACTTTTATCTTGACACTGTTGATGTTTATCGTGTTAAGTTTGGATTTGTGAATTTTTTTTTCCACTCATTTTGGGATATTGAAAACATTAACCGAGAATTAAAATTCTCATAAATAAAACCTTGTGTACAACTCAATTGAAAATAGGCGCCAATTATAAGCAATTCAAATCGTAATATTTTTCAATCCAACTCGAAATACACTGTCTTTTCAGTGTATCCTTAAATGGGGATCTGCACATGACGTCATAGCTAGCCTCAAAAATATATATTTCTTAAAATTTAAAAGTACTACGTAGCTATTATTAAAATTTCTGCCTGGTTCCCATACTTTCGACCAATATCTAGTTTGTCACAATAAAATAAAACGCATTTTGCAGGTTAGAAATCTAACCTATTAAAAGAAATAAACAACATATCTCTCAGTGTAGACCAGGGTGTATTAAATAGGTGATGCGACGACAACCCTCACAGTGGCTTAATAAGTGCTTACTTCGTACATATTGTAAAAGATGGCTCAACTAAGTTCTCTCATTACTTACGCATAGATAGATAATTTTATAGGTTCTGTGCATACGTACATACAGTGTTGCATACATTCCCGGCTTCTTGTTTTTGACAAGAGTCCAGTGACATCTGACATTAAGTAGCTAAATTAAAACATTGAAAGAATATATGTAACACTACATGCAGTATTGCACGTGTCGTCACAGCTAACCACAAAAATATATATTTCTTAAGATTTACAGGTATTACGTAACTATTATTAAAATTTCTGCCTGGTTCCTGTACTTTCAACCAAAGTCAAGTTCAACGTAATATGTATGAAGTTTTAAATAGTTTGTTACAATAAAATAAGACACTTTTGCAGGTTAGGAATCTAACCTATAATTAGCAGTCTATTTTTATTAATCAACAATATTGAAAAATTATTTGCGCGAATTTTTAAATATTTGCTTGGAGCCCGTATGGCTCCAAGCTAAAAATGCCTATACAAACATTAAATATGAGAATAAACGAAAACACCTTAAAATTTGAGGTTATGTTAGTTATACGATGCACATGCCCAGGTAATTGTAGGACCGTATTGCTCGCGCCATCTATTAAAGTAAATAGAAACCATGCACTTACGAAGCCATTATTATAACAGGAAAGTGCCGGACCACCTATTTAATACACCGTGGTGTAGACGCAACTGGTACGCAAGGTCACAGAAAACGAGCCATCAAAACTGAAAGGAACCGCCAAAGACTTCGCCTCTGTGCAGTTACTGTATTCTGTGGTTCCACTATAAAATATATTTTACACAAGAAGCGTGTTATTTGGTTTTTAATTTTTTTCACGGAAACCAAAGCTAAAGAGTGCAAGTGTTATATATCGTTGAAATTGGAATTTTTACTGCTTTTCAATGGTTCGATTACAAATTGTAAGTAATCATAAAATAAACAACTCGTTGTGCCAAAACAGCAACAAACGTAATCCGATCTCAACCAAAACCTTTTCAGATCTTCTGGAGCACTAAAGAAACCCTCGTGCAAAGTTTCATCCAAATCCGTTTAGTGGCTTCGCCGCTATCGTGCTAACAGACATACACACACACACACACACACACACATACACACACACAGACATTTTTCAAAAACAACTTTTTTGGGTTCCTGGGACCTCAAAACGTAAAGATTTGATGTTATCTCAATTTTCGATTTTGGACTAATTGTAGTAACCTCCCACAATTTTATTGTGGGGAGGTTAAAATATGTACGGGTAGTCGTCATGTAGAAAAGATATTGAAAGGTGCTAAATAGAGAGGGCAATTTCGCGTAAATACTTTCGCAGATTTTTTATAATTCATTTAATTATTAATATTCTGAAATATTCGTTTTCTTTATCCGAAATAAATAAACTTCCAAACGAAATATAATTTCGAGTATAATTTAAAAGCTTTTGTTGGCTAGAAAAAATAAAAATATCTTTATAGAGAATAAGTTGTAATGGAAATTTAAAGCGTCTAATTCCAATGTCTTATAAATTTGTTTAAATAAGTTTTCTAGATGTTATAATTATTTTGAGAACTTGTCTAGTCTAGTTTATTTTATTATAATTGTCAATCATATCATCAAATTTTATCAATTACTAAAAAAATACCAAAGAATATCAATCGGTAATAATTTTCCATTCCTTAGAAAATTAAATAAGTGGGGTTTATTAACAAAAACAAGAAGGTTATCTTTTCAAAAATTTTATTTAAAAGGTTGCAGAATTATTATTTTTTATATTCGAAATGAGATCCATTATTTCTAATGCATTTCCACACTCGACTTTTTATTTCAACCGTAGCCATCTTTAGTCTTATTTTTGTTCGTAACTGTAGGGTAGCTTGTTTCATTCTTGCTATCAGTTGAGCACGGCTTTTAATTCCCTCATTGTAGGCAATTTTTTTTATCTTATCACACAAATAAAAGTCCAGAAGCACTAAATTTGGCGTATGTCCAGCTTACTACCGCGTGGCAGTACGCCAATTCGTAGATCGAATATATTGCGATCATGGACACAGTGGACCTATTCTGTCGCCTGCCCGGTCTCCAGATTTAATGCCACTGGATTTTTTCATGTGGGATAAAAGTTGCCTGTAATGGGGACATACAAATCTGTGCTTAACTGATACCAAAAATAGAGCAAGCTGCCCTACAATTACGAACAGAAATAAGACTAAGGACGACTATGATTGAAATAAGAAGGAAATGATGAATCCCTTTTGGTACATAAAAAATAATAATTTTGTAACCTCTTTATTAGTTTTGAAGTTTTGAAAAATATAGCTTTTCGTTAAAAAACCTCACATAATTAAATTTTCGATTAAATGAAAAGTTATTGCCAATTGATATACTTTTGTATTTTTAAAATGATAAAACTTGACGGTATGCATGCTAATACCAATAAAAAAGGATAAAAGAAAGAAGTTTCCAATATAACTGTAACATGAAAAATTTGAAAGACTGAAATTCGATACAATTTTTTTTTTATAAATGTCTTATTTAATTTTTGCTAACAACAGAAACTTTTCAATTATTTTTCTTGTGGAAATTTATTTATTTAGGATAAAGAAAACATTTTTTCAAATATATTAAAAGTTAAATTTACTTTGTAATAATTACATAGATGATGGAAAATAGAGAATTCTTTAAAATGTACAAAATCGGCGTTATAAAAAATACGGTAGCATTTTTCTTATAAGCATGTTCGGTCATATAAATGCCAAATGACCACCTGTACGTCCCTGTTCAGGATCAGCATTGCTCTACCTGTATAGCTTTTAGATAAAAGATAGTAATAATGAAGTACCAAAATTAATTTGAATATAGGTTTTTTTTTCAACTGGAATTATTATTATTTAATAGAATTTAGTAACACTATAAAGTGAGCAGTAATCATTAATCCGTCAATTTGTATTAATGAAGTACAATAAATATGTACTGTTCGTAGATTGTCGAAACCAATGATTAGTAGAAATTAGAACTAAATGTTGTGTCTATCAAAATTAAATTAATTGCTGTTAAACTACCAAATATAAATATTCTACTCTTCGTCAATTTATTGAAGTTTTCATATAATTATTAAACATTCTGTAGAATAACTCTTCGTAGTTTTTTTTGTGAGATAATGTTTTGGTATAATTGGTATATTATATATTTTTTTTAGTTTAGGCCCGCATTAGACTATAAAAGTTTTTTGACAAAGATCTCTTATAAAAGATATTTTATGCGAAATGTGATAGACCAAATTTTATAAAATGTCGACCATATTTTATAAAATATTACACAGTTGTAGGTGTAGATGTAGGTCACAAGAAGATATTGAACGTGTTTTTAGTTTCTACTGCAAAACTGACGTACAAAATATTTATATATACTGACCTGAAAATATCGTATTTTAGAAAATAATTAATTTAAGCAAAACCATTGGAGTAAAGCGAAAATTTTATAAGATTTTCTTGCTTCATTTGGGTCAATATATTAATTATGCAAAATATTTGTATGTATACAGCAGCCACCCTGTATAAATCAAATCTGATGCTAAAATTATTTACGCTACTGTCAAAACCATAGGGCACGAAGTATTGAGTTATTGCATGAAAAACTTCGATTTATCCATTTCACGTCATGATGGGTTGGGGAGGAAATCACATCGCAAATATGGTATCAAAATTGAGTTCAGTTATCGTCAAAACTCTCAGATATGAAGTTTTAAGCCATATCACGGAACAGTACGGTTTGTTTGATTAAATCAAAAAGGTGTAATAATATTATTATGTTACTTTTTGATGTCAATGAATTTTATTTCTTTTTGGAATAAATATAAATAATTCTTATATAACTACTTTTCAAATACTTCCACCTAAAGAAAGAATTAACAATTTTACTCCTCTCATAACGAATGTGTTAAAGGGAATTTTGTCAACTCTTTCAATTCAATACAGCCGTAAATCTATAATTTCTAATAACGAAAAACGGTTCAATGTGCAATTTCAGTGTTTTCCACGATCACTAAATTTGCTGAAGTAGCGCGCTACATTGTTCACATCGACACCTCTCGCAGACTTTTCCTGCCACAAAATACAGTTAGAGGAGTATTCCCTGTGTGCAAATTCAATTTTATTTGTTTCTGAACAAAATGACTTCTATAAGAATTTAAGGTTATTTACTTTATTGTATTCAATAAATTGAATTTTTGTGTATATCAAGAGAAATAAAAACCTATTTTAAAATGGTCACAGTCAGTTCTTGTATATATTTAAACAAGTTTTAACAATTTGTTAGTCATGGTTACATTGAAAAGCTTTCTTTAAGAAATGTGACACTTCTCATGTGTCAACTGTAAACATGAAAAAGTGTCGTTTTATTTTTAAAGGTATACAAAGTGAATGTAATACCTGCTATTATAAATAAATACCACATAAATTACGACATGCCGCCAAATACCTCAATGCAGCACTTTTAATAACTGAACTAAAACAATTACGATATAGTATAAACAAGCATAGAGGTAATATATTTCTATTTTTTCAGTAACAGAGTTTTATTTACTTGAAGATTTTCTTAGGTTATTGAACAAATTAAAACACCGAAATGATATAAAAAATTACCTACAAATAGATTTATGTTTGTTGTGGCCCTAATATGGGTACTAGTGGAGTGCAATTTAATTTCGATCTTTCAGCCCGTTGGCACTTTTAGAGTAAAATGTATGACCTTGCCAGATATATGGCTTACACCTCCACTTGTCTTAAAAAAATCATAATGAATATAAGGACACAAATCAAAATTTTCTAACTAACTACACCACGTGATACAGCCAATCATGAAGCATATTTTATCAAAAAATTATTCAATTCTCTGTAGAATTTCTATTTTTAAAATAAATAAAGAAACGAACTTTTACAAAGGCTTATATGGCAGTAAAAAACAAAAATAATCATTTTCTGCGTTCGACTACAGCAGAAAATTAATTATTTTTCGAACACATCCCTTCCTACGACGATATCTCCCAAACTCTTATATTTATCAAAAAAAAAGAAATTCTTTATAAAATGTTTGTTATATTTTTCAGATTACAACGGTTCTTAAATCAGATTTTTTTTGAGTATTTAATAACAATGTGTAGCGTGATATCAATTTTCGAAGCTTATAGGCGGATTGCAATTGTTAAATTGTCTGCGGTTCCGAGTCCCCACTCATTGCTACTCTGCTTCAACAACCCCATCTAACTCCGGGATAATTTTTCGAGTTGAATCCGAATCTGGTCTCAGAATTGGCCCACCACATCAAGATCTTGAAGTATTTGAGGTTAAGTACTTAAAAAATGGCTTTTTTGTCGACTCATGAGGTAATGTATAGGTTTCAAAAATTTGTTCAGCATATTTCTAATAAATACCTCATTTAGTACCATCCTTCCTCTTTAAAATAAGCTTTAGAATGGTCATGTATGATGTTTCCTTGCAAAATTATAGCCATTTTAAGATGACATGAATTTGAAACCATGATCCCCTACAACTCCACAATCTTGTGGTTTCGTGGTCATTACTTGAGAAAGCTTTTTTATTGTTGATGCCTTTTCACAAAAAATACATTTCTCTATAAAAAAATAGCTTTATGCAAGGACACACCTGAAGAATTTGATGGACAGTCATTAGATCCATCAAAACTGTTTTCAATTTCTTTCTCCTTTTCTATTCTTTTTTTTCTCCTATTTCTTTTGTCTGTAAAACTCAAATAGCCAAACTAAACCGTCAAAACTATTTGTTTTTAGAAATGATATAGTTCTAGAATATAGATCATCTTCTTTTTGGTTGCTTATTTTTTCATGGAGTTTCAACAATCAGTAAATGTTGCAAACGATTTCTCAGAACCTTAGATTACAGGGCCCGGTTTTCTACAAATTAATCATAATTTCTTTCGAGTCTCTTTTACACTAAATTTTATTTTTGTCTCAAACTCACTTTTAGAACTTGTCGTCAGTAGTACTTTCCATTTTAATTTCTTATAAAAAGCACATACGTCAGTTACCTATATGGTAGAAAATTCTACTGAAAAAATACATACCAGCTGAAAGTATCTTGCAAACAGTACACTAGGGAGTTTTTGATAACGTGTTAATCTATTACCTATAAATTTTATGTAGGTTCACATAACACTGAATTAATAATCAACAAATATACTTATATTTATTCCATATTAATTATTTTCAAGGCATAAAAAATGTAAAAATATCACAAACCACAAGAGTTACAATGCACATATATATTTAACAATTGACCATTGTACTGTGGGGAAATCCCGGATTTTACTGTTCAAAAACCTCTAATATCCATTGGATCGGGATAATTTTTTTTTAAATTAAAGGTAATTAAATTCCCTACACATCTGTCGAGGCAAATTTTTAAATGACTCGATTAACTTTTATTAATGACATAATAAACTGCCAAAAAACTGTAAAAAAATATTAAAAATTTAAATAATGAACCAATATCGCTATATTCATACGAAAATTAAATTTTTTTGTCTACATATAGTACATGGACTATATAGTAGTAAGATCAAACTAAATAATTTGACAGCTGACTGCTGCCGAAAAGATAAAATTAACATAAAAAGTATTATATGTATAACATGCAACTTAGGTCTTCTGAAAATTGATTTCATAATTGATAAGATTTGTAAAACATGGCTAAATGCAAAAAAGAAAAGAGGTATCTGAGTTGACAGTTAACATCTGTCAACTAAATTGCAAAAATAAAAAAAAATAAGTGTATTAAAAATTTAATGAATATATTAAAAATTTAAGCTAGAGTATCTTAAGACGGGGATATTGCTATGTATTTGGCAGTTTGATTTTACTACTATGTAGTTTATGTACTATGTGTAGACAAAAAAAAATTAATTTTCATATGAATATAGCAATATTGGTTCATTATTAAAATTTTTATTTTTTTCTTTACGGTTTTTTTGACAGTTTATTATGTCATTAATAAAAGTTGGCCGAGTCATTTAAAAATTTACCTCGACAGATGTGTAGGGAATTTAATTACCTTTAATTAAAAAAAAATATATCCCGATCAGATGGATATTAAGGTCTCTAGAAATTTTTGAACAGTGAAATCCGGAATTTCCCCACAGTGCGTTGCGGGAAGGAGCGTGGGTTGTTAAAACAGTCTTAAAGTAGTGGGATAGCGAGTATTTCCAGAGAACGTGACGCCGCCGATAAGCTTCGAAAATTGACATCACACTACACATTATTAAATATCTTGGTTATTAGATCCTCAAAAACTCTCATTTAAGAAGCTTAGTAATCTAGAAAATATAGCGAATATTTTATAAAAAGTATTTTTTTTTTTTTTGATAAATGCTGTAGTCGAACGGAGAAATTGAGGATTTTTGTTTTTTACTGTCATATAAGCCTATGTAAAAGTTCATTTATTTATTTTAAAAATAGAAATTCTACAAAGAATTTAATGATTTTTTGATAAAATATGCTTCATAATGGGCTCTATCACGTGGTGTAGTTAGTTAGAAAATTGATTTTACGATCTTTTTACGACAAGTGGATTCCTAATCTACTGGGCGAATATCTGGCAAGGTCATACATTTTACTCTAAAAGTACCAACGGGAACAAAACTAAGCGACTTTTGTCAACGCGAGCACTCCACTATAAAATAAAAACAAATAAATGTTTTAGGATTGTTAAATAAATTACAAACGGCAATAGGATGAATTTAATAGCTGAATTAAATTCAGCTCTATTAGAGAAGTTTATTAAAGTTTTTTATTCGTAGGATATCGCAAATGTACTAAACATTTTAATATTATTAAATGCTACAATTGTTGTGCTTATTGTCATATCTTGATAGATTGCAAGAGAGAGATCCTACTGTTCACAGGGAATTATAAAAATTAAGTTCATATTATAAGGGAGCAATATTATACAACACATATTGCCGTGCCATGCCAACTAACATAGAATATTTTATCTGCCTTCCGCAGAAAAACCCAGGACATGTATATATATACCAAAGGGTATACAAGCTAGTCTCACACCACAGTTCAGCTCACGGGATATGACAACAGTGATCTTGGACTATGATTTGGGCAACGGCAAAGAACAAGTTGTAATAACGTCTTTTTACCACCCAAGCGACTCGGTAGAACCACCCCCATCTCAAGAGATGGTGAGGCTGGTAGAGTACTGTGAGGCAATGAAACTACACCTCGTCATTGGTGGTGACTCCAATGCGCAGCATGTCCTATGGTGTAGCGAACATACCAATAACAGAGGAAAATCGGTAGTGAAATACCTAACCTAGTGAAATACCCAACCACTAATTTAGAGATTCTCAACCGAGGCAGCGAAGCCACTTTCGTTACCTCGCGCAATCAGACGGTGATTGATATCACTCTGGCATCTCGGGACATCTCAAAACACATCAAGAGCTGGCACGTATCTATGGAAGTTTCCATGTCAGATCATAGGTGGATTCAATTTAATTTGGAAGGGGGGTTGGTAGAAAGAACTCTCTACCGTAATCCTAGGCGAACAAATAAGACAAATACAAATACATTTATTGGTCTCATAAGCTACAAAATTTGTAGATAAGACAAGTCAATAGAGGTAATTTAAAACAGTAATTACGTATATATAGAAATATAAAAATTGTAAAAATTGGACATTACGATAAATTAATTAAAATGTTTAAAAGTAAACATCAATAATTTACTTACAGAAAATAGTACGTTTATATAAAAACATATAAATTTTAAAAATTGGACATTACGATAATTAATTAAAATGTTTAAAAGTAAACATCAATAATTTACTTAAAGAAAATCCTGTAGACTGTACGGTTCAAGATTACATATATAATCAAATGTATAATTTTTAAACTTTTTAAAATTTGTACACTCTTTAATGTGTTGGGGAAGCGCATTATAAAATTTCAGACACTGATAACGCGGACATTTTTCAAGAAGTGTTAGACCAAGTTTGTTTAACTTATCAAGTAAACATACATGGTTTAAAGTATCAGCCTTAGATAAGTCAAGAAATAGTCCGCATGCAATTTCCCGACCATCCAAGGCGCTTATTATTTCATCAACAAAATCAAAAAGAGCGGTATCTGTGGCTTTATTCTTCATAAACCCGTGCTGAAATTCATTCAAAAAGTTGGTACTGTTTAAAAAGGATATCAGTCTTTTGTACATTAGACATTCAAGTATTTTTGAAAATACGGACAATAAGCTAATTGGATTTCCAAATCATTAGGGTCACCCTTTTTATAAATAGGTAGTACCAGTGCTAATTTTAAAGTCTGTGGAAATTCACCAGGTATAAATGATGTATTGTAAATGTTTTCAAGAGGGGATGCAAGAGCAACGATGCATCTCTTTAATAGTTTTGGTGAAATACTATCGAATCCACTAGACGATGTTGATTTAAAATTATCAACAATATCACAGATTTCTTCTGACGATGTTGGAGATATAAACATAGAATGTGCATTGGTTTTTATAAAACCATTATAATTTGTATGAATATTTGAGGTTTTTATGAAAAAGTTATTGAATTTATTAGGGATGAGTGGTATGTCAACTGTTTTGGGTAATAAGTTATCTGTTCCTTTACCTAGTGTACGATTTACAAGATCCCACATACATTTGGATTTGTTGTCTGATATGTTTATTATGTTGTTATAATAGTTAGCCTTCGATTCCTGTAGTTTTTTACTATACAAATTTCGCATCTGTGTAACAGCTGACTTATAATCTGAATTGTATCTTGAAATGTCTTGTAACAATTTTAATTGATTTCTTAAGGAAACCAATTCGGGAGTGACCCATTTGGCTTTGGTGTTTAATTTAAAGTTCGATTTGCGTTTACGAAGTGGAAAATTTTTATTAAAGCTTTCTTGTAGTGTATTCAAAAATACTTTTATTTTTTCCTCACTTGTTTTTGCCTCATTAACAGTCTGCCAGTTTTCACGGGACAGATCATTTATAAAGTGTTTTACATTTGTCTCAGAGAATGATCTACCATAAGTAAAGGGCAATCTTGTTTGACTATACTCAGCTGCGAAGCTAAGTATTTGAGCTTTATGATCTGATATTTGCGAGTCTCTCCACCGAGTGTTCTTGTGCCGTATTTGTAATAATATAGTCTATCATTGTCTGAGACTGAAAAGTAACTCTAGTGAACTCGCTCACAGCAGAAGTCATACCGTATGAATCTAAAATACTTTTCAGTTTACATTTAGCTAGGGTTTCAGTTGCAAAATCTATGTTTAGATTTCCTGTCAATATTACTATTTTATTTTCATTCAAAGAGTGTATCAATAAGTGCATTTAATTTAACAAAAGAATGGTCAATCATATCTTCATTCGGCGGACTGTAAATAGAAACAATGACAGATGTAGCTCCTTCCAGATAACACTATATAGCCGAGCATTCGAAAATATTTTTACATGATAAATTTTCAATATCTTGTCGTTGAGAGCACTGTATTTCTGGATTTACATAAATTGCTGAACCTCCGCGTTCCCCAGAGGGGCGGCAATGACTTGATATTAGTTTTAGGTTTGATATTTAATATAAATAAGGCATTTAAAATAAAATAAAAAAAATATGTTGAATAAATTTAGTTGTTCTGTGCTCTGAAAATGTTCTGTTAAGCATAGGAAATCACATGAGTTAATATTGTCTAAAACGAGTTCTAATTCATTAATATTTTTTCTTAATGACCGTACATTTTGATGCACAACTTTTATAGTTTTTCTAGAGGTTAATTTCCTTGAACTTGTGAAGTGTTCGTTCTTTGTTCTCACTGGTTTCGATTGGAGAATATTTGAGTTTTCCTTTTGAATAAAAAATTACTTCAAAAGGAAAACTTAAATATTCTCCAGTTCCATTCTCTCCAGTTCCATTCTCCAGACACAGTTCCAAGAAC
Source organism: Rutpela maculata (assembly GCA_936432065.2). Classification (NCBI taxonomy): domain Eukaryota; kingdom Metazoa; phylum Arthropoda; class Insecta; order Coleoptera; family Cerambycidae; genus Rutpela; species Rutpela maculata. The sequence continues at coordinate 132,544,699 of OW386287.2, read as the reverse complement.
TTCTTATTAGCCTCAATACAAACAATATAGAAACAACACAGGATATTGATAGTAACGTGGTTAAGTTACAGAAAGCCTTCGTTTCAAGTTATGAGGATTCTTGTCCCTTAAGGGAAGTCGGAACGGGGCATGCAAAGTGGAGCAAAGAACTCGACCGGCTAAGAAGGAAGACAAGAAAACTTGTCAATAAAGCGATGGAGTCTAAAAGTGCCGAAGACTGGGAGGCATACAAGAACAGTCAAAAGCTGTACAAAAAGACCATTCGCGAAAGTCGAAGAGCGTTATGGAGATCTTTCTGCAGCTTTCTGCTTTCTGCCTCAGCAGCTCGGCTCAATAAGATACTCTCCAAAGATCCCCAACAACAACCAGGACTCATGAAACGAGAGGATGGCTCCTTTACAATCAACCTCTCTGAAACTTCTGAACTCCTGTTAAAACAATGTTTCCAGGCAGCACTGTGTCGTCCTGTATGGACTGGAACAACGTATGCGAATGGGACAGTGGACGATGCAAAAGTAGCCTGGGCGATCAACACCTTCCTCCCCTTTAAGTCACCAGATGGTGTCTTTCCAGCTCTCACATATGTAAAGATGGCATCGCCCGATGCAGACACAATTGATTCGTCTGCACCAAAGTGTTGTAAAAAGTGTAAAACGTAGCCCAAAGTGGTCCAAAATGTTGCATATGCGGTACAGTGTCTCATAACCGTTGTGCAGTATATTTAAAACATGTTAAGTTTGTGGATGAAAACACAATTATTTGTTGTGAACCTGAAAGCAAATCAGCAGACCTTGACATGACCTTCAGCAGCGCCAAGGATGAATTTAGTGAAGCAAATGAGGTATTCTATTTGAAAGATATTATCAGTCAAAAGGACTTAATCATAAGAAATCAAGTAGATACGATATGTTCTTTGAAAGATCAAATCGATCTATTAAACAAGTTACATCAATTAAAAGAGTCAGTTCCAAAAATTGCATATGACAGGTGTAATACAACACCATCAGTGGATCATACAGCAAGTGTTGCGATCTGTAAAAATTCCAAGGAACTTTAAACCCAAATCATATTGTAGATAAGAAAGTGACCACGCAGAAATCAAAGGAAATTAATAAACCTAAAAGGACTACTCGCCAGCATGCCAATAGTGGGGACAAAGTGTGTGTTAGCACTCAAAATAAAATCAGTCAACCGACCACCGTAGACACAGCTAAAATGCTAGTCTCTGTGTGCCAGGCACCGACAATAAGCGGTGTTGCCGTGTCTAATGCTCTTTCCCTAGCCGTCGCTCAAGCGAAATGTAACGAATTCATTCATTTAAATGACGAACCTTTTACAGAGGTAATAAATTAAAGAAAACAGAATAAACGTCAAAATAAACCCATAATTGGCAACAACGAAAATTTAACTACGAAAATAATTTTGAGAAAGTCATTTCTTCATGTCTACAAGCTTCACCCAGATTTCAAACCTGAGGAGCTTTTGAATATTCTGAAGCCAGTATTTCCGGAAGAAAATGAATTCAAGGTATCCACAATATCGTTTAAAGTTACTATTGATGAATGCAACCTAGAGACTGCTTGGGATCCTAAAATATGGCCGAAGGGAGCGATGGTTAACCAGTTTTTTCACCCGAGGATACCAAGAATCCCTGTGAAATAATAAGTTCATTAAAATCCGACCTTGATAATGGTGCGGTAAGCGTTTTTCATGTAAATGTTCAATGTTTGTCTACCAAATTAGATTTGTTGTCTTTATATCTCGAAAAACAATCATGACATAATATGTTTATCCGAACATTGACTCGATAAAAATTATATCATGTCTGTAAATTTACCTGGCTACAGTCTAGCAACTTTCTTCTGTAGAGAGCAAACGGTCCATGGGAGCGTTGCAATATTCACCAATAACAATATAAATGTTAAACCTGTCAATTTAGATCTTTTCTCCAGAGAATTACACAGAGAATTTTGTGCTATTGAACTCACTAAAAGTAAAACAATCAGCATTACCTTATACTGATCTATCAATGGTAATATAGATATATCTTTTGATTTGTTGGAGAAATTGCTGATACACTGCTCTAACAAGTTCAAGAATACAATCACGATTGGTGACTATAATATTAATTTCCGCAAGACTTCGTCGATTTTAAATGAATTAGTATGCTTGATTACGTCTTTTGGTTTAGAGATAACAATCTCTGACTTTACAAGAGTTACTCCACAGTTTTCAACTTGTATAGATAATATTTTAACCAACTGTAAGGTGTGGAAACGTAAAATAACAGAATATGGCATCACGCAACTAAGAAAATCGCTTACCGAAATTGTTTGGTGGGGCGAGCGTAGAGGCGACTTCAATGTGAATGTCAGTAGATATTCCGTTGAAGCAACGTCGAGCGCGGTTAGTACTTGGATGGGTGACCCACCTATCTTGGGAAATACAGCGTTCTCGTCCCACCTTCTAGCGGCTTGTATATCAGTGTATACGCGGAAGTTACGTAATTTCAGACGAGGATTACGTAGTGGATATACCATCCTTCGGAGGGGATGTAAAGCAGGCGGTCCCTGGTCTATTAAATGTTAGGCAAGTAAAAGATCCCTACTCTTCTTAAGGGAAGAGGTTCGGCAAAATTTCCAGGTTGGGGGTAGCTCGTCTCCTGGCGTCGGTGATAGGCCCTGGTAGCGGAAATAGGCCGACGTTAAATAAAAAGATAAAAAAAAAAAAAATTGTTTGGTCTTTTTTCGAGAGCCCATTAACTCATTCTAATTTGCTTGCCAATTTTCACACAAACTTATGCGGCCTTAATAATAAAGCACTTCCCGTTGAGAGCCCATATGACGAATAATTGTAAATTTCCAGTGAAATGGTTTAATGACGATCTAAGAAAGATGAGGGACACAGTGTCGTCTGTGACTCCTCAAAAGACCCACGTCTTATTTCATCTTTTAAGACACTTAAAAAAGAATATAAATTTAAAATTTCTTCTGCTAAGAAAAATCGCTATAACGAATTTATTGCACGGTCTGACAACAATGTTCGCGATCGTTGGCACTTGGTAAATTCCGAAAGAAATAAAAAGAAATTCAATACAGCTGACCATGGTATTGAAGCTACTGATTTTAATGATTTTTTCTACTGTAGCTGAAAATATAATTAATACACTACCCAACAATACATTTCAGAAGAGTGCAGTTGACTATATGAATGGTGTGAAAACTCCGAGCATAACTTTTTTTATGAAACCAATTACAGAGAGCGAAGTCATCGAGGCTACAGAAAAATTGAAAAACTCATGCTGCACAGATATTTATGGCATGAATAGCAAAATCATCAAAGATACTTTAGATGTCATTGTTCGTCCTCTAACCTGCTTACTTAATACTTGTATATGTAAAGGTAATTATCCTGATGCCTTCAAAATTACAAAAGTGATACCAATTTTTAAAAAGGGTGATATTTCAATAATAGAGAACTACCGCCCCATATCCATCATCCCCATAATCTCTAAGATTTTTGAAATAATATTGAAAACACGGCTGATGCTTTTTTTTTAATCTGATAATGTCCTAAACTTTTGTCAGTTTGGCTTCAGAAGTAAGTGTAGCACATCCCAAGCAGTTTTCAAAGTTGTGAGCGACATAGTCAATGGTCTTGAGAGTGAAAAATTTGTTTCAATCACACTATGTGATCTCTCAAGGGAGTTTGACTGTGTTTCACGATACCTTGTTAAAGAAGTTGTACTGTTATGGAATTAGAGGTTTAGCCCAAATATTTTTTAGGTCATATTTAGAAAACAGAAAACAAACTATATGTATAAAAAATAATTTTTCTGATTTTAATCCAGTTATACATGGAGTACCTCAAGGTTCAGTTTTGGGGTTATTTATTATATATATCAACGACCTATTCCATAACATGTTTTCCAATGCTACACAGAGCATTTGCAGATGACACAACGATAATAAATTCAGGTTCAGACATGGATGACCTCATGCTGAAAACTACCGACACTGTTTCTGAAGCCAAACAATGGTTTACATCTAGTAAGTTAAAACTTAATGAGGAAAAAACACAAAACCTAATATTTTCTACAAGTCGAACAGTCACTAAAGGTAATAGCGCAAAATTGCTCGGCATCACCATTGACGACAGACTAATTTGGTCTTCACACATCGCACAGTTGAGTCGCAAACTATCGAGCTCTGTATTTGTATTACGGAATCTAACGAAATCGTTATCTATGGAAACTCTGAGAATGAGCTATTTGGCGCTATTCCATTCTCATATAAGTTATGGCACACTGCTGTGGGGTAATTCTTGTTACGTGGAAAAAATTTTCCGGCTTCAAAAACAAGCTGTTAGAATAGTGGCTGGTGCAGGCTTCAGATACCACTGCAAGCCAATTTTTAAAATCCTGAATATAATGCCTTTGCCGTGTTTATATATATATATATCTCGTTATTAGAAATTTATAAAAATAAAAATCAGTTTTCAACAAATTCTGACGTTCACAACTATCACACTAGATCTGGAAGTGATCTCCGAACCCCACGCTATCGACTTTCGAAGTCAACTAAAAATTCTTTTGATATTAAATTGTTTAATCGCCTACCTAATCACTTAAAAAATTTGAATAACCCTAATCAATTTAAAGTGGTAATGAAAAAGCATTTCCTTACTCACTGTTTTTATTCAGTTGAGGAATATATTCAAGCCCCCTTTGATATGTAGTTTACAGTAATATATAATGCATTACTTAATGAAAACGCTTACCGTCATCACCATTACATAAGTTATTGTATGTTTTTTATCACGTTTTTATATAAATATTCTTGTTTTTATATAAGTATTTTTGTGTTAGTTATCTTTTTTTAATTTTTAATATGTGACTGCATGCATCTCAATGCATTCATAGACTCTATTAGAGTAATTTTTCCTTGACTTGCCAAAAGTATTGTATTATATAACTTGGTCCAATAAATTTCTATTTCTATTTCTATTTCTACTCCAGTGGGGGCTGGAATATATACACCACCACCTGGTGCATACTTACCGGGCGTTCATTGCTTTTAAATACACCCCGGTGAAGTGGAGGGAAATAAAGGTAATATTCATACCCAAACCAGGACGTACGGACTACTCCCTACCAAAATCATATCAGCCCATCAGCCTCTCCTCCTTCCTATTGAAAGGTCTGGAGAGACTGTGTGATCGAGAAATTAGAGATACAGTGTTAGTTTTACATCCACTACATCCAAATCAACACGCTTACATCCCATGGAAATCAACAGAATCGGCACTTCACTCCGTGGTATCTCGTATCGAGAGATCGGCGGATATGAAAATGTCTACCCTGGGAGCATTTATTGACATCGAAGGTGCTTTTGATGAAACAACCTTCGAGAGTATGAGGGATAGCCCTCCAAACGCATGGTGTTCCTGTAGAAGAACGCACTACCGGGCGTCAAAATGACGCGACACCAATTTATTTCTCAGGGGGCGCCAGTCGCGTATTACCCCGTTCTTCTACCTCCCAGGCGGGTTCGAGATAAGATGCACTTCGGTAGCCGAGTAATGGGACCAAGGCGGCACTACCACAGATCGGAAATTACGCTCTCTCTGGACCCGAATTCCCTCGTTAGGGGTTTAGGCACCTCTTAATTTCCTGAATTTTTGCATAAAAAAATCCCAACCGAAGAATTTCTCTGCGGAGGGATTAGTTTTGGTACGCGAAAATCACGTTTTGGTCCATTAATAACGGAATATATTTCTCAAAAAACGCATAAAAAAATCCCTATCAAACCTTCGTAAAGCAACCAGAAGGTCGAACGTTAATGCGAATTAACTCGACACATCCGGCTTTCTATACGAAAGTTCCAGGGATTATAGATCGTCAACAGGCCTCAAGATCAATTAAGAAATGTTAGTTCAAGGAATCCGTTTATTTAACAGAATTGGTTATACAAAATTCTCAAGAAAGAATCGTGCCTTCCCCAATCAAGGTAGTGACTTTCAGACCATACAAGCGAGAGCGCTCACGCTAACGATCGATTAGGTAGAAAAGATTCATACGTACCTTCTCAGAATCAAAATGTGAGCTTTTAGAATCATTTCAGACTCTGGGTAAATGAATAATTAAGGCTGACTGAAATTAACTTAAAAAAGTTTTACTAAATGAATTTAGTTTCGCTAGAGACTACTTAGCTTTAAAGTTCTTGTATCGTGGAGATTCACGTACTCAAACACATTCAGAGGACTTATTACTGCATAAGTTGAGTGGCGTTCGATCAGTCCACGACTTACTAACCCTTATCACAGTCGATTAATATTATCGATTTGGCAGCGTCTCACCTTCGAGCGACTTTTAGGCAAAATTGAATTTTTGGATTTTTATGCACAAGGCGTTTTCCTCTATAACTTTGTCATTTGAAAAGCCCTGTTATTGGCTTTTCTACCATCGCTTTGTCTGGACCACTCAACGTGCTCGACCAAATTGCGAGCCGCTGGGTCAATCCAAACTCTTTCTATGCGAGAAACCGGCCTTGTACATGTGCATTGATTTTTATCAATTTTTGCTTATCGGCACTACGCCGGCTTTGACAAAATCTTCTATTTTGCCTTTCGGATGCAGTGCATCGTTAAAATGTTATGCTCATACTTTAGAATTGGGCTTTCAATGACCGTACCTCAAAGGTCAATGTCTTTGGTTGAGGAATAAAAAATAAAAAAAATAATTTAAATTATATTTTCGTGGTACTTTTTAAACTGACTTTGTGGTACTTTTGAAAAATCCATTTTAAGACCAATTTTAGCGTACTTTTGAAAAATCGATTTTCGAGCCAAATTTCAAGGTACTTTTGAAAAACTAATCTGCGGGTGAAATTTTGGCGTACTTTTGAAAAATCGATTTTCAAGCCAAATTTCAAGGTACTTTTGAAAAGTTAATCCGCGGGTGAAATTTTGGCGTACTTTTGAAAAATCGATTTTCAAGCCAAATTTCAAGGTACTTTTGAAAAGTTAATCTGCGGGTGAAATTTTGGCGTACTTTTGAAAAATCGATCTTCAAGCCAAATTTCAACGCAGTTTTGAAAAATTAGTCTGCAAGTGAACTTTTGGCGTACTTTCGATAAATCGATTCCTGGGCCAAATTTTGACGCCCTTCCAAAAATATTATTTTTCAAAGTCCAATTTATGGTACCTTTGAAAAAGTATATTATTCATAAATCTTTGTCATTATATACTTCTACTCTCATATTCTGAACCAAAAACATTTTTCTTAAGTGAAAATTCGGTGTTTCTTCGAATTTTCACCTGGTCATTTCCAACGCCTTCTAGAACCCAAAACGGTCCTTATGGACTGATCTGCGCCTCTGCAGACTCCCAAAAATGTCTTTAAATGAAATTTTTGCCTAAGTCGAATTTTGATTATGTCTTCAACTTAGGACGATTTTGGAGAGTTCTACAACACTCCCCTCCTTTGGTTGAATCTTTTCTACTCATCGATTGCCTTTAATTTCCATATTCACTTGTATGTCTGTATGCCTTCATTTGACGGTCTGACCTATGGTACAGATGTTTTAAAAATAACGGCCTTAATTGGGGCAGACGGCTGATTCGCCTATCTAACTTAAAAATAAATACATTTTTTAAACAATACGACAAGTTGATACAACATTTTTATCAACTTAATTACACCCGCGTCGAGGTGCGAAGCGAAGCGAAGCGTAGCACAATTTTGATTAGCGTCCACTCTCACTAATTCGTTGCACTCGCTTTTTCGCCCTGGTCTCGCTCTTGCTTAACTTCGGCCCTTTCTAGAAGAGGCTGTCTATATCTCCATGCCGCAGCTTGGACGGTCCTCGCCTTTGAGTTCCAGACTTCACCATGCCGCGCCCTTGCGACAGGCTGGGTCATCTTTCCATTTTTGCACATGGAAAATGCAGTTCTGCAACTAGATTGACTTTTTAGCAAGTCGTCGACTGGGACGCGTCGACTAACAAACACAATGTGTTGTTTTTAATGAAATATTTTTCTAACATGAATTTTGTTAACTTATAATGGTTAGAAATTGGTTCTTCGTAAGGTAGATTGAATCGGCTTACGATACTCGTGCGGTCATCACTACTTTGTGAAAAAAGTATAAAAAAAAAATTGAAGCGTCTTCTTGAGCGAAGAACGGCTTCTGAAACTCGTCTCGTAGTTTCTACTTCGTAAGGTAGATTAAATCGGCTTACGATACTCGTGCGGTCATCACGACTTGTGAAAAAAGTATAAAAAAAAAATTGAAGCGTCTTCTTGAGCGAAGAACGGCTTCTGAAACTCGTAGTTTCCATTTGGGGTATACGTTAATTTTGTTGACTTAAAATGATTAAAATAGAAGTTGTCTTCTTGCATAAGAAAAAACAGCTTCCGAAACTCGTACTGATTCGTACTTATGCCTACGTCCATTACTCGAACTTGGCGGCTCTCGCTCTTGAGAAGCTAGGCTTACCGGATCGCGCTCTTGCGTCGGGTTCGCCGTCTTTCCATGTCTGCTCATGGAGTAGACTTTAAATCTTCGATTCGACCGCATATAGGTCAAAATCGCCACTTAGAATTTTGAGAAAAAATATAAAAAAAAAAAAGCGAAAACGGCTATTAGCCGTGGTCGACCTCAGAAATATCTAGAGGTGACTCTTCTATGTCTGGCTCATCTCGAGCATCATCGGGATCTCGACTTATTACATCCTGCTCATCTTGAGCTCTTGCGGGAACATTGATTTGAACTAGTGTGGTATCGCTACGTCGCTCTGACCTGGGCGCGATCTCATTGTCTGATGAGGAAGCGTCGTCACTAAGATGAGTTTCATCCGGACTATCTTCTGATTCTTCAGACAATTCCAATTCAACATCGGGGTCTCCCTTAGGTGCCGGCCTGATGGCGTCGACATGTAATCTCGTCGAAGTTACCCCCTTGTGAATGAGGTAAACTTCATTGGACAATCTCTTTAAAACCTTGTGTGGCCCACTCCACGACGGTGTGAAGGTATGATCCTTCCTGATCCTTTTAGTCATTACCATATCTCCCACTTTATATACGACCGGCGTTACCGCCACTTTGGGCGCGTAACGCCATTGGTAATTTGTTTGATTTTTACGAATCTCCTTGACTCTTTCAAGGCGGGGAACGTCCGCTTGATTACGACGTTCTTGTCTATAAGCGAACATATTCCAATCACCAATCTGCGGTAATTCATAGCCGAGTACTACGAAACTGGGCGTATGCCCCGTAGCGGCGTTTTTTCTTGTTCTCAAGATATATGCCATCTGACTAACATGTCGATCCCACTCGTCGTTGGGTGAACCATATAATAAGGTTTTTAAGATCTTCTTAGCTTCTTGCACCCTCCTTTCTATTGGATTGGCCTGTTGGTGGTAAGCTGCTGTGAAGAATCTTTCAATATTGTTACGTGTACAGAACGTATCGTAAAAGCCGGAATTGAAGTGGCCTCCCTGGTCGGAAATGATGACCCTCGGAACGCCATATCTCGCCACTAGTTCCTCTTCGATAAATTGTGCTATTGTTTTTCCACTGACTTGGGTGAACGCCTTGGCTTCGACCCACTTACTAAATACATCCTCTACCATTAATATATATCGGTTATCTGCATCTTTGGTTCGCTGAAGCGGTCCGATTACATCGACGCTTAGAACTTCGAACGGATGCGATGGAGCATGGCTTCTGAGAGGAGCCTTCGGTTGTGATTGTCTGCTTTTTACGGAATTACAAATAATGCACTCATTTAAATATTTGTTAACTAGTCTCGACAAATTATTAAAATAATAGCGGCCCGAGATGATTCTAACAGTTTCATCGCGGCCGGGGTGACCTACTTCCGGTCGGTCGTGAAAATGAGATATTACTCTCATGACCATACGTTTTGGTACGTATAATTTTTCTTTGACATTTTCGCCGTTCGTCCAAAGTGTGCCGCCTATCACTTGTCGTGTATTGACGAATTTCACCTCTGCCTCGGTTTTATCTGCTTGTCGCACTAGAGTATTCCATCGTTCAATTTGGTCTTGGATATCTCTGGAGTGCGTTTGCGCTTCTCTGACCTGATCGTTTAATTCCAATGTGGTAATCACTGATATTCGTTCCTTGTACGAGAATTTTGGTGGATACATCCTTTCCTCTTCGTCGTTTGCTTCGACGTTTGGGCCTTGAGGATTCCTGCTAAGATAGTCTGCCAATATATTTTCCTTGCCGGGACAATGTTCTATGGTGAAGCTGTATTCCTGAAGTAATAATGACCAACGTGTAAATTTCGTTTTCTCGTCCTTATGCTTATTTAACCATAGTAAAGCTCGATTGTCGGTTTTGACTATAAATGGACGGTCTGCCAAATATATTTTGTATTTCCTTATATAATTAACGACGCTCAAACATTCCAATTCCTTGATATGGTATTTTCTCTCCGTCGGAGATAACGTATTACTAGCATAAGAGACGATGTGCTTCTGGTCATTATCCCCCAATTGATATAATACTGCAGATAATCCTATTAAGGATGCGTCCGTCTGCAGTATGAACATTTTATTGAAATCTGGCCGGTGCAGTCCTAGAGGTTTATTTAATACCTCTTTCAGTAGGATAAAGGATTCTTGGGCTTCTGTATTCCACTTATAGCGCCAGTCCTTCGAGAGTAGTCGGGTCAAGGGCTTAGTAATTATTGCAACATTAGAGATATATTCACGTACCCAATTACATAGGCCAAGGAAACTCTGAAGCTGGCGCCTTGTCGTAGGCACAGGATAGCTCTGTATCTGCAGAATATGTTTTTCTAAAGGTTGAGTAGTATTGGCATTTATCTTATGCCCGAGATAGGTTATACTAGATGTGGCTACCACACATTTTTCTGGTGACACTTTTAAATTATGTAAACGTAGGCGTTCAAAGACGGCTCTCAGATGGTTTACATGCTGATCTATATTTTCACTGTAGATGATAATATCATCGAGATATACTTTGCAGAAATGATGCAAGTAGCCGGTCAATACGTCTCTTGCCATAAATTTTTGGAATGTACATGGAGCGGTCTTCAATCCGAAAGGCATCATGTTAAATCGGTAAGATGCTCCATCTAATGTTGTAAACGTAGAATAATTTTTTGACGACTCCTCAAGAGGGATTTGCCAATATCCGCTCTTGAGGTCCAACACCGTAAATATGTTGGCGTTTCCTAGATCCTTTATACTCTCGTATATCTTAGGTAAGACGGATGCTTCGTCTTCCGTTACTTCATTTAAGTGACGATAATCAATGCAGAAGCGAGGCTTCTTGCCGGGCCTTTCTATTATAATGGGAGGCGAACTGTACTGAGCGGTACTCGGTTCTATAACTCCGGCTTTCAGCATCTCTTCAATTTGATCGTACATAACTTTTTTCTTAGTAGGAGACATAGGATAAGGTTTGATATTGAACGGGCGGTCGTCTTTAACTTTTATTTTATGTTTCGTTGTCACCGTGGTAGCTTGGGTAGGCACCGCGGTGAACAATTCAGCGAATTCCTCGAATAGAGGTTTTAAATTATCGTTTCCGATGATCAGTTCTTCGGGAAGCCGGCATTGCTTCCTTGCTTGATGTGCCGCTTGATTCCAGAAGACGGTTATTCGCTCTTCAGTGCCGACGTAGACACATTTACGTTGATAATCGAATACGACATTGTGAGCATATAAAAAGGGGGCTCCCAGAATGAGCTCTTCGTTTAAATTTTGAATGACCTGAAACGTGGTCTGAAAGGGTACATCTAGTACATTAACGTTCATGGTCGTAGTCCCGAGGGATTCTACTAAACCATCGCCACAAGCCATAACAAAAGTTTGGGGAGCTGTAAGTTGATCAATGTCGTTCAAAAATTTCGGTTGGATAATATTCCTTGTCGAACCTGTATCCAATAAAGCGTTAACCGCTCGATTATTAATTATAATCTTAATGCGAGGCAGAGGGAAAGCGTCGTTAGTTTGATTGATAGATTCTAATGGAGTGAATCGGTGGGGAGATAGGTTGACTTCTTGATCCTTAAACAGGTAATTAAGGTCAGGAAGGTCATCGAAGTTTTTTAATTTAAACTTCTTGCTTCGGAGCTTCCCCGAGGGTCGCTTCGAGCCTGCTGGGACCTGGTAGGCGGGGCTGGTACAGTTCGGCCTGGGCCATCGCCTCTGACCCCCGCTTGGTTTCCCGTATTCATATTACGATAGGGATTGTTTGGGCATTCCGCATGAAAATGCCACTGCTCCGTTAGGCAATATCTGCAAGGGCGATACGGGACTCGGGAGTTCCTTACGTCTCCAGTACCCCTTCTCGGTATATCCCCTCTGGGCAGCGAGGAAATATTATTTGCAAAATGCACCCTTGGTGCTGGCGGATTATCTCTTCTTTGAGATCCATTGAATGGTGTCCTAGATGCACCAAAGGAACTGGAGGACGGCTTCGCTAATGCGGAGGGTTCCGTTCTCCAGTTATTGCTCGATTGCTGATTCCCTTGAGCTGAAGCGGTAGAGGTGGACGCTTCTTGGTCCTTGCTTTTTTTTGCATTTTGCAGAGTCTCGAATTGTTTATTCTCATCCATGATTTTGGCCATTTGTTCGGTCATCGTCACTAGTGTATTTGTATCTAGTATGACGGCACTCTTTAGGAGCATTTTCATATCAGGTCTCAACTGATTGAAGATGGTAGCCGCCTTCATCGCCTCCGGCTTAAACGGATCGATCCTCTTGAAGAGGCATACCTTCCTGGAAATAAATACTGACGTACTTTCCTCGGCATCTTGTTTCTTGCCATATAAATTAGCTACTGCTTCGGTGAGTACTTCACCTGAATCGTAACGGCTTCTGAACCGCTCGAGGAATAGAGGATACGTGGTAATTAGGGTTCGGTATTGTTCGAACCATTTCCTGGCATCGTCTTTGAGCTGTTCTGATATTTTATATAGACGGTCGTTATCCTGCGTAATCCGTACTCGGACGAAAAATTCCTCCATATGATGAATGAAGGTTTCAGGGTCTTCGTGTTCGAAGCCATGAAATTCCGCATTTGGATGCTTCGACCGATACTTATGCTCGTGTGTGGCTTCGCTTAGAGCTTTGGCAAGACCTGCTGCCATTTGGGCGAACACTTGTTCTGAGGAGGGCTGTATGACTCCTTCAGTGGTACTCGGGCCTACCCCCGAACTACCCAGTACATCCTCCGCGCACGGCCTCTCTAACCCTCTAGAGACGTTGTCCATCACAGATGTCGGCTCGTCGTAAAACTGGAAAGGCGTTGATTCATCCATATCCTTTCCAGAAAGCCCTGCTGACTAACAACTCCCCACGTTGGGCGCCATGTAGAAGAACGCACTACCGGGCGTCAAAATGACGCGACACCAATTTATTTCTCAGGGGGCGCCAGTCGCGTATTACCCCGTTCTTCTACCTCCCAGGCGGGTTCGAGATAAGATGCACTTCGGTAGCCGAGTAATGGGACCAAGGCGGCACTACCACAGATCGGAAATTACGCTCTCTCTGGACCCGAATTCCCTCGTTAGGGGTTTAGGCACCTCTTAATTTCCTGAATTTTTGCATAAAAAAATCCCAACCGAAGAATTTCTCTGCGGAGGGATTAGTTTTGGTACGCGAAAATCACGTTTTGGTCCATTAATAACGGAATATATTTCTCAAAAAACGCATAAAAAAATCCCTATCAAACCTTCGTAAAGCAACCAGAAGGTCGAACGTTAATGCGAATTAACTCGACACATCCGGCTTTCTATACGAAAGTTCCAGGGATTATAGACCGTCAACAGGCCTCAAGATCAATTAAGAAATATTAGTTCAAGGAATCCGTTTATTTAACAGAATTGGTTATACAAAATTCTCAAGAAAGAATCGTGCCTTCTCCAATCAAGGTAGTGACTTTCAGACCATACAAGCGAGAGCGCTCACGCTAACGATCGATTAGGTAGAAAAGATTCATACGTACCTTCTCAGAATCAAAATGTGAGCTTTTAGAATCATTTCAGACTCTGGGTAAATGAATAATTAAGGCTGACTGAAATTAACTTAAAAAAGTTTTACTAAATGAATTTAGTTTCGCTAGAGACTACTTAGCTTTAAAGTTCTTGTATCGTGGAGATTCACGTACTCAAACACATTCAGAGGACTTATTACTGCATAAGTTGAGTGGCGTTCGATCAGTCCACGACTTACTAACCCTTATCACAGTCGATTAATATTATCGATTTGGCAGCGTCTCACCTTCGAGCGACTTTTAGGCAAAATTGAATTTTTGGATTTTTATGCACAAGGCGTTTTCCTCTATAACTTTGTCATTTGAAAAGCCCTGTTATTGGCTTTTCTACCATCGCTTTGTCTGGACCACTCAACGTGCTCGACCAAATTGCGAGCCGCTGGGTCAATCCAAACTCTTTCTATGCGAGAAACCGGCCTTGTACATGTGCATTGATTTTTATCAATTTTTGCTTATCGGCACTACGCCGGCTTTGACAAAATCTTCTATTTTGCCTTTCGGATGCAGTGCATCGTTAAAATTTTATGCTCATACTTTAGAATTGGGCTTTCAATGACCGTACCTCAAAGGTCAATGTCTTTGGTTGAGGAATAAAAAATAAAAAAAATAATTTAAATTATATTTTCGTGGTACTTTTTAAACTGACTTTGTGGTACTTTTGAAAAATCCATTTTAAGACCAATTTTAGCGTACTTTTGAAAAATCGATTTTCGAGCCAAATTTCAAGGTACTTTTGAAAAACTAATCTGCGGGTGAAATTTTGGCGTACTTTTGAAAAATCGATTTTCAAGCCAAATTTCAAGGTACTTTTGAAAAGTTAATCCGCGGGTGAAATTTTGGCGTACTTTTGAAAAATCGATTTTCAAGCCAAATTTCAAGGTACTTTTGAAAAGTTAATCTGCGGGTGAAATTTTGGCGTACTTTTGAAAAATCGATCTTCAAGCCAAATTTCAACGCAGTTTTGAAAAATTAGTCTGCAAGTGAACTTTTGGCGTACTTTCGATAAATCGATTCCTGGGCCAAATTTTGACGCCCTTCCAAAAATATTATTTTTCAAAGTCCAATTTATGGTACCTTTGAAAAAGTATATTATTCATAAATCTTTGTCATTATATACTTCTACTCTCATATTCTGAACCAAAAACATTTTTCTTAAGTGAAAATTCGGTGTTTCTTCGAATTTTCACCTGGTCATTTCCAACGCCTTCTAGAACCCAAAACGGTCCTTATGGACTGATCTGCGCCTCTGCAGACTCCCAAAAATGTCTTTAAATGAAATTTTTGCCTAAGTCGAATTTTGATTATGTCTTCAACTTAGGACGATTTTGGAGAGTTCTACAACATTCCCAACACATTTAGTGAACGGATAACAAACATGCTCAAATGGAGACCCGTCCGAATAAATGTGGGGAACATAGATATTAGAGGCATGGTCAATAGAGGCTCTTCACAGGGTGCCGTCGTATCTCCCCTACTGTGGGTTATGATCGCCGACAGCCTCCTACACCGCCTCCATGACTCTGGTGTCTTCACAATAGGTTACGCAGATGACATTACCATCTTGCTAAATGGAAACTTTGAGGGCTTGCTATGCGAACTTATGCAAACAGCCCCCAAGTTGTTCGATAATTGGTGCACAGAACACTTTCTCTCGGTTAACCCCCAGAAAACTGAGTTAGTACTATTCACCAAAGGGAACTACCAAATATGAAAATGCCCAAATTATCGGGCACTCAACTTTACTTAGCGAGTGAGGTCAAGTACCTGGGGGTCATACTTGATCACACTCTGAATTAGAAGAGACATGTGGAAGTTAAGATAAACAAGGCATGTGCGGCATTCTGGTAGGGTCGCAGGGCGGTCGGTAGGTCCTGGGGTTTCTCACCCAAAATCTCCCTCTGGCTGTACACTGCTGTGATAAGACCCATGCTTTGTTACGCAGCTGTAGTCTGGTGGCCCAGAGTAAGGCAAAATAATAGCACCATCTCAACTGGAGCATGTTCAAAGACTGGCATGTCTCTGCGTTACTGGTGAGATGAAAACGACGCCTACAGCTGCAATGGAGACTATACTCCGCATCCCCCCTCTAAATCTGTACAAAGAGGAGGTGGCGTTGAGGACTGCTCTGAGATTGCAATCTGTAGGACGATGGTATATTAAGGGCACGGCTACGGGACATGCCCGTATCTTAGAGGAGGCTACAAAACAAATTCCTCTCCTGGGAATGGGAACCGACCGTATCCCCCCTATATATAACTTCAACAAGAACTGGTAAGCTTGAATGTGTCCTGTAATGACGAGCCTGATATATCAATCTACACCGATGGTTCAAAAATTGACTGTGGATCAGGAGCTGGGGTCTACTCAGAGGACCTAGATCTACACTTGATAATACCGCTAGGCACACATGCCACTATCTTCCAGGCGGAACTAGTAGGGATCCTGCAAGCGGTTATAAAAACCACGAAGGCAAACGTCAGTGGTAAAATGGTGCGCATATCAACGGACAGCAGAGCAGCCCTGCTTGCCCTAAATAATTGTAGGACAGGCTTGGGGCTGCTTCAAAACAATAGTGTCCAGCTCCGTTAGGTGAAAGGACATGACGGAATTCAGGGTAACGAAGAAGCGGACGCTTTAGCCCGCAAGGGATCTGAGAGCATTCTGCATGATCCGGAACCTGCAATAGCGCTCTCAGATTCAGTCCACAGTTCCCTGCTAAAGAACTATACACTCAAACGCCATGCGGACTGTTGGGGTGGTCTGAGCAGCTGCAGACATAGCAGAATGGCTTTGGCTACACCCAGTCATAAGCTAGGTAAACACTGTCTCCAGATGTCCAGGAGTAATCTGCGCATTTATGTA
This sequence comes from Rutpela maculata, assembly GCA_936432065.2. Lineage (NCBI taxonomy): Eukaryota > Metazoa > Arthropoda > Insecta > Coleoptera > Cerambycidae > Rutpela > Rutpela maculata. The sequence continues at coordinate 132,527,781 of OW386287.2, read as the reverse complement.
GAGTTACTAGCAGGACACTGCAGACTAAACAAACACCTCCATACACTGGGAGTTATAAACAACCCCAAGGGTAGAGGGTATAATCTGGATGACGGGACTACCGAGCATGTGCTCTGCAACTGCCCTGCTCTCTCAACAGTGGGACTTCTGACCCAGTATGGCCAGCATAGTTGGTGTCTCACCTGGCCTTCTCCTCAAATACATCACAAGTGTTGGTTGGCTTGAGGAATGAGAGGCTCGACGGACATGCCACCACTTACGGGGGCAGCATAATGGGCCCGTCTATGAGGCCTGAGTGCACGTGAGCGTAAACTCACCCCCCGCCAAACAATCCAGATCCAGATCCAACTAACATAAAAAATACTAGTCTGAATGGAATTTCTAACGTTAAAGCCATTACACTATCCAAAGCATTTTATTCTGTAAATTAATTTCTGTCTCGTGTGTTTTAATAACTAAATTGCTCACTAATATTTTAGTCCTGGAGGAGGCTGGAATATTTGGTGTGACGCTGCCTCTAAAGTAATTTCCACAAACACCAAAACACTACACTTCGACATGGATTTAACCAACCATGCTGACATCATCTGCAGATAATTAAAATTCATGAGTTTTAAACATGAGATGGTTCACGGAACGCGGGTCGAGTGATAGTATTAGTATTTGACCTATCCTATATCCTGTATGTGATTACCTGGACCAATAAATGCATTGTCATTTTCATTATTCTATTAATAATTTAGTACAAATACCCGTTCTTAGAACGGAATGACGTATTTGTGAAAGGAGAAACTATTGTGACAATTAGAATAATTTACACTCTCTTTCACTTCATTAGAGGTGGTTTATGAAAATTTACCAGTTGTTTTTATAAGTATCTCATAAGCATCAACTGTGCTAAATTTGAGCCTCTTAGGTGTACTGGAAATAGAAGAGACCGTTGTAACCTTTAGGTTAATTGAAATCCTCCTTCATCCTCTTGGGGGTGGTTTTTGATCATTTACTTTACGTTATATCCACCTTTGGCAGTCACACTATCCTATGTTAAGGAATTGATATTAACAAATTAATAATTTCCATATAAAATAGTTCCTTTAAAGAAAAGTTTAACCATATTATTTGTATGGAAATGTTTGATGGCCTTTATGAGCAAAACTTATTTAAAAAATTAATGATCTGTTACCTTTTTATGATAACACAAATACGTTGAATAGATTCTAACAGCTTTTCAAAATTAAGGCATTTTGCTTTTAACTGATTGGATGCCGTATATAAAATATTTCTATACAGCCCATAAAATATTTCTTCTAAAATAGAAAAACCTTGACTCTTTATATAATATAAATATATTAAGGGTCAACATCAATTGATTGATTACGAGAATAATGGTGTATCGTGTATATTAAATAAACCTAAAAATACCATTCCATATTATGAGACTGTGTTCACTTTCATCGTAGGTTTTAACTTTATATATGCATACAGGATGTTCCGTAATTAACTCAAAGAGCAAAACGTCCCTGAACCAGGGCAAAATATATGTAGTGGAAGACCAGACCCTCTGAATTCGACACCCTCTATACAACTCGCGAACACCCACCTAAAAAATAGGTAATCTGATGTAAAATAACCTGCTAAACTTGATTTTTGAATTCGCCCATTGATTTGAGATTGCCAAAATGACCAAATTGGCAATTTTCTAAAAAAAATAAAAATTATGTGTTATTTTTTGTTTTTCATATAACACGTCATATATTTTTTATTTTACTTCAGAATTTTTTAATTTTTTTACATAATATTCTCTAACTATTCTTTGATATGTTGAAAGTAAAAACTTTACCTAAAAAATAATTAGTTGGCAAAAAAAAAATAACAACTTTTCTTTGACGCAAAATCTTTAAAATTTGCAGAGTAAAATGTCCGATCGAGGTATCTTTTTTATTTTTAAAGTTAGGTGCCTACTATAATCGAAGAAAATGTTCCGAATGAACTAAATAAAATCTTTTATAAGAAGTTTTTTTTGAAATTTTGCTCCCTTATCGAAATATTCATTAATTGTTTCAGCGTCCGAACGAATGCGCGCTACTATGAATCGGCCGCAATCGCATCTAGAGCTAAACGCAGACACGTGCCGGGTCGCCGGGTGATTATTATTTTCCAGTATCCATTTATGTTAAGTTGAAAGTGCTTTTTGTCTCAGTCCTTATATTTAGTGCGTTATAAAGACATAGTTTGGCATAATAAATTATAATTACTCGGATAGGAAATCAAAGGAAACAAGCTAAAAACGTACTCTTCGCCTGTTAACTGGATTTTTATATAATTGTTATACATTCAATAGGATACTTTTCGCAGTTTTTTGTAAATAATGTTACTTTTAGACATTTTTAATTTTATAGTACGATCTTAGTTGGTAAAAGACTTGGTAAAAAAACTATACCAAACCCCATTTGGGTTTCGATTCCGAGTCAAAAGAACTACACCACCACCTTACACGTAGAAGAATGTAAATTTTTACATTATAAGACACGAGCTATAAAATCATATTTTCATGGTTGTATATTACATTATGAAATGTATATTTGTAAAATATATAAATAATTAGAAATATTAAAATGAAATATTTCACTAGATTTCTATTCAATTACAAAAACATAAAAATTAAAAAAAAAATTTTTCAACAGTAAAATCACAAGAGCTTTTTTTTATCGGATAAATTTCTCTTTGTAACGAAATAATTTTGCCAATCAGTGCTTTTATGAGAAAAACTGACATGAAAAAATCGCGAGACCGGAGATCGAGCGATTTTGTCAAATGTCAGTTTTTCGAACAAAATTACTGATTGACAAAATATTGAGTTAAAAAGAAATTTATTCATAAAAGAAAAGCTCGAGTGATTTTTGGCAAGATAAATTAACGACAGAATATGTGAACGAACAACAATTAAAAATAATTATAATTTTCTCAAAACGACTCATATCGTACAGTATAATTTCCACAAGACTTAAAAGTTATAGCCGACAGTACAGATTTTAAAATGACGTGCGACTACTAGATATACTCTGCTTTTGAGGAACAGGTATTTTTATCGTGATAAGAAACGATGCACCTTTTTTATCGCTGTCAAAGTGACAAAATGTGACTGTCAAATAGACTTTTTTATATAGGAGTTAATTTATCAAATTTAAATCATTAAGTAATAACATTTTTATTTATCGATCGATTTTGTTCAAATAGGGTTCTTCTTCTAGCTAACACTAATTTACTGTCCAAATTTCAGTACAATCGGAATTTTCTTTCTTCAGTTATCGTGCTTACAAGAAACGTGACGGACGGGCAGACAGACGGACATTTTGAAAGTTGTTCAGAATTTGTTCACTAACACAATGGTATGAAAATTTTTTGTCTGCGAGCGATATTTACGGCTTTAGAAATGTACCGATCAAATGCAAAATCCGATGACATTTCTGTGGCTCTAAAACAATATTTAGAACAGAAAAATTTATTTTTATCACTAAATCCAGTTTACCATGCACAATGTAGAAGATCGTATACCCGAACTGCTTATAAAAGAAAATCAGAAATTGTAAATCCTAGTACAGAGAATACAAGTAAAAAGGGCATTTCTGCAATGTGCTATTTACAAGACAGCCTACCAAATTAAGCCCAGAATTCCAAATATTTTAGATTTTGGATAGTACTTAAAGGAGGAAATCTTATTTCCAAAGATGATTTCAAAAAGCCCAAAACCCAATTTTATTGAGTTAACTCCATTTTGTAAATGTAAATTATATAACTGTACTACAAGCTGCAAGTGTAGCAAAGCAAACGCGCAATGTAACATAAGTTGTTTATGCGAAGGAAAATGTAATCTTTAGTACCCACTTGCTGTTATAATTAATGAAAATATATTTTTTAATGTGTATGTTTCGAGATTATCTACATAATTTTATAACATTTAATTGCAAATAGAAACTAAATAATCCGTAGACTCACTTGATCGCTTAAACGACACCACAGATGGGCGACGTTAACAGAAGTTATGCTTTAAATTAATGCGGACGAGTTGCGCGGCCGCTTCCAACAGCGTCATCTCGTTACATGAGCCGAATTTCCAAAAAATATCTTTATAAAAAAGTTTGTTTAAAGTATATGGAACATTTTTCTCGTTTATACTATAACTCTCTCTTTAAAAATAAAAAAGTTACCTCGATCGGGTATTTTTCAACGCAAATTTTAAAAAACCGCGACAATAGAGGGTAATTATATTTTTTTTAGGCACTATATTATTAGTTACACTATATTCTTTGCCGTCAGCCTGTTCAAGAATATTGGAGGGATAATTTGTAAAATATTGGTCAAAATCTGAATTAAAATAAAAAAGATATGATGTGTTATGTGCAAAACAAAAATTAACACATAATTTTAAAATTTTTCAAAAAATTTGCGAATTGACCGATTTGGCAATCTCAAATTAATGGGCGAACTCAAAAATCAAATCCAGAAGGTCATTTTACATAATATCATCTGTTTTTTAGGTGGGTGTTCGCGAGTTGTATAGACTACTTTTAAAATGCTTCCTACAGATTGGCTGCTCTCCGACTAATGGTGATTACGCACCGTGTAGACACATTTAATAAAATTTGAGTCAGGATGGACACTGTGTCAAAGTAGTAACATTATGTGGTGTTGACACAGGAACCAAATATTGTACCAAAATAGACACTACCCAAATGGCAACGTTTTGGTTTTTTGTACACGCAATATTTCTATGTTGAGCCTATCTTGGAACACCAGATACCAGATACAATTTAGATACACATTACACTTCTCAATAAATGCAATTTGTCCCTTTCAAATTGAGTTTGTTTTCATAGAATTCTTGAGACCTACGCGACAGTTTTCTCGAACATGGTTGGAATTATCAAGCTCTATCAAGTGTACCTTTTTTACATAGAAATTCTCATGCAGGAGTGCTGCATGAGATTTTCTTGTCAAAAGTGCCTTCACGTTTCGTAAAAAAAAAAAGAAAAAATATTCTCCATCAGGTACAGCTTATGAGGGGCTCTGCATGACCTAACATGATGTGATACATAAATTATTGTTTCTTAGCTTAAAAAATGTTTCCTTGCCAAATTGGGAGAATATCGGTCAAGAGGTGGTTGAGATATTGTAAAAAAAAAGAAAAAAAAATCTTGTATCTTTTTTCCACAGCAACAATTTACTAAAGCATGTTTGATTATATCCTCATATTTTGGTCCAAAGAATCTACCCTTGAACTAAGGCCTATTATTAATGGCCCATCCTGTAGAATGGTGAACAGTTATATCACAATATAATCTGACGAAGGGTATAATAATTATATCTAGTTTTTTTATTTAATTTCGACTAATTAATGGTCGCATACCACTAGAAAGTCTAACTTTCCAGTAACAATGTCTAGGATGTGCATTCGGTCATGAACTTTTTTATGTAGCTATTTTCAGGAATTAAAGTGAGGCTAATAGAAAATATGCATCGTTTATTATTTAGTGCAGAAAATAAACATTTATGCAAAATGAATATTGTACAGTGGAAATAAATTTCAGTTAAATACATTTAGTTCCATTATGTTATTAAGAAATATTTGATATTCAATTTTTGGTAAGTGAAATTTCAAGTCTCATAAATGGAGATATATTCCGCATTTGAAATATCCATCAAAATCCACTAATGCATACAATATTTTATTGCGTTTCCATGAAAATTTCATAAAATTTGCTTAATGTGTTATAATCAGTCACACTAAATTCAAGTTATTTATAAAATGAAATGAGGTTACACAAGTGGATGTAAATAAAATTGAGAAGAAGTAGAAGTTCACCTAATTATATAGCAAAGAATGTGAAAAACAACATTTAATTAAATGAATCCGTTTATCATCAGAATTTTTCTAAGAACCGTATTCAAAATTAATTAGAAGAGAAGCTAAACGAGGTTGATAATGTTCTATTTGCAGTTCTGTTATCTTCTTTAGCAAATTACTATTTTTTTTATTAAGTACTATGTAGGTAGTATTATATAATGGTTCGCTAATATTTACTTCAAAGGTACATATCAATTCCAACAAAGTAACATGAGAATTTGTATTTTGTAATAATATATGATTGTTAAATTACAGTACTATAAAGGTGTTTAAAATGTGTAAAAATTTTAATAATTGCCTCTGACAGGCTATATTTATAATACGAATTTTGTAATGTGATAGAAAACTTGAATAAGTCTCCGTTTCTGTGATAAAGTTTCAAAGTTTACCGAATCCAGCCATATTTTTTCAAAAATCTGAGATATCTTTCCTTATTTTGACAAACAAGAAAAATAATATCTTCAATTATAGATGGTAAAAAAATATATGTAAAGGTATTTACACAAATCTTCCGTCCCCTCCCTGTTTGGTGACGTTTTTTTATGTTTTCTATCAGATCACCAACCTGTTTATATTTTTACTAAAAGTATGTCACATATTCTTCCCGGCAATAGTGACAACTACATTGTAATATTATTTCCTCTCGTCGCTTCTTTATTAACTCTTCGTTATAAGCGACACTCTGTATGTTTGCAAAAGAGTATCAGGTTTCCTCCTGGATAATAGTGTAAACTGCATTCCTGATATTATTTCCACCATAGTTTCTTAACTAATTATTCCTCGGATGACCATCATCTATATTTTTCATTATATTACATCGGGTATCTTCCTTGACAGTTATATTAAATGCATGCAAAATATTTTTATCTTCCGTCACACTTTTTTCGTCAATGGGCCTTTCCCACGTTTTTTTTTATTGAATATTTGAGAAGTTCTCTTTAAGAAAACTCACTCGTATTTTTTCTTTTTTGCCAAATTTGCTTCTTGTCTACAGAAAATATTATTATGTTATATGAATTTAAAATTGGCGGCATTATTTCTCCACTAATGACGCATTCGGTTGACGGACCAATCAGTATACTCTAGCACCCTGGGTAGAGACTACATTTGAGAAGATTGTACGTAAAAGTGTTTATCTCTTTCTACCTTTACCGAATTGACAGACATGCCATCAAGCTTTGTTAGTTCTATTAGTCTAGTGACGTGTGATACTTTCGATACACAACATAACCTCATCAAATGTTTTATGTTGTTTTGTTTTCTAGTGTTTTCCAGTGTTTCGTGTTTTTATTTGTGATTGCGAATCTTATTTGGACTATATATAAAAATAGTTGTAAGTCATTGTATTGTACCATCTTGTAAAAATACAAGTGTAAACGCTAGTTTTAAATTATTTACTCAAACATCCTTCAATCATTCGAAAAGCATGGGCTATGGCGTTGAATATAAGCAACATACCGGATTCAGGAAGACATAGAGTTTGTGAAAATCATTTTAATGTAAGAATACACCTTCTTTAAAAAAAACATAACCTATCTGTTTATTTAATACCCATTTTATTTCCATCAGTGTTGCCAAGTGTCAGTTATTTGTTGAAAGCCGGCATGTAAGGTGTGTTTCTTCTGTTAATTATTATCATTTTTATTATAGTAGGTGGTATTATTCAATGGAAATTCATTATTTTCAAAAGCGGAGATAAAAAGTAGACATTCTTTAGTGAAATAATTAAAGCATTTCCTCTAACGTTAAACATTTACATACATTAGGCAACATGGAAATAGTCTCATCGGCAGGTTTCCAGACGAGATGTAAAATTCAGAAATGTCAACAGGTTCGGTTAGTGTTCGTATGAAGCCGGAAATTGTTTAATTTTGATTAGACAAATCTATTTCGCCTATGACGTGATTTGAGCGCGTTTACCTCTTTTAAATATGGAGTAAATTAGACAATATTTTTATTTTTAAAATATCCATTTAAAACTAAAATATTATACGATATGACGTGTATATACAATATTTATTAGGTGTTAATAAATGATTTATGACAAAATTAATATCAAGTTCAATTACGTGGGAAAGGCCCATTGCATTGTTAAGCATGTCCACCCTATATATTTTCTACTGGAAGTGAAAGGTTCCCTTCTCGATAATGGTGTTAACTACATTCCAAATATTATTTACAACCTGGTTTTTTATTTAATTATTATTTGGGCGACCACCATGTATATTTTTCGTCGAAATCATATCAAGTTCGTTGTTGGTAATATCGTTAAGTACCTACCAAATATTCACCTCCATTTAATCAATTTACAGGTATAGCGTCAACAGATAGACCTTAGACCTAGGGACAAACTCATGGAATTAAATAACTTTAACTTTGATAATCTACACAGCCTAAATTTTAAGAAACCTCGGAAGGTGATTTTTCATGGTTATAATTTTTGAAAACTGAAAAAATTGTCATAAAATGAGAACATTAATGTTTCCATAAGAATAGCTCGAAAGTGAAACAAAATCGCATTATCTTCATTGGGTTGTCTGCCGTTAATACGTTTTCAAAATTTGAGAAACCTCATATAACTTATATGTTGCTCTCAAAAACATTCAAAAGTGTTCAGTACTGACGGATGATATAATCACATATAGTGACTTATAGAGTTGGCCATAACTGAACCAAAATTTTTCATGATACGTATTATTACACAACACAAAACCCTTTCAGCTCCAAAATCAAAATTATTAATATTACCTTTAAGAGAATTATTATATTGTGACGTGTTTCCACCCCTAGGAAACCGCCCTTGCAAAATTCGTGGGTTCCCAAAAATTATAACAAGAGATAACCACAAACACACTTTATTAAACAACTTATTGGATACTTCACAATACTATTATTAACTTAAATAAACTTTTACTGACTAAAATTAATAATCTGTAACAATGTTTATTACTTGATATTTGCACTTTGTATTCACTTCGTAGTCTTAACCTCACTTGTCAATTCAAAACTTCTTCTTCTCGTCGAGAATACGGTCTTATATACCCCTAGCGATTGCTTCCTGAATTATTCTAGAAACGGCGCGGCGTTATCTAGAAGTCTCTTTTGATTTGTGAGGAGAGGGTCGTACTTTACCAAAAGATAGTGAACATTGAGGTGATCTTAAATCCTCATACAGTAATGGCTAAAGCAGCCTCGTTTTGAAATACATATTTTTTGTAAGAATTTTCTTTTTGACATATATCTGTAATGCGAACGGAACACAATGAAATTTTTTATTTTGGTTACAATAGTCATTCACCATCAAATGCCCGGGGTCTTAATAATATATCAGGGCCGGATCCAGAATAAAAATATTTTTATATTATTCCTAGAAAATAACACTCTGTATACTGTTTATACAAATTTTGATATTGAAATATTCACTTACACCTAAGATACAAAAGCTTCGATTGCAATAAACGGACCTACCTGTCCTGACCAGAGCCAACAACTCGAAACTTCAGTCTGCAAGTGGTGTAGAGGGGCTGGCATGAGAGCTCCTGTGAGTAGGAATAAGTCTTTCGGCTATGTGGCAATACATAGTTATTGCACTTAACGCGGTCTGGCTTGTAATTTGTAATTCAGTGCTCGGCGGGGCATGAGTTCGGAGAATAGATGTTGGTTGTAGTCTGATTTTTCATTCCTTATATATTTAAGATAGAGGAGATCGACAAAATATTACGTTAGTAAATATTCTGCCCTCTAAAAGCATACATACTACCAGATGATTAAAAAAGTAGCCATAACTTTTAAAGCAAGAGCAGATGATTGTAATAATAAATTACACTTGCAACGAAATTAAAAATTAATTAGTTTAATAGAATAGTATAAGCCATATAACACGATTAAGAAAATAATCTGAATTTGGCGTGTGGTCACTGTGAAGTAGGTGATTAAAAAATTACATTTACTTTAAATTATCTAATTTAAAATACAAATTGAAGTTTATCCTCATAATGGGAGTACATTAATATGTTACTAATACCTGGACTGACTTTTTTCTCTCAATTTCTCAATAAAAGAAAATTGAATCCTCAAAAATTTAATTTTTCTATTTAAACAACGAAATGATGCCAAAATATTTTTTTATGGGGTTTTGTATCTCTTTCTAGGTGTAAATTAATATTTCAATATCAAAAATTATATAAACAGTATGCAGAGTGTTATTTTTTAGGAATATTTTAAAAATATTTTTATTCTGGGCACGACCCTGTTATTGTATTAAGATCCCAGGCATTTGATGGTGAGTGACTACTGCAACCAAAATACAAAATTTTATTGGATTCCGTTTACGTATTACAGATATATGGCGAAAAGAAAATTCTTCAAAAAATATAAAACACCCTGTATTTTGAAAACGGGACCACTTCAGCCATTACTGTATGAGGATTTAAGAATACCTCAATGTTTTCTATGTTTTGGTAAAGTACGACCTTCTCCTTACAAATCACGCAGCCAATTTAATTCTACTCAGAGTTCAAAAATCGATAGGACAAAGAAGCTTCATGCAGATTGGTCCCAGAATGCGACATGGACTACCTGGTTTCTTGAGAAATGTAAACTCAATTAATCTATTTAAGAACAAATTAAGTAAATGGATTCTTACCAGGAATATATATGAAATTCATTCAATTATAAATTAATAATAATTTTTTTACCTACAGTCTTCTTATTAACGTTGCTTTTATTTATTTTCCCATAGAAAAACAGTTCAATTAACGATGTTGTCTTTTTCTAAACACCTAATTTTATTATTATTATATATACGTGTGTATAATGTGTGTCGGTTTACGTCCACATATTGTATTGTGTGATAGTGATGTTTATTGTTATTTTAATTGTTATTTATGCAAATATTGTACACAGGTGCCTCTAGTCTATGAGCAGGTTCTTAAATGGACCTATATGGACTTTCTATCATATAGTCTACATCTCTGGATCATTATTTATTTACATGCAAGTATTTTTTATATGAAATTCTTATTTTTACTGTATCTAGTATGTAAATAAAATAATATTATAGAATTCAATTTGTGCCAGTCGATTAATACTATCACTCTCATCATTGAATGTAGTTACAATTAAACATCCTCTACGAAATGTATGCCTACTTGCCATGTTTTGTATGCTTGTTTTATAAATAGTTGTTAGGCATTTTACTGTATACAAATTGAAATTTAATCAACATATTTATGTATTGTATTAATCGAATCCTCGTCATATTTTTTCGGTAATTAACTTTAATTTTAACACCTCATGCGATTCTGTGTGTTGGATCCGCAACAGAGTTTTTAGGACTTCATGCAGTTCTTCGCGTCTGTTCAGGTCCTCGACAACAACACATAAACTAACGAGGTAATTCTATAAAAGTGATTAAAATTTAAGACATATGTCAGATAAAGTGCACCGGATCATCGAAAGTACAGACATCGGAAGGAAGCAGGTAGTAAACGGTAAGTAAAGAATATTTATCTTTTTGAAATATTTTTTTCATATTAAATCAGAAAAAAAAGTTTTGCGTTCGGTGGGATTTGGACCTAAGAACTTGAGTGTTAAATTTATAGTCTGCACAACATTAATAATTTATTCAATGTTTTAATACAAATATATGCTTCATCGGATCCTAGCCCGGGGCCAGCCAGACAACCACGGTGAACACCGTCGAGGCGAGTGTGAGGCTGGACGGGGTAGGTCCGGTTTGGCTTGGAGAAAAATAGAAAAGTAGCTCCTCTCTTCTGTAGGCAGGCTTAAAAACTAGGTTAAAATTACACTGTGTCCACAGGGACCTAAAATTAATATAAAAATAAACACAATACTATAAAAACGTTCGTAGGCAAGAGCACTTAATAATTTTGATTATTGATACGGGAAACAACTAAACGAAAACACCTGTTCGTTGGTAATGGGATGGATGGCCATCTTTGGAAAAAACCATATAACTCTTGGTGCACAGCTTCCTTGCCAGATGTAGCCAGGGTAGTGTTCATGGTGGATCGTTTAAGTTTGAGTTGGTATATTTTGTTTTATCTTTTGGCCTCGACCGATTTTTCACTAAATCGGCCGGGGAAGTGATAGCTGTCAAATTTTTGGTTCCAATGTTTCTCTGGGGAATTTGGTTTTTGACAAATGTTTAGGTCAGTACCAATGTCTTAAATTGTTTTTAGGTTATGTAGTATTATTTTTAGGTTATGTTGCTGGAAGAATTTCCAGCGGGATGCCGGAAGTAGCGGAAATAGTTTTTCAAATATAATGTCACTGTCACTTTTAAAGCTTTATTGGAAAAAACTCGTCGAAAGCATTCCGGTGGGGTTGCTTACCCTTGTAGGGCTTGTAAGCGGTTCAGGATGGCCTCTCACACCATCCGTGGGCTCTATAAACGTCGAAAAAACTTGTAATCTTTCGATGCACTTGACACGTCAAAAATACTCAGCATACACACTGCACGCTTTAACACACTACCAGAGAACTTATACCACAGATGTACCCGTAGTAGGAATTTTCCCCTTGAGTCCATTTAATAAAATTTGACATTTTTCTGAAAAGTGACATTTTTCCGAAAATTTCACATTTTTTCAAAAATTTGACATTTTTCTGAAGTGACTACTCCGAAAATTTGACAATTTTCTGGAAGGTGACATTTCTTCGAAAATTTGACGTTTTTTCGAAAATTTGACATTTTCCGAATTTTTGACATTTTTCTGAAAAGTGACATTTCTCCGAAAATTTGACATTTTTCTGAAGTGACATTACTCCGAAAATTTAACAATTTTCAAACATTTGATATTTTTCTGAAAGGTGACATTTCTTCGAAAATTTGACGTTTTTTAGAAAAATTTGACATTTTCCTGAAAAGTGACATTTTTCCGAAACTGACATATTTCTGAAAAGTGACATTTCCCTGAAAATTTAACATTTTTTAAAAAATTTGACATTTTTCTGAAAAGTGACATTTCTCCGAAAATTTGACGTTTTCCTGAAAAATTTGACATTTTTTAAAAATTTGACATTTTTCTGAAAAGTGACATTTCTCTGAAAATTTGATATTTCTTGGAAATTAAAAAAAAATTTCGTGACGTCTTGTAGAAATATTTTTTTGATATCATCAACAGTTCGCCTGTTATAAGAATTTTATGTTTTTATGACGTCATCAGAACGTAGGTGTATTTTTAATTCACTCGTATTCCATCATCTACAATATTTCCACCTACGTTTCAAACTTTAACTGGATGTTTCCAATTGTTAAATCGATATCTACATCAGTTCGCCCTTTGTAAGAATTTTTCTTATTTGTGATGTCATGTGACGTAGGAGTATTATTAATTCACTTGTATTCCGTCCGCCGACAATATTTCCACCCACATTTCAAATTTTAATTTAATGTTTCCAATCGTTAAGTCGATATTTGTACCAGTTCACCTGTTGTAAGAATTTTTCTTCTTTGTGGCGTCCTGTAGACGTAGGTGTATATTAATTAACTTTTATTCCGCCCATTTACAATATTTCTACCTACTTCAAATTTCAATTCGATACCTCCAACCGTTAAGTCGATATTTGTACCAGTTCTTCTGCTGTAAGATTTTTTCTTATTTGTGATGTCATGTGACGTAGGTGTGTTTTTAATTCACTCGTATTCCGTCCATCTACAATATTTTCACCTACGTTTCAAATTTTAATTGGATGTTTCCAATAGTTTAGTCGATATCTGCACCAATTTCTAAGAATTTCTCTTATTTGTGACGTCATGTGGACGTAGGTGTATTATTAATTTACTTGCATTCCGTCCGTCCATAATATTTCCACCCACATTTCAAATTTTAATTGGATGTTTCCAATCGTTAAGTCAATATCTGTACCAGTTCACCTGTCGTAAGAATTTGTCTTATTTGTGACGTCATGTAAATGTAGATGTATTATTAATTCACTTTTATTCCGTTCATTTACAATATTTCTACCTATTTTCAAATTTCAATTCAATAACTCCAACCGTTAAGTCGATATTTGTACCAGTTCGTCTGTTGTAATAATTTTTCATTTTTGTGACGTCATGTGACCTAGGTGTATTATTAATTATCGTAATCCCTCCGTCTACAATATTTATACCTACGTTTCAAATTTCAGTTCGATATCTTCAACCGTTCCCGAGTTATCAGCCGAAATCACTGAACACCTCTGTCATTATTAGAATATCACCCTGTACATTGGACTGCTTTGAGGACAAAAAACTATAAATTTCACTTGGCGGAGATTTTAAAAATCAGTATCAAATATAATTTGGGCATATGGAAAAATCGAAATTTTGTGTTGAAACGTATATAGCAGCGAAACCATTATTCCTACAGACATTTTTTGACAAAGCAAATTCATCATCGTTTTATTGTCTTTCTAATAGATCTCTACTATTTTTTTGCCAAAACCAATATTTATCTAGATATTCGCAAGAGAAGAGAAAAAAAACACGTTTCCTTGGAAAATGTAAATTTCCACTTGTTTCGTTCCTAACGTCCTTATTTTTTGTCTTGTGTCAAAAAATAAAAAATAATTTTTTGTAGCATTAAATTCTCTACACATTCGTTAGGGCGAAGTATTTTGGCCTAGGGACCGCCGTTTAAGAGTTATGGAGGTTTAAAGAGAAAAAATTCGAGATTTTCGACGAATTTCAAAAAAGTCTCCACTTTGGCCGACCGTATCTCGGTAATTTTTGGAGCAGCATAAAAATCCAAAAAAAAATACTTTTAGGTAATACAATTCTCTACAATTTCGTTAGGTCGGAGTTTTTCGTCGCCGTTTAGAAGTTACGAACGATTTAATGAAAAAAGTGCATGACACCGTCATCTTGAAAGGCCCGCCGGACCCAAACGAAAAATCCCATTAAAATTTCGAGTCCGGCAAAACGTTCCTGACATTATGTAGTTTTCCTTAGGGAGTTATTATTTTTGAGCTATCTCTCACAGTTTCCGAGTTACAGATGAAAAACCGTTTTCAGAGTTGCGGCATCCGAGGGTAAATTTTGGTCGAAAACACATCTAAATTTACTCGTTTTTTAAAAAATACTATACCGCGACGGCCGTACTATGTAGCAATGGAAAGAGAATGACTTGTAGTTGATCCGCATCGTAAATTGCATGTCGAAATTCAAAAATTCAGCTCGGCACGAACGAATCAAAAGTGACATTTTTGCAATTTTTCGTTTGACGTTTCTCGATCGCGAATTTGTGTTAGAAGAGTGTCCATCTTCCATCTCGTTCCGCCGCACAAAAGAGATAGACAGTCTTTGCACGTTAATAACTAATTAACCGTAGATAATTAGTCGTTCGGAATGTCTCGTTGAGATGTAGAATTTCACTTTCGTCAGATCAGTACAGTCCCGATTCCGCCAATAGTCTCTAAAAAAAGCCTTTGCGGCTGCAAATTTCCAAAGAGTAAGAGGTATTATTTTGTGGTATACGTTCTCTGACACTAGTCTATCGAACGTTAGGTTAAGCCTAGTCCTCATAACGGCGAATTGCGGATTTATTTCTGCGGAATTAATGTGATTGGTGGAAATTATTCAAAAAGTCAGATGCCGCGAAATTCTCGCGAATATTTTAACTTTCTGCGATGCCGCTGAAAAGTTCAACTTTTTAGCGGATTTTGTGTTTCTGTCTTTGTCTTATTAGTTTTGTAGGTTATCGTTTAAAATGTTGCATGAAGAATGTCGGGTATGAAAATATCATTTATGTTATTTGTATGTAATTTGTAACATATTTATTTTAAACATATTTTAAAACTTTATACACCTGTTTATTTAAACTTAGTTTTTGACACCTTACGTCAGTGAACACTGAAAGTGTCAAAATTCCTTTGCGGATATTTTAAAAATCCGCTGAAGTAAGTAAGGGCAAATTATTTTGTGCGAATATAGTCACGTGTAAAATTTCGCTTTTCGCAATTTGCCGTTATGAGGACTAGGCTTTAGACTATAAAATTTATCTTACAAAAGAAGCGTGTTATTTTGTTTTTTAATTTTTTTCACGGAAACCAAATCGAAAAAGTGCAAGTGTGATATATCGTTGAAATCGGAACTTTTATTACTTTTCAATGGTTCAATTACAAATTGTAAGTAATCATAAAATAAATAACTTATTGTGCCAAAACGGCACTAAACGTAATCCGATCTCAACCAAAACCTTTTCAGATCTTCTGGAGCACTAAAGAAACCCTCATGCAAAGATTTATCCAAATCCGTTTAGTAGCTTCGCCGCTATCGTGCTAACATACATACACACACACATACATATACATTTCAAAAAAACAACTTTTTTGGGTTTCTGGGACCTCAAAACGTAAAGATTTGATGTTATCTCAATTTTCGATTTTGGGCTAATTGTAGTAACCTCCCATAATTATTTCCACATCCAGTGGAAGTAAAAAAATTTAAAAAAAATTTTATTGTTAAAATAGGCTTAGAATGTCATGAAACGTCGAGATTTTAAGTTTGAGCGAAAAAAAAATTTCTGTCTGTCTGTCGGTCTGTCGGTCTGTAACTTTTTTTTGTGCGCATGTTTACTCTGGAACCGTTTAAGATATTGACTTGAAATTTGGTACATGTATATATTTTAACGTGATCTGGAACTAGATTATATTTTCATCTTGTTCCATTGAAGGGTTGGGGGTAAATTTGGGGTAAATAGGTAAATTAAACAGGTAAGAGTCCAGAAAATTGGTATTTAGTATATTAAAGAGAAGCTAAGGTCTCAAAAATGGCATTAGCCACCTCCATTACCACCCCCACCCCATTATTAAAGGGGATGAAAAAAAAATGTGATTTAGTGTGTGTACAAAAACCAGAAACCTCAAAATATTTTTTTACTTCATCCACCCCCACTACACCCCCTATCACCACCCCCACCCCACTACCAATGTGGGGTATCGTTTTATAGGTTTCTGGGGTAGAGGATTTCAAATATTATGTTATTAAAGTTCCATAAGCAATTATTTCCACATACAAATTTTTTTCGTTGTGAGTGACTTGTATAGAAAATCTGGATGTGGAAGTAGTGATTCCTTGGGCAGCGGTTTTTTATTGTGAGAGGTTAATAGTTTTTTCCAAATATCTCGTCAACTATTGACGGGATATAAAAATATGTAATTTTGAAGGGCATTATAGAATATTATTTAATGAGCGTGTAACGATGGCTATTACTCAAGAGATTGACATGAAATTATTTTTTTACAACAAACTTGTGTACATCAATAGAGAAAAACTGATAGTAATTTTAAAATTCAAAGAAATCAATGTGTGCATTACATATTGACATTGACATGACATACTGAATTAAGTTATTGCATACGCAATATCTTTGAACTTTAAATCGTCTTTTCTGATTGTTCCACAAGTATTAAGTAATAAAGTCTCGAAGTCTTTAGGTCAACTTCCACACCTTTTCTTGGGTCGGCCTTTTGGTCTTCTAGTTTGAGGCTTAGATTCAAAGATTCTCTTTATTGTACTTTCTTCATACATTCTATGTACGTGACTAAACCATCTTATTCTTTGACTTTTTATGTATCTTTCTGTCCTCTCCTTTATAAGTGTGTCAATTTCATGATTCTTTCTACTCCTATACAAACCGTTTTCTTGGACCTTCCTTTCAAATACTCTCAATTGATTAGCATCTCTATTTATAAATGTCCATGTTTCACAGCCATAGGTTACTACAGTTTCTATAAGGGTTTCTTAAATTGTGAGCTTATATTTTGTATTTAGTATGCTGCTTCTTAAATAGGCATAGTAACATTTATTTCCTTTCAGAGTTCTCGAATTTATTTCATCTTGAACATTACTTTTATTGGTGATCTTGGCCCTAAGGTAATCAAACGTCGTGACGCCCTTGATTGGTTATCGTTTATATTAATATTCGTTATTTACACAATTCGTTTCGGCTTGATTCACTTGCAATCCGCCTCTACATGTTGCAGTCCCTTGGCATCTCTTCTTGTTCCCAAATACGTAGTATTAGGTTGTGTATTTGTCTCCATAGTTCCCCCCTCCAATCTTTATTAAGTCTGCTACTATTCCATCTGCACTTGGCTCTTTCCTATTTTTCAGATCTCTTATTACTTTCATTACCTTTTCATACGATGGTGGTTCTACATCTGGTTCCGCACTATAGTAAGTCATCTGTCTATCCTCTTCCTGTTACTGTTGTTTCCCTTCTAGTGCCTCTTCGAAATATTCTTTCCATCTTTTAAGTATATCTGCCTTTTTCGTTAAATTTTGTCTATTTTTGTCCTTACAAATATATAATCGCGGAGTGAATTCTTAATAGTCGTAGAAAAATGTCTTTACAATTTTTGTTATAACTTTTTTGCAATAGTTATAAAAAAATGTTTTTCAAAATATTTCGTTTACTATTGATCGCATTTAAAAATATGTAACTGTACAATAGGGTTTGCAATTTACCCATAATTTTAATAACCGACGAATCGGTAAATAAAAATGTGAATAACCGGTTATTCGGTATTTAACGGTAATTTTTAAAATTAATGATTAGGGTGGCGAAAATGGAAACTTTTTTTTCTATGTACAAAATTATCTAAATTTAACAAAAAACATTTTTATGTACGTATAATTAATATAATGAACAAACAAAAAGTTTTTTATCAAAAGGAAAAAATATAAATGAAATACATTAAATAAATAAATATTCTACAAATAACAAAAATATCAACTTAAATAACAAAAATTATAAACATAAACTCAAATTGGGCATTTACAGGATACCTAATCTAAAAATACAATAATTTTTAAAATAATAGCCCGTTAAAAGGGTTAGTTTTTCAAAACTGCATCTGTTAGTTGTCTGATATTTGTGCATAGAATACCACCAGCTGAAGATGCCCTTCCTTAATCGATACTGGTATGTCGATGAGTTAATAAGAATTAGTAATAACATACTTCTAAATGTTATACTTCTAAATAGTTGGGTGTACGAAAATAAGCCTTTTAAGAGAATAGCGAATTTAGTGCTGAACAAAAAATGTTGTTAACAATTTTGTCGTGACATCAACGGTTCGCATTTGAACTTTTCGCAAAGACGGCCGCTAACGCCAATCTTCGCCGATCCCGCCAACTTAACAAAATACTCAGAAGGCATCCCCGAACACTTTAAAAGATAATAATTCACTTACGCTATTTTTGCAAGAAAAGAGTTACTATACTAACTGGTTTTAAAATATTTAATCAAATAAGTTGCTCAAACCCGAAGCAGGACTGAAAATTAAATAAGGATGAGTTATTATTATTATTATTATTATCATCATTATTATTATTTCTTAATTAATGATTTTTCTTTTAATTATAGAAATTAGTGAAAAGGCAGTTGCATTAACATTTCAGTTCGCTTCAAGATAAACTGAAACTTTATTACAAAGTACACCTTCGGACTACGCAAACTTAATAAACAGTTACTTTTATTTATTTTTTAATAACCTTTTGTATTTAAACTAGTTAGGTAAATGCAGTAAGTTTACCCACAATATAATTTGCGCATGGTAGATAGTATGCAAAATTCTCTAATTATGGACGATGTAACAGTTTAATATATCTTCTGAACTTTCCACGTTATAAGATAAAGTTGAAAACTTTCAAAGTTAATGAAGAAAAACACAAATTACATAATGTTGGTTAGAAACTATTCTGAGTCAATATTTCACCCGCTGAATAAAGACCAAAGCCAGCGGATTCAAAATGTGAACACATGACCCGCTAACCCGAATTTATAAAATGATTGTTTTCATCAGAAAGCTTGAGATATGTGGTAAAAGATAAAACAAAAAATATAATAAAAGTTGGACGAAGGCGTCTTATATTATTTGTTGCTTTATTATTTAACGAAAAAATACATTAGTTCTGCGGAAATTCTTAGGACTTTACTTGCCACTCTTATTTTATTATTTATGTATTTGGTGTGAACTTTCTATAACTTTCCTTGATTTTAGAAAGATATCAACTACCGCTGAACAAGTTTATTTGATTTATCAAGTTAAGATCACACCTCATAATATAGAACATTTTCCATGTCTCTCTCTTATGCCTTATATTTATTTGTTTATCCTAGGTTGTGCCAAGATTTTAGCCTCAATTTCTCTATTTCCTGTCATATTTTCTCATATTGAATTCTGTTAAGAATAACCTTTGAAGTAAATGGAAAATACCAGTGACTGATTGCACTAACTTGTAAACTAAATAAAAATCCACAAACTGCATAGCAGATTATCAGAATATTGATAATAATAATAATACACTTTATTCATACTTATTTTTGGGCATATTACAAGTTAGTAAAAACTAAGTATTAACACAATAAATAAATAAAATAAAAAACTTTTTAAAAAACAGTGGTTCTCCTTTAAAACCAAGTTGCACTAAAAAGTAGAGATTTTTTTTCAGTGATTATAAGCTGATCAGAATAATTTTCAACTTTGAAAACCATTGGGTGCTCATAAAATATTACTTCGTCTATTCAGAGTGCCCCATGATTCTATATTTATAAAGTTGAAAATTATTCTGATTAGCTTATCACTGAAAAAAAATGTCTACTTTTTAATGCAATTTGGTTTTAAAATAAAACTATTATTACTATTACTATTACTATTACTATTTTTTTTATTATTAATCTTTTAACTTTTTAGTCTTCGTCATGTAGCTTATCGTATTCTGTTCATCAAACCCTTCAATTTGATACCCTTGCCAAGGGGGTTATAAGGAAAAAAAGGTCGCCATGTTGGGCTTAATAACGTCTCGTAACTGATACCCATGTCCAGAGGGTTGTGAAGATAGTCCGCCATCTTAAAACATCCACCATATTGGGTTTAGAATGGCGTCACGTAGTTTATCGCATTCTATTCATCAAACCCTTTCAAGTGACAACTCATGTCAAGGGGGTTGTGAAGAAAAAGGTAAACCGCCATCTTGGGGGTCCGCCATATTGGATTTAGAACGACATTAGATTTACTGTATTATATTATCCTCAGAATCAAAGCTGTTTGTATAATTTGAGCTCGATTGGATAACGGAAAGTGAGTCAAAGAATGAGTGTCCATAACATAAGAAAAATTCCCCTGAAAATCAATCAATCGTGCCAATACTTTATTGCTGATATATGTTATGTATTATTAAGAGATTAATAAAATATGTAAATATAAAAGTGCATCGTCGTTGCGCTTATAGTTAAAACATGTCGAGAATAACGAGAAATCGGCGATCCCGACCTGCGGTCGGTTGCCCATTTATTTCGCATGTAAACCCGACCCTATATACGTACTTGCCTGCCGTTCTTCTTCCTTCTTCTTCTTATTCACAACGCCATGCCAAACGTTTTGTGCTGCCTGTTAGATGCACAGCCTCATTGAAGCTCTTTCCCATCAGCTCCTTGGTGACATCAGCTTTGGAGGGAGTACCATCTGGTTTTCCCTGAACTATCAACCGTTCTATATTATCCTCTCTCTGGTTGATGTGATCAAGAAATAAGAGGATTTGAGAGATACGGTGCTGGAAAGTCGGTTTTGGGCCCGTATTTTTTGGAGAATCGAAATATTAGTGCGATGGACTGATCAAGCAATTCGTAATAAACTCACATTTCGAAAGAATCAATACACCGTCTTTATGCTTCCCTAATCGTCCGTGTCTCAGAGGCGTAAAGGAAGCTGGAGAACTAGGGCGTTAGCAAGTCTGACCTTTGTGTGCCTCGTGATATTTCTGTCACGCCAAATTTTGGTCAACTGGCAAGTTGCCGATCTTGCCATCTGTATTCTTCACAGAATCTCATATTCGCAGTCGCCAGTATTGTCCACATGCGCGCCAAGTTATACCATCTTGTTTACTACCTCATAGTCACCTACCCTTAATATGTCTAGATTTTAATCAGTTCTCGGTCTACAATCATAATTTTCATTTTGTTGTAGTTTACATTGAGGCCATAATCAGAGCTTGTTGTCTGAAGCCTGTCCAACAGGTATGTGAGCTCATCCTCGCTTGCTGGAACTAATGTGATATCATCTGCAAATCTTAAGTTAGATATCTTGGTTCCGTCTATAGCTACTCCACCGTGCCAGCTCTCCAGCACCCGTCGCATTACGTGTTCACTATTTATAGATGTTAAAAAGGATTGCTGACAGAACACACCTCTGTCTGACGCCTTTGCTGACTTTACTTTATCGGAGTTAGTGTTGTCTACTCTCACCAAAGCAAAGTTTTCTTCATCTAGTAGGCGGATAATAAATAAAAGATGTATGGGTGTCCCCATCTCCAATAATACAGTCCACAATTTGTCCCATTCCATATTGTCAAAAGTCGTACGGTAGTCTACGAAATAAAGGTACATAATCTTTTGCTTTCTCGATAAGTCGTCGCAAATTCAGTAGTTACTCTCTGGTACCTCGTCCTTTAACAAAGCCTACTTAGTCAGGAGATATTTGTCACGACAGATAATTTTGAAGTCTGGATTGAAGAATATACAGCATATTTTAGTGGCGTGCAGTCTGTAATTATCAGACATCTGTGGCTCCATTTTTATGTATTGGCACGAAGATTGAGGTTCTCCTGTTTCCCAAATTCCTAGGCATAGTGTATGAAGGACTCTCATTCCATCTTCACCAACTAACTTAAATGTCTTAGCCGTGATATTATCCACCCCAGCTGTTTTGCCAGTTTTTAGTTTTTGGATAGTTGCCTCCACTTCTGATTTGAGTATTGAAAGTTCCTGTTCATAGCCCTGTTGCCAGTAATTTCCTACATCTGTATGGTCTCTTTCAAAAAGTTTTTCGCAATATTGGCGCCAAACCTCAATGATCTGACCATTATTAGTTCTTAGAGTACCGGTCGAGTCCTTAATTGACCGCGTTTTTGGTTTAAATTTATGTACAATCACTCTTACTTTTCGAAGAAGATCTTTGCTATTATTGTGGTCAACAGGTTTCTGTAGATGTCTTGCAAATTGCCTGCCGTTAGCTGTATTATATATTATGTTAGATTGAAAATCTAAAGGTGTTTCTTATTTCATTCTGGTAAAGAAATGTCTTTTGGCATGTATTCATATTTAAAGGCAATACTGATCTTGTAAAACGTCAGTATTTGTTTACATAAACTTTTCGTTAGTTACTAAGGTGTTTGACTAAGCACACAAAAAATACGAAGATCTACAAGATATTGCAACTGTAGTAATATAGAGTATGTCCCTCGGATTCGAACGAACTTTGCATAGATTATTACTACTTTTAATGTAAAGTAAAATATTTTTAATAAGACTGTTACGAAACGAATCAAGATTTCAGTCCGACATTGCCGACTGAGAATACCTATTAAAAGCAAATGAAATCAAACTTCTATATTTTATAACTTCTGTTAGTATAAGAATTTCGATTTCAAAATTGGAAAACACGTAAAAATAGCAGGGTAGAATACTCGTTACTAAAATTTGTTCATATTCGTTATACGAGATGACCATCAGAGGCATTCAGTCAGATTTTTTATATACATTACAATTTTAGAGCAAAACTTAACTAGAATATTTTCCTCATTCGCTTACCGAAGGGAAGTTTTGTAATCGTGAAAAAAATACTCTCCGAAATTTCTTTGCATTTTCGTATTTCAAATTTAGATTACATATTAACGTCTTTCATTTCCATCGGTCTGTCTATCTGCCTGTGTATCGATCTGACGTCTGTTTGTCCGCCTGTCTGTCCGTCTGTTTGTCTATAGGTGCTATATCTATAAAACTATTTGATGAAGCAAACTAATACTTAGTTGGTTCTTAGTGGTGAAAATAACCTGACATTAAATGAGTCATTAATTATAAACACTGCCTTCGGAATAAATCAACACAATAAGGATTTATATTATGAGGCCTTTCAGTTATTAGTTTTAGATAGTTTATACAAAAATTATAAAATTCATATACATTTTATATGTATGTATACATATGCTGCGAACTGTTGATAACTGAATTAACTAGGCAACTTGGACTTTATATATTTATTCACATTTATGAATGTACTTGTGACAACGAAATGACATGAATATTGATGATTTCTTAATGGAAACTAATTATACATTTTTTTTTTTTTTGAAAAAACGTTGAACCGGCTTCAAATATGGTCGCTAAAAATTATTAAATAAAATTAATTGAACTTTATTACGTGATATCGATATTGAAGTTGGTTAAAAATATGTTTGAATTAGTTTTTTGTTTATTTTTACATCGATCTCTATATTAGGTAATAAAATTCAATTCACTGGGCGATGTTAAAATTTTATTTAATAATTTTTAGCAGCTTTTGTTGAAGGCGGTTCAATTTTTTTTGAAAACATATTTTTTCACCCTTTTTGGTGAGTAAAAGAAAATATTCGTTGTTTTGAATTTTTAAAATTTCATGTCGGGATCGTATCAGAAAATCTTAAAATCGCCATCTATGATGAACACTTAAATATGCAAAAGTATTGCAACTATTTCAACCATATTAGATTCGCAATTTTGAATTTTTACCTTTTGAGATCGGATTGGATATCAGCTACTACTATTAAAAAATACCTATCTACCAATTTTAACGCAATTGCGACGAAATTTGAATTTTTTTGTCGTAATATTACATTTTTCTTATCATTGGCACATTCGGGATTTCTCGACTTTCCCGACTAAAGAAAAACTTGATTTCTTTATTTTGCTCGCCTTACACTAAACATAGCTCGACATAATTCATATGGGACCACCATCGAACCATACCTTGCAGTTTGAGAACATTTCATAGAAACCGCTTAAGCGAATTTATAAGTAGTGATTCTACACACAAAAAAATAAATATGTATAATCAGCGGCAATTACACATGACTTGTTCATTATTCAAAACTTTAAAACTGAAGTCACCGCCTCATTTATATTGCAAATTAAGATTTAGAACTATTGTGCAACAACATAAATATACGCATGAAAAATAGACTTACCGTTCTTCAACATTCAAAAGGTCTTTCTCCTATAACGCTGTAATTTGCATTAACAAAATTGGTGATATGAACTTCAACTTATTATACAATTCGGTTAAAATTAAACTTATTGCAAAACCAGCGATCACATTAACTCCTTGTGTCATAAATCTTTTCTTCCTTTCTTCCTTTCTCTTTCTGCTTTCTCGCTCCTTTTTTCTCTTCATTAAATTCCCAATCATTATAAAATTTATAATTTAGTGAGTAGGTATTGCTGGAAGAGAGGAATCTGTTATTCACATAATTCCCTATGCCGTTTATTATTATTATTATTATTATAAATAACATACATGCGGGTCGAATTGAGAACCTCCTCCTTTTTTAAATTTTATGAAGTCTGTTAAAACTGCAATTTGAAGTGAAGTGAAGTAAAATGTTAGGAATGATTTTAATTCTAGAGTTGATTTCGTGTATTCGTAACTTATCTAAGAAAGTATTCTTTATTCAAAAAACACAAATTTATCTCATTTGGTATTAGAAAGAATCAAGCTAAAACTTTCAGTGTAGCAACAATACAAGTAACTGTAGTGCGAGTTTTGCTTTATGTACGTGCATCGCGTTATTCAACAGTTGGAGAGGTAATTTGCTTTATATATTCTTTTATTTAGATTGATATTTCACTGCTGGTAACCACATTTTCCGTTTTCCAATTCAAATAAGACAAAGTTTTAGTTCAGAGGTTGACATTTTTTCTTTCTCAGTCATAATTCTGCTGACTAAAGTTAATGTTCTGATGTTTTAGACTTTTAAAGTTTAAGTCGTAAAGTGTGCAATTTCGAAGTTTCATATAAATTAAATTTATTTAATATATTATACTCAATCAAAATCAGTTTATTCAATTCGTTGCGAATTTATATTTGATATAATTAAATTATAATTAAAACTTAATATTTAGCAAGACCTGAACTATTATATATTATATCGACCAGCAGCTTACCGTTTTGGAGACAGCATATCTTACCTCCAAAATGGAACTTTTGGATTTGAGATACTGTTCCAGACCGACCATATGAAGCACTGAAATAATGAAACAAAAAGTATTGTAATTACCATTGAATTCATAACGCCAATGTATCCTTATGTATTTGGATCCGCTGAAACTGAATCCGAAGTCAGAATTATCAGATTAGCTCATTTTTCAAAACACTCCCAAAACAAAGAAAGTGGTGCTTCCAGCGGACTGTACCAGTAGATCCTTATGTACTTTGACCTGCTGAAACCGAATCCGAAGTCAGAATTATCAGATTAGCTCGTTTTTCATCCCCAACCTCAAGAAAATTCCCCGAAACAAAAATCCTTATATATTGGGACCCGCTGAAACCAAATCCGAAGACATAATTATCAAATTGACTCGTTGTTTACACCTAACTGGTAAGGATACACTGGTATGGTCCGTCGGACAGACTACTTCTTTTTGTTTTGGGAGTGTTTTTTGGGGTTGGGGGTGAAAAAGGAACCAATCTTACAATTCTTACAATTACATACGGATACTCTGGTCTGGTTCACTGGACAAATCATTTTTTGCGAGGGTGTTTTTTTTTTAGGGTTAGGGGTGAAAAACGAGCCAATCTGACAATTCTGACTTCGGATTCGGTAAATTAGACAATATAAATCATAGTATAGGTATTAATTATATTATTTCAGCGAGAACTAAGTACAAAAAATACTCATCTTGGTAGATTGGCAGTTTTAAAAGGCTATTTTAATTTGGAATTTTAATATCCAGTTGCGAATCATTACTTATTTCAATGACTAAATAACGAAATGATCCTCGAAATGATCGGTGTAAATATTGACTACTAGCCTTATTTAAACATTGAATTTAATCTTGAGAATATCTCAGATCATATTTTTTTTCATGTAGGTTTATTTTCATTCCCGGGAAAGCAGAATTATATTATTCTATAATGAAAATTCACGTTATGAGAATGGTGTAAATTTAAAAGTGTGCTGGCGCGTAGGATTCCATTATTTGTTTTCTTGTTCGAATAGCCACATTCACCGCGAATTTCGCTCCCTTTTATTTGTAATTCCATCACTTTCTCCAACAAATTAAATACATAAAATAATATGGGAAAATTAATATGGCATATACTTATTGATTGTCAATCGTATGAAATATTTTAAAAATACAGAAATACATTTATTAATATCGTTGCAATGTAAATATGTACCTACACATCATATAAACCATTATTTACATCAATCATACATTTTTTATATAGCTCTATTTTTATATTCTGTATTCACTTTTTATTCATATTATACAGGGTGCATCACTGATAGTAACCTATTAGACGTTTCAGAAAAACTACAAATAATTTTAAGCTGAAAATTTAGGTAGAGGGATTTTCAGAAGTGCTCTATTTAATAAAAATAACGTCACATATGTTATACTTCCGGTTAAACCGGAAGTTGACGTCAACTTCCTCATATCAAATGGCATGCCTCATTTTTTATATTCATTATTTTAAGGTAACTTTCAATAACATTCCCTATCTATAAAACCGGTTTTAATGAAATCTAATGCGAAAAGTAACTCATAGTTGAAAATAATAACCTTCGCTATGGTAAATTGCGATAACCAGTATTTCTGCCATATGTCTACGAGAGACGGAGCTTATGTGGGCTCAAGCTACAAATACCCCAAAATATACAGAGTACCCAGAAAATGAGGTCCAACTTCGACTTACAATAAATCGCTTATTGCAAATGGAATATACTGTATTTTATTATCCTATTTGCTTCCCTCTTTTATTACCGTTCAACCTATATGTGCATTTCTTATAGCTGAATTGTACGGTTATTGGGTTATTTAAAGTTATTTAGAAAAATGGTTAAATTAACATCAGTATCGACAATAGTGTACCATGGAAAACAAAGTAATTTACAATAATTTTGTAAAAAATTCACAAAACAAATAAATATGTGGAAAATACATGTATTTTATCAAAATCACTTGCTGCTGGGAGAAGAAGGAGATGATTCCATAACCTCCACTCGGAACGTAGTGATCCAAAACCAACTATAGAGCATTTTTTGTTTAAATGTGTCATTGAAAGCAGCGACAAAACGTTGAAAACGTTGATAAAAATAAAAAAATTATTAATTATTTCTTAAATGTTTAAAGTAACAAGAAAAACTAACAAACACATCCGCTAAACTAATATCTGCTCAATATGCTGTCCACTAACATGTAAACAGTTTAATATTGGGTCATAACGTCGCTAGTGGTTGCTCGTCTAACTTCGTTTGCGTCCACTTCTTCAAACGCCCTTCTTACTCTAATTTCCAACTTTAAGCAGCTTTAGTAAATCTACTTTGATTATTTTACAGAATTATTGCAAATAACTGTGTTCTCAATGTCACACTATTGTCGTTATTAATGTTAATTTAACTATTTTTATAAATACCTTTAAATAACCCAATAACCGTACATTTTAGCTATAGGGAATGCACATATAGGTTGAAAAGTAATAAAAGAGAGAAGTACATAGTTTATAAAATATAGTATGCTCAATTTGAAATAAGCGATTTAATGAAGGTCGAAGTTGTCGAAGTTGGTCCTCATTTTTTGTTCACCCCGTATACTTCGGGGCATTTGTAGCTTGAGCCCACATAAGCTCCATCTATCATAGACGTATGGGAGAAAAATTGGTTATTGGAATTTACCATAGCGAATGTTATTAATTGCCAATTATGAGTTGGTTTTCGCATCAGATTTCATTAAAATCGAGTAAACTCAAAAACTATTGGTTTTTTTAGAGAGAGAATGATATTGGAAGTTACCTTAAAATAATGAATAGAATTCGAATCCGTCATAAAAAATTAGGGATGCCATTTAAAATAAGGAAGTTGATGTCAACTTCCAGTATAACTGGAAGTGATTTGCATTAAATAAAGCACCCCTGAGAATCTCTCCTTCTTCCTAAATTTTCAAATTATTTGTAGTTTTGCGCCCTGTATGAAAGTGAAGTAATATTACTTCTTTACGCTTTTTATTTTTTTCACTATTACCATGAAGATATGTTTTACGCATTAAAAGTAATGAAAAAAGGTCGTGGACAAAAAAAAATTTTGATAAAACATAAAACTGTTTTTTTATTCCATGATATTTACTAGATTCAAGTAGTCATAGAAGACGCTGTAATTAAAATAAGTTGCGAATGCGGTTGGTCCCATTTGAAACAATTGAGTAAAAATTTCACAATAGAAATTTGTGATATTTTCGAGGATATTTTGTTTGTTTAAAGGCGACTATTTGTAACAAATTCGAATAAAAACACTTTTTCCAAAAAAAAAAAAAAAATAATTTTTTTAGGTTAAAACTTATTTTTTAGAAAATTAATATACGACGTTTAATTTGTTAATTCAAAAGTAAAAAAAAATTTAAATGAACTTTTTTTTCAGAACCCAGGGAATAAAATTTTTATTTCGAGTTTCAGATAAAAACGTACTTTTTTAATAGAACTGGGCAATTTTTATCGTGGAGTAAATTGTATGGAATTAAATTATATTTCAACATTGCAATTAACATTTTTTTAAAGCTTTAGTCTTTTAGTTAATCACTAAAAACTAGCATTGATATTTGACTTTTAAAAAGTGGTTAAAAAACTCTGAACTTTCTAAACATCATATCGGTCAAGTTTTGACCATATTGGACAGGGCTAGTCTCAAATTCAAGGTCATTTCATAATCTTTAAGTTGTATATAACATTTTTTGATAAATTTCCTGGTTTTCAAAATATTTGCAAAAAAAAGTTTTTCCCCTCTTCAAAAGTTTAGCAGGCAGCCGATTTTGATCGATTTTTTTTCATGTTTATGAGATCCAAAAAATAGTTTCTGCAAGAAAATTTCAGGACGCATTGATTTTATAGTAAAAATCCAAATCTAATGTAGTTAATTCTGTAGTATTGTGAAATTCCAACATCTAGTGTTTTAATAGAAAATGCCGCGTGGCTGTTTTTTTGTTTCTCTCAGAATTCCGCCAAAGTCGTCTGTTTTCGCATCGATTAAAGAGATCTCTATGTCGGCCGGCGGCTATCTGTCTAAATCTGAACGGAATTCTTTGAGATAATTGATGTTTGGTATAAGAGGAACGTGCAATTTTATATCGACCCTTTTAGATTGACTACAAAACTTAATCTTTTTGTACACACAGCTAAAGAATACAAGTCAAGCGTTATGCAGATAAGAAATGTTAATCTCAAACAACTCGGATAGGAAGAGATTAATATTCAAGCGATATTAGGATTAAAGTATTAAAAGTTTTTAATTAAAAAATCTCGACGAAAAAAACAAACTTTCAGTGTTTTGAATATACTTTTACTATCTGAATCATTAATCATTTAAAAAAGTTAAGCTATTTACATAAAAGACATTAATAAAATTTTGTTAATTAAGGTCAGTAAAGTGTAAAAATAAATATATAAAATGAGGCATATTCAGTTTTAATATGAAATCAGATATTATCTCAATAAATATAAAGTAAAAAAACCCGTGTTGATTTATTATACCCACGTTCAAGGCAATATTAAATAGGCTTATTCGATTTTCCATTAACGGCATACATATATGTATATTTTGAAATGTATTCAGTTGTAAGATTCTGTGCCAGAAAATGTCGTAGTAGAATGATTAATATCTTAAATTATCCACTCAATTCATTTTACAAAAATCTTTTCTTAATTACGGTATGTAAAATATGTTTAAATAATTTTAAAATGTGCAAGTTAAACTGCTAGAGAATGCACTATCTGTATTCGGACTAAAAAAAATTACTGGCTTGTCTTTTTGCCTTCTAGCTCTACACTGTCTGACTTTATATTCAAAAATATCCACGTGCATCAAAAATAGAATTTTCTTTCAATTACTCCTCTCATTGATGCACAAATTCTATAAATGAAATGAAATTGTATGAAAAATATAATTCATTTTATAATTTTTTTTTAATAAACAGTAACGTACTCAGTCGGTGAAAATATGTTCTTATCGCCGATTAAACAAAACGAAATATCTACATTAAATGAACTTAGATTAATAAACATAGTTCCAGTTATGTCTAAACTTACAGAGAAGTGTACGCTCAGTTTAAAACTCATATCGATCATTATAATGTTTTTTCCAATGAGGTCGTTTCATAATGTGTATTCACATTAAATTGGCATTCTAAGACTGGTAATAACTAAGTATACGTAGTGGCAATTTTTTTATGGACGTTAAGTAATATTAAATTCAATTTATAATTTGAAAATGGCAGTTCCCGCTGAAAGCCGTGACGTCAATTGTTATGCATGCGCAGTAGGGTGCACCGAAAAAAAATAAAATTATATATATGAAAGCCTGGGTGTGGAAAAGTTGCGGATCAATGTCCTTTGTGAGAACATAAAAAATAAAATGAATTTGAACAAGGTTAACAGGTGCCCCATGGAACTTGAAAATTGAATCATTTTAGAAAACATCTGTACCTAAGTGACAACCAACACAGCATAATAGGTACCGAAAATAATCAACTTTCTGATAGACAACATACCAGTTTACTATAATTGGCAGGTTGGTTATGCGAAATCTACTATACCGACGCTAAAAACATAATCTTAATTTTGTCCGGTCCATAGTTAAGTCGTCGCCTTGGCAATTTTGAGGTGTAATTCAAGAAACTTGTGAGAACTTCATTGCCTGATTTCTTTTACCTGTTGAGTAAATAATAATTAATGTAAGTATAAAAGCTATTCTCAATTTAAGCTCTTTACTCGAATACATGTGAATATAAATATAAACAAAGAATATACTCTCACTTGTTAAGAAGTTGCAAAATGTAAAAATAGTCCACCAAATTTCATTTCATATTTTCATAAAACTATGTTTTTGTTTTCAGAAATAATTCATTAATACCATTTATCTTTAGTTCATGTTAACTGCATTGGCCGAAAAACAAACTCAGTCTTCTAAGAGGTCTTTTTCAAATCGGACAAAGGCGGTTTGTCCGATTTGGTATCCCCAAAATTTTATTAAAACCACCTTTCCAACTTATAAAAGCATTATTCATGAATATTTGTGTACGATATATGACACGAGGATTCCTGCTGGAAAGGAACGAACAGTTGCAGGCATATCTCAAGTTGTGGCAAGACGAGTGGAGGAAATTTAGTTTAAAGCATCAGTTCTGGTCATATCCGAGCAAATCGTTGATAGGATAAAAAAAAGTACCATGACAAGTACCGAGGTTTACTCAAGTACGATAAGAAACGATTTAGCTGCA
Organism: Rutpela maculata; assembly: GCA_936432065.2. NCBI lineage: Eukaryota > Metazoa > Arthropoda > Insecta > Coleoptera > Cerambycidae > Rutpela > Rutpela maculata. The sequence continues at coordinate 132,495,561 of OW386287.2, read as the reverse complement.
GCGGCTATAAAGAAAAAATAGCAGCTTTTATCAAAGAATCAGAAAAATATTTGCTCTAAAGGTAAAAGGATTCCTATTCAAGAAAGAGAATTTATAACTGATCAACGAACTGAACGAAAAATGATGATTGGAAATATTGATCGTAAAGGCATCAAACAGTTGCAACTGAGAGAGAAGCGGAAGCATTTTGAAGATGAATGTATGAAGAAAAAACTTTTGAAACAAAATAGTATCCCAGATGAAGACAACGAAGTGAACAACAAAAAAATGCTGCCATATCTTTGCCTTCAGATTCTGATGAATTAGAAATATCACAATGCCCTGGTGGCTCATACCATTCGTTTTTATTCCAGTCAATTAAATCTACGTAATCAGATGAGTTTGAGAAGCAGAAACGTCAAGCAGGAGCAAGTGTCAGGACACTTGCGCCCCTTCTGCTTCTCAAACTCATCTGATTACGTAGATTTAATTGAGTGAAATAAAAACGAACGGTATGAGTCACATTTGACTATATTTACTGAACTACAGCTATTGAAAGATTATGTGAAAACAGACTACATTGCACATCTGCTACCGTTTAAAGATTTTGCTTGCCATACGCAAGCCTCCGGAGCAGTGTGCGAGGAGCAACGAGATGAATTTATTCGGGCTAGAATTGAATCTAGGTCAATAATTAAATTTTATAATAAAAAAATCTGATTTTAGGAGGCAATAAGTATAGTTTTATATTTACATTATTTCAATAAAAATTTGTTGCGTACTATTAATTTAATTTTCTGAACATAAAATGCTTTGGGGCACTTGTAAATGGTTCACTAAAGAAATAAAGCTTTCAGGTAGGGCTTTTCATACGTTAACAAAAATATTAAAAATGAAGTAATTAAAAAAATATATGTATGTTTTTTAGGTTAGTAAAGGGTGGGTGGGGCACCTCAAATCCTCCATTTCAAGGGCTGAAAATTTAACACATTATACCTAGTGAGCAGCCACAACTTTTCATTACCCAGGAGTAATCAATTTAAAAAAAAAAGTAAAATTACTTATTTTTTCGGTGCACCCTAATGCGCAGTATAGTTCAGGCAGTAAATTTGTACGGCAACCATGAGATACATCTCACCTCCTTTTGATATGTCGTTGCAATTTGCTGTTTTCGTTAAATGTTAAAAAATGCTACTTTTGATTCGTTCGCGCCGAGCAGATTTGCCCTGTGCAATATACAATGCAATGAAAAATATGAACGTTTTAAGATTGCATGTTTTGCGCAATTTTCGTTCCAAAATGCATGCCTTTTTTACTATTTTGATGTACGGCAAAAATCGCACATTTTTTGTTTAAAAAGTTAGTTACTGATTTGAGAATATTATCTGGTATTATGCAAATCACAACTTACACACTTTATTATTTATTAGGAAAATATTCACTTTCTGTATATTGTTGCCCTAATCTGGGCACGCTAATATACTAGTTAGGTAAATACTTTAAAACACTCATTATTGGAGAAGAAATCAAAACAACTACTCTTCTAGCTAATACTGACGAAATATTGAATTACATGATAGGTTCCCTAGCAATTTAAAGAAAAAAATATTGAAAATACTTAAATCATTTATTCAAATTTAGTCATTCACACTTTTTCATTTAATATGAAATTATCTACTTTCTGTATATTGGTACCTTAATCGGGTCACGCTAATACACTACTTAGAAAAACACTTTAAAGCACTCATTATTTGAAAACCAATCAAAACAACTACTCTTCTAGCTAATACTGACGAAGTATTAGATTACATGATAGGATTCCTGGCATTTTAAGGCAAAAAAATATATCGAAAATACTTAAATTATTTATTTAAATTCAGCCATTCACAACAATTATTGAACCGATCATTCTATTTCAACTCTAGAAAAGTTGTACAAGTTTTTTCGAACTCGTTAGTTCTCATCAGTAGAGTATAGAAACATTCATTCATTATTTACAAGCCTATTCTTGATTTATTTTTACAATTAATTATTTTTTATTTATTTGCTTTTATCATGATTAGACAATATTATTTAAGTATTATGCAAATCACAACTTACACACTTTATTATTTATTAGGAAAATACCCACTTTCTGTATATTGTTACTCTAATCTGGGCAGGCATAATACCTAAATAATATTCTCTAATCATGATAAAAACAAATAAATAAAAAATAAATTAATTGTAAAAATAAATCAAGAATAGGCTTGTAAATAATGAATGAATGTTTCTATACTCTACTGATGAGAATTAACGAGTTCGAAAAAACTTATACAACTTTTCTAGAGTTGAAATAGAATGTACGGTTCAATAATTGTTGTGAATGGTTGAATTTAAATAAATAATTTAAGTATTTTCAATATATTTTTTTGCCTTAAAATACCAGGAATCCTATCATGTAATTCAATACTTCGTCAGTATTAGCTAGAAGAGTAGTTGTTTTGATTGGTTTTCAAATAATGAGTGTTTTAAAGTGTTTTTCTAAGTAGTATATTAGCGTGACCCGATTAAGGTACCAATATACAGAAAGTAGATAATTAAATGAAAAAGTGTGAATGACTAAATTTGAATAAATGATTTAAGTATTTTCAATATTTTTTCTTTAAAAGGCTAGGGATCCTATCATGTAATTCAATACTTCGTCAGTATTAGCTAGAAGAGTAGTTGTTTTGATTGATTCTCCAATAATGAGTGTTTTAAAGTATTTACCTAACTAGTATATTAGCGTGCCCAGATTAGGGCAACAATATACATAAAGTGGGTATTTTTCTAATAAATAATAAAGTGTGTAAGTTGTGATTTGCATAATACCTAAATAATATTCTCTAATCATGATAAAAGCAAATAAATAAAAAATAATTAATTGTAAAAAGTTAGTTACTCCTTAACAATGGCTTTTAGGCCAAAAAACTACTCTAACGAGTTTAAATAGAACTAAATTTGCTAAAACCCTTTTTTAAATTTTTTTGTCTTGCGACAAAAATGAAGGAAATAGAAGGGCAAGAGCAAGGACTTTTTTTTTCGAGAATATTTCGCCATTTTGTCACCGTAATTAATCGGTAATTATCTGAAATTGATCTGAAATACGATTTCCCCTTAATATCATGTATTACCTAGACGCTCCATTAATCTCGACCCTTCGAAGCAATCGTTTCTGGGAAAAAATATGTTTTTAAGATTCATGTGCATTTTTTAGGAAAACATGAAATTTCTTCCATTTTCCCAAAAATATCGATAATTATCAGTTTTTTCAAAATATTTGTAGAGACTAATTCTAAACAATTGAGCTTTCCGACGCTTTTTTTTATTGCTTCTCTAACATAAAAAACAACAAAGTTATGACCGAAAGTATGCGCCTTTTCACATTTCCTGAAATTTATAAAATATTTATTTGCAAACTGGAAAACTGCAAGTTAAAACATTAGTATTTGTTCATTTGGTATTGATAGGTCAGCAATCTAACAAAAATAAAATTAACTCTAACCATTGACGTCACGCGTTGATAAAATTTAAAATAAGTAGTATAGGTTTTATGGATTTATGAATATATCAGAGTGTTTTTAATTGCTGTTGCGTTATCTTCGTTTATTTCACTGTTCAAATTAGTAGTTATTTTTAAGATTTTTAACCCCATTATTAGATCAAATCATAATTCTACTACTTAGCCTGATCAAATGGTAGTTTTTCAGTAACATGAGTCCGGTAGAAGGTTTCTCAACGGAATTATATGTTTTTTGGGATGCTGAACACGAATCTGAAGTTTGCTGCCTCGTAGCAATACCAGCTCAGGACGAAAAACGCAAAAAAACTCGAAATTTTTGGATTCTTTCCGGTTTTCCGCTCATATCTTGCAAACGACACGTCGTACGGAAAATATTACTGTATCAAAGTTGAAGAGCATTAAATTCTGCGGCGAACGACCTAACTTTCAAATTAGACCGATTGATAAGGTCGCCATCGTCAGTCGAAAAAAGGCAATTTTTACCAACACTGCAATAAACTCACTTTTAGACGTCTCTGATTTGAAAATAGCCACTCGTGAAAAATTCGTACAATAAAAGTTGTAAAGCATCAAATTTTGCGTTCAGTGAGCACCGAAATTTTAAATTTGGATCAATATATACACATATACTGATCATTTCTCCATTTCCCTCTAAACGCTTATTTGACCAATATGAAGGGGTTCAATAATAACTCTGCGCTGTCAGTATGAACCTCCCCACCTCTTAAACCCCTCTTCCCAACCCTAAATTGAAGTATCAACCCCTCTCTCTCTCTCAAACCCCCCTACTCAACTCTAAATTCCTTCCCCCTCCTTTTTTTGTAAGTCTGACTTGAGGATTTTTATAAATCCTACATCTACATAATACTTATGTATTATGTAGATGTAATAAGAAGTAATAAGTACCCATTTACAAAAAAATATTTACTCATTTATTACATTTAGATTTACAAGATAAAGGAAGTCATTTTTCAATATATGTTGGAGGAAAAATCATGGAAAGATATAGTCAGCTGGAAAAAAGAGCAAGTAAGTTGTAGTGTGAAAATGCGATGTATAGAAAGTACCTGATAGCAATGTCCATTTTATTTTACTCTCCTTCGTTTGGCTCGGACTGTGGAAGGTTCGGGCGTAGGATGTTCAATGGACGATGAAGGTCCAGGCTCAGGCTCTTCAGCGCTCGGAGTGGCAGCCTGTGATGGCTGTTCTTTAACTGAAAGCAATGCCATCCAGTTATTATGTTGTAAAATAACGCATAAATTACCTTCTGAAGCCTCACCTGCCTCTGACAGTGGTGCAGCAAACGGAAGGTCATCTACTTGCTCATCAAGTGTCGGTTCTTTCGTTCACGTTGGTGCAGGTATCGGCACAGTTGATGCAGAGTTGGGTGCGGAACAGACCTGCGCGCCTGCATCCACAACGCCCACCACAATCAGTGCGGCACTTGCATGATATTTGCTGCATTAGTTTGTCAGGAGCCGGGGGTTTCAGGGTGGTAAATGGGATCAGACCATTTTTGGTTGACTTCCAACCCCACAGTTTCGGATCAAAAATATTGCCGAGCCACTGCTGCACTTGTAAATATACACGCAAGCTATGCTGCTAGGCTGCAGCATCGGTGGGAGGAATGGATGCAATGTTGTTGGAGACCTTGAAGGCAGATGTCACGTACTGCTTGTATCGCAGGGGCAACCTTTTTCCCACTGACGATGGCGACCTTATAAATCTAATTTGGAAGTTAAAGAGGTTATTCGACGCGTCGTTTGCAAGATATGAGCGGAAAACCGGAAAAACTCCGAAAATTTCGAGGTTTTTTGCGTTTTTCAACCTGAGCCGGTACTGCTAGGAGGCAGCAAACTTCAAATTCGTGTTCAACACTCCAAAAAACATATAACACCATTTGATCAGGCTAACTGCATTCTTGATATAGTCGATGAAAAGTCGAGGGCTACTATAAATCTAAAGTTACAATATTTGTAACGTTTGACTATTCAAAGACATTTAATGGTAGAGATAATTCATCATCATTAGCTTAAATTATTATGGTTCTAAACTGGTTGAAATGTTATATAAATAGGTGCGTCCAGTAAGTACAAATTTCAATACAAGAAGGCAACATTTTCTCTGATACTTTTCAAATAACTGCCGGTGCACCGCAGAGCTCTATTCTCGAACATCTGATTTTCATTTACACTTCGAGTATTATACAAAAAATCAAGCGAAAGTTTCATTGATCAGCAATTATATTGGTTTTCTATTTTTTCTCTTTCTTGGATTCTCTGTTATATGTATTTCTTTCTAAAAATGATGTGCAAGGATCTATAAAATAATCCAATTATCCAGTATATTACTGGAAAAGAACCTCTAACGAGTGTGACTTTTACGCCAAAGGAACTGTAAGAGAGTGTTTTTTGGCAAATGATATGAACAAAAATAAAAATAATGTATATCGCTGACATTTCGGTATCCGAATCTGTTTCCTTTCTCGAAGTTTTATTAGAAAATCTTTTATGTGCTGCGTATTTAATATTTTTTCTATAGTTTCTAATACTAGTATTGTCCATTATTAATCATTTATGGCATATTTAGTATTTCTGGTACAGAAATACATAGAATAATTTGTCACGCATTTATCCTCATTTAACAAAATAATAGCGGATTCCTTAAGTTTTCTTTCAATTTCGTTGTTTTCCTTTTTGAAAAAGAAAGCAACGCAACCAAAATTATTATTTTGTTAAATGGGGATAAATGTGTGTCAAATTATTCTAGATTTCTGCACCATCTGGTTGCCGATTCTCAAAGACAAAGTAAGTGAATATAAAATAATAGTATATTGTTTTATTAGGAGTAAAAATGGTACTTTTGTGATGAGTTTGTAGGTTTCAGACGAGTCACAATAAGTGGCTTTTGCTCCCAATAAAACATGCTATTTTTTTCTTCAAACGTCCATTACTTAGTTATAAAAAGAAAATAAAGATAAAATGTCTAGTTTCACCACCAAAAACGCATACTTTTAATATCACATGGCCGGCGTATTAAATAGAATACGCGTTGCTATGGATTTTACTTCTTCTGCCGTTCACAGCGTCAGAAAAAGGACTTTTACCTCCGTTGTTAATAACAACGCCAACTACCTTGGCGTGCTCATGGACAAATGCCTATCATGGAGACAGAACATAGAAGCCATCGGAGGACGAGAGCTCTAATCTGCCCCATGGTGGGTAGACAGAGCAGACTCAACCTGAGGAACAAGCTCGCGCTCATCAAGTCACTCCAACAGATCCAGAGAGTGGAGAACGTCGCCCTCCGGACAGCGATGGACACACCATGATTCGTACGCAACGCAGACATCTTCAGAGACTTGAAGTACACCCCAGTCACAGAAATCATCCTGGAGAGAGACAAGAAGATATGTACTCTCGCCGAGGAGCATGGGAACCCGTTGATCAGGGAGCCCGTTGACTACGATCCAGCCGACGCTCCGAGGCACAAGAGGCCGAAGATGCAAATCACGGATAACGGCTGAGTATGAGAACCATACCATCACTGATGAAGACTACCCACAGAAGAGACATGGCGATCACCCAACCACCCACCCACTGCTCTGCGGGTACCGGACAAAACACCGTCCAGTACCTGTAGTCACCTAGCTCCGTGCAGACCAAAAATGCTACCAAAGCAGTTAGGTCTGCACTTCTTCGAGCTACGTAGCTCATCCCTACCTAACCGATGTTCCAGATGGCGGGATGTCAATTGACATTCTGCGTATCGGCAGTCAATCCCTGCGAAAATACCCCAAAGTTTCCGAACAGACAGATGACTACCTCCGGGGGTGACAAGCTGGCGAAGAAAGAACACCAAGACAGAAGAGCGCCAGGAGATAAAGGCCTTAACCAGCATGGTCTAAGAAGCCAGGACCCGGGGAGGTGGGCCGAAATCATCCACACTGCTCACATTTGTGAGTGGGGTTGATGTAAAATAAGCTCGCCCGCCCCGCACGAGGCCGGTCTAGGTCTACAGCGATGTACTAGGGTAAAAGGCAATAGTCTTATCCAACCCTAGATATCCGAGACCGTCATTAAAGCCAATGGATAATGGTCTAAAATTTCAAACTTTAATGTCTTGAAATGAGTTAAGAAATCTTATGTTTTTCTGACGTTTGAAGGAAACCATAATTTAATGTCTCACATGACAATTAAGCAATCCAAACCACGTAACTTTTAACATGGTGTGGTGGGCAAACATCTGGCAAATGTTTGTTTTCATTCGTTAAACGTTTGTTAAAGAGATTGTTTTTTGGTTGCCTTGGCTACGTTTCCGCGAATTAATTAAAATAAACCCTGTGTTTGCCCACCACGCCATATTCTCAAAATAATTTGACAGGTTGTTGGATTGCCTAATGGAAATACATAAACAACAAACTGTCATGTTTGACGTATTTAGAAGTAAAAGTTTTGATGAAATAGAACTAGTGTTATTCTAAGATAGAAAGAGTTTGATATTTAACCACCTTCAAAATCATATACCTTTTTGATTTTGACATACAAATAATTAAAGTAAGAAATTGGCAAAATATAATGAAATATAAAAATAATAGAGATTGATATCATTCTTTCAAGCTAGCGGTGTGTAACCATAAGGATTATTGATACAGAAGTCCTTACTTACAATTTACAACTTTTTTTACGACTTTGTTGTCAACATTCCAATTAAATTTTGTTTTAGTAGAAACTTGATTGACTAAAACTTGAATTAACTAAATAGTTAATTTCTCTGTAGTTCAAAAGATATGTAAGTCTATACTTTAAATAGTGTAAAACGAAGCCTCGCTCTGGATTATTTACATTACTTACACAAAGGACATTAGTAGACACTCTATAAAATTATTACCCACGTACTCTCACGAATTTCATTTAATGGGATCAAAAAGATTTCGTCCTTTACTGAACTGTTTCAACAACAGGCAATTACAAATAAATGGAGCCCGGGAAACAGCAAATGCGTTTGGAAATTTTAGTCCTTTATCAAACGTTTGAAAAGTATCCGATCTCTTTGAGGTTACTGAAAGGATTTAGAGCAGATAATTTCTATTTACGGACCAGTTTAAAAAGTAACTTTAGGAACAAGTTCATCAGAGTAGAAGATATAAATATGAATATTATAAATAGAAGCAGTTTTGACGGGATCCAGTGTTTACATTTTTTGCGAAATTATTTCTGGTGCGTGAATAAATCGATCACTTTTGTACGAAAATGTAATACAGACTTGGTGGTAACAAATAAGATTTGTTCTCATGAAACTACGCTTTACGATGATAGTTACGGTTATGGTGTTCAGGGTGGAAAATGTATTAATTTACTATAACTAAATTATTTGTTACGAGTAAAATTGAACTAGTCAACGGTGCAGTACTTGTAAACGTTGAGAACAGTTGCAAAGTATGTTATGATGTGTATACGTAGATAGTGTGAATGTGCATTGCAATGACATCATCGCCTCGAATTTATGAGGTCTCGTTTAACCGGAGTTTGAGTTTTAGTCATTATGGAGGCTTAAAAAACTCCAACCGTGAAGAGATTTTCAAGAGATTTCATCATCATTTGCTTGAGACTCTCAGTGCGAAATTCTAGTCATTTAGTAATCGAAGAAGCATCTTTTATTTGATATAATTACTATTGAGGGCAAATCGAACACAAAGGATGAACTAGCGATGGTAATTTTGTGAAGTACACTGACAAAAATTCGTTGGAGACTCCAGATCTTATTCATTGCATGGTGGATGACGAAACTACTTTACGCCCATAAATTTACTTATTTCGCTACTGCTTTCAATCTAACACAAAAAGACGTAACGCGGATTCATACATATGTTCAGTTTGGGCACTCGACCACACTAAAGTATGGACTGAAGCTCCCCTTGCGGCTAATGCACCAGCAGCAGATCTTAACCTCTGGCAGGATGTTCGGAAGTCCAAATGTATTGATTCCTAAATTGTTATCGCACGAGGCAAGTTCTAGAACACTAGTTAAGATGAATTGGTGAACAAATCAATTTGTAGTGCGGCAGCATGTCAAAAATTAATATTCCGTATGCTCCTTAGTGTTACAAACAAACGGTAAATGGATTTTGCTTTGATAAAGGTTTCTTAATACAAATATGTTTGATGGACACTTCCAAAATGTTGCCGATTTATCCTGTGACGTAGGGCGTGTTGCCACTATATTAGCGTGATATATTATATGTGCTTTCAATAATTTTACATATATAAAGTAGTGTGGGAGTAAATTTGGCTATACTCGGAATGAGTGTATAGTGTATATATGTGTATAATAAAAAATATACAGTGTGTCCACGGATGGACTTAGCTATACTTGTAATTTATAAACATTTCTATTTTTGGTTTTTTGATAAAAAGTCACTCGTCATAAAAACTTCTGATTATTCTGAAAAGTCCTTAGCTATTCTGTAAATTACGATTTGCTATACAGGGTGTTCGGAAATGAAGAAAATATAAAATTTTATCAAGAGTGAAGTACCTTTCTTTTAATGAATATAATCAAATCTTGTGAAGTTGTAAATAATGACAAGTGCAGTCTGAATACGAGGTTTCATCCACATAGTCAATAACTAATTTTCCTGAAAATTTTTATTTCGTAAAATATGTCATTATTAAATGAAATTCGTAGGCTATTAATTTGACCCAGTTATTGATTAAATAGATGAAACTTTATATTTAAACTCCAATTGGCAATATCCATCCTCGAACACACTCTATACATTTAAGTTTAAATTTATTCGATATAGGCGATATCATATTTTAATTTAAATGAAAAAACAAAAGGTATCTACTTTTTCATTTTTCTCAAAGTCACTGTAGAAGCCCGTAAAAAATTAAGAAATTCAAATTCTTAATGTGACGTACCAATCAATTGACGTTATTTGATTGGTCAACCATCAGTTTGAGTATCATGGTACATTGCCATCGAGCCCTGAATTTCATGAATTAGGTTCTCATCATATACAAGATATCGTGCCCTGCACTCCCACTTCTAATTAGTCTTTTAAGATTGGCAATGATCTGTTGCCAATCACGAGTCATGAAGTAGAATAAGTAGACATTAAAGCATCGTGGCTGAAGTGAGCTTGCAATAACATCGTTGATGTTGATATGAAGACGTAGACAAGACCTGTTTATATCATTTTTAATTATTTCATTACAATAATCATTTTCTTTAGTTACTTGTACACCTAAACTTTTTAATAATAAAACTTTTTTATACAGCTATGTATTTATTGGGTATCCCAGTATCTACTTGGAATATCACTATTCTTTCAAGTCTGTATTTTTCGTTTAAAATTAATAAACTGGTTTGAAATTTTATATCATCCTGTGATATATATTCCAAAATTGGATATTTCAATAATGCAATATATTAATATTGGTCATATCGCTTTCAAGATACTGAATTTTAAATTTCTCCTGGAATGTATCAGGCCCCAACTCTTATCCAGCTGTTCTAAACCCAATAAAATTTAAATCCTTATTTGGTGTCATTACAAGTTTCGTTAGTGGCGGGATTTCTTCAATTAATTAGGCATATCTGAAGAATTGTTGGGATTAGAGAACTGATATTCAGGCTAAAGGTACTCTATTGTAAGAATTTCAACGCATATTGTCAAATTGCCTGAGTTAGAATACCTTATTATTATTGTTTCATGTTAGACTACGAAAACCGTTCATATGTTTATATGAATATTGACTATCTTTCAAGCTTACATGAGAAGGCAGACGCGAAAATACTGCTTCATGCTGTTGCTGCTACACCTTGCGCAGCTACTCAAATACTCATATATTCTGTCGAGACGGATATTACCATATTGATCATAAGATTTCCACACCTTTGCCACGATACTTGTTATATGGGTTCCTAAAAAAGCTGTCAATTAATTAGGAAAACAGATATCACTTGCTCTTAAATTTCATGCATAACAGGTAGTTTTTCAAAGATAGAAGTGTCTTGTTAGAAGATATTTGTCAACTTCAAGAGGACGTACTGTTAGCACTTAAAAAGTCTGGAAGATTATTTAAGCAGCTAAAGAGTATGTTTGCCAGTTGTATACACCACAGATCAAGCTTGATAATATATTAGACCTTATTTAAAAAGAAGCAAGTTGCATCAGAAATTCTACTCCAATTTTTCGGGCACGCTTTTAAGACATGGAAAAATATATAGAAATACAACCTCACTCTATGCTTCCAGAGCCAACCAATTACGGTTGGAAAATTAACAAAAATGGCCTGTCAATTATATATTCGTTATTTTGTGCTACAGCTAGCCTTCTAGAACTGACGAACTCATCGAGTGAGAGATATATTCCATAAAGCTATTTAATCAGTATATTCGTATCAAAATTTCTTTGCATTAAAAAAAATTTCAGCCACAATTTAATTTCCTTGTATTTTTGATATTAAGTATCAGCTACTTTATGTACCTTAGTTTGTGTTAGTGTTTCTATACAAGGAGCGGGGAGGGGAGGTTAATTAAGTAAATGAGTCGCTCTGTGGTATTATGGCAATTTTCTGTTGTATTTGTAGAAAAATGTCAAATTTATAATTTGTGTAATTTTGGGACCTACTATACCCGTTTTGTGGATTACGATTATAGATAACCTCCCTTACTAGAGTGGTTATGATGGTGGGGCACTCCACTAATCAGACACGATTTCCAGATGTCCATCAACGTGTTTCATATTCCAGGGGGATCAGAAAATAAAACAAAATTGAATATTTGCTTGTAACACTAAGCAGCACACGGGATAACATTTGCTGCCGCACTATTGGTACGAATCTGTTTTTTGATTTCAAAAAATGTAAAATTATATATGCTACGACATCTGATTCTGGTAAATGTAAGCGAAAATCCTATCTCGACGCCCGCTCGTGAGACTTTGCAAGTAAACGAAAGATGAATCTTCTGAGTTGTGAACGATACTGCTGGGCGAAGAGTCAAGCTTTTCGATGAGTTTCTTCTTCAACTAGTAGAAGCAAACCAACAGGCCACCGGAACCGAAAGACAAAGAAATCCATTTTTACGTTGTTTCAAATTAATAACCACTATGAATATTACTTAGGTGTAATTATAAGTAAGAAAAATTAAATGTTCTTTTTTTAGTATTCGTTGTTTTCATCTCTTCGTTTGATAGAAATATTTGCTCATATTATTTGGAAAATAATATATAGGTATATTTCAAGAGTTAATGGTCAGGGAGCATAGCTTTCCAGTTGAAATAGAAAGCTGAAAATTTTCCCGAATAGTTCTACAGGCAAAGAGGAGTACCTTTATTTATAGGAAACATTTTATATTTTGACATATATTTTTGGACCAAACTAAGTTGATATATCTATTCACTTTGAAGAGAATAATATTTTGAAAATAAGTAATTCAATTATCGTGAATCAAAAAACTAATCAATTTTTACCCTATACATTTCTTATACAAATATACATATTTCATAGATAACAATTAATCAAGTAATCAAGTTGTATTGACGATTTTTATTATAAATAAAACTGATTTGAAGTTATAGTATTTCGAAAACCAGCAGTCTTCGAAACATTCTGAATCATAAACGTCGCTTGCAATTTAATGCTTTACGCATGCATGTTCCTCAGATGCAAACATTTATTTGTATCACGACGCCGTCAACATGATGCCTTTAAAAGTGAAGTTCATACTGTGGACGATCCCACCACCTTGTGACTAAATGACAATAAGAATTTATTTACTGAGGGCGCAAGTCCTTCCTTTTGTAACGCTTAACAATTTGTTTCCACTTTCTAGTTGATTCGTTATAACTTTTAAAAGATGACTTGGAATTTGATCCTGAAAATAGATGAGAAAGGAAAAAGCCCTACTTTTTGTTGCTCTGCAACTCTCTGTTATACTTGCCTCCAAAGATCAATGTTTGCTGATATATGTCTTAATACATCACAATTAGAATTATTTCGTTAGTTTCTGTGCTGTCATGGAGGTCCTAAACAGATGTGAAGAATTTTCTAAGTTCCTTAAAATTCAGTTGTTGATCCAATCCATACAATCACAAGAGCTGTTAAAGATAAGTAGTTGGGAAGTGAATACTTGAATTCAATTAATACGAGCGTATATTATATTGATAGTAAAATTTAATTTGTATTAAGGAAAAATAACTCGGTGCCTAATTAAATGAACATGCATAAAGCAAACCAGACGCATGAAAAGTTAGGGGCACATTCCATGAGAATGTTTAGTGTTAACTACATACAAGGGTTAGACTCAACGGACAAAGAAATATTCAAACAATTCTCCTTTAAAAGATGTGTTTAAAATTTTGGTTTTGAGTTTAAAACTATTATTAGGTTTGACAGTAATAATAAATACTCAGATAATTCAAATAATTCTCCTTTAAAAGGTGTATTTAAAATTTTGGTTTTGATTTTAAAACTATTAGGTTTGACAGTAATAGTAAATACTCAGATAATTCAAATAATTCTCCTTTAAAAGGTGTATTTAAAATTTTGGTTTTGATTTTAAAACTATTAGGTTTGACAGTAATAGTATTTTTCGAAATTTTGGGTCGCTTGTGACTAGTTTTAAGTACTTTAGATCATTACTCAGCCAGCCTCTGATGTATTTGTCTCCAAAGATGTTTATACTTCCTTATTTGGCGCCAGATGTTAAGCTGGTGCATGCCGGTCGACGTGCCGCGATTTTTGCTTTCGTCCGATCAATGAGGCCGGTGCAGAAGTTATAAAAGGTCTGGTGTTTTTTGTGCTAAGTAAACATCACGGGTAGGGTACGGACATGCCGAAGATGCTACGCAGCTAGAGTCAGCAGTTCACCCTGCTTGCATCCTCGGTATGTGCGGTCACATTTAAATGTACAGATTTGTTTTACAAATTGATGGCATTCGATGTATTGACTGACTTAGATCTGTACCTCTTGTAGTGTAGCATCTTCAGCATGTTTATACTTCCGTACTACTATATTTGCGCAATTTTAAAAAGCAGTTCGTAGGTGCCTGAAACAGCGTGGCGCATATTGCACTGAACATTAATATTCGTACGACAGATTTGAAAGAGTTGATGTAGCAGCAGCAGGTATGCTAAAATTTTTTATTAATTTATAATTTTAAAATAATGAAAATTAACATCAAAATAATAATTTATTGGTGCTATAGTTTAAGAGTATTTATACAAGCTAGAAATACAACGTGATATACATATATAATATAAAAATGGAAATATTAAATAACTTTAAATGCAAAAAACTGGCATTTGATATAAGACCTGCTAGGATAAAATGCTTAATAAAGCAAATATTATATATAATGTGTAGATAAAAATAATCATTTGATAGATATTATTAAGATTTGATAAAAAACTTTAAACATTGGTCATTAAAAAGGCTCTGACAGTTTTTTTAAATGAATTGTACTCAAGTTCTTTGACTTTTATAGATAATTACTAAAATAAAACTTGTAGCAATTTAGTTCATTCATTTACAAGATTTAAAAAGTCTTAAAAGTTTGGATAGAGGCAGTTATTTCTCGAAGAATATCTATGAACTTCGGTATGTAATGTATAGCTTCATTCATGATTCCTGTCCCTTAATATACAGTAGATAATGCAAAATATGCATGTTGGGCACTGTTAATATCTGTTAGTTGTTAGAAGCTTGTTTACAGTCGTCTATGTATTTTAGTCCGCACAAAAGTCGTATAGCTTTTCTTTATAAGCCGAAAACATTAGCGTTATGAGTGGAAGTTCCCCCAATTTGAATAGAGCGACAATGAAGACTAGGCATACCCCGCGAAATTTAATAATGCCTTTGTTGTTTACCAGTCACACTAGAAGCCATTGTTTTAGATTTGTACTTATTTAAGCTTCTTGGGCTTCTGATAAGGTCTCCTTCATATTTTTATGTATACTGCCAATAAGTTCGTGTGACTAAATGGTGATTGTGTCATCTGCAAACAGAACGAATTGAGACGTGATTATATATCTTAAATCAATGGATCTCAAAAGAGAACCCTGCGTCACTCCATGTTCCATACTTAGTAAATCAGAATTTGTATTTGAACATGTAAATATACTAACATTTATTCATCAGATATTGCACTAAGTTTATACTGCTTCTATGAAAATTATAAAAACCTAGCTTCCTCATTAAAATGTGATGTTGATGATGATGTGTTAGACACAGCCAACAGCTTTAGAAAGGTCCAAAAACTAAGCAGGAAAATGTTCACCAGCTTCGGTTCAGTTCAGTTAATTCATTTATAGCCACCGCTGTGGAGGATTGAGTTCTAAAACCAAACTGACATGAACCAAATAAGTTATTTGATTCAAACCAACAAGTTTTCCTAAAATTTTAGAAAACAAAGGTAAAATTGAGATTGTCTGAAGTTCCCCACATTATTTATTGAGCCTGTTTTTATGTAGTGGTATGTCTTTTAAGATTGTAATAATATCGGGAAATGTACACCTATGAGAAACAGTATTTCTCCGCATTGAAGTATACAGGTAGTATACTTCAATGCGGAGAAATACTGTTTTTATTCAGAACTGAAGTTACACGTTCTAGTGTATACCTTTTGCGAATTTCTAATAGTTGTTTTAGTTTTCTAAAAAATGGAACACTCTGTAGATCCAGCATCTCGAATGCTTTGTTATTTCTTATAGGAATCATTTCTCATATGCACATGGATATGCATAATTATTGCCCCAGTTCTTTACAGGGCGAATATCTTAAAAAAAACGTCTAAAACAAAATTTATTAGAAAATATTAGTATGAAAATTACACTTCAATGTATACCACTTTCTAGTGTAAGATTTTTTCTTTTAAATTAATTGTTTTTGTACAATAACTATCATACAGATATATATAAATTGAATTTCTAAAGCTATGTTTTATTAATATAATATTTGATTGATTGTGTTGCCTCTTGAGAAGATGATTTGAAAGAACGTATATTGATCTCTGTCATTCTACACCTTTTGAAATTTGTGTTGGAAGGTCAAACCTCGTCGTGATTTCCTCCGAGAGTTGGCTTACTTTAGAGCTGGATATAAAAAATAAAGGAATTACTATACTGTCACTTTCAATAATGCCGATAATACTACATCTCGTTGTAACCAACGCGAGGGAGTAGTAATTTCATCTCATGAACATATTCATTAAACAAAATTTAATAACCTAGCAGCGAATATTTAATTCAGTAGGATATTCATACTAATTCCAATAACTTTAAAAATCATAAATTGGGAAAAACTATTTAGCAAAATTCAACCAGAAGGAACTAACTATTTCGATACATTTTTATAAAAAAAATATAGCGAAAATGTTTGCTTTTATTTTATATTAATACTAATCCAAGCAACGAATGCTCAAAAAAAAGGTGTATTTGACTTCGGAACTTTGTTTGGACTAGTCTGGAGATGAACACATCAAAAGTCCCCACTCCTAGGTGGTGAGCGGGGGGGAGGAGGTCCCATTTTTTGGTTTTTCGCTTATATCTCGGAAACTATGCATCGTAGCGGCTTGACCATTCTATACAAATTAAAGCTGACCAAATCAAAGAATCACACTATTTACATTTGTCGATATGTTGTTTTCTTCTCGAGATATCCGCCCTCGAAATTTGGAAATTGCGAAAACAATTTTTTCGCCTCACGTTAAAAAATTTAAAAATTTAATGCTCTACAACTTCTTTTCTCACGACTTTTTCGTGGGAAGAACATTTGAAGAGTTATCTTAATAAATAGAGCAAAAAACGTGAGGCGAAAAAATTGTTTTCCGCAATTTCCGAATTTCGAGGGCGGATATCTCGAGAACAGAACAACATATCGACAAATGTAAGTAGTGTATGCAAATGTAGGAAATTATGTCAGCTTCAATTTCGTATAGAATGGTCAAGCCGTTACGACACATAGTTTCCGAGATATAAGCGAAAAACCAAAAAATGGGACCTTTAAAGTGCCCCCTCCCCCCGCTCACCACCTAGGAGTGGGGACTTTTGATATGTTCATCTCCAGACCAGTTCAAACAAAGTTCCGAATTCAAATTTTCTGTCCCTAAAATTTCCCTCTATAATCATTCGTTGCCTGGCCTATAACCTGAGTACAATTTAAAGAGAGTATAAGTTGCAGTGAGGCGCGGCAAACTACGAACACCTATTTGATTAACATATTGTTCGAATAGGGCACAATTTACTTTTACGTGGTGCAACTGAGATTAAGTACACAGCCAAAATCTTATTTATTATTCAAGCAGATATCCGCAGCCGGCAACGCTTTATTGAACTTTCATTCGTTTCGTAATAGTCTTATTACCTTTTTACAATTGAGATGTCTGATTTCTGGAACGAAAGCAATTTTGAACCAATCGTTAAAGATTACATGGTTAAATGATCCACTCTTGCTCCGATTCTATCTTGTTTTGGAAGGATCTCCTTCAGATTAGGTTACCCATAGATGTTCGGCCTTTATAGACCACGTAAACCGAGAGCCTCCTACCACTTGTTGATCCACAGAACATACCGCTATACTTGAGCTATATTTCACGCATTTCGGACATTTTATTCTAAGTTTGAAAATACATTTCTTTCTGTTAAGATTATCTGACAAATTCGCGACAGTCGTTGGTTGCTTGCCAACTTTGGCTCTTCCTGTTTTGATGTTCCTGATGGAACTCGTTGTGTTAACGTCTTCTTTTGTCCTTTCAGAAATTCCCTTGTCCATTCCATTAAGGATAGACTATCGAAAGCTTATTTTTTTCCAGATTTATCATTGTAGCCATGGTGTACTGTCAATTGGACGTAGAAAATAGTACGCGCGACGACTGGACGTGGCAAATTAGATACACAGTAATTGGATTCTTAAGTTAATTGGACGTTTATGCCAATTGGGCGTCTTTGACGTGTTACATTGGACGCATATATATAAGGTTTCTGGTAAACAAAAATAAGAGTTTTTTTTAAATATATTACACCCATTTTTCTTTACACAAGATAATTAGTTTTAACTACATATAATTAGTTGTCTATATATTAGACTGCGAAAGTTTATTTAGCCAAAGTTACTGTAAATTATGATTGATGAGGTGGCAGTAGGTTTTCAATTTTAGGCGATTGCTACGTTTTTTAATAGGCTAGATTTTGTAGCCTGAAAATTCCTACAATTCTAGGAATTCAGTTATAATCTTTAGATATAAATATTAGAATGACTTATAATATTAGTATGCATCTTGTAAAGTTCTTGAAAAAACCCTTTTAAGCCGAAACATATATAGAGTACTCTAAATATTGTTTATATTATGACTATGACAATATTTTAGCTTTTATTACTTATCTTTTTGAAATCTATTTTTCCTAGCGAGTCTGTTTCTATATTTGTTCAAGATAAGATGTACTACTTAATGTCTTGCATTTCTCTCCTTTTAAAATGCAGTGTATTTATATGCGTTAATGGTAATACAGTTATTTTTAATAAACGCGTCGAATTGTTCCCAGCGTCCTATTTTACCACATCCAATTGACATATGCGTGCAACTGACATGCGTTTAATTGATGTAGATTCGTAGCCATTATCAAATTAGGTAATGCACAAGGAGATTCTCAATCTGAACTGAACCACTTGTAGGTGCTCGGGCGAAGCAGCTTCTTTATATGCATGGAGAGCCAGTGGATGTGATGGTAGCACCATGACATCCACTGGTGTTTTCTGTTATTTATGTTGCTAAATGTCCCTATAGGAAGTATTCTTTGAATGTTTGTCGTGAAGTCATAGTATTGTTTCTAATCGAGTTGAGGGTTGGATTTACAATTTCCTCTCAATAAATTTAAAAGTTTCTAGTACCCAACTGTTTCTTATGTCTTCTTCCGATTGGACTACAATACGGAAATACAATTTGGAAAATAAAATAAAAAAATTAGTTAAAAATGTTGAGATCGCTGAATCCGAATATGGATTTCGCAAATATTGGGAAAACTTTAAACATATGTTCAAAGTATACCCCAATAGACATAAAATTTTAATTTCAATTGGAAATTAAATGATAGAGTTATCGATGTTATAAACTAATATAACAATAAAAAAAACATAAATATATATATATATATATATTTTGCCAGTTACTCGTAATAGAAATGACCCCAATACAGCGAGGCTAAGAAACGCTCCTAGGCAGAGGCTAGTAATATGACGTCACCTCCTTGCACGTAAGCTGGTATGTGTGTAATGCGGGCCTGTTGTTTTTTATTGAAAAATTAATGTAATATTATTGATCAGCATGCTTTAGAACCTCTATGTCCAAAATTTGAAGATATTTTGATTTATGATTTTCCAATTACGGCCCCTTAAAATGATATTTTTCAAATACTAAATAATTAATAACTTTTCAACGAATTGTATTTCAAAAAAAGTAATACTTTATTTCAAATTCAGTTTTTCTACAACATTGCGTCATCCGTACTTTCAAATTTCATAGACTAAGAATTTTCATTGAAAAATTACCAAACATTTTGAACCAGCTGTCCTGTAAATTATTATTCGTGCATTAAAAGTTGCCGAATTTGAAAGCATGGATGACAGTGTGTGATAGAAAAAGTGATTTTAAATAGAAAGTGAGGAGTTATTTTTTTTCGAAAAAAAAATTCATTTCCAAGTTATAAATTGTTTGATGTTATTTCTGATAATTCTTCAATAAAACTTCTTGGCCTATGAAAGGACAGCGCATAAAATCAATGGAAAAAAAATCCCGGTCAAATTGGCTGAAATTTTCCAGAGTGATAGTTTTCAGCATGCTGATGAAAAGTCTCAATGGGCCCAAAGACCAGCTATGTATAGTTTCCGAGATATTGGGCCTCAAAGTAGGTCTTTTAGGAGGGATGATTCAGTAATTCTGAATAATTATTCCCGGTCGAATTGGCTGAAATTTTGCAGAGTGATAGTTTTCATCATGTTGATCAAAAGTCTCAATGGGCCCATAGACCTGCTATGTATAGTTTCCGAGATATTGGGCCTCAAAGTGGGTCTTTTAAGAGGGATGACTCAGTAATTCTCAATAATTCCTTGCAGGCCAAAATCTGTAAGTTTTTGGGATCGCTAAATCCTAATATGGGTTTCGCAAGACCCTGCAAGGTCACCTAGAGGTCATTTCAAGGTCAAACCAAGAAGAAATAATTAGAAAAATCTGTAAAAAGCATAGGTAGGTTTTTGGGGTTACTGAATCCGAATATAGATTCTGCTTGATCCTGCAAAATCACCCAGAAGTCATTTCAAGGTCAAACCAAGAATAAAGGGTATTGTCATGAATTTACAACTAACCTCAACGTTTTATTCATATAAACTCTTTAAGATTCTATATGCACGCAAGCGCACGCACACACACACACATATGCACACAGACGCACACACACACACACACTCACACACACAAACATGAACCGATTTTGAAATTACATCTGGATGAACTTGCAGGGTCAAGCGAAACCCATATTCGGATTCAGCGATCTCAAAAACTTACGCATGTTTCTTTACAGATTTTTCTGATCATTTATTCTTGGTTTTACCTTGAAATGACCTCTGGATGATTTTGCAGGATCAAGCAAAATCCATATTCAGATTCAGTGACCCCAAAAACCTACCTATGCTTTTTTACAGATTTTTCTAATTATTTCTTCTTGTTTTGACCTTGAGATGACCTCTAGGTGACCTTGAAGGATCTTGGCCAAACCCATATTCGGATTCAGCGATCTCAAAAACTTACGCATGTTTCTTTACAGAGTTTTCTGATCATTTACTCTTGGTTTGACCTTGAAATGACCTCTGAATGATTTTGCAGGATCAAGTAAATTCCATATTCGGATTCAGTGACCCCAAAGACCTACCTATGCTTTTTTACAGATTTTTCTAATTATTTCTTCTTGTTTTGACCTTGAAATGACCTATATGTGACCTTGAAGGTCCATATTCGGATTCAGCGATCTCAAAAACTTACACGTTTCTTTACAGATTTTGCCCTGCAAATAATTATTCAGAATTACTAAGTCATCCCTCCTAAAAGACCCACTTTGAGGCCCAATATCTCGGAAATTATACATAGCAGGTCTTTGGGCTTATTAAGATTTTTGATTGGCATGCTGAAAATTATCACTCTGCAAAATTTCAGCCAATTCGACCGGGATTAATTATTCAGAATTACTAAGTCATCCCTCCTAAAAGACCCACTTTGAGACCCAACATCTCGGAAACTATACATAGCAGATCTTTAGGTCCATTGAGACTTTTGATCAGCATGCTGAGAACTATCACTCTGCAAAATTTCAGCCAATTCGACCGAGATTTTTTTTCCATTGAATTTGTGCGGGGTCCTTTGAAAGTACAGATGCCGCTGGGTTATAGAAAAAGACAATTTAAATAGAAAATGAAGAACGACTTTTTTTCGAAATACAATTCGTTGAAAAGTTATTAATTATTTAATATTTCAAAAATATAACTTTAGGGGGGCGTAATTCGAAAATCATAAATCCGAATGTCTTTAATTTTGGATATAGGAATTCTAAAGCATGCGGATCATCAGTAGTATATTAGTCTTTCGATAAACACAACGGGCCCGCATTACACACAGGGCGGCATTCCCGCAAGGAGATGATGTTAATAGCCTCTACCTTGGGAACGTTTTTTAGCCTCGCTGCGTTGGGGTGATTTCTATTACGAATAATTGACAAAATTGAAATATTTATTAATAAAAAAAATCTGATTTTGGTACTAGGGGCTCTAATGTATGGTTTAATATTAATGTTAATTATTTTTTATGTGGAGATGCCTATTCCAAATTTTTGGTTACAATTTCACAAAATATTCAAATCATGATATGATTGAAAACTTTTATGTTGATGCCCAAAACAGCTATTGAGGTATGAAACAAAACACATTTATGGACCCAGAGTGTATTAGAAAAATTCAGATAGAAGTTTAATCACTTTTTAATATTTAGGTCTTTGAACCTGACATGTTCCAAAAAATCTGATCTCAATTTTGTAGGTACCATCTCAAGACAAACTGGAATATTTCATTAGCATATATTTGATTACGAGATTTGAATATACTGCAGATTGTATTCAAAGTTGCATCCATACTTTAAAGTATTCTCAACTCACGGTACTTGGTTAGCAACTAGGTTACATCAAGTTCTGTTGTTTTCTATGTGAATGAACACTACAAAAAACAATGGCCAAGTAACTCTAGGAGAAGAATGTATTAAGCCAGCCGTAAGCAAACCGAAAAAAAATTATCTTCTGCTTTTGCATAATAATGAGGCGGGGATGGTAGTGGGTATTTGAATAGGAAAATAATTGAATAGGAAATCTGGATGTGGAAGTAGTGTTTCCTTCTGCTGCCGTTTTTAGTTTTATTTTAATTAAATAAATTAAGCAAAGATTAATAAAAGATTATGTATTTGTATAAATGGTATATTTTTTGTTCCTTTCTAGCGACATATTAATTTTAAAGTTTGAAACTTATTTCCACGGAGCATAAACTTTATTCTTTTTATAATAAAAGACAAATATGAAAACATCAGAAAATAAGTGTGAAAAGGTGTGTAAAGAGACAATTTATGCCTCTATGTAGTGGCTCTTTACATATCCAAGTAAAGCTTAGGAAAAGATGCAAATTAACTCGCATCCTCTTCTGAGATTTCTCTTCCATAAATACATGAATTAGTAGTTAGTTCTTTGCATTTCCATGAGATATATAATTCGCCTGAAATTGCATCCGTAAAACAAATTTAAAACGAAAACATGTCCAATTTTAAAAATTTAAACTAAAGGGCGAGGCCGCAGAGGCATTGTGAGAAATGCCTTTAAGCCAAATTGGATTTCGATTTTAATTTTATTTATAGCGATAACGCTATAAATTTGGTGACCCCGACGTGATCATTTTATGTCCAACGTGATAAATATATGCCAGAAGTGAAAATTTTATGTCCAACGTCATAAATATATGCCAGAAGTGAAAATTTTATGTCCAACGTGATAAATATATACCAGAAGTGATCGATATATATGTCCGAAGTTATCCTATAACTTACATGATGAAATCTACGTTATTTAATTAATTTGAAGGAGAGATAAAATCATTTCCACTTCAAAAGATAGTAGAATATCTCAGACATAATTACCGAAGTACAACACTTTCCTGTTTTGGAACAATTTTTATCAATAATTTCAAGAAGAGATTCAATATATCAACTACCGTTATAAATTGACCAAGATGATTTTTATCATTTTATGAAGAGAAGAATTTTCCCGATGAATTTTGAATAGAGGTTCCAAATTTGAATAGATGTTCCTATAATTTATGGTAATTTCCTAATTCAATCAACTGAAGTTGTACATTACAAGTACTGTCATCTGTCGGTGAGTGAGTTAAAGTACATTCCCTTTTTAATCTAAGAGAGTAGTCAATCAATCAATCAATCACAATCGATTAGTTATGCCAAGACAACCTTCAGACGAGGATTTTCCTCAAATGTCACGTCTGTCAAACTACCCCCATTCTGGAAATCAAAACCAGAAATTTGGTTTACCCAGATCGAATCACAGTTTTCTGTTGCAAAAATTGTCAATGACAAGAAAAAGTATGATCAGGTTATAGCTAATTTGCCATTAGATGTGATAGATAATATATACGATATAATATCTAATTCCCCGGAAACGGATCTCTATATAAATTTAAAGAAAGTTTTAATTTCACGTTTATCATCGAGTGAGGAAAAACGTCTGAATGATCTGTTATCAGGTTCCCAAATGGGCGATCTGAAACCTTCAGATTTCTATAGATCCATGCTGAATATGGTTGGAGGATTCAGCATGGTTAGTCAAGATTTATTGATAAAGCTATGGAAAAGGCGTTTGCCTCAAACAGTATATATTGCCATTACAGCTTCAGGGAAAACAGACACAAAAGAGATTCTAGATATTGCGGATCGGATATGGGAGTCCTGTCAAAATTCAATGGTTGCATCGTACTCCAAAAATCCTCTTGACTCTGAGTCAACCCCGTTATCAGATTTAACTACCACTATCAAAAATTTTTCAATCACTTTCTATGATTCAATTAAACAAGTATTACAAAAACAAGAAATTTTTAATTCTCGATTAAACTCTTTCGAATCCAGACTTTCCAATCAATCCTTCGAGCCTCAACCTTCTACTTCATGCTGCAACAATTGCAAAAGTAGAAGCAATTCACAAACTCGTACTACTAATCGCAATCGTTCACCCAGCCGTAATAATGTTTCCAATAAATTTGATCGTACAGACAATACTATTTGTTACTACCATCAACTTTATGGTGCCAATGCCTATCGTTGTGGAGGTGAATGGTGCAAATTCAGTAAGAATTGTAAAAAATCTGATAATTCTCAAAGATGACTGAAGTTTGATAATTTTATGACGTCTGATTTTGACATTTCTAACAGCAAACGTCGTCGACTTTTTATTTACGATAGATCTAACAACCTGAACTTCCTAATCGACACTGGTGCCGATTTATCTGTGGTGCCACGCAATGCTTTCACAGATTTAAAAAAGAATTTTGATACGATATTAACCGCGGCTAACGGTTCAACCATTTTTACATACGGTAAGAAATTGTTAAAAGTCAATCTAAACTTACGTAGATTATTTCCTTTCGTTTTCAATATATAGCAGACATTGACATACCGATAGTCGGAGCAGATTTCTTGTCTCATTTTGGTTTAGTTGTCGATCTTAAAGGAGCTCGAATAATTGATAACAAGACTAATTTGTCAGTTAATTGTTTTATTAAAAATAGTCCTTTAGACAATTATAGATTAGATACACTTAAATTATTTCCTTTGACAGATAAATATAACAAATTACTTTTACAATTTCCTAATTTAATTAGTTCACCAGATTACAATTTACCTATTAAACATTCTATTGTACATCATATAGTTACTGAAGGTCATTTACCTTTTTCACGACCTCGTAGATTAGACAATCTTAAATTTAAAATAGCTTAAACAGAATTTAATAACATGGTAGAATTAGGTGTCTGCAAACCATCATCTTCTCAAGTTTCCTCTCCACTCCATCTAGTGGCGAAAAAAGAGAAGAATGACTGGAGACCTTGTGGAGATTATCGACAACTAAATATGATTATCATTCCAGACAGATATCCATTACCTAATATCCACGACTTTAGCTCTCAGTTGCACGACTGCACTATTTTCTCCAAGGTTGATTTAGTCCGAGCGTACCATCAGATACCTGTCGCTGAAAATGACGTTTATAAGACAGCTATAACAACTCCATTCGGACTGTTTGAATTTTCCCGCATGCCTTTTGGTCTACGCAATGCCGGTCAAACTTTCCAACGTTTTATGAATGAAGGACTTGTCAATTTACCTTTCGTTTTCGTCTATTTGGATGATATATTAATCGCAAGTCAATCAGATGTACAACATTTGGAACATTTGGAAAAGGTTTTCAAGAGATTAGACACATACGGAATTAACATTAAACCATCTAAATGTATCTTAGGAGTTGACAATTTAACCTTTTTAGGTCATCACATCTCTTCATCAGGTATTTTACCATCAACTGAGAGAGTCGAAGTCATTAATAATTTCCCTTTACCGACAACTCTCAAACAACTACAACGTTTCATAGGTATGGTGAATTTTTATCATCGTTTCATACCTCATTTTGCTGAAATATTACTTCCCCTATATTCTCTTTGTAACAGTTTATCTCATGATAAAATTACAAAGATAAATAGTTGGCCTGATCAATGTTTAGACGGATTTTCGAAAGCCAAAGACGCAATAAGTAATGCAGAAGTTTTAACTCATCCTTGCAATAATGACGATACTATCTTATCTCTCTCAGTCGATTGTTCTAACCTTGCCATGGGTGCAGTTTTAGAGCAAAAAGATAATAAGGGATTTCTTGCTCCTTTAGCATTCTTTTCCCGTAAATTAACCACAGCACAAACCAATTATTCGGTTTTTGACAAAGAACTTTTAGCATTATATACTGCAATTAAACATTTTAAGTTTATACTTGAAGGTCGAAAGTTTAATTGTTTTACAGATCACAAATCTTTAATCAACGCTTTATTCACAAAAGCAGAAAGATCTCCTCGTCAAATACGTCATTTAGAATACATAGCTCAATTTTCTTGTAAAATACAACATGTTAAAGGAAAACATAATGTAATAGCTGACAGCTTGTCACGTATTTACGACACTTCTTCCTTAAAACAAGATATTTTACCACTTCAACTTAAAAATTCTCCCTTCCTTAATGTTAACTTTGACCTAAAGTTGCTTAGTGAAGCTCAGGAGAAAGATTCAAATTTCAACTATTTATTGTCAGATAAATCATCACTAACTAAAACCAATTTCATTTTAAAAAAGATACAAATTACAGATTCAAATGATTTTATTTGGTGTGATGTTTCTCGTGCAAAAGTCAGACCTTTTGTCCCACTTGTTTACAGACGAACGATATTCGATATTTTTCACAACTTATCTCATCCTGGTATTAAAGCCACTAGACTGTTGATTTCAAATAACTATTTTTGGCCGAAAATGAACACAGATTGCAATTTATGGTCAAAATCGTGCATTAACTGTCAAGCTGTCAAAGTCAGTCGACATACGCGAAGTGCTCTCGGGAACTTCACCATCCCGAAAATCAGATTCGACCACATCCACATAGATTTGGTAGGACCATTACCTCCGTCCAAAGGTAACTCTTACATTCTTACGGTGATTGAACGATTCACTAGGTGGCCGGAAGCGTACCCTCTTCGCGACATCACAGCAGAAACAGTTGCGCGTACTTTATTTCAAAACTTTGTTTGTCGATTCGGTGTTCCCTTGTCAGTAACGACTGATCAAGGAGTACAATTCGAGTCAAGATTATTTAATGAATTTGCAAAGTTTTTAGGTTTTCATAGAATACGTACAACTGCATATCACCCCCAGGGCAACTCTTTAATTGAAAGATTTCATTGGACAACTCCCAAGGAAGATCTGCAATGTTCACCTGCTGAACTCATATATGGTCAAACCCTTCGTTTACCTGGCGAATTTTTCGTTGAATCGTATAATTCCCCAGATATTCCTTATTTCATTGACAAATTACGCATTTATTTTAATAATTTAAAATTTGTTCCTCCAACTTCGCATGGCAATTACAAAACTTTTGTTAGTTCAGATCTTGCCTCTTGCGATTTTATTTTCGTTCGCATTGAACGTTTAAAACGTTCATTTACTCCTTTATATGAAGGACCGTTTAAAGTTTTATCTCGTTCAGATAAGTTATTTACCTTTAAGAAAGGAGCCAAAGTCATAACTGTCAATATTGATAGGGTTAAACCGGCTTTTGTATTAGTTGACAGATGTGACACTTTGCCTACCCCGATTAAAAAAGTACGTTTTGCAATCGACACGTTGATTGATTGACTATTTTCTTTTTTAACGAGGGGGTGTATATAGCGACTATAGCGACTCACTCACTGGAAATCGAGAAGTTCCAAAAGCGAGAAGTTTCCATGGAGTCGCTAAGAAACAAAAAGGAAAGCTCGATCCATAATGGAGAAGTTTCCATGGAGTCGCTAGGAAAAATAAAAAACATTCGATATAAAATATAATATCAATATACTAAAAAATACCAAAATCACATAAAATATGAACATGTATTAAAAACAAATATACGTATATTTACTTCGATTTTAATTTTATTTATAGCGATAACGCTATACAAGTCTTATTTCATTTTTTTTTCTAAAATGCATTTTCTCGAGGTATTTCGTTATATCAAATTTAATGGGACACCCGGTATACTTACTACCAGTATACTATACTTATACAGTATTCGGATACTTTTTCTGTATTCGAAAGCTGATTTCGAATACTTTCTTAAATTTGTATCCGTTATTAGAATACATTAGACGAGTATTCGAATACAGATAAAAGTATCCGAATATATCGAAAGTATCTCAATACACTAAAAGTATACAACAAAAGCATGCGAATACTGAAAATATCCGAATACCATAAAAATATATATTCTAATATATTTTGACATACAATAATCACTCAAGGTAGATGTTCAGATATGAAATTTGAAAGCTTCATTTCAATTTTTTTTACGTCTTTAAGTTTAAAGTAATTTTACAAACTTAGCGAAGCAAAGTGCAAATTAGGAAAATTTGGTAATATGGACAATATAAAAAAGTGAATGTTTTGTGATTTTTTTTATTAAACAAATCAAATTATACACTTTGTTTAATTAATTTTGCAAAGTTGATTTAATGTTAGTGCCAAAAGAACTAGATAGTTTAAATCAAATCTCATATCTGAACTTCCATCAATATTAGGAGTATTTTTTCCTATAAGACTTTGAATTTTTTATTTCAATTTCAATTACTGGTATATTACTCTTGCAACAAATTCAAGTTATCTTATTTTTTAACCACCATGTTATATCGACATTCCAACTATAGTTAAAGTAGTTAAGTACTTTTCAGTATAAGCAAAACTTTTTATAAATGATGACTTTATCATGTTTTAGTTTTTGTTAAAATGTGGAATAAATTTATTACTTTTTCTAGATATTTTTTGTACTTAAAATTAATTTGTTGTTGTGGGATTCGTTTTTGTTGCAACAAAATAAACAAATAAAATACTCAAATGCACTTTTAGGAAAATGTTCATTTCCTCGGAATGATTACTACATATATTTATTTAAAAAAACAGACAGCATCTCGAACAACTCTAAGAAAATTGAATTTCACAAGATATCTTTTTCACAAACGAAGAAAAGTATTCAGTATCCGAAGAAAGTATTCGAATACATTTGATGTATCCGTATCCGATACTCGAAAACCATTTTAACTGTATCCGACCCAGCTCTGCTCACTATAATGTAAAAAAAGTTATTGGTTGTTCATTTTTATACTTCTTATTGTATGAAGGTGTTATAAATTGCAATGCATTCAGGAATAAAGATAAAGAGTACTGTGCTGAAACGTCCCAAAATCGAGTTTTAATTTTTTACACCACCACACATCACTTCAAAAAAATGAAAAAAAAAAATACAAGGTAACAAGCATACGGAGGCGTTGTTACTGTAAAAAAACAGAGATTGTCATTCGATAATGACATCAAAAAAATTTTATTTCAAAGAGTGATCCCAAAATCGACCATTTTTTAACCCTCGAATTTTGTTTCAAACTAAGTGCTAACTTATTGTTAATAATCAGAACATCCTGAATACAAAATTTCAAGATAAGCATGTGTTTGGTTTTTGAGATATGAGGGATTGAATTTGTGATATGCGTGATGCAATATAAAATACACAGCCCCACAAAAAATGAATACTCATCAGCTATGGCAGAGCAATCAAGATATTCTTAGTAGTTTTCGACGCAGAATTCATATCTAATATCGACGAATCTATATATCCATTGATTCATTCAGAAGGGCCAAAAACATCCCCTTTTAAGGTTGAAAATAGAGAAAAATGAGGCTATTGAACAGAAATACAGGGTGACAATCGGGAACCGGATGTTTTTTGAACGCATAGTACGAAGCTTAGCGCGGTTAGAGGAGGGCAAAAGCGATATTACTATCTTTGTAATGTTATGCTATTACAGTAGCTACTAACAGCCTCTCGAAAAATGCTTCGGAACAATGATCAATATGTACTTTAAATAAAAATTTAAGATTTTTGGTAGAAATTACTTTTTTTTATTCCACTCGTACAAACTACAGATTGTTCAGAAATTAAAGGAAATAGATTTTGAAACTCGTGAGGATTTCAGTAAGATGGTGCCACGGCACATACTGCCTACGCATCAATGAATGTTGTCCACAACATATTCCCAGGAAAACTCATTTCAGGTTTTGGAGATGTGCCGTGGCCCCCAAAGTCTCCAGACCTGTCAGTTTGTGATTTTTTTTCTGTGGGGGTATTTGAAGAGTCGTGTATATGCTCACAAGCCCCGTAATTTGACCGACTTGAAGAATGCCATTCGTCAGGAAATTATGACTATTGATGGAGCGATGTTGGAGCGTGTTATGGACGATTTCATGAAAAGGGTCGAAAACTGCATCCAACTCAATGGACACCATCTCGATGACATTATCTTCCATACTTGATACACATCGTAAATGGCATTGTGTGAGCTTCATTATTATCATCATGCAAATTCTTTCTGAAACACTTATTTCAAAATCGTCCAATATATTCGTGTGGCTGTTAGTAGCTACTGAAATGGCATAATATTACAAATGTAGTAACATCGCATTTGCCCTCGTCTAACCGCGATAAACTCCGTGCTGTGCGTTCCAAAAACATCCGGTTCCCGATTGTCACCCTGTTCTGCCAGTCAAGCCAATTTTATCACTGAAAAGTGTGCTCATCGGCTAGGTTTGCAACGATCTAAGGTCTCACTCTCTTATAATATAAGTCTATTGGCTGAATGCATGAATGAAGGTGTTGACTAGGGCTTACACAAAGTAATTGAGACACATCTTTAAGAGGGTGAAATCTGCCCCAATATTATACAAAACTGCATAAAAGCTTCAATAACTGGCGAAAAAGCTTGAATCCTCTAAGCTTTATTAATAGGAATGAACCATAAATCTGTTATGACCTAGTTCACGAAAACAACCCATCACGGGGTGCAAAACTACCCCTTATCTTCAATTATGAACTTGAGTCACTGAAAAGATAGTTAATGTACCAGATATTGCATTCTGATTGCAGTTTGTCTAGATCTGGAACGATAACCAATATTCCCACAATAGTTTTTTTTACACACCTATGAAGGGGTGAGAAAACAAGGCACATTGTATAAGCATCTCGCTGTGAGAATATTACATTAAAGTTAATTCTGTCATAAAGATAACAAAGGGCGCTCTCCGTAAAATTAATGTCCTAATGGTCTGTTTTCAAACTTCAAGTGAATTTTATAAGAAGGTGGGGGTGCGAGGGGGTGAATATCAGAGACATTGCATGTATGACAATAGCGAAAATTCTGTAGCAAGGGTTTTCAAGAGTGCTCTTTAGGAATGTCATGGCCTCGTGATTCTTTCTCATCGCTCTAGAGAAATTCACATTAGAGGTTAGTTTTTAACCCTCAAGTGGATTTTATAAGAGTGCGAAAAGATGAATATCGGAGCAGTCTCGTAGCCCGCTGCATTACAGAAAAAAAATACTGATGTAGCGGTTTCCAAGAGTGGTTTTCTCTTATGTCAGGGCCTCTTGATTCCTTTTCATTCCCCAAATGATCCTGATGGTCAGGGGGTGAAGACTCACCAATAAGTTTTCGTCCCGTTCTCTTACCCCATCGTAGGTGTGTCATAAAATAGTTACAAAAATTCTAGTTATCGTCCTACATTCAGACCTACTGCAATCAAAATGCAATATCTGGTACATTCACTATTTTTTCCCTGACTCAAGTTCATAATTCAAGATAAGGGTAGTTTCTTACCCTTTAATGGATTGTTTTCGTGTACTAGGTCGTAGCAGATTTATGATTCATTCCTGTTAATAAAGTTTAAAGAATTCAAGCTTTTTCGCCAGTTATTGGAGCTTTTATGCAGTTTTGTATAATATTGGGGTAGTTTTCACCCTCAATTACTTTGTGTAAGCCCTAGTTAGCATCTTCGTTCATGCATTCATATTTCTGTTCATGGAAGCTCTATAAGTCAATAGCATCATTTTTTTCCCTATTTTCATCCTTATTAATTCAGAAGGGCCAAAAACAGCCCTTCTGAATTAATCAATAGATATACGGATTCGTCAATATTAGATATGAATTCTGCGTCGAAAAATATTAAGAATATTTTGATTGCTTTCCCATAGCTGATGAGTATTCATTTTTTTGTGGGGTTGTGTATTTTCTGATAGCGTCACGCATATCACAACTTCAATCCCTTATATCTCAAAAACTAAACGTATCCTCATCTTGAAATTTTGTATTTAGGATGTTCTCATTATTAACAATAATTTAGGACTTAGTTTGAAAAAAAATACGAGGGCTAGAAAATGGGCGTTTTTTTGGGCTATTTTTGGGATCACTCTTTCTAAAATTTTTGACAAGCAACATTTAATAATAATAATAATAATAACAATAACAATAATAATAATAATAATAATAATAATTTTTATTTTAGGCAGCACGTAAGGCCGCAGATGATCTCGGTCTCATATTCGACTTCAGGCGAGGAGGCCGGCGAGGTGCTGAGCTAGAATCAGTAACTGAGCTTGCGCCAAATCGCCTGACAGCCCAAATTAAAGCTGCCGAACAGAGAAATCTGTTCAGGCAGCACGTCGATAAGCCCATGCACGGTGTATTCTATAACATAGAGACACTGGGTTTATCGACAAAGCTGACCTTCGTTTTCTTACGGTCAGCAGGGCTAAAGTCGGAGACTGAGGGATTCATTGTGGCCTGCCAAGATGGTGTTATTAACACCTTGGTCTACCGCAGTCGCGTTATGGGTGTGGAGGTCCCTGACATTACCTGTAGGACCTGCCGTCAGGCGCCGGAGTCGCTCATGCACTTACTATCTGCATGTCCGGTATATGCGACTTCGGCCTACATCCATAGGCATAACGCGGCTCTACGAGTGCTGTACTACCATCTTCGGCACTCGTATGAAGTAGACCAAACACCAGTGCTGCCTTACGTCCCCGGAGAGATCGAGTCCATTGTCGAAAACGAGAAGTGCCGAATATATTGGAACTACTCGTTTCCGACGGTCAGGCAGATACAAGCAAACAAGCCTGACATAGTCCTCCTCGACCATCAAACCAAGGTGATGTATGTCATGGAATTCTCGGCACCTGCCGAAACAAACATCATCTTGAAGGAGGGGGAAAAACGAGCTAAATACCGAGATCTCCGGTATGAGCTCCGAGCGCTATACCCAGACTACTCGGTCAAGATGGTCGTCCTGATAATCGGTGTACTCGGTGGAATAAGACCTACGCTGCTCTCGGAATTAAAGGCCATACCAGCCTGCCAAAAGTCAGCCAAATGGTTGGCAGGCCAAATGCAGGAGGCAGTTATCCTGGGGTCCCTCCGTTTGCTTAGGGCACATGAGTCTGGAATTTACAGTCACTGACCCTGCGGGATGCGGGGAGTGGCTGTGAATAATTCGCTGGCGCTTCTCTCGTGAGAATGTCGGAGACACGGGAGAACTGTCCAGAATCGCGTGCGCGGAAAAAAAAAAATAATAATAATAATAATAATAATAATAATAATAATAATAACGTGAGAACTGCTCCTCAGCCGATGAATGAAGTGGCCGAAGGTCCACCGAATGAACCGGTTGAGGTTGCAGTCCCAGTCGTTCCACCAGTACCAGAGGGCCTCAGTACCAGAAGGGGGCTGCACAACATAAAACCCCCCGGGCCACAAGATCTGACCAGAGTGGATGCAGAACTTCGTGCAGCGCTACCAGAAGAGGCTGATATCTGGCACATAAATTGTGCCGTGTATGCTGCCGCTCAACGCTTGTCTCAGGTGGAGAGGCGGAACAGTGCTTCTCCACAAGAGAGAGCGAGACGGCGCATACACAAGATGGAAGCCAAGATCCGGTCGGCGAGGCAACACGCATCCCGTATCCAATGTGTGATGGACTATATGGCGGCCAATAGGCCTTTCACGCCTAAAGTGCGGCGAGTAGCTGCCAACTTAAGACGCGTCCATCACACACTCAATGGGGCAGTGCTGCAAACCACCAAACAGCACTGCCTCGACAGGATACGGATGCTAGTGTCTTGTAAGAAGTCACTAGTGAGGCGGGAGAGGGGGCTAGCGGAAAATCAACTTTTCCGCAAAAAGCCCTCGCGCCTTTTCGAACCGCCTCAGCGTGTTGCTGAAAATCCGCCGACTGCAGATCAGGTGGAAAACTTCTGGAAAACGTTGTACGAACAGAAGCTTCCACTCAACAGAGACTCTCCAGCCCTGGCACACTTTGAAACCTTTTGTCAAAGGTTTCAGCAAGCACAACAGGTGTGCCAACCGATAACCGCAGAAGAGGTTCGAAGAGCTCTTGAGGGCTCTAAGAAATTTGCTGCTCCAGGTTCCGACGGGATCAATAACTTTTGGTGGAAAAAATTATCCAGTACCCACCACCATTTAGCCAGAATTTTCAACTCATGGCTAAATGGGGAGCAGCAAATTCCTTCTTGGGTTGTCGAGGGGCGGACAGTGCTGATCCCGAAGAACGGAGATTTGTCAAACCCAAAGAACTACCGGCCGATAACCTGTTTAAACGCATGTTACAAGGTGTTTACGCGCATCTTGTACATGCGAGTGCTCCACGCAGTTGAACCGGTTTACGAGCGGATATATGAGCAACGAGGGTCAAAGAGAGGTGTCGCTGGCTGCAAGGAGAACCTGCTGATTGACAGGTGTGTCACGCAGGACTCCATGCAGTATAAGCGTAACCTCTCCATGGCCTGGATCGACTACCGCAAGGCATTTGACATGACATCGCACGAGCTCATTGTACACTTGCTCCGATGTCTTGCGGTACCTGGTCCCGTAGTGAGATGCATCGAAGAACTGATGCCGCTCTGGAGGACTCGCTTTACCATTACATCGGGTAATGATAGAGTCCAGACGGAGTCGGTAACATTCAGAAGGGGAGTATTTCAGGGAGACTCCCTCAGCCCCCTTCTATTTTGCATCTCACTACTGCCATTATCCGTTTCGCTCCGGAGAACCCGTGGATACAACTGCGGTACCCCTGGCGATAGGAGGCATAAGGTCACCCATCTGTTTTATATGGATGACTTTAAACTTTATGCCTCCGGAGAGAGGGACTTACCCCAGTCCCTCAGGGTGGTACAGGAGTACACGCAGGCTGTCGGCATGGAGTTCGGGTTAGACAAATGTGCACTGGTCCATCTCAAGAGAGGACGATGCGGAAACTACGGAGAGGACGCGCAGCTCGTGGACGGAAGCATCTTACATCATCTAGATGCCGGAGAGTCGTACACTTACTTGGGTGTCGAGCAACGCTCCAACCAAGAAGTGAGTGTAGTGAAAAACGCTCTCCGCGGCAAGTATCAGCACCGACTCCGACAGATCTGGTCTTCAGAACTGTCGGGGAAGAACAAGGTGTCTGCTACCAACATGCTTGCCGTTCCGATCCTTCTCTACTCCTTTGGAGTAGTGAAATGGACTCAAGAAGAGTTGCGTCAACTCGACGTAGGAACCCGCAAGAAGATGCATCTCAATAGGAGTATGCATCCTAAATCGTCCGTTCCACGGCTATACCTCCCACGACATCGGGGAGGCCGTGGACTCTTGAGTTTGGAGAGCCTCCATAATAGGATGGTTCTGGATGGAGCCTGTAAGGTCATCAGGTGTTCGGATCCCCTCCTCTGCGTGGTCCGAGACCATGAAAATGCAGGGGTAGGAGCCTTTCTGTTTAAGGCAGCACAGAGAGCAGCCGATGAACTTGGTCTCTCCTTCGACGTCGAGCGGGTAAATCGCGACTCTGTCACCGAGTTGGAACCTACTCGGCGAAAAGCCCAAATTAAAGCTGCAGAACACAACAACTTTCTGCAGCTGCACACGGATAAGCCAATGCATGGAGTTTTCTATAAAAATATAGAAAACCTTGGCTTATCCGAAAGGCTGACCTTTGCCTTCTTAAGGTCAGCCGGGCTGAAGTCTGAGACCGAGGGATTCATAATGGCTTGCCAGGATGGTGTATTTAACACCCTCGTCTATCGCAGTCGTGTCATGGGTATAGAGGTCCCTGATGTCAGCTGCAGGGCCTGCCGCAGTGCGCCAGAGACTCTTATGCACTTGCTGTCGGCTTGCCCGACATATGCAGTCTCGGCCTATATCCAAAGGCACGACGGAGCATTACGAGTGCTTTATTACCATTTAAGGCACTCGTATGGGATAGACGAAACACCAGTGCTGCCTTACGCTCCGGGGATATTGAGTCCGTTGTGGGAAATGAGAAGTGTCTAATTTATTGGAACTACTCTTTTCCCACCGTCAGGCAAATACAAGCCAACAAGCCTGACGTAGTACTCCTCGACCATCAACTCAAGACACTGTTCGTCGTGGAGTTCTCGGCTCCCGCGGAGAACAACATTGTCTTGAAGGAGGAGGAAAAACGGACAAAATATCGAGATCTGCTCTTCGAACTCCGCAGACTGTATCCAGACCACACTGTTAAGATAGTGGTACTGATTATAGGAGCCCTCGGTGGAACAAGACACACACTGCTTTCGGAACTCAAGATCATACCGGCATGCCGAAATTCGGCAGAGATCTTAGCCGGCAGAATGCAGAAGGCCGTCATTCTCGGTTCATTACGTCTGCTCAGGGCACACGATTCCCGGACCCAGTAGTCACTTACCCCACGGGCGTGGGGAGTGGCTACTGGTACTACCAGCTCCCCTCTGTGAGGGTCGGAGCCACAGAGAAGGGTGACTGGTTTTTAGCACGCTAAAAAAAAAAAAAATAATAATAATAATAATAATAATACTACAGCAGACACGTGCCGGTTGTACGTGCCAAGAAACAAAGGCGGAAGGGGACTTAAACAAATAGAAGCGGCGGCAGAAAGTGAAATTTATAGTCTAGCTTTCTATATAACACAAAACGCCCAGTCCAACTACCTTCTACTATGCAACACGACCAGGTACAACGGTACTACTCACTGACTAAAGAAGCCCTAAAAACAGCCAGGAAATTTAAAACCAACGAAGAGCCAGAACCAACAATCCAGGAAATGCCCCGTCCTAAGAATATGTAGCAGAGAATTAAAAACGAGATGGTAACAAAGTGGAAGGAGAAGCCTATGCACGGCAAGTTGGCAAGGGACATGGACAACCTCAAAATAGATAAGCGTATCTCTTTTGCATGGCTTAAAAATGGCCATCTCAAATCTGAATCCGAGAGTCTTTTGGTGGCAGCTCAAGACCAGGCATTGAAAACTCGATACATTGAACACCGTATCATGAAAACTAGAGGAGATGAGATGTGCCGGATGTGCAAAGAGAAAAGTGAAACCGTCACGCATATTATGTCCGCTTGTTCCATACTTGCGCAAAAGGAATATATAGAACGTCACAACCGTGTCTGTTCCTTACTACACTACCAGATAAGCCGTTTTTATGACTGTGAGCCCCTGACTCAAAACTGGTACGAACATAAGCCAGAGAGCGTCAGCAATAGTAAAGATGGAAAGACCACTATCCTCTATGACCACCCCATTAGAACAGATCGGACAATGTCAGGCCACAATGAAGAAGGAGCACCAAATCGCCCTGATATTGTCATAAGGAGTGAAAAAGTCACTTACCCGATTGATGTAGCTATCCCCTCAGACACCAACATAATCAAGAAGGAAGCGGAGAAAAATCTAAAATATAAAAGCCTGGCTATAGAAATTCAGAGGATGTGGAGAACAAAAGTAATTACGATACCTATTGTCATCGGGTCAACGGGATACGTCTCTGAAGAATTCTGTAATCATGGAGAGCACCGAGCTGAGCAAATACAGCGGACAGCAATTCTTGGCACCGCACATATAATCAGGAAGGTGTTGTCGTGAACCTGAAAAGAAGACACGCTTTAGAATATGTACCCTCATAATCCATACTTACCTTACCTTAGATGCATGGTTTGCATCCGGTTTGCGTAATGATACCCACCTTAGGACAGGGTAGTGATAGAACGAAAAAATAATAATAATAATAATAATAATAATAATAAATGATCTTTTATTAGGCGAAGTTTAATTTCAAAAAATATACAAAATATAAATCTTAAATATAAACATGTAATAAAATGCAGACATAAAGATTGGACAACTGGGTAGATAAAAAATTTAATTGAATTGCAAAATCACTCATTGGGCCAAACGGCAAACAGAAAAAAGAAATAATAAAAACGGAAACTATGAATACCTATATGTACAAAACAATACACACATATATAAAAAAAATAATTATAATCCTCATTGTTTGGTCAACATACATTTTTTTAGATTTGTCTTAAAGCTACTAATGCCAAGTTTTTTAAGTTTTTTCGTGGATATCATTAAAAATATTTGGTGCCTGATATGAAAAGGAAGACTGAAATTTGGTTGTCGAATGTAGAGGTATAATAAGTTGGTTAGGGGTGCGGATATTGACATTATGCAAAGTACCACCATAAATCAATTTATCATGTAAATATGGAGGAGCTCTAAATTTAACTATTTTGAAAATAATAGTTGACAGATGAAGTAATCGCCGATTTGCTATATTTAACCAATTAAACGCAACTAATTTAGATGATACGTGATCAAATTTCCTTAAATTGAATATAAATCGAATACAATTATTTTGCATCTTCTGTATTCTAAGGCAATCGAAAGAGTCAATGCATGGACCGTACATAACATCACAGTAATTAAAATGTGATAGTACTAAATGTTCGCAAAGATACTGTCTCATATAGTTGCTCAATATAGACTTATTACTATATAAAATTTTAAGAGAATAAAAGACCTTTTGGTGACAGCTAGTAACATAAGTTGTAAATTTAAGTTTACTATCAATATGCTAACCGAGGTTTTTAGCAGAATCTACGAGAAGCAAATTATGTTCTTCTATTTCTATATTAATATGTTCTGCTACCTGCAGGCTACTATTATTACCAAATAATAGTAATTTAGATTTTACAGGGTTTATATGTCAGTTAAAATTTTTATATTGCGATATAATATTTATTAAATCCAAATTAATTGCATTATTAGCGAACTCGATATTTTTCGGATAAAAACTTTTATAAACTCGAGAATCATCAGTATAAAAATGATAATTACAATGACGAATGGAATGGAATATATCTGATGTGTATAATATAAAAAGTAACGGTCCTAGTATTGACCCTTGAGGAACATTCTTATTTAGATGGCGCGATTGAGAAGAGTTATGGTTGACAACTACTCTTTGTTTCCGACACGTTAAAAAATTTTGGAAAAAAGATACACTTGTATTATTAAATCCGTAATATATTAACTTAGAAATTAATAATTCATGATTAATCGTGTCAAATTCCCTTGAGAAGTCGAGCAGAACAAGAGCTGTAACCTGCTTATTATCCCATGCCTTAAAAATTGCATCCCCAACTTCCAGAAGGGCAGTGGCAGTACTACATCCTCTTCTAAATTTTGATTGGTATCGTGGTAAAATTGAATTATCATTAACATAAGCGTACACTTGCTCATGGACAATTTTTTCCAAAATTTTAGAAAGTAAAGGTGGTATACTTACAGGTCTTAAGTCGGATAAGCCTTTAGGATTTAAATTTTTAGGAAGAGGACGTACAACCGCCTCCCTCCAAGAAGCAGAGAAATATCGCTTCTCAAGACATGAATTAGTTATATGAGTCACTGGCAAAATGAGTGTTGGTAGACACAACTTAAGCATGCCATCATTTCCAGAGGCATTTGACTTGATCAAAGAAATTGTTTCCATTACTTTTTGTGGATCGGTAAAGTGAAACTCAAAATTCAGAGTGTGGTTGTAAGTTTGAGTACGATAATGTTGAATTAATTCTGAGAAATCTTCATCTAGATTCTGTACAGCGGACAGAAAATAATCATTAATAGAATTTGCATCGTATAATTGAGAAGGAATTTCAGTACATTTATTAGGGGACACATTAAAATCTCTAAGAGTTTGCCAAACCTTTTTAGAATTCGTATCTTTACCTTCATTAATTAAAAAATTTAGAAATGCTTTCTTTTCCCTTCGAACAGACGAAAGAACAAAATTTCTTAATTGTTTGTAATTATTGTAGTCCTCAGGTTGATTACATGTGTGGAACTACGGATTCATTTGGTTTAAGTCAAACTATCAATGAACCTACCAGAATTTCTAATAATAATATCGCTATGCTTGATCAAATTTTTGTCATTTGTGAACATTTGGTATTAAGTTCTGGTACGTTAAGTGCAGATGGACTTTCGGATCATATGTTAATTTATATTACTCTCGGCATTGAGATTAAAAAAATTCAAAAATGTTTAACTTTTCGTTATTTTAAACATTTTTCTCGAGATGAATTTATCTTTAATCTTCTATCAGTAGATTGGAATCAGATTTATCAAATAAAATCTATTGATGATAAAGTACATTTTTTGACTGCAAATATTATCAACATTTTTGATAGACATGTACCTTTAAAGACCGTTCGTATAACTAAACCAAAACCGCCATGGATGACTGATGTCATTAAAATTATAATGAAGCAAAGAGACGCAGCTCTAAGAAAGTATAAAAACTAAGCAACCTGAATCTATATCATTAAAAAAATTTAAATTAATGTTCTATTTTAATCCAAATTTGTTCCAAATTAACATTATAATTAGAAAACATTACCTCAGCTACCTGTATACTACAATGTATGTAGATTCCGCATCTAAAAAAATTGTAACTTAGTATATTAATTACTTCAGGCGGTATATCATTAGACAACCATGTTTCTGTAATACCACAGGCTAAAAAGGAATTTTCTAAAATAATATTCTTTAATTCATTAAGTCCAGTAAACAAAGAACGTGTGTTAACCCCTTCCACTCCATTGTATCCACATTTGGATATTTGTAGGTATAGCAAAATTTACCACAATATCCACATATGGATATTTCTATACGAGATAAAAAAGCATTGTATTTTAGTGGTATACAACTCAGTACAGCCATTTAGAGCATGGTGGGGGGCCGTATATCCATCCGTGGATATAATGGTTATTAAATTATATTCGGGGTAAATATATAAATTTTACTTTTATTCTAAAGTGTATCTTTTATAAAATATATTTTCCATAAAAATTTTGATCTGGTATAGGACCCGATACCTTAAAAAACCGGCTGGAGCGGAAGGGGTTAATAAAAGCAATTTTGCAATACATTTTACCGAAAATTATAAAATATTAATTGATATGCAAATTTAATGAGTTTCAATTTTTGCAGTAACACTAAAAGAAGATTAGCTACTAATATAATAAAAACAGGTCGATACAAATAATTTACGGAATAAAAAAACTTTAACGATTTTAGTACATATGGAATCGCGACGAATTATAAAAACAGAAAGATAAGACTCTTTATAATAGTGAGACAATTGAAGCCGAAAAATCTGAAATAAATTCCTACCGTGCAGCGTAAAGACTGTATATGCCTTAATTTTTTCTTAATTTTCAATGTAACAAGAAAAACA
Organism: Rutpela maculata; assembly: GCA_936432065.2. Lineage (NCBI taxonomy): Eukaryota > Metazoa > Arthropoda > Insecta > Coleoptera > Cerambycidae > Rutpela > Rutpela maculata. Next base: position 132,453,693 of record OW386287.2, on the reverse strand, counting down.
AAGTTAAAAAAAAACTGAAAATCACGAATCTTTATGTGACTAACCCAACAGTAGGACACGGAGTTAAAACTCAGCTCAAATTGTTTATTTAAAAAGATCTAACAAAGCATGTACGCAAAGTCCAGTTTGGCTTAGGAGAATTTTCCCCTATGCCTACCCGGCTATGCCCTATAACAATAATATTGTTAGTAATCAAAGCTCTTACTTTACATGCTAAAAAGTGACCAGAATATCCGTTCTTTTATTTTTTATGTAATTGTGCAACTGAACGCTACCATTACAAGCAGAATGCTGGAATGTAATTACTGTTAATCAATTTTATGTCAATGATCAAGGCATTAGTACATTCATGTGTAGCGTGCCGTTTAGACTCTAACAGAAGCTCTTGACCTGCGTCCATCACCGTTCATTACTTGACACGACAATCCACTTAAAACCCAGGTGCGAGCACTATACTATCGATTAATCAAACTTTAATTGATTCCCTTTCCTATCTTTGCTGTACACAGCAAACAAATCCCAAATTGCGTTTCGTTTGAACTATCGAAATCGCTCTAGAAGATAATTGTGTCTTATGGTTCTTTTATGTGTTTATCGTAAGTGATTACACAAATTTGCTTTTCCATTGCGAAAATTGCATTTTACAAATCATTAGATACCAATTCCATTGTGAGGTAGATATTTGGATTCGAATCAATAGATACATTTGTAAAACATTAGACATAATTTATATATTTTTATGTCATACTATTTTATTATTGTGTTTTTATTGCTTAGTTACCAACTACATAATAGTGTACTTTATACCCTTGCGGGCATAAAGTGCATTTTACGGCCAGCGCGGGTATAAAGACAAAAAAGAAACATTTTTTGATTAACTTATTAATAAACTTTATTATTTACAAAATATGAAATTAAAGTACTATGTAAATAATCTACTTAACTTTATTTAGTCGAATTCACATTAAACTGGCAATTCTGGAAGGATCCGGTGATAGTTAGATTGCCTGCAGCAAATGTTGATTCATGTTTCATTGTCTGGGTATCAAGTTTCTGTAAAGAAAAGCCAGATCCAGAAGGTATGCCTGCCAGCATCCTTGAAACCGCATTTTTTGAAGATATACTGTCCTCTAAACCACCAATCGACGTACTCTTCCATCCACCATGGCATTTCAACGTGGTCATAGCCTCTGCCAGAAGAGTTGCCAATATTCGACGCAGCCAGTGTCCTGTATACTTATCAGGATCGCTCAAACCCAGATATTTCGCAATGATGAACGGGATTTTTCCAAATGTGTTTTTTCCAACTGGCTGTACAATACAGCGACCTTGTTTATAGGTCAGAAAAAGTATTTTTTCTGAAAAGCCATGTCGTAAAGACATGTAGTTTCTTATCAGCTTCAAACTGTTCATTTCGTCTTCGTTAATAATGGTAAAAACGTGCTTTTTATCGGTTTTTGTCTCTGGTACATTTACCACGAAAACTGATTTTCTATCTTCTACGTGAGTAACTAGCATATTCACAAGTTCTTGTCGTCGACATTCACCAAATATTAATGCAATTTTGTTCATTAAAAACATCCCATTTAGTGCCTCATGAATAAATTTTTAAACATCTTCTCTAGACAGAACTTTAGACTTTTTTGGCTGGTATCCTTTTGACTGTTGCTTCAAATATTCGCTTAACTTATGGTAATTAGCGATGTTAATATTCTTATTTACCATTGAATATTTGGACCATAAGGAAGTCGAAGAAAATGTTTCAGCGAGATCGCTGAAGTATGCAAGCAGCACAGTTTAATCACTATGTTCTATACAGTTTTCTGCCATCCAGTTTAGTAATTTGTCATATTCTCTGTTGTAGGCGTCTCTTATTCGGCAGCAAGTTTTGTGTTGCTTTTTCTGCTTTTTTGCAATTTCGTCAGGAATTTTAAAACTTTCCTGCATTTTCACTTTTTAAGTTTGACAGCTAGCAAAATTTGCTTATTCAACAAATAAATAAAGCATTTCCCTAGCAACGATATGATAAAATGAAAATGTTGTTATAACCAAATTGAATTTTCGAATTTTTTTAAATAATATTGTGGATGCAATAACGAACTAGTATGACATAAAAGTTTGGATACACCGCGGGAATTAATAGATGTTTATGCCCGCGGGTCTGTAAGATCGTCGCCCTCAGGGTATAAATATCTACTTAATTCCCTTAATACATAATAGTCCAATCAATGAATGCCCAAAAAGGGATTGTAGAGAACATTTTGGAGGGGAGAATTTTTCTCTTCAGGGATGTGTTGGGGGTAGTCAGAAGGTAAACATACTGAAAGTCCCCATCTCTAGCCCCGCCGCTTCAGGGGGGAGGGGGGTGGAAATGTTCCTCTTTTCGATTCTTCGCTTATAACTCGGAAACGATGCGTCGTACGAAAAAAGGTAATCTATACAAAATTAAACGTTATTAAATTTCCCACAAGAATGTTTATATTCATTTTCTTCCTATGTGTTATATTTTACGAGATATTCGCCAGCGAAAATCGATAATTAATAAAAAAAAAATCAATTGTGTACCTTGAATATTTCTATCAAAGCGGTTTACCGTGGTCTGCTAATAAATCACAGTCACAAAACAATTTTTATTTTACAACACTCGACGTATTTACTAACGTAATATTTTGTCGAAGTCTAGACATTTCCTTAAATGTACAGTGTGACTCACTTAAAATGAAGATACACTTATAACTTTTTCATTTTGCTTCCGATTTGAATCAAATTTTACTTAAGTATAGAACAAATTAGGATCTACTTATGACCAGAAAATCATTCACCTGCTATAAAGGCAAAGCCACCTGCGGTACCAAAATATGCTGAAAAAAATAAAACATTTTGAATGTTAGAAATTCTAAAAAATGCATCCAATCGGCACCACAAACGTACATACACCAAAATTTGATTTGATTATTGATGGGGGATATTTCATACATAAGCTCATTTGGCAAAGGGGGTCCTCAGCTTCCGCAATTTGTGGTGACTACGTAAAATTCATCGTTCGAAAGATTAAAAATCAATATGATTTTTAATCTTTTTCCTCATATTTTGGAACCGCAGGTAGCTTTGCTTTTATAGCAGGTGAATGATTTTCTGGTCATAAGTAGATCCTAATTTGTTCTATACTTGAGTAAAATTTGATTCAAATCGGAAACAAAATGAAAAAGTTATAAGGGTATCTTCATTTTAAGTGAGTCACACTGTATATTTAAGGAAATGTCTAGACTTCGACAAAATATTACGTTAGTAAATACGTCGAGTGTTGTAAAATAAAGATTGTTTTGTGACTGTGATTTATTAGCAGATCACGGTAAACCGCTTTGATAGAAATATTCAAGGTACACAATTGATTTTTTTTTTATTAATTATCAATTTTCGCTGGCGAATATCTCGTAAAATATAACACATAGGAAGAAAATGAATATAAACATTCTTGTGGGAAATTTAATTACGTTTAATTTTGCATAGATTACCTTTTTTCGTACGACGCATCGTCTCCGAGTTATAAGCGAAGAATCGAAAAAAGGAACCTTTCCACCCCCCTCTCCTACTGAAGCGGCGGGGCTAGGGGCGGGGACTTTTAGTATGTTTACCTTCTGACTACCCCCAACACATTCCTAAAGAGAAAAATTCTCCCCTCCAAAATGTTCTCTACAACTCTTTCATTGACTAGACTAATAAATAACTATTTTGTTGTATTATAGGGTGAAGGGTCTTTATTAAGAACGCAAGTTTTCGAGGGGCACTACTTTAGCCGCCACCTTGTTATAAAAGGGAGAAAAATCAGTATTTTTTTAATAAAAACTCATTTTATGTTGACACTATGTAAAGAGTACATGTCATAAATTTTGATGAGGATAAAATTGTCGATAAATGTAAAAATATTTTTTTCTATGATTAATACTTTCTTCAAACTTATCACAATAGGGCTCTGGCCGCCTAGCCAGTCGCATGTCTGGCCACTAACCCTTCTCGTTGTGGTAGAAAGGTCTGATCTGGGAGTCAGTCATTTTTATATACACTCTTCGTCTATAAATTTAGGAGTATTGGGAAAGGAGATGTTTGCGTTCTGTACCGTGGCTACCCTATGAACTCGTCAGTAAGGCTGGGGTAGCTTCATACACTTCCAAATAACTAGAAGTGATGGTCCACATATGCAATTAATGGTGCGGGAGGCTACGTGGCTTTTTCGGAATGAATAATTCTATCGAACTTTTTTTTATCTATTTATTTAACGTCGGCCTGTTTCCGCTACCAGGGCCTATCACCGACGCCAGGAAACGAGCTACTTCCAACCTGGAAATTTTGCCGAACCTCTTCTCGTAAGAAGAGTAGGGATCTTTTACATGCCTAACATTTAATAGACAAGGGACCGCCTGCTTTACATCCCCTCCGAAGGATGGTATATCCACTACGTAATCCTCGTCTGAAATTACATAGCTTTCACTGATATACAAGCTGCTAGAAGGTGAGACGAGATCGCTGTATTTCCCAAGATGGATTTCACCCATCCAAATACTAACCGCGCTGCACGTTGCTTCACTGGAGTATCGAGATACATACACAGTGAAGACGCATCTACGCTCGCCCCCTATCGAACTTAAATAACAACAAAATATACTTCTGGCACATGTCAGCCCGTCGAGTTGGCCATAGTTCATGAAATAAAAATCAGTGAAATTATGTCACCGTTACAAGGCTCATTTTTTTTGTGTGTGTACACATTTTATTTTAAAAATTAATAAAACGAGATCGCCAGAAAGAGTGGACCATCAGAAGGCGCAGCTAGAAAGGTCAAAGTTGTAAAAAAATGGAGTTACATCACGTGATCGTTACAAGTTTTTTTTTAGGATGAGCATATTTATTCAAATGTTTTGAACGCAGAAAAACAAATCCCAGAAACAAATTCCTGCCAGTAAGGAAATGTTTAGAATTTTTGAAAAAAATTTGATTATTTTCACAACATTTTCTTTCTGGCTAGCCTTGCTGACAAGAATTTCTTTCTGGAATTTTTTTTCTGTCTTCAAAACATTTAAATACATAAGCTCAGCCTAAAAAAAGCTTGTAACGATCATGTGATAACTCCATTTTTTTCAACTTTGACCTTTCTGGCTGCTCCAACTGACGGTCCACACTTTCTAGCGATCTTATTTTATTCATTTTGAACATATAATGTGTACACACAAAAGAAATGAGCCTTGTAACGATGACATAATTCCACAAATTTTTAGACAGTGATCGTGGCGTATCTGACAGGAGGTGCCCCTCCAGAAGTCCATTTTATGAATCGTTAACATGCATCAAACCATAAAAATATCTCAAAGTTCATAAAAAGATGACGTGCCGAGGCAACGCTACATCACTTCCCTACCAGTGATAACGCTATCGGGATCATGTTAATAGTTGGTAGTTGGTAGGAATGAAGCGAGTACCTCCAGTATGGCTCTACTCGTACCTGTACAATTCTAGGGGAGAGGTCATGAGATGCAAGGAGGACACCAGAAACTCGACTCGTTCACGTGGGTTTGTCTCCGTAGGAATGGGTACAGATGAAAAGTATGTCGACGATCATGTCCGGGTCACAAATTTAGGGAAAAGTGAAAATCTATTTGCGTTTCCTTCCGTTACTACTCTATGAACTCGTCAATAAGGCTGGGGTAGCTACTGCCTTATACGGTTCCGAAGAACTTGAAGAACTTCCACATATGTAATGTAATTAACAAAGCAAGTGCTGTCGGCGAGATGTAAGGGGCCGCCACATCAAACATAAATTAGGCCAATGAAATGATTGAAAAAAAAAATCGTGAATGATAACAAGATTCGCTTCATGGCCAGATCGCACGACATCTACTTCCGCAAACTGGGAAAAGTTTTGAGAAATGTTATTTTTGGCCAAGCTCAGCGTCAACATCAACAAAAAGGTCAAATGAATCATTCAAGCAACAAAACATGGATTCCGAAACGATTACGTCGGTCAGAGAAGTCTTTTTGATCACATTGTTCGGAAGTGATATAGATAAAGAAATACTTAATTCACTTCATTTTCAACGTTTTACTAAATCTGTAACAGAAGACAAATTGAATCTTGCTACACTTCCCCTATAACAGAAGAAACACAACACCATTCCCCAGGAATCTACCAACAAGTGTAAAATTGGTATGGTGTGAACACAGCGAAATGGGGCTGGCAGAGAACCAAGGATGGACTTAATCCAGTGAAAAATATAAATGCACCAGCTCCCCCACTTTACTGGAATTTACTTCTTGCAAATGCAAGACGGAATGCTTATAGCTGCAGAAAAGTGGGTTTAAAATGCTTCATTATCTGCAACTACATCGGACAAACATGTCATAACAAACCGGACATTCCCATTAAAAGCGAGAAGAATATATGAATATTCTTCTGAAGATCGAGGAGTCATCACTGGACAAAACCGTGGAGTCATGCAACTTTTTTACCATTTTTTAAACTCATTCCTCACTACACATCTATAAAATATTATTTGGAAATTCCGAAGAAAGTTGACTCAATTTTAGGCCTCCATATTGAGGCGGCCATTTTGAATTTCTTAATTTTATTAATTTTCTTGAAGATTTGGAGTTGCTTCCTTTACTTGCAAAATTTCAAGTGCTTGGCAAGTTTGAAAGCGCCCAAACAGACCATGTGGATAAATATACTTATATTTATCTGTCTGGTGAATTCTTTGGGTATTTACCGATGAACTGGGAACTTGAAATTTGGCATGGAAGTAGAGCGAGTACCTACTCGATACCCAGAAAATTTCAAAACTTGCAAAATTCGAAATAACGATGCCCACATTGTACACTTCCTGTGGATATACTATAAAAGATAAACATACGCCATAAACTTGCCAACGGCTCGTGTCATCAAACTGTCAACTCGTGTGAAAAGTGTTACTTCAAATATTTGTTGCACCATATACGCACGATCGTGAATAATAATTTATTGTCCGTGGGATAAGACTAATCACAAGAGCTTATATTTATTACTCAAATCAACAGTTTTTGTGGAGCAATCACAACTGTCAATAGTCAAGCACATGCAGATTTCTATAAAGTTAAAATTACTATAAGGCTTTTTATTAAGTTGCACAGGTTTGCTGCGAAAAAGTGATATCAAACGATGATAAAATTACCAGTACGAAAATTACAACTAGTTTTATTCATAATGGGTTATATACATATTATGGAAAATTCTCACAATTACTATTGCCGGCAAACTTACTTAAAGTGCAACTTCCTATTGAGTAGTAGTACAAAATTATAGTATTCTACTCGCGGGTAGTAGGCTGTTACTCACTCGAATGAATTTCCACAACCAGTGGAAGTATATTAACGACAAAAAATTTTTAAAAATTTTTATTGTTCAAATAGGCTTAGAATGTCATGAAACGTCGAGATTTTAAGTTTGAGCGAAAAAAAATTATGTAGGTCTGTCAGTCTGTCTGTCTGTCGGTCTGTCTGTCTGTCGATCTGTCTGCCTGTTACTTTTTTTCTGTGCGCACGTTTACTCTGGAACCGTTTAAAATATTGACTTAAAATTTGGTACATATATGTACTTTAACGAGATCTGAAACTAGATTATATTTTCATCTTGTTCCGTCGAAGGGCTGGGGGTAAATTGGGGTAAGTTTGAGATAAATACGTAAATCAAGCAGGTAAAAGTACACCTCATTACTAAAGGGGATGAAAAAAAATGTGATTTAGTGTGTGTACAAAAACCAGAAACCTCAAAATATTTTTTTACTTCATCCACCCCCACTACCACCTCCCTATCGCCACCCCCACCCCACTACCGATGTGGGGTATCGTTTTATAGGTTTTTGAGGTAGAGGATTTCAAATATTATATTATTAAAGTTCCATAAACAATTATTTCCACATACAAAATTTATTCTTTGTGAGTGACTTGGATACAAAATCTGGATGTGGAAGTAATGATTCCTTGGGCAGCGGTTTTCTTAATTTGTCAGTTAGCATATTTTAAATAAAAATAGCAACAGTGTATCTGGTGTTTTATTTTAAATGTCCATTGTTGGAAAAATGTATTATATAGCATTGAATAAATTTATCAGGAATCAGGAAAATATCAAATACTCCCTGTAATAACCATACAATTATTCGAATACGAAATAAGTAATGTGTAGGAATGAATAGAACACTGTATTCGCGGCATATAAAATAATTCGATAACCTCACGTTCATTAAACTAAAAAGTATTCTCTAAGGCAGCGCAACCTTAAATGGGGGAAATTTAAAAATTTGATTATACCAATTATTTGACTCAAATATTATTCATTACAAACAATTATAAATTCTTTAAAAAATCAGGTTTGGTGTACAGTAACAGTAATTACGAGGGTAATTGGGATTTAGATTAAATCTCATTTAAATATTTATCATTTGTATCTATACTAAAAAGCAAATTTAGGGTGCGAGTGTAAGATTTAAAGACCAATGCTATTAACATATTTTTCCATAAACCTCGTTCCCCATTTGAATTTATTAAAAGGATTGGAATATCCTATTATATGATGAAAACACTAACGGTAGGTAGGACAATTTAAAATTAATAATTACTTCCACATTCCATCCACGTAAGTGGTAACGGTAAAGAAAAATTATTATTAGTTTTTTGTTCAAATATATTTACTAATAAACTTTTTTTTCTTTTAATTAATTTGGCGGGCTGTCACTGTCCGAAAATTTTGAACTTTTATCCGATGTCGGATTAAGTTAAATACTTTTAAACTATTTCCGATAACTTATAGAGCTTAACCTCGTTTTTATTGATAAATTGTGTGTTTCCTGTTGTCAAAATATCTAAAAATTAGTCTAAAACGAATTTCATCATTACATTAATTTAATAAAAAAAAAGTGAAAAGGACCGCGAGATTTTGTATGCGATATATTTTCAAACAGAAAATTACTTTATCAAGAAATGAGCCATAGTAATAATAAAAATATTTTAATTAAATATTTGATGTCTGCTAATAATTTCAGTTAACTTTTGAATACTTTATTACGCAGTATACAATGTTCGAAAACTATACTTATAGTTTGAAGAATTATGCTTAAGTGTCACAATCCAGTCATACAGGGATTCCACCTCGGAATGAAAGATAATAAGCTATATACTTGTATAAATCTTTGGGCCCGTAGTATTTTTTGGGAATTTTTCGTTGAGTATTTTGAGAAAGTGGCATTTCTTCGAAAATTTGGCATTTTACCGCAAATTTGACATTTTTCTGAAAAGTGACATTTCCCTGAAAATTTGACATTTTTCTGAAAAGTGACATTTCTCTGAAAAGTGACATTTCTCTGAAAAGTGACATTTCTCTGAAAAGGACCACGCACTAAACTATAATGAAAAGTTGTCCCCGTCAAAATTAAAATTATCTATTGAAAAAAGAAGTTTTTGGGCTACAGAACAAAACCAAACCCAGTTTCCAAAAACCACAAAAAATGGCCAGTTTTCGAGCTGCGTGCATTTGAAGATGGTCATCATTGCGCTTTTTGATTGATGTGATTTTTATTATTTTAACTATTTTTTATTGTGCTTTACTTTTTTATATACGATCAATCTATTTTGTTAGAGTCGATAAGAACACTGAAAATGTCGTTGGAGATCTCAAGGAAAATACTCGTCAGCATTCAAATAGACCGATCAAGAATAAATAATTTCTTTGATGTAGGTACCCTTGGACATAAATATGTTTGACGTTTCAACAATCATCGCTAAATATCCTGTCACTTGTTCTAAAAAAATAAAAAAGAGATCAATAGCTCACCACCTCCACGTTGGTTGATCTTGGGTAACGCAAAGTGTGAGCAAAGTATATAATATATATATGCATAGGTATATAGATGTATACAATATCCCATTTAATTATACATCTGTATAAAATGACAGGAAAAAGCGCAGTGATGACCATCTTCAAATGCACGCAGCTCGAAATTTGGCCATTTTTTGTGGTTTTTGGAAACTGGGTTTTGTTCTGCAGCCCAAAAACTTCATTTTCCAATAATTTTAATTTTGACGGGGACCATTTTTCATTATTGTTTAGTGCGTGGTCCTTTGACATTTTCCCGATTATTTGACATTTTCTGACAAGTGACATTTCTCTGAAAATTAGACATTTTGGAAATTAAAAAAAAAATTTTCGTGACTCGTCTTGTACAAATATTTTTTTGATATCATCACCGGTTCGCCCCTTTTAAGAATTTTACGTTTTTGTGGCGTCATCAGGACGTAGGTCTATTTTTCATTCATTCGGATTCCGTATTTCTTCAATAATACCACTTATGTGTCAAGTATGAAATCGATATCTATCCCCGTTCGTCTTTTGTAAGAATTTTTCAATTTTGTGATGTCATCTGATGTAGATTTATTTTTCATTCACTCGGATTTCTTTTTTTTTTCAATAATGCCACCTACGTTTCAAATATGAGAAGATATCTCAAACCGTTCGTCAATTGTAAGAATTTTTCATTTCTGTGACGTCATCTGGACGTAGGTTTATTTTTCATTCATTTGGATTTCGTTTTTCTTCAGTAGTGCCACCTACGTATCAAATATGAACTGGATATCTCAACAACAACCCGCCAAATACATTTTCAATAGAAAAATCTCACGGTCTCTTGAAAATTTTCACCCCGTGCCTACTTTCCAAGTCACCGTAGGTCAAATTTTTGGTAGGCATCAAATTTTACATGTCCGCGGTGAAAAAGAAAAAAATACACTCTCAATGAAAACTTTTCGCGGTCCCTCAGAAATTTTCACCCCCGTGCCTACTCGTCAATTCGATTCAATAGTTCAACTTTTCGGTAGGCATCACATTTTAGAATATATCTGCGGCGAGAACGAAAATAATACACTTTCAATAGAAAATTCCCACGGCCTATTAACAAGTTTCACCACGTGCCTACTCGTTAATTGTACTGTAGTATTTTCGGTAGGTATCACATTTCGGAATTGTTCTGCGGTAAAAACTAAAATCAGTTGAAATCGTTGAGATATAATTTTATAGAATTTGGCCCCAATGTCCTTTTGATGTAAAACACGACATCTTTAAATTATCATATTTTCGTTAATATGTGAGCGGGAATGACGCACGACATGGAAAAAGGAAGAGTTGCTTTTCATTCTCATGGCAAATTACACATGGAAATTTGAAAATTTGAGTAGCAAAAGGCGTATAAAAATGGGTGTTATTTGAGGTTAGACGAAATCGAAATGACATTTCTTTTTTCTTGAAACGTCCACAGCTCGGAAACTGTTAATGCCTCAGAAATTTTTTAAAGAAACGAATTCATCCTCAGTTCATAGTCTTTCTAATGGATGTCTACCATTTTTTCGCTAAAACCAGCATTTATCGAGATATTCGTAAGTCATGAGGAAGAAACACGTTTTGAAAAATGTAAATTTCCAAGATTTATACAAGTTTACAGCTTATTATCTTTCATTCCGAGGTTTACTCTTTTTTTTACCTTATATGACTGGATTATCACTGAAATATGCGATTGTCGGATAACAAATTTCTGATCCATGGAAATTGATGTTTTTCTCCATACGATAAAAAAAACGTACGATTCCGATTCGGATATCGGTTATCGGATACACGCGAACTCACCTTAAGAAGTAACCGATGCTATTAGGAAAATATAACACTGGGCTTCAAAACGTATTAAATGTGAAAAATAGGCGTAACATTATTTAATATGAACAAACAAACCATACACCACATCTAGTAGACAAACTACAAATGCAAAGCCAAGGCTGTCCGACACGGGCTTACACATTTGAAAAAACGCAGTCATACATCCATACCCATTATTGACAATGCCGGAGATGGTGCTCGAACCCAATATGCGACAGACAGTACGACCAGCATATTCGCAACACAATACGCCTTAGCCTACTAAGCTACAGGACTCGTATGCTTTTCAACAATATTATTATTAACTATAAAGTTGTAGAATTTAGTCAAGCAATAAAATTTCTTGGTTTATCAAATTGTTTTTTAAAATTTTATTAATAAGATTACTTTTCTATTGAAAAACTTTTAAATTGATCATTTCAAGAGCCCTGCAACGTATCATTCAAGTGAATTAAATGAGGAATTATAAAAAAACGACCCTTTTCTATCTAATTGCAGCGAACGATTACTAAAGTATGGTTCTTAAATTCAAATTTATTACCAGAGCATTTATTCTAACACATTTGCAAGTTGGCAAAACTTCTGGATTGTTTTCGTTAAACTTAAATGCAAAAATGACTTTTTTAAAACTTCCACAAGTTGTGAATATCTGAGCGGATGGTAAATTGAAATTATTGATTAAAACGGGTATTACTTACGTGTTCACAAGTTACAAAACTTTTTAAACTAATGTAAATCCTTACTGACTGGCCCAGAGTAGTTTTTGGATTAGAAGAGTAAACTAAGTTGTATGGCGGAAGTTTTATCTGTGATGTGCACCTATCTATTATCGGAAAATTGCATTATATTCTGAAAGTCACTACAGGACCTGCCATAATATGTTGTTACTATGTATTTTTGTTTGTTTCAAAACACAATACCAATTTTTTAACAATTAATTTAAATATTACTTTACGTCGATTTAAATTAATCTGGTTTAATATCGAATACTTTCTAGCCTATCACTTTTTGTCATTTTTCACTTCCTTAGGTTACTTAAAGTCCTTATTTCTTATATAGAATCAAGGAAAGTATTGTTTGCTGCTCAGTTCAATAATTATTGCATAAATCTCAAGTACATCCTGACTGAAAATATTTTTCGCGTAATATATGTTATTACTAGTATGTAAGCGCGTCTCTGTTAGACAAGATCGATATCTAAGTCATCCTAGATGTATTTGATATCTTAAAACTGAAAGATGGCTTAAAATAAATATTTGACCACTCATAAACTTCCTTCTATACTATGAATTCAGAAAAGTTCTTGAGACCTTTTCAAGATAATTTCTTGCTGTTCTTCTTGATACAAAACCTTCATTTTAACCTGATTTGGCGTGATCTGATCCTAAAGAACTCTACGTACAACTGTCCCTCATTTAATACTGCTTAAAATAAATATAATTTATATGAGGTCTGGCCTTGCGAGTTATTAGCCGTAATAGAAAATCTAGTCTCATAGAAAACTGTCTTCTTCGAAATGCAAAGAAAAGTTCTGCTAAAAAAATTACCGTCTTTGTATTCTTCTGCTGTGCCTATAGTTCGAATTCACCTGCAGCAATCGCGATGCACCGAATGTCCGCGTCTCCCTTTTGATATCGATATTTTACGGCCTTCCAACTTCCAGGAAGTCTAGCTACGTCTGGTGTTATCTATCTCTGCGAGGTGCCTGATAAATTGGGAAACAACGTCGACAGGTCTTTCGGGCTTACCGTTCACCCGATCTGTTCCCCATGAATCTTATTTCATCGGTTTGTGTGCAGATATACAAAAAACTGCCTGTTAAACACGGTAGAAAATGTTAGAACACGAATTGGCTCTATTTAACCCCAATAAATATAACTACATCGATATATATGAAGTCGTACCAAAAATGATTAATAAAACAGCATAGAAAGCAATGGAATACATATTAGCCCAATTTAACTCCAATTGATCTATTTTATAGGCCATATCCGAAATCACCATAATTTAAAAATTATCATTAACACGTCATAGAAAGTAGTGGAACACAAACTGTCCCAATTGAATCCCAATCAATTTGTTAATTCATATGAGAAATCAGCATGATTTAAAATGTTTTGACAAAACACACACTAATTTGATTTAACCACAATGGACTTAATTAAATTGATCTTTCCCGAAAATAGATATCTTCTTTTCAAAAAGGATATATGTCAGACTATTTTTCTTGGCAATAGGGTTAACTGTGTGCCAAATACTTGACAGGATGTAGGTTTTACATTATAAATATTATTATGGGTCTAGCGTCGGGTATATTAAAAATAATCCAATTTTAATTTTGTTTTTATTTTACAAAATAAATTCAGTGGTAGGATTTTCGGTATTAAACATTTTTTCTACTTTTTTGTTCCGTTTCATTTCGATACATGTTCGTCTGTCTGCAACTGCGCAAATCAGTCGCTATTTGAAGCTAGTGAGTCGACCGCCTTCCGAAGAGATTAATTTGTTAGCCTGTGCTGTGTTGCATTCTTTTACAAGCTTTTATTTAACTTGCTTTAATGTTAGTTAGTTAGTATGTTTAGGAGAATTCTTGCAAGTCAATTTTGAACCATTTAACGACGTCCAATTGAACTAAAGTGCATACGCGTGTAGTTTTGGTAACAATTCAATAATATGGTACCAAAAAGTGTGTTTTTTAATTTTAACACTCAGCACCTGCTGAGACAAACATCGTCTTGAAAGAGTAGGAAAAACGGACCAAATACCGTAATCACCGGTACGAGCTCCAAGTGCTATACCAGGCTATTCTATCGTCCTCATAATCAATGTACTCGGAGATATGAAGCCTACGCTGCTCTCAGAACTAAAGATCATACGAGTCTGTAAGAAATCAGCCGAATGGTTGGCAGGCCAGATGCAGAAGGCGGTTATCTTGGGGTCCCTTCGTCTACTTAGGGCACACGATTCGGGAATTTACAGTAACTAAACCCATAGGTCGTGGGGAGTGACTGTAAGCTATTCACTGCCATGGTGCCGGGCACCAAATAACCGCCTTTCTTGATATAAAGAATAATCCTCCTATCAGCAGCGTCTTCCATGTGATCATAACTCAAGCCATCAAGGCATGTTATTCAAATTCTGTACAGCAATTCAGAGTTCCATTGGATTTAGGTTTTTCCATACAAATAAAACATATTATTTTTCGAATTAACAGGATTTGTCTGTGTTAGCTTCTTCGACATAGAAAACGATTCTTATGGGGTTGGGGTGGTAATGGTAATATATTGGTGGTAGCTGATGCCTTGGCTTCTTGTATATGCATTTTATGGACTCTTGCTTGATTTTTCAATTTACCTAAAGTGACCATATTTGAATCTTGCTAATGCGAGACAAAATGGAAAAAAATTTCAAGTTTCAAAATTGATGAACGAGGGGGAGAAATCTAATAATAATTGCTTATTGGATGAGTTATCCACCTCTCAATATATGTATACTATGAATTTCAAGCTTCTAGATTAAACTCTTCATTTTTGCGCCGCTAATATTACAATCTGACCCATTGTGCATAGATTACATTTCTAATTTCAAACCAAAATGTCTGTTTATATAATTATTTATTTATTTCAATAATTTATCCATCGGGTAACATCCAGTTACAGGATAAATAACAACACAATTACAAGATTAAAAACATAATAACAAATGAATATAACAAAACACCAAAGTGAAAAATAGGTTATCAGAACAACAATATAAAACATTCAGTACAATTAAATGTATAAATGACAATTCATACAACATAAAAATATACACAATACAACGTTTGCACATAATATACATAGCGAAACAAGCAAGAGAGAAATTATTGTTAAACACTTGCGTAAGTTCGTTTTATGTCAGAAATATGGCAGCTGAAAATATCCAACCTTTGCTCTATGTTATTGTAGTTTAAACAGATTTGATGCAACGGAGATGAGCTTAAGATGTTAGTTCGAGGTGTAGGTGTGATAAGTATGTTACTTGTTCTAGCGGACAATTTAGGAATTCGATATTTAATAACTGAGGTAATAGATGGACAGATTTGCTCAAAAATAACTCCTGAGGTGTATCCCTAATTGGATAGTTACCTTCCAGGATAAATGTTGCCGATTTGAAGAAACATCTTTCTCAAGTACGGTGATATCAGGGACTGCAAACAATGGAGGCGTATTCCAATTTGGATCTAACAAATGTTATAAATAATAGACGAAGAGGATGCCGGAAATAGCGGAAATAGTTTTTAAAATATAATGTCACTGTCACTTTTAAAGTTTTATTGGAAAAAACTCACCGAAAGCGTTCCGGTGGAGTTGCTACACTTGTAGGGCTTGTAAGGATGGCCTGTCACACCATCCGTGGGCTTTATAAAAGTCGAAAGAACTTGTAATCTCTCGATGCACTTGACACGTCAAAAATACTCAGCATACAGTTTGCACGCTTTAACACACTAGCAGAGAACTTATACCACAAATGGACCCGTAGTATTTTTTGGGAATTTTCCTTTGAGTCTATTTAATAAAATTTGACATTTTTCTGAAAAGTAATATTTTTCCGAAAATTTGACATTTTTCTGAAGTGACATTTCTCCGAAACTTTGAGACATTTTTTCGAAAATTTGACATTTCTCTGAAGTGACATAGTCCGAAAATTTGACAATTTTCAAACATTTGACATTTATCTGAAAGGTGACATTTTTCTGAAAGGTGACATTTCTTCGAAAATTTGACGTTTTTTCGAAAATTTGACATTTTTCTGAAAAGTGACATTTTTCCGAAAATTTGACATTTTCCTGAATTTTTGACATTTTCCTGAATTTTTGACATTTTTCTGAAGTGACATTTCTCTGAAAATTTGACATATTTCTGAAAAGTGACATTTCCCTGAAAATTTAACATTTTTTCGAAAATTTGACATTTTTCTGAAAAGTGACATTTTTTCGAAAATTTGACATTTTCCTGAATTTTTGACATTTTTCTGAAAAGTGACATTTCTCTGAAAATCTGACATTTTTCTGAAGTGACATTACTCCGAAAATTTGACAATTTTCAAACATTTGGCATTTTTCTGAAAGGTGACATTTCTTCGAAAATTTGACATTTTTCTGAAGTGACATTTTTCTGAAAATTTGACATATTTCTGAAAAGTGACATTTCCCTGAAAATTTAAAATTTTTTCGAAAATTTGACATTTTTCTGAAAAGTGACATTTTTTCGAAAATTTGACATTTTCCTGAATTTTTGACATTTTTCTGAAAAGTGACATTTCTCTGAAAATTTGACATTTTTTCGAAAATTTGACATTTTTCTGAAGTGACATTACTCCGAAAATTTGACAATTTTCAAACATTTGGCATTTTTCTGAAAGGTGACATTTCTTCGAAAATTTGACGTTTTTTCGAAAATTTTACATTTTTCTGAAAAGTGACATTTTTCTGAAAATTTGACATATTTCTGAAAAGTGACATTTCCCTGAAAATTTAACATTTTTTCGAAAATTTGACATTTTTCTGAAAAGTGACATTTCTCCGAAAATTTGACATTTTTTAAAAATCTGACATTTTTCTGAAAAGTGACATTTCTCCGAAAAGTTGATATTTCTTGGAAATAAAAAAAAAAAATTCGTGACTCGTCTTGTAGAAATATTTTTTTGATATCATCAGTTCGCCTGTTATAAGAATTTTATGCTTTTACGACGTCATCAGAACGTAGGTGTATTTTTAATTCACTCGTATTCCATCCATCTACAATATTTCCACCTACGTTTCAAACTTTAATTGGATGTTTCCAATAGTTAAGTCGATATCTGCACCAGTTTCTAAGAATTTTTCTTATTTGTGACGTCATGTGACGTAGGTGTATTATTAATTCACTCGTAATCCGTCCGTCTACAATATTTATACCTACGTTTCAAATTTCAGTTCGATATCTTCAACCGTTCCCGAGTTATCAGCCGAAATTACTGAACATCTCTGTCATTATTAGAATATCACCCTGTACATTGCACTGCTTTGAGGACAAAACAAGTGAAATTTTTGTTTTTTAATTTTTTTCACGGAAACCAAATCGAAAAAGTGCAAGTGTGATATATCGTTGAAATCGGAATTTTTACTGCTTTTCAATGGTTCAATTACAAATTATAAGTAATCATAAAATAAACAACTTGTTGTGCCAAAACGGCACTAAACGTAATCCGATCTCAACCAAAACCTTTTCAGATCTTCTGGAGCACTAAAGAAACTCTCATGCAAAGTTTCATCCAAATCCGTTTAGTAGCTTCGCCGCTATCGTGGTAACATACATACATACACACACACACACACACACACACACACACACACACACACACACACACACACACACACACACACACACATACAGGTGCGGCAATAATTGTGTGGACACTGGACATTTCGCCAAAAAATGGGGTCTTTCAAGTTATTACGTAATCAATACTCAGCATTTCGAGGGCTTTCTAACTCTATTTTCAAAATTTTCTTACACTCAAAATTAATGTTACTTTTTACAAAAATATAATTGTGTGGCCAGGCCCCACAATTTTGTGTATATTGTGTGGACAATAATACACACTATGTCTTCTTGTATGGCCTAATGGCCTTGCATGAATTATATTATAAGCATATGAAAATCCCGTTAGGTAGGTATTTAATTATTGATATTTATAGGGGGTAACATTGTTATCCATCAGTGGTTGTTTTCTAGGTAGGGTACTAATTTTTCAACATATTTTACTTAAAACGGAGGGTAATAACAGTAAAACTCGATAGAAAAAAAATAGGTAGAACGTATAGCAGTATATTGTAAGGGCTTTTTTTTGGTTCTTATAGCTCAAGAGAGTAGAGCAAAATCAATCGATGAACGTGTAAATTTTCTAATATTGTGTAATTAATATAATTCTTTAAAAGTATATATACAAAACTTCCTTCTTTGTTTGGCATCTTTTATTTATCAATTAATTTTCCCTTTTTGGGTAATCATCAATCAGCCTGTATAATTTTCATTAAAACTATAGCAGGTTTGTGCCTAGACAATTGTATTAACTACATGCCATATATTGTCCTGAGCAACATTTTTTTCCATTAATTACTTTTTTAGGGTGTTTACCTTGAATTTTGTTTATTAAAAGTATAGCCGGCTTCTTTCTTGGCAATGGTGTCAACTCTCCGTGAAATACTAATTTTCTCAGTCAAATAGTCTTTTAGTTACATCTCCATCAAGCAGACAAACACGCGACAGACAGACTGACGGAATTGAAAGACTTTAATTTTCGAAATCTACGTTGGTCCTATATTTCAAATTTGATTTCTGAGGCATATAGCTCACTAAAAATGACACACATTATTTAATGGCTAAAATGTTTCGTTTAGAAATTTTATGTTCTTCAATTTAATACCTCGTGCAGAGAATTATATGTATATTTCGTTCATGAGATGTATGAAGAAAGCTCCGTTTTGGTGAAAATAGACAGCAGTAAGTCAGACAAATGTAAAGTTGGCGAAGGCGTCACCCAGGGCTGCGTTGCGTCACAAATCCTCTATAGTGAACATGTGTTGCGACGTATGTTGAGGTAGCAGAGTGGTGTGGCTCTAGAAGGAACCAAAATTTCCAGCTTGGAACCATTTAGTTGCAGCAAGCAAGGATTAGTTCATACACCTGCTGGACAGACTCCAACATAAGCTCTGATAATGGTTTAAGTGTAGGTAAATTACAACAAAACGAAAATTATGATTCTAGATCAAGCAAATGATAACCACAGGCATTTTACGTATTACTGTGTGGTAATAAATAAGACGATATACTTTGGAGCCCTTGTCGACAATACTGGCAACTGCAAGTATGAGATTCGGCGAGAAATACAGATGGAAAAATCGGTAACGTGCCAGTTGAGCAAAATTTGGTATAGCAGAAATATCATGAAAAGTACTAAGATCAGATTACCTAACGCCCTAATTTTCTCCATATTTTTTCATGCCTCTGAGACATGGACCGTTATGGATGTAGACATACGGCGTACTGATGCTTTCGGGATGTGGGTTTAGAGAGCTCGATTCTCTAAGATATACGTTCTCAAAAGCGACTTTCCAGCATCGTATTCTCCCGAATCCTTTCATTTTTTGGCCAAGGCGTTTCATTGTTTTAAAATATATTTAAATAAAGATTTCGACTTTTTAAAATTTTGATCATCTTTACAAAACTTAGTGTTTGACTTAGCTGCAAAAGAAGTTGAGTTTATGTAATGTTTCTTATCTTTTTGGATGTAGTTTAAATTTTGCTTTTTATTATGTGAATTTATTTTTTCTATAAGCAAATTTCTATTCCTCTAGTTGGTGTCCCTCTAATAAAGTTAATTTCTAAAACGTAATATGACAATTTTCCCTCTCCTTTACACAAAACAGGAACATACTATATATTCAAATTTATATTGATATAGTCCTTTTTTTTCTTCAAATCATTATGAAAAGAGAAAAAGCTTACCTAGATGAAATGCAGAAAATAAAAGAATAAATAAATAATATCAATAATATTTGATTAAAAAAGGTCTGTTACAATAAAATATAATCTTATTTCATTTCTAATAATGTTCTATCAATAGTAATACGACCTACTAAATACTCACCCAACAATTCAATAAAACTGTTAGGGCCACGTAAAAGTCATATTTAACACACATCTTGAATACACACGAAGAAATGGAAATAATAGCAGTATAATATATATTTCCGCTGGGGGCAGCACTGTACAAGGCCACACAATTTGGTGAAATTACTGACATTATACACACCAAATTTTTACTATACTTGTGTGGCCATTTCCAGAAACCGACAGATATGGGGTGGGGAGGCCACATAGATGCTGTAAAAATAGGTTTTAAATTGTGTGGCCATGTGTATGGCCACACAATTAGCGAAGGCCACATAAGTATGGTTATAGAATGGTGTGTGTCCACACAATTATTGCAAGACCTACGCACACACACACACACACACACACATACACACACACAGACATTTTTCAAAAACAACTTTTTTGGGTTCCTGGGACCTCAGAACGTAAAGATTTGATGTCATCTCAATTTTCGATTTTGGACTAATTGTAGTAACCTCACAATTTTATTGTGAGGAGGTTAATAATAGGGTAAGACTTCAGCGAAAAGGACATCACGTTATATTTGGCAGCGTTTAAAGGGAGTTGGTTATGAACACACCATGCGTTAAGCGAGTCTAGACTATGCTTAAGCCTTAAGCAGGCATCTTCGGATTTAATGCAAATGTATAACTTGAGATCGTCAGGGTAAAGGAGATAGCATACGTCAAGGTTGTCAATAATGTAATTAATGGAAAGTACAAAAATAGAGGGCCAAGTATGGAACCTTGCGGAACTTCTAAATAATACAGATTGGAAGCCACGATATTGAACAAACTGAGTCCGACAAGTTAAATAAGAAATAAACAAATGAATAAGTGAGTCACTGAATCCATAGTTTTGCAATTTGTTTAATAATATGCCGTGGTCCAAATTCTTTAGAAAAGTCAGTGTAGATGACATCAATCTGACCTTTCTTATTTAAAGCTTCAGCAATGTACTGTGTTTTGCACACAAGGTTCGATATAGTGGACCTCCCTTGTATGAATCCGTGCTGCTCTACTATAAATGAGTTCTTAGTATGGAAAGAAATAAAATCGTATATTAAAATTTCAAATATTTTTTATCTGCTTTTCTTTAACTTTTCTTTCATTATTATTAGTTGATAATCTTCCTCTTTACGTCAGAAAGTTAAAAAAACATTATTATTTAAATATTGATTAGAAAAAAAAATGGAGATGACTAAAATATATTTTAGAAACAGATAGTAGATTGCAGAATACGTTAATTTTAAACTGCTCTCTTGCATCTATAAAACAAATGGTATACATGATATGCCATCAAATATTTACTACACACTACAGCATGATGTTACTGAAAACAAACCACTAAGGAATTCTGAATATAGTTTAGGGAGGATTGTAAAAGTACCAGAAAGGAATGCATTAATTTTAAGTATGATCGTTAACGTTTATAAAACAACAGGAATAGCTACGTGATGAGCAATAAAAAATTAAGCAAGGAGATTACACTTTGCAATCATAAATCGTAAATGCTCCCTGGGTATAACTTGTTCGACAAAAGGAATCATCATTAATATATAATGTGCTGCATGTACTTTACCTGCAAAATAAATACGCTGACCACTGAGCTACTGTCCCAGTTAATAGTTATGTAGTAATAATAATAGTTTCCTGAAATATTCAATTCGGTTAAAATATACGAAATATATTCTACACTGCATTTGTAAAATTCGATAGAAAGTGTACCGTTTCATTTCGGGACATGTCAAAAGATTCATTTGAATATCGCTTCAATGTTTTTTTTTTAAATTGTAATACCCATTTTTTGTTACAAAGTTTGAAAATGCTGATTTTTTACATACATTACGGTAAATCTCGTTATAAGTTGCATGAGAAAGTTTTTTAAGAAAAAGTATCTTGAAATTTAAAAATTGTGATTTTACTTGAAATAAAGAAATTTCAGAAACGACTAAATCAAATGTTGCACTCCATTCACCTAACAGTAATCAAGACGACTGAGATTTTTTTAATGCTTTCGGTGATAAAAATCTGAAATCGTCCTCGTTTGAACTTTTCTTTTTCTTGAATATACAAATTTCAATGTTGGCTTGACTATTACTTTCACGTATAATTTACACGTGCAGTGTTGGAGTGTTAAGTATTAATTATCTTTCTAAAAATCATGATTACGTCAAAGAATTATTTCCATGATTAGAAGCTTCCTTTGTTTTAAGTGGCCATGTCAACAGGCAAAATTGTCGTTATTGTGCTACAGAAAATCCCCCCTGGGTTATGGAGTATGATACTCAGAATCCTCAAATGTGTAGTGTGGGATAGCTGATGGAAGAATTCTGGGTCCTTATTTCTTCTACGAGACCCTATCCGGTGCGACGTATTTGCGTTTTCTTCACGACACCCTCATCCCCGCACTAATAACTTAGTATCCAGATCCAGGAGAGCCCGATCTTCCGAGAAACGACTTCTTCTTTCAACATGATGGAGCTCCTCAACACTACGCAGCCACTGTCCGAACCTGTTAAATGAGGTGATTTCAAATCGTTGGACATGATGAAGGTGACTAATTGGACGGCCAGCCAGATCTCCAGATCTGACGCCACTCGATTACTTTCTATGGGGATACTTTAAAGGCAAGGTATATGTGAATCGCCCAGTGAATGGAAAATTTAAATGTTAGAAAAGTAAAATAAGAAGAGATCCAGGTTGGGGGTATTCTCGTCTCCTGACGTCGGTGATTGAGTGTTGTCAAGGAAATATGTCGACGTTAAATAAATTAAATTAAAAAATGTTAAAGTTCAATTAGGTACATCTGAATCCTATATGTTTTATATTTCATGAAAATTGGGTTGTGTAATAAGGGAGACTAAACGTTTGAAAGATTGGGTATGGAGGACATAGTGTATTAGTCTGGCAGATTTAGCAGAAAAATAGAATCCTAACATATTGTAGTTATAAGGAATATGAAATATATCTTCCAATATTGTTTTATTCGTTTGATCATGCTAAATGCATATTCTTTGGATATGTTCAATAGAAGAAACAAATCTCAAACAATATTTTTGTTCATAATTTATTAAATAATGTCATGGATTGTTATGAAATTTTAGAAATGTTTAATTTCTACGTGCTAATATTGTCCGCAAGTATCCGTATAATGGGGTGGGTGCGGTAAAGATGGTGGTTAACAAAGTCTTTGATTCTTGTATACACACTAAATCACAATTTTAATTTTTTACCCCCTATAATAATGGGGCGGCGATGATATTGGGGGCAGCTTATGCCAAAAAAATTTTAAGGGCTTGTCTTTTGTATTCACGCTATATTACAATTTGTTTTTTTTTTACCCCCCTTTAATAATGGGATGGTAGTGGCAGAGGTGGTGGTTAATGTCAAAAAAAATTAGGCTTTTGTTATTTGTATATACACACTAAATCACAATTTTATTTTTCTTACTTCCTTTAATGATGATGTGGGAGTGGTAACGAGGGTTATTATGGGAGTGGCTAATGCCAAAAAAATTTTGAGATCTTGGCTTCTCGTACATTCGTTAAATCCTAATTTTATGGACACATACTTGTTTGCTTTACATATTTATCCCCATTTACCTTTCAACACGTACGTCAAGGAAATAAGATTAAAATATTATAGTCTGGTTCCAAATTACGTTATAATACATGGGTGTACAAAATTTCAAGTTAATATCATAAACGGCCCAGAGTCATCGTGCGCACAAAAAAAAGTTACAGACGGACACACCGACAGAACAGTAGACAAACTGGCAGACAGGCTGACACACAATTTATTTGGCTTAAACTTAAAATCACGAAGTTTCACGACATTCTAAGCCTATTTGAACAAAGAAAATCTAGTCTTTTTAACCGTTACTATACTTCCATTCCACTAGATGGATGTGGAAATAAAATAAGTAATTTAAAATGGTGAATGAAATACCGTTGCCATAATGCAACATTATTATAGATTTACATGACATTTGATATATTGAGATTTTAGAATTCTGTGATAACCAGCCTGACGTTAAAGCTGAAAAATTCGACACGATGGATAATATGTTAGTTTACTGTGTAGAAGCTCAATAAAGAGGTTTCAAGAAAGGGCGAAAAATGTTTTGAATTTTTTTAAAATTTTATATATTTAGTTGTGCCTATCTATATATATATATATATATATATATATATATATATATATATATATATATATATATATATATATATATATATATATATATATATATTATTATATATATATATGTATATATATATATATATATATATATATATATATATATATATATATATATATATATATATATATATATATATTATTATATATATATATGTATATATATATATATATATATATATATATATATATATATATATATATATATATATATATATATATATATATATATAAAAGAATACCCTGGCTGGCTGACTGACTCATCTATCAACGCACAGCTCAAACCGCTGAGTCTAGAAACTTCAAATTTTACATAGAGGTTCCTCGAATGGCGTGGGGTTAAAAAAAGATGTTGAAATTTCAGGCTTTTTCGGAAACTGTTAGATCTAGAAGCGTGAAATTTGGCAGAAATATTATTTGTTGAAATCTATTAGATACGTGTAAGACGAAATTTCGATTTTCACTTTTTGAAGGGGTCAAAACGGATGTAGTAGATGGTTTAAAGCGCATACGTACTTTTGAAATCGCGTAAGTCAGAAACGTGATTATTCGAGCGATGAACTTTTCTGAGGAAATAAGAAGACACGTATTCGACGATTTTCAAAAAGAGACCCCCGAAAGAGTAGAAATACTCTTTATTGGAATCTATTAGGCACGATTGAGATGAAATTTCGATTTTCACTTTTTGAAAGTATCCGTATTTCTGAAATCGCGTAAGTCAGAAACGTGATATTCCAGTGACGGGCTCTTCTGAGGAAATAAAGAGCACGTATCGACAATTTTCAAAAAGAGACATTCCCTTCCCCGAACGGGTGGACAGGGAGAGGGATGTTTTTAAGCACGAAATTTGACATATACCCGCCCATGTGTTACTATTAATGCACAGTGGGTTTCCCCGAGCACCATGGATGCGCAGTGGGTTTCCTCGGGCACTATAGATAGGAAGTGGGATTCCTTAAATGCATAAGCGAAAGCGATAAGAGGGCTTTTGGTAAAGCAGACTTCTTCATCAAGAATTACCTTTATGTATGTGTTTTTCTATCCTATAATTGGAAATATTTTCTCTTGGACAGTGCATATAAATAAATAAATTAAGATTCCTTTCTAATAGCATATCACACATAACATAGGAGTATTTGAAAAATTATAGGAGTGCTCACCTGGGTAAATTATTTTGGTGTTTTAAGCTATTTGCCTAAATAAGTTCTGAGTAGATATTCTTTGTGTTCGGTAGTTTTTATTGGGACGCACTGTAAATAGGTCAGGCTTTATCTCAGTTTTAATCAAACTCCTCTTTGAAATTCATAACACACATCAAGATTAAATTAAGCCTTAGTTTTTCATTTTATTATTCGCACAAATTAGCAAAGGTTATGCGCCTGTATGTTATCTTAGAAACGGTAGTGATAAGTTCACCGAAACCCCAAATTGAAATAAAACACTTCCTCCGTAAATAATGTCGAAGGTCTCGGTCCTAACCACACTTCAGTAACCCCAAGCGGTCATAACATGCAATGGCAAATGGACGAATATAATTATGTGTTTGCGCTCCAGTGGAGGGTAGCACCACATAATTAATACAGCTTTGAGTAGATTAGGGGATGAATTAGAATAACGCATTTCGGTATGTATTAATCATTTGGTGGAGATAATAAATTACCATGTCTAAGACCTTACTTGACACCTGAATAATCTCAAGATAAAAAATTTTCACATTGTTGATCTGGTTGTGTGGTATTGGTATTGTGTATGTATGCATGGTTTAGAATACAATAATTTACATATTATATTGCAATGACACACTGAATGAGAATCGATAATTACTCAAAGGAAATGAATGTACTTTTGCCGCTGAATTAAAGCAATCGACAGCTTCTCTACGACTGTTTGAGATTAACATTTACTCAACAAGTTGAATTTACTGAGGCAAGCCGTCAAGTCCCTAAAATACGGTTTTCGCAACGCATTTCGTGCAAGATTTTTCTACAGTTGTTTTAATATAGCGAAAATACATTATTTCAAATTATTGATACAATTAGTAGGTCACTAAATTTATATATCCACTTAAGTTTCCATGTGCTTTGCGCTGAGAGCAAAAATTCTTTTAATGAACTCCAAATTCGTAAGGAAAACAAAATAAAATAACTCGTCAAATGAAGATTTTTATCGAACTGAGCTGAGTTATAACGACAACAAGCAAAAACATATCCAATGAGTGGGAAAATGTCGCTCTCTTATTGTGTCGAGTTGCAGTTGTTATGTTAAAGACGAAAGTATCGTCTGTGCTCTGACATAAGATTAATTTACTAAATTTTGAAAATAATTTAAATCGATTCGGAATTGCCAAAAAATAACAGTGACAATGTCAACAAAGTGACGTCCGAACGTTTATAAGACGAAGCATTAAGTTCAAATGGTAAATATTTCAGAAACTATGGCATTTACGTCAAAAATGCTAACAATCAAAATTAATGGTTATTAATTATGCTTTCAAACTATTTTTTATTTGTTTCTGTAGTATAAAAACAAAGAATTTGTTATCGAAACAATGTGTGTTTTTATATATTTTTTAATAAAAATGTCACCATTCTGTTACTCTAATTATTAGCCAGTAATTAAAAAAATAATTTCCAAATACTACTTTGCATTAATGCATGGCACTACCTAGATTCGTAATTTTTTTGCACGTTTGGAATATTTTTTGTAGAGAAAAGTCCATCCACCATATTTTTGGTTGGAATTCACGATTGGTCAATATTTTATAACCAGAGGCCTACAAACTCTCTTACGTAAAATAGGTTTTATTTTAATTTCAGAGCAAATATTACTAAGGTTTCGATTAAGCATACAAAAATAAGAAGATGTATAAGATCTGTAAACCGCAATATACTGGGTGTATGTTAGGCAAACCAACTTTGTTTAAATTGGATGATATATCAATGTTATCCTAAAATATGGATATGGTATTTTTAATAAGATTATTATGAAGTAAGAGTTTGTAGGCCTCTGGTTATCACCATGTATTACAGATATGGCCCAACTTCAATAGGAATTATTGTAATATGCTATTTTACATATGTTCCAAATTGTAATTAAATATTTTAACAGAAGTTATCGTGTTTACAAGAAACGGCATACACGCACACATACATATTAGTGATGCAACGATTCTTACTTTTGCGATTACGCTTCCGATTACGATTATCTAGAAAACTTAGTTAAATTTTATAGTATAACAATAAAAAGCAATTGTTTTTATTAAAACTATTTAATTATAATAATAATATAGTTTATTTACCATTTAAATCCAGTACAATATACAACAAATACAAAAAAAATATATAATACAAAATAAAATGTAACAGAATAGTTGACAACGGAAAAATATTGTAAATAAACAAGAACTCGCAGAAGTACCGGGGGTACTTGAATGCGAGATAGGTATTAAATTAATAAATATTTAATACAAAAGAGATATAGAGAATAAAAAAGTGATATACATACATATTGAATAACTTAACATGGATCGAGAATAAGTTAATATTCAGGTTTACTCCGTAAAAGTACTAAGTACTTAACGGTAGAGCATTTACCAAATATAACTTTCAAGGTTAATCAGAAGTAGAAAAGTAGAAAAGTAGAAAATGGCGTTCTTTATTTTAATAAAATGATATGAAAAATCGTATATAGTATATATAAATATGTATCTATTTCCATATAATAACTATATTTGCTTTCTTCTGTCTTATATTGTTTTTGTTTTTTTTTTAATTGACTAATTTGTTTACTAATATGTATTTTTAAAGTCTATTACTTGATGTATTACTAACCTAGGAGTATTTTGAATCCATAATTTAACATTTTTCCCGTATAATGATGATGATGTTATGTTTTTTATTTCGGGTGGTAGGATGTCATAAATTTTCAAGCCAATGAATTTGTGATTCCTTTGACCAATTGTTTTGTTAATTTTGGGTTTAGTTATCAATATATGTTTATTTCGTGTATTGTAAGTATGGTCTGTATATGTGACATGATTTTTGTTTTTATATAGCTGCATTAGAATTTTTTCACAAAAGAGTTGTCTTACAATCCATTTTTTTTATTTCTTGGTACAGTTTATCGGTATTATAAGTAATATCCTTTTTGTAAATAATTTTAAGCAGCCATTTTTTAATTATATTTAAGTTTTTTAGGAAATTATTACTTACACCTCCCCAACCAATTATACCATATGTAACTGGACTAAGGAATAGTATAGTATGTTAAGTTCTTTTAGGTTTAGAAATTGTTTAAGATATTTAAATGTAGAGAGCAGAGTTCTTAACTTTTTTTACAATATAATTTACTTGTAAATTTAATCTAAGATGTTTGTCTATAATTATTTCCAAATATTAAAAAAATCAGCCTCCTCAATCATCATACTGCTACTATCACTATCTAATTTTATATTTAATGAATCAAGCTTGGGTAGTTTGTTCTGATAGGATGTAAAAGGGAGATATTTAGTTTCGCCTTTATTTATGGTGAGTATGTTGTAGTCCATTGTTTGATTAATTTAAAATCTGTCTCTGCCATAGTTTTTAATTTATTCCAAGTATCGGCTACATAAACAACTACGGTATCGTCAGCAAAACTCAATATTTTCCCTTTAGATGGTAATTTTAAGAGATCGTTTATATAAATATTAAATAATAATGGACCCAGGACCGTACCTTGGGGAACGCCATATTCAACCTTTCTTGAGTCGCTTATAGTACCATCTACTTTTACTTGCTGCCTTCGATTCATTAAGTAATTTTCCATTAGTTTGAATGCATTACCCCTGATACCAATATTTTTTAGTTTTTTTAATAATAGCTCGTGGCTAACGGTATCGAAGGCTTTTTCCAAATCAATAAAGATACACAGAGTAGGTTGACAGTTATCTAATGATTGATAGAGATTGTTTGTTAAGTAAGCTATAGCATCTTCTGTTGACATTTTATTTCTAAATCCGAATTGCATGTTAGATAATATTTCATGTTTGTCGAGGAAACTGTTAAATCTTATTTTACTAATTTTCTCGAAGACCGTTGCTAGTGTAGAAATCAACTATATGGGTCTATAGTTTATTACTTTAGTCTTATCACCATTTTTAAAGAGAGGTGTTATTAATCCTATTTTAAATGCATTGGGACATTCTCCCTTTTCTATTATCAAATTAATTAAGTAAGCTAGGGGTTCAGATATCACATCTCTGATTTTTTTGAGCATGCATATCTGCAGTGATTCCATCTTTATCAGGTGCTTTTCCTGATTTTAATTGCATAATGATTTCCTTAATTTCAAATAGGTTGGTCGGAGATAAATAATTATTAATTACTAAAAGCAACCACTTGTTATATAAAGTCAGTTTACTATTAATGTTCTCAAATTAAGGGATTAAGGTAAATAACGTAAATGAAGATGCCCCACTTAAAAACCTTAGTAGGTAAAATAAAACTGAATTGGAAATTATTACCACTCAAGCCAAGATTGTGAAAAAACCCACCTTCTTTGGAAAAAGACGAGCCACTGAGTACTTAGATGGGTTTTTGGTGGGTTTTTCTGGGAACTGTGGTTTATACTGGGTTTTTATAAAATTAAAATTTCCCGTCTAATTTCCCACCTTTTATTGGGCGTTGTTTGACAATATAGCATGTGACAACATCTGGACTGTGTTGGAAATATTCTCACATTCTCAGTTATGAAAACCTAGTAAATATGTGGGTTTTTTTTTCAAAATTGCATAGTTGTCCCGCTTCTAGTGCCGCAGTAGAAATAATGTTTTCTACATTCGGCCATATTTGGAGCAAACTAAGCAATAAGGTTGGAGCTGAAAAGGCGTCAAAACTAGTTAAGATTTATAGACATTTAAATAAAACATAAATATATTTTCAAAAGATATTTATCTTTTGCCTTTCACATTCCAGTTTGAGGAATTTTTTTAAAGTTTTTGTTATTTGTTTCATGTTTTTATTTTTCTCAAGTTTATTATTTACTTGTTTTATTGTTTACTAATATATTGACACGTTACGTTTTTGTTCGTGTTTTGTTCAAGTATTTGTGAGGCAAAAATATAATTTTTTATAATAATTGCTTTTCTTTTC
This sequence comes from Rutpela maculata, assembly GCA_936432065.2. Classification (NCBI taxonomy): domain Eukaryota; kingdom Metazoa; phylum Arthropoda; class Insecta; order Coleoptera; family Cerambycidae; genus Rutpela; species Rutpela maculata. The sequence goes on along the minus strand of OW386287.2, from coordinate 132,422,960 downwards.
CTGCAAAAAAAAAACGAAAATCAAACAAAAACCCAGATGGGTTTTTCTAAAATCAAATACCCACAGAAAACCACCCACTTTACCCACCGGTTTTTTTAATGGTGGGTTTTTGTGCCAACCCTGGGCAAGCATGTAACCATATAAAACAAAAATCAATAATTAATTGTAGGATTGTTCGACCCAACCTATTTTTCTTAGTTGTGTGTATGAGACCAGCAGTGGAAAACAACCTCCCTGATAGAACACTAGAAGCCTTCAATGCAAAATATTTTTGTATCATGGATTTTAAACAAAGAAAGGTTATATTTTTCTTTCAAGTGTCGAATCGTATCTTCTATATTAGACGACGCAGCATAGAAATTAAAAACCACAAATCGTAAATAATCGTTTGCAATAATCGGCGATTACGATTAATCGTAAAATGCTAATAATCGGCGATTACGGTTAATCTTAATCGTAATCGTTGCATCACTAATACATATACACGCACACACACACTTAAGATGCAAAGACATTTTTTATTCGATATTTGAGTTCAGTCTGCTGTGAAACGGATATCTGTACAAGAAATTTTTTTCTACGATGATTATTAAAATTTTTATTCAATTTATTACAAATTTATAATAAAGGTAGAATACAGTCAAAAGATGTACAATTCATTACTGAACCATAATAGATACGTGGCTCGCTGCTTGACTCGCAGTAAGTTGATACTTGAAATTTCTGTTAGTGATATTTCTCACCACTGAACTACTTATCAACCATTTTCGCAATTTTCGCCGTTTGCGGAATTTATCATACTAGAATCTAATGTTACTTTACCTAAACTAGACCAGCCAGGAATGGCCATCGAAACTGATAAAACTTTTTATTAGACAACAACATGAATTCTTAATGAATTTGTTAAAAACTATTTAATTATATCCGTCAGAAAAAGTTCTTTAATTATTGACAAAACGCAAGGGACACCATGCGCCATTTTTTGTATTTCATTCTACATGTTAAAAACTAAACTAACTAGCATTTAAATACGTCTATAGTTTATGTTTTATAATATAAATGTATTTACATTTTCCTAAAATAAATATAAATTATATTTCTACATATTCATAATGTACAAAATTCATTAGTGTGCAGAAAATGTTGCTACGCTGCAAATAATTCTCTTTTTGCAGTAAAATTCTAGCATCATATTCTTTAATTTTTAATTGCACATTGTGCCATTCTAAACTAAAATATGCTATGTGGTGAAAAACATTTGTGTTTTTACATGATTATGCAGCGGTAATCACTTTATCAACGTTGTGTATACTGTACAATCAACATATAATGGTGATGAATAAAATTTTAATGAATACATTTATCCAAACAACGTTTAATTGCAGAGTTTCCTGTTTCCTAGTCAATAAATTTTGTTTTAATCGCCAACGAATATTATCACAAATAATAATGAATTTAATTATTGTCAGTAAAAGCAAGATAATAACTAAATATATCAAATTCTCAAATGAACCATACTAGAGCCAGAAGTTGTGCATTAAGTGAACATATATTAATGCGTAAATTGTGCAAATTAAACAATAACTTAAAGAAAACAAATGCGAAGATTATAATGTCATTTTAGGCAAGGGATTTGGTACATACCGGGTGTAAGACGTACATGGCATACCCCAATTTCTTCTTTATTTTTGCATGTAAATTATTCTTTACCATCGAAAATTTCCTTTAAGCCAGAAAGAAAATTTAGACTGCCGTAAAACACTTTGATATCAGAGATATAGATGAGTCTCTATGAGTCATTATCAAACAGATTTATTTTTTATCGAAATATACATGATATTGAATCTTTGACTCAAGTTTTATGGTCAGGACTATTATTACTTTAAACGAAGATGATACAAAATGCGACCGAATCATAAATGACTCTAATGATCGGCAACTAGAAGTACCACCCATGGTGCAACAAGCCCGCTCACAGGCTTGGCTACACCTCTAGTACAGTCTATGGCTGTGTCATAAAGATTCTCGGGGTCTTGGATTTCAAATAAATCCCGAATTGAGAGTTCAGACAGGAGTTGTCTTCTAAAAGTCATGCTACTGAGAATGAATTCAATTGCTGTGTCGGTTGCAGCGTGTTTTTTAAGGTAAAATAAAGTATTCTTCTGCTGGTCAGAAAAACAAGGATACACTGCTCTTTGGTACTAGAGCCGTGACCACTACCATAAGTCGTATTCTGCATCCGCAGATTAACTCAATAAAATATTTTTACCTATAATGCCCAGTCAGGGAGGCAAGAGGTCGGTTTTCATGATTCTTTATCATTCATTTACCCGAATGTATATTTTATTTTAACGGTTCATTTATATTAACATCCTGGTGGAGTTTATCTACCGCTATTCCACCACTCAACTAGGACACACACACACAGACAGTAACACAACAACCACTTCCTGCTACATTGCCATCTGTCGCAACTGAGAGTCGAACGCAGGAGAACCTAGCCGTGTTGTCTTTCACACAACCGCGATCTAGCGCACAAATATCGTCTCGGCAACACGGAAAAAATGCCACTAAACATCCATACCCTAGCCAGGATTCGAACTCGTGCTAACAACTCTAACACCGTAAGCACTGCGGCACTGAGTCGGTTCTTAAATTCTCATTTCTATATTGATTTTAAGTTCATGAGAGGCATTTCAATACATGAAAATCTTAATGAGGACCATCTCCCTCCTACAATACTGAAAGAAAAAGACTTCCGGTATATCATAAGTTTTTTCAAATGTATGTATTGATGAGCATGACACTAGTTTTAACTTTGGCAAAATTAAAGCATTTCATGCAGCATTTCGCCTGAGAGTAATACAGGTTGGAGCAAGTGATTAAAGTAGGAAGGATTCCTGGGGCGCCACTTGACTCATAAATCTGATGAATTCGTTTTTAGTTTTAGTTAAAACAAGAAATAAAATAGGACATACAACATTTAGCTATTTAAAAGGATTATGGTACTTGCATAAAACTGTATAAGATTTAATAGATTATTCAGATCAGATTTCAATGGATTTTCAGCAGTAGAGCAGCAGATTTTCAACAATATCACAAATATGATAAATTTTGTTGAAATTATGCCGGTGCAAATGCTGAAATTTATAAAGAAAAATGTGATGAGCGTCAATACCAATAGAAAATGTGCTTAAGCATAAGAAAACTAATTATACGATTAAAACATCGTGGAAATTAAACAGTTAAATTGGTATTAATGATATGGTAATCAAGGATTGAGTTTATAGTAAAATGTAAATTATTAACAAGGTCAATGTAAATATGAATATAAATAATAGATAAGTAGTCCAAAATATTTTTAATAATGAATAAAATACTAGCCTTGATACTTCCCACAATGTGAAAAATTAGCTGGATGATTGAAAATTTCCAATATGCAAATCAGTTTGACGTATTCTTAAGACAGTAATCATAAAATTACTGGTCAACGCAAGGGTCATTCTCACAAGGCAAAATACAGAGAATGGTAGTGGCCTTTCTTATGACCAAAAACAGGCGTCAACCGAGTAACTCTAAAATATATAGAATCTTAAGATAACTTCAAATATAGCAATAAAAATAAATAGAAGGCTTATTCCATAGGGAGAATTTTAGGCGCTAACGAATTATAAGGCAGTAAACACGCTGTAACGTCGGCAATTACGATATAACTAAGGGTACTATTGTTCGCAGCAAATACAACTAGACAAAATATATGAAAAATTAAAATCAGTGAGAAACAGCATTACCAAAAAGATGTACTTAATTGCATACAAGATGGCTCTGGGAATATGCTAAACCTCCCGTTTTCGATATTGTTCTCTACCCAACAAATGGTAAGTAACAGATTCTTCAAAATGAGGAAGCAATCCCAGGGTCTTTACTCAACGGACCACCAAAAAGTGTGTAAAACGTGAGGCAACCTCTTAACGTCTTTGCGCCCCGTTCATATGGTTCTTTAAGGGAAAAAGAAGCAGCCCACTCTTCACCGGGCAGTGACTAATGACTATTGACATATTCATGCAGTGTTGCCTTGAAAACTAATCAGAATGTAAGCAACAAATGTGTGAAATGTGTGAAATAACGAATAGGAAATCTAATTGATAAAAACGAAGTATTTTTACTAGAAAGATAATAATTAACCTAAATTAATAGCCTTACAATTTGATAGAAAACGTAAGTATTTTCAGTATATATCTCGGTATATATATTACTTCCACATCCAGTGGAAGTATAGTAACGACAAAAAAATTTTAAAAAATTTTTATTGTTCAAATAGGCTTAAAATGCCATGAAACGTCGAGATTTTAAGTTTGAGCGAAAATAAAATTTCTGTCTGTCGGTCTGTCGGTCTGTCGGTCTGTCGGTCTGTCGGTCTGTCGGTCTGTCGGTCTGTAACTTTTTTTGTGCGCACGTTTACTCTGAAACCGTTTAAGATATTGACTTGAAATTTGGTACACGTATGTACTTTAACGAGATCTAGAACTAGATTATATTTTCATCTTGTTCCGTCGAAGGGTTGGGGGGTAAATTGGGGTAAATGGGGGTAAATGGGTATATCAAGCCGGTAAGAGTCCATAAAATTGGTATTTAGTATATATAAAAGAACTTAAAGTCTCAAAAAAATTTTTTGGCAATAGCCACCCCCATTACTACCCCATTATTAAAGGGGGTGAAAAAAATAAAATTGTAATTTAGCGGTATACAAGAACCTAAGCCTCAAAACTTTTTTTTTACTTTGTGAGTAGTATGGATGCGTATCGTATTGTAAGGAAAACAATTACGGGACCATCCCTGCCTTTCGCTATCACAACGGAATTCAAGGAAGAAATACTTGAGGCTCTCTTCCCAACGGTGGAAGATCCTTGGGCACATGATCATGGGGCGACAGCACCCAGAGATTTCTCTCTGGAAGAACTTAAAATAGCTGTCGATAGAATTAAAACCGGCACCGCCCCCGGACCTGATAAAATTCCTCCAGAAGCGGTAAAAGAATTTGCAACCACCCCCAGCTGGTGCTAACAATATTAAACAGACTTCTGAGGAAACATTCCTCCCCAAAAACGTGGAAAAAAGCAAGAATTACTCTGCTCTGGAAACCAGGCAAACCAAAGGAGAGAACATCGTCCTACCGACCAATATGTCTAATTGACATCATGGGAAAGTTATACGAGACACTAATAAGAAACAGGCTGATCGCTGAAATTGATGGCGGGTTGGGTCTGTCGGAGAATCAATTTGGCTTCCGCAAGGATAGGTCAACCATTCTCGCGGTGGAGAAAGTGCTGCAGACAAAAAGACTCTCAGTAGAAAAATATTGCCTAATGGTAACACTAGACATCAGAAATGCGTTTAATACCGCGACCTGGTGCATGATTATAGAGGAGCTGGAGATGAGGCAAATTTCTGAGTACCTAATAAATGTAATAAGCAGTTATTTTCAGGACAGGAAGATACACATGGACAAACTTCAAAAGACACTAACAGCAGGGGTTCCACAAGGTTCTGTACTGGGGCCAACTTTGTGGAACATCCTATATGATGGAGTACTTAGAATAGACCTACCCCAGAACACCACGACGGTGGCGTTCGCAGACGACCTAGCAGTGCTGGTAAATGTCCACTAGAGTTCAGATGCAATGAGGGGCTAAGGCGAATAGATGTATGGCTGAGGCACCAAAATCTGGATCTAGCACCGAAAAAAACTGAGGCGATCTTCCTAAAGGGACGTCCTAAAAACGTCGCTCTACGAATAAACTTGGAGATGAGAGGACAACACATCGAACCTAAGAGGAGTCTCAAGTACCTTGGGGTGGTCCTGGACTGGCAGGGAACGTTCGGTGAACATATTAAATATGCTTGCAAGAAAGCAAACGATCGGGTTGCGGCACTAAATAGGATCATGCCAAACTTCGGCGGCCCTTCTAATAGGAAGAGAGCACTTCTGTCCAGCGTGGTTCACTCGGTGATCCTGTATGCGGCCCCTATCTGGGGAGGGGGACTTCGGGTAAAGACGTACGCTAGATTGCTGGTGAGCACCCAAAGAAAAGCTCTTCTAAGGGTTATTAGCGCATACAAAACAGTATCGGCGGCAGCTGCTCAAGTAATATCTGGGACGCCCCCCATACATTTGCTTGTAGCAGAACGTGACTATATTTTTCAGAAGAGAAAAGAGCGGGACATAGCTGCAGAAAAAGAGGCGAGGAATACCACCATAACCAAATGGGAAAGGGAATGGGAGCGAACCACTGAAGTGGCACAGTGGACGAAACGGTTGATTCCTAATATCGACAGATGGGTGCGATCTAAGTAAGCACAGAACCACTGAATATTTCCTAACTCAGGCGCTGACGAACCATGGGACTTTCGGAAATTATCTCAAGAGAATCGGGAAAAGAAAGGAGGACACTTGTAATTACTGCCGGGAGCCTGATACGGCGGAGCACACTTTCTTTCACTGTCCCAGATGGGAAGTGAAAAGATTGCATGTACAAATTAAACTGGGGCTTCAGCTAACACCGGATAACATGACACAACAGATGACAGATAAGGAAGATAACTGGAAATTAACTCACCAATGGATCCGAGTAGTAATGGAAGCGAAGGAAAAGGATGATCGTGAACGTCATGGGTAAATGAATTTACCCAGATCACGGAAAATATTAAATCGAACACCAAATACAAACTTTATTCTAACCGACGAATGCCAGAAATGGCGGTACCGGGAGGAATATCTATGATTGAGAAAAAGGGGAGGGGTTTTAGCTGGTTCAAGTCCCGCACTACCTGTCGCTATAGACACTAAGCGCAGGTGCTCATGATGAGTTTCCCCTCTCAGAAAAAAAAAAGAAGTATGGATGCGTAGTAGGTTTCCTCGAAGAAAATGCTCGAAGTAGAGTACTTTTATCGTGTAGTTTACGGCACACAACGATTTTTTATATCTTTGTCATGCCATTTTCTGCGTATTACTTCTACATTCAGTTGAAGTATATTAACGCAAAAAAATTTTTTGGAAATTTTCATTGTTTAAATAGGCTTAGAATATCATGAAACGTCAATATTTTAAGTCCGAGCAAAATAAATTTGTCTGTCGCATCGGTCTGTATGTTAGTTATAGCGACTATAGCGACTCACTCACTTCCATATTAGTCTTGTATCTTTTTAGTGCTCACGATTACTCTGGAACCGGTCTCAAAAAAAATTGGCATTAGCCACCTCTATTACCACCCCCACCCCATTATTAAAGGTGGTGAAAAAATAGTGTGATTTAGTGTGTGTACAAGAGCCAAAGTTATCAAGATTTTTTTTCACTTCACCCCTACCACCAACCTCTAGTACTGATGTGGCATATAATTTTATGGGTTTTGGGGTACATGATTTCAAATATTATACTATTAAAGTTCCATAAACAATTATTTCCACATAGTGGAGTGCAAATATAGTATTTTGTTGTAAGAGACTTGGATGTGGAAGTAGTGATTCCTTGGGCAGCGGTTTTTTTTCTTTAAAATGCTAAGAGTCCTGTCATTTAATTCAATACTTCGTCAGTATTAGCTAGAAGACATTGTTTTGATTGGTTCTCCAATAATGAGTGTTTTAAAGTATTTACCTAACTAGTATATTAGCGTGCCCAGATTAAGGCAACAATATAGAGACAGTAGGTATTTTCATAATAAATAAAAAAGTGTGTAGTTGTGATTTGCTTAATACCTAAATAATGTTCTCTATTAATAACGTAGTTATAAGGTATGGGAAGGAAGTTCCCTTTTTGTTAATTTATAAGATTAAGGTTTTAATTAATTTCAGAAAGAAAATACTTTTCTGAAAAAAATCATTGAAATTTAGTATCGAGGCTTATTTTTACATTTGAAGTAGATTTTTCCTATGACAATTTGTTCTAATATGAAAAATAAGTAGTTTTGTTTTGAACTACTTTTACATTTTCAGTATTTTTGAGCACCTGGTATATATTTACGGACTTTTTACCATGTCAGCTTACTTTTATGGAAAAACAACATTTCTTATGAAAATCGAAAATAAACAAGTTTTTCCTCTAGTGGCGTTCACCCGTAGACACATTGTATATAATTGATTTTGAAAATGTGCAAATAGTACAGTACCTAAAGGTAAAAAATATGTAAAATAATATCATATGTAATGATAATTACTTCCACATCCAGTGGAAGTGAATAGTAACGACAAAATAATTTTTAAAAATTTTTATTACTCAAATAGGCTTAGAATGTCATGAAATGTCGAGATTTTAAGTTTGAGCAAAAAAAATTCTGTCTGTCGGTTTGTTTGTCTGTCGGTCGGTCCGTAACTTTTTTTTTGCGCACGATTACTCTGGAATCGTTTAAGATATTGACTCGAAATTAGGTACACGTATGTATTTTAATGAGATCTGGAACTAGATTATATTTTCATCTTATTCCGTTGAAAGGTTGAGGGGTAAATTGGGGTAAATTGGAGTAAATGGGGGTAAATAGGTAAATCAAGCAGGCAAGAGTACATAAAATTGATATTTAGTATATATAAAAGAAATTAAGGTCTCAAAAATTTTTTGACATTGTCCAGCCCCATTACTACCCCTACCCCATTATTAAAGGGGGTGAAAAAAATAAAATTGTAATTTAGCGTGTATACAATAAATTAAGGCCTCAATTTTTTTTTACTTCATTCACCCCCACTACCAACCCTCTACCACCACCCCCACCCCCACTACCGATGTGGCATATCGTTTTATAGGTTTTTGGGGTAGACGATTTCAAATATTATGTTGTTAAATTTACTTCCAATAGTATGGATGCGCAGTAGGTTTCCCCGAGTATTATGGATGCGCAGTGGCTTTCCTCGAGTAATTTGGATGCGCAGTGACTTTTCTCGAGTATTACAGATCGCAGTAGGCTCAATTATCTCATTTTCATCTTATTTCGTTGAAAGGTTGGGGGGTAAATTGGGGTAAATCGGGGTAAATAGGTAAATCAAGCAGGTAAGAGAACATGAATGATATTTAGTATATATAAAAGAAATTAAGGTCTCAAAAATTTGTTGGCATTAGCCACCCCCATTACTACCCCCACCCCATTATTAAAGAGGGTGAAAAAAATAAAATTGTAATTTAGCGTGTATACAAGAAATTAAGGCCTCAATTTTTTTTTACTTCATTCACCCCCACTACCAACCCTCTACCCCCACTACCGATGTGGCATATCGTTTTATAGGTTTTTATTTCAAATATTAGGTTGTTAAATTTACTTCGAATAGTATGGATGCGCAGTAGCTTTGCTCGACCACTATGGATGCGCAGTAGGTTTCCCCGAGTATTATGGATGCGCAGTGGATTTCCTCGAGTAATTTGGATGCGCAGTGACTTTTCTCGAGTATTACAGGTCGCAGTAGGTTATCTCAAGTAGCATGGATGCGCAGTAGGTTACCACGAGTAGTATGGATGCACAGTGGCTCTTCTCAAGTACTATAGATGCGCAGTGGTATGGATGCGCAGTGGGTTTCCTCGGGTAAAATGGATGCGCAGTGGGTTACTTTAAGAGGTATGAATGTGCAGTGGCTGTCCTCGAGTAAATTGGATACACAGTGGGTTATCTTGGGTAGCATGGACGCGTAGTAGGTTTCTTCGAAGAAAATGCTATTACTTCCACATCCAGTTGAAGTATATTAACGCTAGTCTTGTACCTTTTGGTGCTCACGATTACTCTGGAACCGTTTAAGATATTAACTTAAAATATAGCACACGTATGTATTTTAACGAGATCTGGAACTAGATTATATTTTGATCTTATTCCGTTGCAGAGATGAATGGTAACTGGGATAAACAGGTAAATCAAGCAAGTAAGAGTCCATGAAATTGGTATTTAATAAATATAAGAGAAGCCAAGGTCTTAAAAAAAATTGGCATTAGCCACACCTATTACCACCCCCACCCCATTATTAAAGGTGGTGAAAAAATAGTGTGATTTAGTGTGTACAAGAGCCAAAGTCATTAAAAAAAAATTCACTTCATTCACCCCCACCCAGTTACCGATGTGACATATAATTTTATGGGTTTTTGGGGTACATGATTTCAAATACTATAATATTAAAGTTCCATAAACAATTATTTCCACATAGTGGAGTGCAAATATAATATTTTTGTTGTAAGAGACTTGGATGTGGAAGTAGTGATTACTTGGGCAGCGGTTTTTTTATGGGTTATTGTTGTAGTAAAAGAGATCATCTTCAGTTCCTATATGGTTCCGAGAATTTAGACCTAATATTTAATATTTGAAAAAGTAGTGCTGATTTATTTTTGAAACGTAGGATATTTGTTTTGGGATTACTGATTACGAATCTGAAGCTAAAATTAAAAAAGTAAAATGGCGACTCCAATATGGGGATGAAATTTTTTTCTAAGGCACGTGTTTTAAGCGGACAAAAAAATGAGCATCTATGTATTAACGAAAAACAGAATTTTTGAGACTTATTTTGATTTACTGGATAATTATAATAAAATAAAATGGCGACATTTTGTCCAAAAAATGTGCGGATGATATAGTTTGGGTCATAAATTTTTTACTTTTTATGATACAGAAGTAAGCATAAAATGATTTCAAAATTAATTATCTAATTCTCTTCCTTAGAATTTTTGATGCAAGGTGTCATAGTTTCCAAGATATTCAACATTTAAATTAAATACGTCATCCCATAAACGTTCGGACGCCATCTTTAAACCTAAATATCTCCGAAATTATTAATCCTGTATAAATATTAAAAAAAAATTTCGAATCTTTTTCGAAAACCCCTTTTTAGTTTAAAATGCATTTGTCTTTTCTAAAGCAAGTACTGTAAACAGACGAAAAAGTTTAAAAGTCTAGGTCATGTTATATGTTAACGAAAAATAGTATTTGAGAATATATTTTTTTTATTGACTACATACATTAACATAATGGCATCGTTTTTATTAAAAAAATGTGAAGAAGCAAGATAGCATTATTAATAATTTTTTATTTTGGTTGTTAGCATTTTTGCAATACGTACGTAAGTTGTTTAACATTTAAACTAAATACTTCGCCTTATAAAAGTTCGGACGCCATATTTATACTTTCGGATCTTTACAGAAATTATAAAAAATTGAAATTTATCCTTAGCTTAGTGGCTTTCTTACTTGTCTTTAGCATATTTTTGCTTAATGTAATACCTTTCGAGTTATTTGACGAAAACCGTTTTGGACTTATAATACATCTTTTTAAGCTAAAATTGCAATTTTCAAGTCGTTATTATAACTTAAAAATTATTAATTTATATTAAAAGTTGCATAGAACTCTTTCGTCTTAAGATATGATTCCCTTTCAGCTCCTATAAATTAACAATCCCCACATTATATAGAAATATTTTTTGTGATGCATTTACTATTAAATTGCCAAAAATAAATAAAATCTAATTCATACGACATTATTCTGAAGTTAAAGCCTCTAGTTACAGTACTAAAAGTCTGACAATGTTTATAGAATACACTATTATCCTATTTTGCTATTATTTTCGAATTCCTCATTATAATATTACCTAGAATATTGGTAGTCAATAATTACACACATTAGAATAGAAATTACCTAGCTGCCATCTTATTTTCTATACAAATATGCGACATTACAAACTGTAGGATTGTAATATCATTAGTTATATTTATTTGTTATCACATCATCCAAATATTGTACATGTAATTCTACAGTGAGAAATTATCGTTGGCATCAATTATTGGTTCCAAGTCAAAGAAATCTTGAAATTGATTTATTATCATAATAGAATTATTATAAATTTAAAAAAAATATCACAATATAATTCCATTATTGTTGAATTTTATTATTCATCTATGTTAAAACAATTCTTTAACAAAATTGTAATTTTTTCATCATTAAAAGTTTTTGGTATCAAATCAAATTATTTCTTTATTTATTTATATATTTTTTATATTATTTCCATCGACTACTAAAGCCAATGATTGTGAACAAATCATTATAAAATTTCCTCGAATTTTTATGTTTCAGATTAAGTAGATTGTGAAAATTAAGGCCCTCCAAGTTTACTTAGTCTGTTGTTTGCTTCAACAATCTGGAACCCAAAATATGTACTTTACAGTTAGAATCTGTGCAAAGTAGATTCATGGGATATTTAAATTTTAAGGCGACCGGAGAATATAACTTCCAGAGCAGCAATGCATTGTTAAGGCGTAATCATCATGTTGCAACACTAGAAAACAGAAGGACACTAGCTGTCGTAATATTTTTGTACAAATTGGTCAATGCTTTAATTGATTCCCCTGATTCATTAGCTATGGTAAACTTTCATATTCCCCCTCGTAACCTAAGAAATAATTTTATGTTTCATGAATCTTATTGAACAAATTCCAGTCAAAATTCCCCTTTAAATAAAATGTTTAGGACTTACAATTCAACTTTTTCTGAAATAGTATTTTTTTATGATTAACAAGTTTTAAAACTGCTATAAAAATACTATTTTAACCTAAATGTTTTTTTTTTCTCTCTGTGATTACCCTGTGGTGTGTATACTCTAATTTTAGTTTATGGTTTAGTTTAGTTGTTAAGTTAGAACTAGTAGACACTTGTTTGGGCTGTGTAGCCTGTATGTGTTCCTTTCTCTGTAATAAATAAATAAATAAATAAATAAATTTGTTTGTCTGTTACATTCTAAATTTAATTATAAAAACTATTTGACAGATGAACATAATACGCGGCTTTATAGTTGACACTATCGCCAAGAAAGAAACCTGATATACTTTTAGTAAAAAATATACACAGAAAATAAATAGTAAAAAATGTGACGGAGGTTGAGTATTTGGTATGGAGTTGACACAATTGCCAAATAAGTGAAAAATATACAGAAAGGTCACCCGAAAATCTATCTATTTAGAACACAAAACATCTTTCTTCTCCGACTTCGCTAATGGTTCCCACTGTGCCGATGTTGCTGATTGCTTTTAAATTAAAACTATCTAAAAAAAACTCGTCCTGTGTATCTATTCACAGACGTATCATCCCTAATTTTCATTTTTTTAAATTCCTATTTTCGTACGTAAAGTCGAAATACAAATTCAAATAAATAAATCAATAACTGCACTCGAACTATACGCGTTCCGTATTTACGCCGCCTCCTACATACAACTACGCATGTTCGTGATGTTAAGGGCACAGTTTAACAGTTGACTGAGGAGTCCCGAGTATGTAAGCAAAAGCGGCCTGCGCGTGTATCGCACACTGCTTGGAACTACATGTTAGTTCCATTTTAGTGTACTTCAATTCTTTTGTTAGCGCTGTTTCTCACTGTTTATTGAATAATGACGAACATTTGAGTCGTCGAAAAAATTAAAATGAATGGGAGTAATATAAAGGTTTTGTTGCTAGTATCCAATCTTATAGACTACCTATTAATAATAATTTAACTATGAAAATTCCTTATCGCTGGATGGTGAATACGCTGATCATATTGAATTGCATCCCATTAGCCAATTAATTTCTATTTATTTATTTAGGGTGTATGGAGACGGTAACTATGAAAGTTTTGACTAAAATCTGGAAAAAATTTTTGTAGCTAATTATAATAATGAAAAAATCATTTCCGAAATGTCTTCGTATGATCATGTTTCAGTTATGCAGATTACGAAAATTAACGTCTTTCAATTTCATTAATTCGTCTGTATGTCTGTCGTGTACCCGTCTGTTAACGTCATACTTGAAAACCTATTTGATGGATTAAAATAATATTTGACAGGTAGTTCACGCTATTGCCAAGGAAAAGATCTGATAATTTTTAACGAAAAATATAAAAATTGGATACCCTAAAAAAATACAATGACAGGAAAATAATATCTGGAATGTGGTTGACAAGGATGAAAATCTAATACAATTTTGATGAATAGAAATTATATACAACGTGATCACTGAAGAGAATAATAAGTGTAGCGTTCACTTTAACCTGAACACTACATGGCTTTAAATTCTCCATTTATGAGTAGCTTAGAGGGTCTTAAACCGGCCAAGGTTATCAATTGCTTGAATTATGCACCGAGAATCGGTCGCAGTTTAACTATGTGGTGACAGTACATTTAATATGTTTTTACTCAACCGTCCAGTGGGTAAACCCACCTTTATTTGTGTTTACAACTTACAGATTCCTTCCGGATGCCGCCAACTTCTTCCATTCACTCAGTCACAGCTTGCAGAGTTCTTCTATTATATGCATACATAAAATATTAAGTTATGCACCGGGCGACATCTGTTGTTTCACTTGTTAGGTACTTCGCGATATGTGTGAAGCCGTGTAGAAACCGGCAATGTAACAAGTTTCAACGTCATTAGTATTGACCCAATATTTTCGACTAATACCAAAGTTATTAGGGTTATGGGGAGTTCAAATGATCATACGTTAAGCCGAATTCATGTTTATTGGGTAATTATCCGTTTTGATTGAACAGTTGGTAATAATGCGTGCAAGACTGCCAGAGGGCAGCACTGTGTTAAACCGGCACTTGCTTCGATCGTTGGTCAACTTTCGTCATTGCTTGTTGTTTTTGTCTTGCCGCAAAAGACCTGTTGAACTTCATCCTGGGATATATAGGTGCGAAGTTTTTCCCGTGGGACTTTTTCTCTGGAATCTTTACCCCAGAATTTTGTTCGTGAAGTTTAAATATGGAGTTGTAGCCCCGAAGTTTACCTCAGAGCTTTAACCTGGAGGAATTTGATTGATAGCAGCACTCGCAGGAAGTCAATTACCAGCATAAAGTAGTCGTCTGAGAAGCATCTGACGTCCTTTCATGGAGTTCAGTTCACCTCCTGTAATCACGTAGCGTCAAGTAAACTGGAGACGAGTGAAATAGAAGGAAATGGTTTGGTTCGTCGGATGTGGTGAGAGTATATTATACTGTGATTATTGAAATATCGACACTCAAATTTCATCATTATTTTTATTGTTAATTTTAGAGAGTATATCATCACTATGATTATTGAAATATCGACACTCAAATTTCACCAATATTTGTATGTTTAATTTTAGCCTTCAGCACTATTTTACTAATTTTTTCTAGCCTTCAGCTTTTCATATCTAGTCATTTTTCACAATCAACGAATTTTATAGAGTGTCTTCAGCACACGTACCAAATGTAAGTTATTGTAAAGAAAATAGCTGTTTTCTAAGTTTCTACGTGTTCATGCAATATTTAATTATTACCAGTTAGGTCTGGCTACGATTGCGTTAAAGAGTTTTACTATACACTTACTATCTTGTTTGTTCATTTACACTAATATACATTTTTATATCGTAGAATATTTTGTTTGATTGTGACAGTGAATTTATGGTAACCTATGTATTGTTGAGAACACTGAATAGCCACGGTCAGTACATCGAGTAAAGACAAGTACCACATAGGTACCTTGTAGTTTGGCTGTTGGCGCCTTGAGTAATCTTTTGCTGTTATTAATAATAATTTCGAACCACGACCCAGCCTCCAATAAATTCACGAGAACCGGGTAGAGCTACTTAACCTCACTGGAGAGATAAGTCAACGGAGCATAATAATTAATTGATTGATTGATTTACCAGTGTACGGTAGGCATTGCTGCCACTCCCAGGAAGGTGTAAGTATTTGTGAGATGCCTGAATACCCTTCCTGCTCTCTTGTCTGAGGATACGTGAACTCCTATCATGCAGATGCAGATGTTGTCCTGATTCTGATTGCCGTTGGTTATGTTTTCGTTTATATTTTCCGTCCTTATTTCGATGGGGCTCTCTCGTCTGGTTATCCATGCAACTCCTCTGCTGGTCTTTTCTTGACACCCCACTTAGTTGCCATTTGTAATTTTGTATGACTGCTGTTCCGTCTATCATGTATGTTTCTTGTATATATGCGACGTCGATATTCTCTGCCTGTAAGGCCTCGTCGATTTGTCTCACATCGCCAGAGTTATCCAATCAGCTGGTGCTTCCTGACTGTGTCCCTCTTCCGTTCTTTGCGATATTTGGTACCTGTTAACAATCGTCGCTTCCTCCCAATCTGGGCAAGGATTTACTGCTTTGCTTGAGAGGTTTGTTTCTTCTAATTATTCCAGTTCGCTTCTTTTCTGCACAGCGATCACGCTCTCAAGAGAATAATAATCATTAATGAATAGAAATTGTCAAATAGAGAGGGTAGATTTTTGCAAATAATTTTACAAATTCTTTATAAAACTCGCTTACCGAAGAGAAGTATTGTATTCGTGAAAAAATTCACAATTCCAGATTACATAGGATTTTCACATTTCAGATTATCTAGATTATGAAAATTTAGGTTTCTCAATTAAGTCATTTAGTCCTACTGTCTGTTGGCTCTATATCTAAAAAATATTCGACTGAGAACAATAACATTTTGCAGGTAATTGAGGCTTGTTGCCATGGAAAAAATCTGGTATATTTTCACTTATAATATCCCTAGAGCTTAAATTATTTCCGGAAAAATTTCCGGATATTAATTTAAGCTCGTGGGATATTCGGTAAGAAAATTTCACACCATTATTTTATAAATATTATGCCAAAATTGAACATTTTTATTACGAATGACAAAAATTCATTCATCATAGTGAACCATGGAATAACAACGGGTGGTTAAGTTCCACCACCTGTCATCGAGTCATTGTGTTTGTGCAATTCGCTAATTTATCAGATTGTGTTTTTGAAAACGAAATTTCTTAGTGAAATAACATACCATTCTCCAAGTTTAGTTACATGAACTTTTTATAAATAACATAAAAACATATTATATTTCCGTTTTTTATTAACTTTGGTCTACTAAAATTGGTGGAACATCATTTATTTTTGATAATTATTCTGAAGTACCTACCTACTTCAAGATTTATATGTTTAATAAAATAAGAAATTTCTTAGTGAAATAACATATCATTCTCCAAGTTTAGTTACATGAACTTTTTATAAATAACTTAAAAACATATTATATTTCCATTTTTTATTAACTTTGGTCTACTAAAATTGGTGGAACATCATTTATTTCTGATAATATTACTTAAATGCGAGCACAGGGAATGTATTCATTCTTGTCGCCGAGCCAATAATTAACAACTTCTAGGCGGCCATGGAATAATAAAAGGTAACAAGATAGTAATGGCTGCCGCACTTACAGACGTCCATTAGATTAATTTTTACATTCTAATCATAACAAAATTTGATTATCAGCCAAAAGAATAAAGTGCGTGGGCATATATCACACAAATGGCTCCAGGTTCTAAAACATATGGATTGTTATTTTGTGCAAAAAATATTCAGACATTGAAAAATATTACGTCAGCTTACCTACTTGTCACAATTGGTTGAGGATATTCATTATGAAGAAATATTCGATGTAAAGCTATTCAGAAGAATCCAAGAATATCTTCAAGTAAATTTAATAGGCTATCTAAATTAAAATTAAATAAAATTGTGTCCAAATATTTCATATATTTTATTAAACATAGACATTTATGTTACTTACATGCGTTAATAAAATTTGTTAGTTTAATATATATTATTGTGATACCCACAACTTTATTTTTGTAAACAAAAAAATAAATATTAACATATTAATTTCTGTACTTATAATATCGTCGTGAATATCCTCCTTTGCGTCGCCAAATAAATTTAATTCTAAAAGCACTCCAGCTCCGTCGCGTCTTTACTTTGACATTTGAAATGACAGAAAAATTTCCACTTATTAATTTGACAGAATGTAAAAAATTTCCGGAAATTTTTTGGGTTGCCATGGTAACTTAACAAAAAACAAGCCTCTGATTGGTTAAAAAATGTGGTGTGAAATTTTCATTGAAAAATATAGAGGCAAACACTTCAAAATTTGATTTAATTCGTTACAGTTACAGTTAACTCATTTGTTAGATTAAAACTTGAATATACCTCAAGAGTGTGGAGCGCTAGTTATGAAAATCATAAATTGCAAAACATCAGGACATTTTCTTAAATATCTTTGGATTGTCCTGGAACCTACCCAGACCAGTTTTCACATTATGACTTATTACGTAGATTTCATACAAATAGTCTTCTCGTACGCCATATATGTCACTCTCTTTTATTTTCCTTCAAGATACTAAATGGCACACTGAACTGTTCTGAAATTTTTAGTCGCATCAGATTTCATTTTTCCAATTTACAGGCTCGTTCGCATTCGCCTCCACTCTCATTGCCTATTCCATCATTGCATTGTATGTGTTCCAATTATCTTCATTGTATTCCTTCCACATAGGAAGGTATTTTTAATACAAGAATAATTGAAATGTAAAGCATCGTTCTTAATTCTGCAGAATAAAATAAATATAGCTTCACGATTGTAAAAACATAATTCCTGTAGCAAAAGTAAGCTTAATATTATCCTTTGTTTATTCTCGTTGTAATTTAGTTATTAAAGATTTGTATTACATCTTTAATATTGCTACTTTATTTGTATAATTAATAATATTATTGATTTTTATGTTTATGTAAACTAAACATGCATTTATAAAATCTATGTTCTCTTTAGACAGTTGTAACCAGAATTAGGTAAAATCTTCAGTAATACCAAAAGTGTACATCCTGCAACTTGTTTTATCTAATAAGTGCCATGCGTATAACATTCCCAAGCAGCATTCAAAGTGATCGGAACTGGCACCTGAGGCATCGGAACTTTAATATAGTAGGTAACTGTTACTAAACTTGCGACCTTACTGTAAAATTCACTTTGTGGTATGCCTTTGCAGTAACAATTATGTAGATTCTACTGAATTCGGACACTGTATAGTTATAACACTTTCAAGTAACTGCTCCAAAACGTCACGGATACTACTCTACATTTCTTTGAAGCATCCTCAACTGTAAAGTGAAAATTGGTAGTAATGCTGACCGCACAGCATTACCAAAGGATCACTTCAAAGTAATGATAACTGCAAGTGTTTAATTTAAAATCTCTGGTACGTTGTTGGGAAATTTTTTGGAACTTCAAAGTTGTGTAATTTTAGTGACATTTTAAGTAAACGTGAGATTATTTCTACGTGTTACGGGCCTTATGCATATGCCACCAGTAGTGCATAGCAGTGTGATACGGGTCACATACCGTCGTAATATAAGGTTTTGCTACTGCCCGCTTGGAGCGCGGGAGTCATCCTTGCGAAAATTTGTCAGTCGAGGACTGAGATGTTAGTGATTTACAGTTACACGCTATTATTCCAATTCTTGTTTTATTCAAGCCATCCGTGGGATTCTGGAATAACTGGCAATAATAAAAATGTCCTTCGCTTTAGTGAATCTGTTCTGTTTGAGTATATTTTGGTATTTATGAAGGAGTTTTATCTGCTTAAGCAGGATTTTGTGTAAAGGTAAGCTAATTCCTTCTCAGCCATTTTGTCTGTGCATTGACCTCGTGTCTTCGTAAATTTATAGGCTGGCTAACAACTCTTGGAGATGGTTCGTCGTATGGGCCAAGGGTCGATCCGTTCGTTCCGGAGATTGTGACCTTACTTGGAATTTCATTCCCATCGTACCCTCGAGAGATAAAGGTAAACTATTTCTTTTACACGTATTGCACGCTTTACGTGCATTACTGAATGAGCCACTAAAAGTGTATATCTTTAGGGTCCAAGGTCTGGTTTAATATTATCCAAGGTCTGGGTTTAATATTATCCAAGGACTGGGTTTAATATTGTCCAAGGATTGGAGTTAATATTGCCAAAGGGCTGGATTTGGTATTGTCCAAGGACTGGAGTAATATGGTCCAAGGGGCTGGAACTTTCCAGGCACCGTCCCGCCACCCGGAAGTTACCCTGTAGGGCCGTAATATAGTGAACGTCTGGTATAATTAAGTTTAGTATTTGTGTAGATAGCTTAATTTAGTGGTTTGTTTATTTTTCCCGTCGGGACACACCTTCAGTGGGTCCCGTATCATTTCTTCTTCTTTTTTTGTTTTTAAAACTACTGCTTGTATATATTTGAATTTCATGTGAGATATGTTTTTATTCACGTACTATAGAGTTCATCATTGAAGCCATGGTGGCTACGTGTTAAGTTTTACTACGTACTCCTGTACACCGAGTGTAGCTACACGAGGGAAATTTTCCGCACCTTTGCCCTATTTAGTATATATAGATTAAATATATAAATATAAAAAATTACCGGTCGCCCGGTGGAAACTGATAGATCATTACTTGTAACAAAATACAATATAGTACGTTTCTACTGTAGAGAGTGTGTCATTATTTCGATTACGACCACCAAGGATGTAAACCTCCATGACCTTAAGTTAATAACTTCTATAATCTACGTTAAGCTTGTGCTTAACGCCCTGAGATACCTGAGCTAGAGTATTTATGTCGTGGGCACGATACACCACTTATCCGGACTAAGGAGTGTCCACGATCTGCTTCACACAGCCGCCCAAGATTGATCTGTTTTATTTTAATTATCTCGCGGCCCCCTGCGTTTCACCTGGTCCAAGATTCGTAGCATACGAACAAAGGGGCTTTAAAGTGATTTTTACTACAAAGTGACTGCATATAAAATTGCCATTTTTCTGTTATTTTATGTAGACGGCCATATTAACAGATTTAAAAATATAATTCTATAGAAAAAAATTATTATGATCATTTGCAACTATTTTATAATTAGATTATTACTACTTTATACTATTTAAAATTAAAAAGGCGTTTTCCATAACAAATTTTGTAGTTTCAAATTCTTGCAAAAAATTTTTTTACAAAAAAACAATTTTCCGGCAGGCCCGTCTTTTTTTATCAAAGTATCATTATAACATTTTACAGAAAACAAGTGGTGGTTTTAATATTTATACCCAGGGTAAACGCAAAACATCATGATATATTCTTATTTTTTATATAACCACCTTAACCTGGACCTTGAACATATGTGCTCAAACTCAATAATTTGTTATTCGAATAAAAGAGAGCCAAATATATAGTTTGCACTTTCATTCCTATCAGCTCATCTGTTCCAAAAGTTAGTAATTCCTACTACTTAGTTACATCTCGTTTATATAATAACCTAGTCATCAACACGGTAACGGTAGAAGTACTCGAATAATAATTTGCTACGTAATTGCTATTCCCCATTTTGGTAAATGCTTGGTAGAAGGTTGGTTCCCATTACATAACAGTCCTTAGTTGCGGAAACCTTTAAAGTTCCACTAATGGTAACTACCACGTAGAAACTACTGAAATTGCTGCTTGGGATAGTTTATTGGAATTTACTGAAATTGCTGCTTGGGATAGTTAATACCATTTTTACAATTTACAAGCAGTGCAGGAGTGCCACTATTTGGTATCGAAGGTATTAGAAAATTTTACAAAAAGTATTATTGATTTATTTTTGAAACGTAGGATATTTATGTTTTTGGGATCGTTGATTAAGGATCTGAAGTAAGAAATTTAAGAATTCAAAATGTCGGCTTCAATATGGAGGATCAAGTGAAGGATGATTTTTTTTTAAAGTAAACATTTTAACGAACAAAAAATGAGCATCCCGGTTATGTTAAATATATTTCTGAAGAAGGCTGGAACCTTCGGTGTGAAGCTGACTCTAAAATAGTTTCCTCAAGCACAAAAACACTTGAATACTAAGTATTACCCGGCGCGCTTTTCGCCAATCATATTGTTCATCTGGAGACGATTACAACTGTCTAAATCGTCTCTAGAGAATGCAAACTACTCTTCAGAGTCATTCTATATATTAACAAAAAACAGCATTACTAAAAAAAAATTAATTATTGGACAATTACAACAACAAAATACTTCATTCCATAATCGTTCGGATGCCATCTATAAACTTAAATAACTCCAAAATTGTTGATCCCACATAAACATAAAAGACCAGAAAGAAATCATCTCTTGTTTATGAGCTTTATTTTTGATATCTACCATTTTTGCGCTAAAGCCAATATTTATTGAGATATTTACAAAGAAATATTTTAGGTTTTTCGGAAATTAATTTGTAGTTAAAAATGCATTTTGTTTTTCTAAAGGAAGCGCTGTAAACGAACGAAAAATTTGGGCGTCTGTGTCATACTACATGTTAACGAAAAACAGTATATGAGAATATATTCTTTTAATTACTGACTAAATACATTAACAGAATTGCGGCGTTTATATTAAAAAAATGTGAAAAAGCACGTTGCTTCCGTCATAAATTCTTTGTTTCAAATATCTTTTGAAAGTCCAACTAATGCTCTTTCATTTTCAATAATTCTGCAGAAATTAGAAAAAAATGAAGTTCGTCCTCAGTTTAGTAGCTTTCTTATTTATCTCCAGCATTTTTTCGCTCAATGTAATACTTTTCAAGTTATTTGCTGAAAATCATTTTGAAATTCCTTTTTTCAATCTAAAGTCCCAATTTCCAAGTAAAGACTATCAATATATATGAAAAATTGCATAGAACCTTTTCTTCTCAAAATTTGATTATCTTTCAATGTTTTTGTATTTACCTATTTAGGTGAAAAGAGGTGGCATCCACCCCCTATAAATTAGCAAGACCCCGAATATTGTATAAACTTGTTTGTGATGCATTTACTATTAATTAGCCAAAAATAAACTAAACCTAATTCATATGACATCATTCTGAAATTAAAACTTCTAATTACTGCACTAATGTATCATATACAATGTGTCCACGGCAAGGCGGTATTATAGATGTAAATGATTTTTTTTTTATTACAAACACAATTTTTTGTATTCTGCTCTTGCTTCACCCAGAAACTATTTTTAGTATCTTAGACTTTAAAAAATTTATAGAGGGCGCTGGTATCAGCTTAAAAATAAAAACCACTGCCCAAGGAATCACTACTTCCACATCCAGATTCTCTATCCAAGTCACTCACAACGAAAAAACTTTGTATGTGAAAATAATTGTTTATGGAACTTTAATAACATAATATTTGAAATCCTCTACCCCAAAAACCCATAAAACGATACCCCACATCGGTAGTGGGGCGGGGGTGGTGATAGGGGGTGGTAGTGGGGGGTGGATAAAGTAAAAAAATATTTTGAGGTTTCTGGTTCCTGTACATACAATAAATCACAATTTTTTTTCATCCCCTTTAATAAGGAGGTGGGGGTGGTAATGGGGGTGGCTAATGCCAAAAATTTTTTTGAGACCTTAGCTTCTCTTGTATATACTAAATACCAATTTCATGGACTCTTATCTGCTTGATTTACCCATTTACCCCAAATTTACCCCAATTTACCCCCCAAACCTTCGACGGAACAAGATGAAAATATAATCTAGTTCTAGATCTCGTTAAAGTACATATGTGTACCAAATTTCAAGTCAATATCTTAAAAGGTTCCAGAGTAAACGTGCGTACAAAAAAAAGTTACAGACAGACAGACCGACAGACAGGCAGAAATTTTTTTTTTAAATCTCGACGTTTCACGACATTTTAAGCCTATTTGGACAATAAAAATTTTTAAAAAATTTTTTGTCGTTACTATACTTCCACTGGACGTGGAAGTAAAATCACATTAGATAAAGTGCCTTTTCTGTGCGAAATATTGAAAAATTTTATTAGAAAAACTTGCTCAGAATTAAAAAATATGACGTTATTCCAATAATGCCATGGAAACAAAAATAAAAGTGATCCGTCTTTGTGTCAGAATAATATATTGTTTGTATTAAAAATGTCAACTTTACAAGAAAAAGTTTATTTAGTACAATGCTATGGCACTGGCGAATCTAGCATGAAAAATGTGATTCCGAAGTTTAATGAAAAGTTTCCGAATATCATCTTAACGATACAAAAGCATGGAGAATTATAAAAAGATTCAAGAAAACCGTAAATGTAAATAAGCAGACTAGGCCAAAGAAACAGTACAATGAAGATGATGCATCAACAGTATTAGCAATAGATTCCCTCAGAGAGAATCCAAAATTATCTTTAAGAAAGCGAGCTAATGATACAGGGATAAGTAAATCATTAATTTGTAAAATATTCAAAGAAAACAAAGTTTTTGTATCCAAACCAAGATTTCGACATCATATATGGTGATGAAGATAAGCGCTTATGCTTTTATATGTTAATGAGGGAAAAATTTGCAGAGGACCAGTTTTTTCATCGACATATTATCTTCTCTGATGAAGCAACTTTTACCACCAATGGTATTGTGTCCACTCAGAATTGCTGCTGCTGGAGCGATACAAACCCAAATTTTAGAATTGTTACAGGTAGTCAATATTCTAAAAGAGTTAATGTTTGGTGTGCAATATCCTACAATGGTATAATCGGACCATACTTCATTGATGGTAAATTGAATCAGAATAAATATTTAAATCTACTGGAAACATTTTTTCACGAATATTTACATACCTTGCCACTGGACGACAGAGCACGTTTGTATTTTCAGCAAGATGTTGTTCAGCCACAGCACACAAATAGTAAGGAATTGGCTGAATAGTAATTTTGCAGAAAAGTGGATTGGACGATTTGGATCCTTTCCGTATCCACCCAGATCACCTGATTTGACTATTTGCGATTTTTATTTATGGGTCATCTGAAGCAAATTGTTTATTCCTATGATTTAACAACGGATGTAAATGTATTGAAAGAGAGAATTACAAATGCTATAAATTCAATTGACCTTCAAGTCATTCAAAATAGCTACAAAGAATTTAAGAGCCGAGTTGAGATATGTGCTGAAAATGAGGAAACATGGGTAGAATAAATGGATTTAAATTATAATTACATTTATAATATTAAAAAGAATTAAAATTTTATAAATAAAAAAATATATTTTTAGTTCTGTAATTTGGTACAACGTCATATTTTCTAATTTTGAGCAAGTTTTTATAATAAAGTTTTTCAATATTTCGCACAGAAAAGGCACTATACCTGATGCGATTTTTACTTTTAAGCTGTTACCAGCACCCTCTATAATTTTTTTAAAGTCCAAGATACTAAAAATAGTTTTTGGGTGAAGCAAGAACATAATGCAAAAAATTGTTTCTAATCCAAAAAAAATTGTCATTTACACCTATAATACTACTTTGCCATGGACGCATTGTACATATGAAATAAATTATTATGTAAAACAAATTTGCTGCTGCTGGTACCTTTTTTTATAGCAAAATTAAATCCGAAAATGAAAGTACATCGAGAATATTAAACAATCTAGATTTGCTCTGAATTTATAACTAGTCAAATATATATTGTTAAATTTCAAGAAGGTTCCATCCTTAAATATTTAGTATTTTTAACTTTTCCTTGTGAGAAAGTAAATGACATCCAACCCATTTTTTTCCCAGATGTCTTGAAAATCATCTTTATTTTACTCAATGAGACTTCTTTTAGAATATGTTATAGTTCTTTCTTAGGTTATTCTTGCTTAATAATCAGAACAATCCAGTTGGTCTTGACAAAAATAAATTGCTACAGTCTCAGATGTCAGATTTATTTTAATTGTCAATCCCATAAATTATATAATACATCCATTTTCACCGCTTTTCCGTTTAATTTAAAAATAATAACAAGTGAGGAGGCAGCAAGATTGATGGATCAAACAGAATATAGTAAAATTTAACATGAAACTGAGAATATTACCCAAAGGAAAATTTGAATATATCAGGAAACAGATTTTTTTAATTTTTATTTCTATTAAAGAGCACATACTGTTTCTTCAAGACTACAAGATATCTTTTGAATACCAGAAGATCTTTAACATTATAATTAAAACAAAATCTTTGACTTCTTTTAAAACAGAATTCAATCTCCATTATTGGTTTCTTACGGATTCCGCCTAACTGTTTGATCATGCATTAAAGAAATGTAAAAACAAGCTTTTTATTATTAACACCATTTTATCAATATTATGTCATACTATTTCTTTGACCCGACCAAAAAGTGAGATGTATCTTTTGTTTAATTTTAAAAACGTCACTAAATAGTAACGGCTTTTGATAGGTCCTCGCAAAAGTAGTTTGCTTAAAGTCGATTTCATATTTTCTAATTTTTAGAATACCCTGTATAATTTATCTATAGTTTGACAACTGTTTATGACTTCCTAAGATAAGCAAAACTTCTTATAAAGAATGACTTTTTGTAGGAAAACCAAAAATTAGAAAGTGTTCAACACCATCCGGGGACACACAGTATAATATTACCTTAACTAACTTAACAAACTTGCAGAAAAAATTTAATTTAATTTGATCATTCAGTGTTTATATATTTTATTTTCATGTACACATGTCATTCAACTATCTATTTTCTGTATATTTACGTGTTTTGTATAATATAGTTGGAAAAACTGCATATTTCGTGTTTATTTAAATTTGTATATTGTAACATATTCTATGCATTCTGTATCTAAAATGGTCAATAAATATTAATGTTATTATTAAATGAATAAAGCATATACCTAAATGAAATCACTTTCACTATTTTAACATGACTTCTTAGATTCGGATTTGTGCAGCTTTTATTCATGTCTATTTAACAACTTTGATAAATCGTAAAAGACCTGGTTTATACGTCAACCGCCTTAAAAGTGGGATAGATTAGTTTTAGGTGATCGTCATGTCAAACATTTAAGTAACAAAAGAACACCACGTTCAAGCGACAGCCACTTTATTTGAAGTAAATAAATCATTTAACGACGTACATGCAGCTACTTCGATCGTGATTGTGCCTCTGAATCGTTGCGACATTCAGTTCTTGGCAACTGACCGTGTCGAAGTGATTGACAGGCCAATAAAAAGTATCAAGAGATTGTAAGATAACAAGTAGTCAAGGGATGGTCACTTTCACACTTTCTTTCATACTTGTATCGGGATTGATAGCTCCATTTTCGGAAGTAAAGGATTTTGAAAGGCTCATATTTCTAGGATTTTTGGGGACGTGGACGAAATGGACCTTTTACACATGTATAAACTTCTTATATCTAGTCGTAAAAGTAAGCCATTTGTTTCTTTTCTCTTTTAGTGTATGTGTTTATAAGTAAGTAGAGAATATTTTTTTTCTTACGTATACGAGAAGTTTTAATACAATTTATATTAAAAGAAAGTATATCTACGTTAATTAATTATCCCTGATTTAACAATAAAGATCAAATTTTGGAAATACATTTTTTTTTCTATATTAGTATGTTGTTTGATATGAATTATTTATTTCCATCTAACAACTTTAATCAAAGTTGTTATTAAACATTAAAATCAATATTTAGCAATTCAGATGTTTACACTATGTTGAAAATAACTATAGAGTCAGCGTTATCTTTTAAAATAATTTTTTCCTTGGTGACTAATTGTCCACTAGTGTAGTGCATCTTCAAAAATAAATGTACCTACCATGAAAGGAAAATAAAAAATATGAAAATGTTTGTTTTCTTGTTTTTTTCTCGAATTTCAAGAAACAGCTTGTTTGCAGCTTGTGGGGGAATACCGAGGTGACTGATTTAATGAAATATAGGAGATCTAGATTTGTTGGTGTCTCTCAGATTTCAAAGCTTTCTTTAGTTGAAAGTATATTTTCCCTAAATTGTTGTAGGATATATCTTATCGGAACCCTGGCCGCCATCTTGAATACACTATATTAGATTTCTCTAAAAATTGTCCGAGTGAAGTAAAATAGAAATGTGCAGACGGTTTTGATAGCTGAATATGATTCGTCATGTTCGATGGACCATATTGGACTTGACTTGACATGAATTAAATGCTTGCCATTTCAATCATTCCAAAGCGTTGAGTTGGTATCGCAAGGCTTAAGTCTTAGTAGATTATCGGATGTGGTTTGATACGCCAGGGTATTCTCCTTCATAAGCTTTAGGTTTTTGGTTTTCTGGATTTTTCCCTTCCCTATTGTTCTATTTTTTAATTGGAAGGAATAAATATTTAAAATACCGTGGCTTTAAGGCTGATTAATTCCTAGCTGCATAAGAGTGCGTCAAGGCTCAATACTGGATTCTATATTATTTATATCATTTTTTAATGACTTACTTATGTTGCCTGCTCTAAGCTAATGGTACGAAACTGTTTTCTACTGTTGATGCCGACGAGGATTGTGTGCAATTCCAAAAAAAATTAAATGACGTAAATGATCGGTATTTTCGAAGTAATGCCCTCAAATTTCACCAAATGTAACTCTTTTAGGAGGAAGAACCATCCATTATTATTTTATTATGAGCTGAACCGTACTATGTCCTGAATAGATCGCATGTGCTTAATAACTGAGTGTTCTCTTTGATTCGAAATTAAATTGTAACAAACATAAAATATTGTTCTCGGCACTTCCATAGTTTTCGAGTTAAGTGAGCTTTTTACTCATGATTGTGAAGTGTAAACACAGAAACCACCCTCAATTCACTAAATAACCCTGATTATAATTACTAACTTTAAAAAAGAGAATTATTAAGCGGCGGTAACACACAAGAAGCACTTACGAAAGCTACAGCTAGTGCAGGCCAACTGACAAAAGGAATAGCTCTCGCCACCTGCGCGGCGCGATCATGCGGCGACAAATCACCGCCTACATCTCACCTACGCTTTATTGATAGTGCGTTCTATTTTCTTTCAGATCATATTAAAGATGTTTGTCACTTAGAAAAAACAATTATTGTTAGGTTCTGCTAGATTTGTCGTTTCCAGCACCATTGTCATTAACTTACATGGATTTCGAAAATAAACTAAATTTGTTAAAATTACTCAATTTTAGGCCAAGTGCGGGAAACCTAAACGTTTCATTAGAGTAATTTTTTTTATACTTTCTTTTCACACCCTATTTATATTGTTAAAACTTTTCAACTTGAAAAAAAAATTTTTTTGAAAAAAATTATAAACTTTAGGCCTTTTGTGGGAGACCTAAATTTTTTTTAATTGGGACAACTTTTTTTGTGGTGTGTGTGGATTCATAGAGACAAATTTTTATCAACTTGGAATTTTGGATTTCCAAAAAAAGTTTTTTTTCGATACACCTTGATCGACAGTGCTAAATATCAATTCCGTTTTCTTAGCTTACACAACCGCAGGAAACTCTGTTCTCTTTTGTCTCTGCACAAGTCAATTCATAGTCTTGTTGGTTGCCCATCTTGAATATGTTAAATGTTAATGCATTTTCATTTGAATCACATCATAATCATCATATTACCTTTTGTCTTCGCATCCCAGACACAAGTTCTCGTCCTTGCATTTTGTGTGTAACACTTATGTGTTTATTGAGGATCAGCTTGATATATTTCTCTCAAATACGGCAAATACTAAATGTATCTTTTCCTACTGTCCTTGTCATTTCTGTATAATTTTTAATGTACGTATAAATTCATTCTCTGTATTTTGCCCACCTGGTCATTGATTTTTACTATGAGATGAACTAAATAAATAAATAAATATATACTGTAATTTTCACATCAGAATACTAGTAATTTTTACCAAAATTACATGATCAAAAGAAAATTAAAAACACTTAAATAAGAATAAATTAAAATTTTTTAAAATCGTACAAAAATTTAATTAGAACACTTTAAAAAGGACATAGTAATTAGGCTAGCAAGTTTGATTCAGAACTTTTAGGTGTAAATAACTATGCACATACATAATCTATAAAATGCCTCAGCAAAAGAAAATAATTTATGTTTTTCAATTAAATACTGACATTAAAAAGCTACATCTGCTTACCCACTATGTTTTTAAATGTTACATCATATTTTGATTATTCACTTTCAGATATTCTACGTCGCGTTGGGGAGTTGTTTAATGTGTGACTGTGTAAACAGCACCACCAGATATGAGTAAGTTTTAATCGATCAGGTTACATAGATTATAGCTCTCAGACGACGACAAGAGTGAAAACTTTAAATTTGGTGGTTAAAATATGATATACAGGGTGTCCCGTAAATAATGGATAATCTTGAAAATCCTAATAGGTCAGGCCATACCCTATCAGAATATCACAACTTGACCTTATTGAAAACCTAACGGTTTTCGAGATATGGGCACTTTTTTGAAATTTTGAAAATTTCTACTCTGGAGTAGTATTTTGCATGCCACTGCCGCAAGGTAAGGATTTTTTCATTCTGTTTTTTGGTGAGTATTCTAGAACAGTTGTGTTATCAAACGTGTATAGAAGTTTTTAGATAACGACGGCGGTATTCTAAAAAAAAAAATTATTTCCTCGATTTCGGTTCCACCTAGATTCCGTTTGCTGACTTTGACCTTTGATGGTGTAAAGAAAAATGCCAAGCAAAACTTGCCACTTATCTTAAAAACTTGCCCACTTATTGTTATATTCTAAAATGTTTAAAAATTCTGATTCTTCTTGTTAGAAAAAAAGATATAGCTGTTTGAATAGTGGAGGAGCTAAATTTATCAATTTAAAATTTTTAACAAGTAATCCTAGTTTTAATTGCATGTGACGCATGTCATTTTGTACGTCTGGTATTACCAATTCAGACTTTGTTTGTTTGTCGATAATAACGATTTAGCATTTTTTTGTACTTATTGGGATTTGTTGAGAACAAAAATGCCTCGTATACACAACGTGAGTATGCTAATATGCATACTATTTACGGCGAATGTCGAAGCAACGCTAGTGCATCTTCTGTGAGTTATCGATAAAGGTACCGAACGCACGCCATCCTGACTATCGTGTATTTATTAGACGCGTACTATGAGGGAAAGATTTCTAGTCTCCGTGATATTGGTGGTGCCAGTGAAGGAAGACCTCGTCAAGATTTCGACGACGAAGTGCTTGATGAAATCAACGACGATCCATCTACTTCTGTGCGTATCATATCACGACGGAAGGAAGACCTCGTCAAGATTTCGACGATGAAGTGCTTGATGAAATCAACGACGATTCATCTACTACTGTGCGTACCATATCACGACGCACTGGCGTATCTAAAACAACGGTGCACACAATTTTAAAACGATACCAACTCCATCCTTTCCATGTAAACTCTACTACCCAGAGATTATCCCTTGAGAGTGGTATTTTGGCGACAAATGCTGCGGATGATACGAGAGGATCCAGATTTTTTTTAATAAAATTTTGTGGTCTGAAAAATCATCGTACAGAAAAGATGGCTTTGTAAATTTACTTAATCTGCATAGTTGGCAGTTTGAAAATCCCCACTTGATGAGAGAAGATCGGTCATAATACCAATTTAAAGTAAATCTGTGGACAGGCATCCTAAATGGTCAAGTGGTAGCCCATTCGAACTGCCACCAACATTAACGTCAGACAATTATTTGGAATTCCTTCAAAACGACCTACCGGTCTTACCAGAAGACTTTCCTTTATCCATGAGGCTGACAATGTGGTTACAGAACGATGGATGCCCTGCACATTATGGGAGAGAGTTGAGAGCATATCAAAATTTGAAATATCCAGGAAGATGGATCGGTCGCTTAGCTCCAATTCTGTGGCCACCCAGGTTACCAGACCTAAATTCTTTAGCTTTTTTTACTGGGGATGCATGAAGGAAAAGGTGTACTTCCGACCTGTGCAATCGTTGAATGAATTGCATGAGCGCATCGGAGTAGCCGCTGAAGAAATCAGCCGATCTGGATATTCACGCCATTTAAAATGTTCCTCTATTAAAAGGTGCAGAGCCTGCATCAGAGCTGGAGGAGAGCAATTCGAACATTTATTATAAGTTGTTTATTTCTTTTTAATAATGTTCAATAAATGCAGGTGAAATTACCTTTTATTTTATTTCGATCTTTCTTCGTCCTCTTACCTCAGAGTTTTTAAACATTTTAGAATATATTTTCGATAACGTACAGCGGATGCACTGGCGTTGCCTCGACATTCGCCGTAAATAGTATGCATATTAGCATACTCACGTTGTGTATACTGTATACGAAGCATTGTTGTTCTCAAAGAATTCCAATAAGTCCAGAGAAACGCTAATTCGTTATTATTCGCAAACAAACAAAGTCTGAATCGGTAATACGAGACGTACAAAATGACATGCGTCACATGCAATTAAAAACAAGGCTTACTTGTTAAAAATTTTAAATTGATAAATTTAGCTTTTCCACTATTCAAATAGCTATTATATCTTTTTTTCTAACAAGAAGAATCAGAATTTTTAAACATTTTAGAATATAATAATAAGTGGGCAAGTTTTCAAGATAAGTGGCAAATTTTGCTTGGCACTTTTCTTTACACCATCAAAGGTCAAAATCAGCAAACGGAATCTTGGTGGAACCGAAATTTAAGAAATATATTTTTTTTTTTAGAATACCACCGCCGTTATCTAAAAACTTCTATACACGTTTGATAGCACGACTATTCTAGAATACTTACCAAAAAAGAGAATGAAAAAATTCTTACCTTGTGGCAGTGACATGCAAAATACTACTCTAGAGTAGAAATTTTCAAAATTTCAAAAAAGTGCCCATATCTCGAAAACCGTAGGGTTTTCAATAAGGTCAAGTTGTAATATTCTGATAGGTTATGGCCTGGCCTACTACCATTTTCAGGATTATCCATTATTTACGGGACACCCTGTATAACTTTTAGCAACAATTTTATTTTTATTATTATTTTTATTCTTCGCACCTCCTGTGATATAAAGTTTTTGTACTTAAGTACTGCACTTCGAGTTATGTGTACATACGGACTTGTATTGCATAACGTATCATATCTTTGGTTCTCATTTAAAACATTATAAAAGCCAACCAAACAGCCAAAATATTCAATAAATAAGTTAATATAAGTTTTAAATCGTCAAAAACTTTGAATTTCAGTACGAAGTACGTTTAGTAATTCATTTATTGTGATTACTTTGATCCACCCTGTATTACTGATTAACTTGGCAAAAAAATTGCCAAAAGTTAATACAGATAACTTATATATGATGTCGATAAACATATTTTGGAAGTAAAATATTCTTTGGATATCTAAGATTTTTAGGGTCGTTGACGAAAATTACGTTATATATTCTCATAAAAGAGGACTATTCGCCCTTCTCTTGGTGACATCTTTTTTTACTGCATCGGATTTATTAATATTTAACTACTTTCTTTCTCATCTTATTTTTATTAACAATATCTGGAAGAACATATTTTATATATATTATTATAATTTGCTAATGCCATATATTTACTATACTGTTTACTTCATGAATATGTCAAGTTTTCTGCTTAACAAGGGATTTCATTGTCTCTTCGTTCAATGTGATTCTGACTTGCTCTTATTGATTAATTTTTATGTGAATATCCTATAAACGAAATTTTTTGATAAACTGAATACCTAAAAATTTGGTTATATTATGATTACATAATGGAAAAGTAAAATTCTACACGGATAAAAATTAAGTTTTGAATCAAGAATTTTTTGTTTTATAGGTATGCAAGTAAATAAATATGTCAGATAAAACAAATGCTTTTGTTTCAAGAAATAATTTTATTTACGATAAACTTTTCATTGCTTGCCACAAAATATTTGTTTTAAAAGAAGAATTTATTTATTTTCCTACATATGATTCTTGATTTTAAACATATTCATTGGCGTAATTTCAGCATTTTTATTGAGTAGGCAGGGATTTTGCCTAATCGTATTGAAAACCTTTGACCTGACTCAACTTTAGGCCGCCATATTGAGACGGCTATTATAAATTTCACAATTTTATTAATTTTATTGAGGGATTATAGGACAAGCGTCAAGGAGTAAAGAAAGGCCCAACAAATAATTCCAGAAAATCCGGAATTTGTTTTAATCACCTTTATTATATCTTCTGTTAACGATAGTTTCACACTCGTACGATGTTTGCGTTGGCAGCCATATTGACATAATGGCCCTGAAATGTAGGTTCTCGCGCATATCTTCTAAAATTATTTCTATCAGAATCATTTATAACCAATGTTAATCCTCATTAAATTATCTACAAGAGGAAACAGAAAAAATATTCATCATCAGGCATAGCTCATGCGCCACCCTCTACGGCGTACCGTCATATGATATATAACTTATTGTTTCTTGGACTAAAAAATGTTTGTCTACCAAATTTGGAAAAATGGTTGTCGAGTTATTACAAAAAAAGCAACTTCTACTACCAGTATCTTTTTCCACAGCAATAATTCACTTCAGCACCTTTAGTTACTTCCTTATTGATCTAACCTTGAACTAATGGTCCACTCTGTACATATAGATTAATATGCAGTCAGTTTCGTAAATAATGAATGTGTTTGTCTTCTGAGGTACTCAAAAACTTTAAAATATGTAAAAGATTTAACACGATCATATTATGTAGCACGCGATGTTGGGCGTAATCAACTACTTTTGTAATCAGATCAATGATCATGATTATATTAATCGTGATTATTTTCTATCATGATTACTTATAATCGTTAAAAGAGTTCTAGTGTGACTGCCGATGCTAGCAGACGCATGTCACAAGAGCTGTCTATAAAAATATCTAAAAGTTAAGTGTAGAAGATATATTTAAGTTCGCATAAGTGGACAGCATGTGTTTGAAACTTAATATATATCTCGGGGCATTTTCAGTAATTTCATAAATATTAGTTAGTGTTTAATTAGGTACGCAAACCAAATAATTCTACAGTGCTTCTGGTCTATGCAGTAAATTATAGTATAGTGCAGTGACATCGTCTAGTAACACCTGAAGAGAGAATCCCAAAACAACGAACGATAAGCGTCTTTGATTAATTTTTAATAATAGCAAGTGCATGATTTTTAATTAACAAGCCCACAAGGCTAGTATGTTATCACATTTTGTTGCCATCTTGAGGGTAAGAAGTACCAAATTTCTTAGAATTCTTAGGGTCGGGCGGTCCCAAGCGGGCGAGGGCATAAATTACGGCCAAACCAAATAAATCCGTTAACACCGATCTCCCATTCACTTGAGTGAAATAACTAATAGCACTATTTGGAACACAAACAGATGGAGCGTCATATTCATTTCAGATAAAAATATTAATAAGATGTAAATATTTGTATTTGAAAGAATAAATAAAAAAATAGTCGTGCAGACGAAAATTGTTTTTAAGGTATTTGGTTTCAAATAAATAATTTTTAATTACAATGAAAAAGGGGAGACCGGGTTACACGTGGAAAACAACAACTAAGAGAATCATGAACAAACTGGGAAGCGACCAAAATACTGGGAAAGAAAGCGAGAGGGAAAAATGAACTCCACAAAGAAACCGCAGCGATATACCCTACCAGAACCAGAAACCGAGGAATCAGAAAACTCAGAAGGAGAAGAAAAAAAATCTGTAGAAGCAGAAACACAAAAAGAGGAGCATAAACATTAAATAACGACCCCAACGCGGCAACACATTAGACTTGTCATCTTGTTGTCGAGGTGACCAGACGTGCTTTATAATGCTCTGTCACCAATGGATACCCATAAAAGTTTATAAAAGTTAAATAGTGACAACGTATAAAAAATATAGTTAAAAATAAGTATAAGTGGATGTGTCTGTAAAATAATACATATATCGGAACATTTTTCGATAATTGATAAGAAATATTAGTTAGTGTTTAATTAGGTATATAAACCAAAACTTTACACAGTGCTTCCCCTCTAACGCAATAAATCATGATCAAGAAAAATGTCCATTATACTATTAAGAGACTTCAATGCACAAATACACCACACATGGCCTAACAAAAATGGAAACGCGCTGAAAAACCTAACGCACACGTTTGACTTAACAATAAGAAATATATAGAGCAAAAGTCAAACCTGCATTGACACCTGAAGTAATGGAAGCTCAATCACACAAATAGACCATATCCTGGTAAGCAGAGAGATAAGAGCAAGGATCAAGAAGGTTAAAGCAAAAAGGACAGCAGAAGAAAGCGCTAACACTGAACAGCAGCAAACTAAAAATAGGGAGACCATGTTACACGTGGAAGATAACAATCGAGAGAATCATAAACAAACTAGGAAAGAAAAGCGAGAAAAAAAAAACATGCGTCATTTGGCTCTCGCTGCTGACAACAAGCATGACCCAAATCCAATCCAGCATCGGAAACCGAGGAATCAGAAGACTCAGCAAAAGAAGATCTGAAGAAGCAGAAACACAAAAGGAGGATCATAAACACTCCATATCAAGAAACAGCACATATTTCACACGAAGATTCAGAAGAGGTAGATGCCCAGAACCAAAAACACAAAAAAGGGAGCTTAAACGCTCCCTCACGACACAATGCGGTAACGCATCTCATAAATACCTACACCTCCCATCCCATATTCCTTTACCATGCGCCATGTGGCTCTCGCTGCTGGCAACAAGCATGACCTTAGTCCAACCCAGCGTGGACGTAGCAGGCCCAGCTGTATAACCCTGGGCCTAACGCACACTGGTAAATCAATCAATCAATGATTACTTATAATCGTTAATCAGGACTAGGTACATCAATCTGTAATCATAAAACTTGTAGACCGATATTGTTACAGTTTATAGCAAATAAACATCTGGAAAGTGCAGATAGGGGATTCGAAGGGGTTTCCCACGACGATTTCTAGTGATTGCAATGATCTCATACTTCAAAAATAAATGACTTATTTGTATCGATGCTGAATATCTTGCAAAAACCGCTGCCCATGAAATCACTACTTCCACTTTCAGATTTGCTATCCAAGTCCGTCAACGAAAAAAATTATGATACCATATTTGCACTTCACTATGTAGAAATAATTGTTTATGGAACTTTAGTTATATAATATTTGAAATCGTCGACCTCCAAAAACCGATAAAATTATATGGTATCTCTATAGTGGGGGTGAATGAAGTGAAAAAAAAATCGTTGAGGCCTTTGGTTCTTGTACACACATTTTATCACAATTTTATTTTTTTTTCACCCCTTTTAATAATGGGGGTGGCCAATGCAAACAAATTTTTTAATACCTTAGCTTCTCTTATATACTAATATACCAAATACCAATTTTATGGACTCTTACTTACTTGATTTACCTATTTACCCCCATTTACCCCAACCCTTCAACAGAATAAGATCAAAATATAATCTAGTTCCAGATCTTATTAAAATACACACGTGGGCCAAATTTCTAGTCAATATTTTAAACGGTTCCGGAGTAATTGTGCTCACAAAAAAAAGTTACAGACAGAAATGCCGACAGACAGACCGACAGGATGTACTACCACATCCAGTAACGCAAAGTCTTAGAATGTCATGAAACGTCGAGATTTTAAATTTGAGCAAAAAAAATCTGTCTGTCGGTCTGACTGTCTGCCTGTAATTTTTTTTTGTGCGCACGATTACTCTGGAACTGTTTAAGATATTAACTTGAAATTTGGTACTTTAACGAGATCTGGAACTAGATTATATTTTGATCTTATTCCGTTGAAGTGTTAGTGGATAAATTGGGGTAAATGGGGGGTAAATAGGTAAATCAAGCAAGTAAGGGCCAGTTGTACGAACTAAGTTGAACCAAGTTCAGCTTGAACCAAGAACAAACGCCAAGGTTACGATTGTTACAATAATCGTAACCATGGCTTTTGATCTTGGCTCAAGCTGAACTTGGTTCAATTTAGTTCGTACAACTGGCCCTTAGAGTCCATAAAATTGGTATTGGTATAAGAAAAGCTAAGTTCTCAAAAAATTTGTTGGCATTAGCCACCCCCATTACCACCCCCCACCCCATTATTAAAGGGGATGAAAAAAATAAAATTGTGATTTAGTGTGTGTACAAGAACCAAAGGCCTCAATTTTTCTTATTTCATCCACCCTCACTACCACCATCCCCACTACCGATGTGGCATATCGTTTTATAGATTTTTGGGGTAGGCGATTTCAAATATTATCATTAAAGTTCCATAAACAATTATTTCCACATACAAAATTTTCCTCGTTGTGAGATATTTGGATAGAAAATCTGGATGTAGAAGTAGTGATTCCTTGGGCAGCGGTTTTTTTTTGTTCATATTTAAAATCTCAATGTTTCATGATATTCTATGCCTATTTGAACAATAAATATTCAAAATTTTCTTTGTGTTACTATACTTGCACTGGATGTAAAAGTGAAATAAAAACCGTATTCAAAGAGTCTATTTCTAATTAAATTAAAGACACAGCTGAAACAAGACAGGAAGACATATATACAACAAAAAAGATGAAGGCAGAGAAGATAATGGCGATTGCAATAGGGTCATCTCACAAATCTATATCCTGATATTCTAATCCGTGAGGTGAACGGTTTAGATATTATAATTATTAATAAACACACAAACTTACTCCCAGACACACATGTATTCGGTCCATGCCAATGGGGGTAAAATATACAAAAAGGAAAGAGAATTAAAGACCTCTGAACAGATAATGATAAAAGAACAAGTAAAAGCGTGCAGATAAAGTCGATGATTCAAAATTTTTACAAAAATATTCAACCTTGATTTCTAAAGTTGAATTCAGTTATTTGAAAATATATAAAAAAAAGAAATCAAAGAGCTTTGAACAGATCAAGAATGGAGAATATGTAAAAAGTGTATATATGAAGCGATGATTCAGGATTTCTACAACAATATCCAATTACGACGGCTCTTGATTTTTAAAATCGGAATGTAGGTATTTCAAAATATATACACAGCAAAAAATAAAGAAACTCTATAGGTCGTGATTAAAAAATATGTAAAAAGTGTGTACATAAAGCCGATGATTTAAGATTTTCTCAGGAACATTCAGTTTCGGTGTACTTCTTACAAATAATACTTTATGAACGGTACAAAGCAAGACGGACAAGACGACACAAGGCGATGAAATATTACTATTATGATTTATGATTTTTTAATTCGACAATTTCTCCTACATCCGTGAACCGAATGAAAAAATATTTTGATAGGCTTTCATAGAAAACCTGACAGAATGATACCAGACTATAAAAGACTAAACAATTTATTTTTGATTTTCGCATAAGAAAATTTTTTCTTTCTCTCTTTCTTTAGTTTTCAATTTTCAATCATTTCTATAAAGTTGTCTATAAAAGTATATAAAAAAAAATTTTTAAGTAGGTTCAGAGATGTAGGAGAAATTCTCGAATGATGTTCCCGTACCGCCCACCTTAACAACAACCAATGAAAATGTTCGAGATCCGCCACGTCACGCAGAGCGCGCGAAAACCTTCACTATTTTTTTTTCATAATTTCATAATAATTTCATAATTTAAAATAAAAAATTATGCGTGATGACCCCATTTATGTGATTGTGATTTCGCGAAAGTGATTAATAATCGTTTTTTGACAAAAAAAAGTTGCGATCA
Source organism: Rutpela maculata (assembly GCA_936432065.2). Taxonomy (NCBI): domain Eukaryota; kingdom Metazoa; phylum Arthropoda; class Insecta; order Coleoptera; family Cerambycidae; genus Rutpela; species Rutpela maculata. Next base: position 132,383,661 of record OW386287.2, on the reverse strand, counting down.
CTCATTATTGTTATTTATTTATTTTTTGCTTGAAACTTACTTTGATATTGCATTAATCAAAGAAGTAATCAATAATCGGGATTATGATTGTAAATTGCTTCGTAATCACTGGACACGATTACTTTTTTGACTAATTTCATTAATCTGTAATCATGACTACATATTTCAGTTTTAATCATACTTAATCATTAATCAGATTACGTTTTGTCTATCACTGGTAGCACGATAATTATGTATCGAAATGGGATTAAATATGGAAGAAGCTGATTTAGTGTACACAACTTCAGACACATAAATAATTCTTTTAAGGCTTCAGGGTTATACGCAAAAATGCACACCACTAATTGTGAATTTTAAGGTACAATCCTTAAACCATCCCAGCCATAGGTTTAATAAAGTTAATAATCTTGACGTTAAAAGTGAATCTAATGAAATATTTTAACAACTACGGTTACTACAGTTTGTTTACCAATGGCTTTAGTTGTTTAATTTTGAGAGACCCTTTATGTGTTTAAACATACTAATTATATTTCGCCCAATATAATTTTAGCCTCCTACCTTCCTGAAATCTAAGCCAACAGTGTTGGTGTTTATATAGGATACAGTGAGATGGATTTTATAATACCAAAATTTTAGTAACTGTTTAAATTATTTCAGTGACTAAGTGTATGTATTGAGAAAGGTCTGTTTGTCTCGAAGTTAGTATACACATCAGCTTAATCATTTATAGGAGTATATTCATAAAGGGACTTAATTCAGGAGCGTGATCGATCAATTATTACAACTGGTTTCCGGTGTATATATAATTATTCTTCTGAAACTGTATAAATAAACCAGTTAATTAATATTATTGTTTATTTTAGACAGTTGGAGAATGAACGGAATTAAAATTTAAATGTAAATTGCGGATATACTCTTCAAACTCTACCGATCCGCAATTTTGAGACAAAACAGAAATTACTTCTACATCCAGTAGAAGCAAAAAAAATTGAAAATTTTTATAGTTCAAATAGGCTTAGAATGTCATGAAACGTCGAGATTTTAGTTTTGAGCAGAAAAAATTCTGTCTGTCACGTTTTTTGTGCACACGATTACTCTGGAACCGTTTAAGAAATTGACTCAGAAGGTATACGAACGTATCTTAACGAGATCTGGAACTAGATTATATTTTGATCTTATTCCGTTGAAGGGTTGGGGAACAAATTGGGGTAAATAGGTAAATCAAGCAAGTAAGAGTCCACTAAATTAGTATTTAGTATATTGGTACAAGAGAAGCTAAGGTCTCAAAAATTTTTTTGGCATTCGCCACACCCATTATTATTGAAGGGAGTAAAAAAAATTTTTGAGGCCTTTGGGTCTTGTCCAAAGGCCTCAAAAATTTTTTTTACGTCCTCCAGTCCCAGCTACCCCATACCACTACCGATGTAGCATATCGTTTTATGGGTTTCTGGGATAGACGACTTCAAATATTGTGTTATTAAAGTTCCATGAACAAATTATTCTCATTCTAAGACTTGGATGGAAAATCTGGATGTGGCGATTCCTTGGGCAGCGGTTTTTTTATTTCTAGCTAATATACAGGATATCCCACTTAAAACTGACGGAACCATTTTCATGATAACTGAAACAGATATTTTAGTTCTGTAAACGGTATTCACACACACACACACACACACACACACACACACACACACACACACACACACACACACACACACACACACACACACACACACACACACACACACACACACACACACACACACACACACACACACACACACACACACACACACACACACACACACACACACACACACACACACACACACACACACACACACACACACACACACACACACACACACACACACACACACACACACACACACACACACACACACACACACACACACACACACACACACACACACACACACACACACACACACACACACACACACACACACACACACACACACACACACACACACACACACACACACACACACACACACACACACACACACACACACACACACACACACACACACACACACACACACACACACACACACACACACACACACACACACACACACACACACACACACACACACACACACACACACACACACACACACACACACACACACACACACACACACACACACACACACACACACACACACACACACACACACACACACACACACACACACACACACACACACACACACACACACACACACACACACACACACACACACACACACACACACACACACACACACACACACACACACACACACACACACACACACACACACACACACACACACACACACACACACACACACACACACACACACACACACACACACACACACACACACACACACACACACACACACACACACACACACACACACACACACACACACACACACACACATATATATATATATATATATATATATATATATGACTTCAGTTTTGAGTAAAAAAATTATTTGACCCGAGAATCCTTGAAATGAGGTGCATGTAATGGGGCATTATATTCTAAGCAACTTTTATGTTGCATGAAGAATTTTCGAAAAATAAATGGTTTTCAAGATATTTGAACTTTAATATGATTTTTTTAAACAAACAAAAATCGCATTTTTTTCTAAATTTAACCACATGTCTACAATTTACAGTATAAAATTCAGTCGAACGTACGTACGTATTATAAAAGCTACTTATAGTGTAATGCCCCATCGCATGTATCGCGTTTCAAAGTTCCTGGGGTCGAATGATTTCTTTGTGCCGCAGCACCATCTATGCCTCAATTTGTAAAACTATTTTTACTCAAAACTGAAGACATTTATATATTCTACCGGATATATTTTACAGCCAAATTCAAATACATATCTCTTTTAATTATCGAGAAAATGGCCCGAGAGTTTTAAGTGGGACATCCTGTATACCGGATGTTAACGGAATCATTAGACAAACATAGTTTCCAGTTTCCAAAGTAATAGATTCAAAGTTGGCGGGGGTAATTTATATATAAAAAATGAACTTTTTTTTTCATTATTTGACACTTCTACGTCACTTCCGCTTTTCCAAAAAATGATCCAAACTTGGAAATTTTAAACAAAACATTTTGTATATTTTTACATTTTGGATTCTAGAGACGATTTTAAATACGATTGCACAGTTGTTGAAAATGGTAAGAGAAAATTATAAAAAGGAGATTTTTCGAATTGAAAACAGAATCGAAAAATATTTAAATTAGTTCTCTCTAAACTCTCTTGACACAACATGTAATGGAATAAGGTTTATAGTTCGGTGATATTAGGAAAATGTTTCGGAAAAATTTGGGACTAGCCAAAAATCGTTATTTTTGTAGCTAAAATCACCGGAGTATTAGGGAATTTTTAAAATCTTCTATATGTGCCTAGGATGATACTAATAATTGTCCAATTACGTATTCCCTAGACCACCAAGAACATTCATCAGCATTGACCTCTGCATTAACTCCGAGGATAATAAAGTTAGGGAGGTTTGAAATGCCCCAAAAAGTAACTGTCTTAAAAAAAATATAAATTATTATAATTATATATAATAATTATTATTATTATAATTCGTCTCAGAAATGGGCTCTAGGGATTTTTTTTGGCTCGCTGATCATGAATCCGAAGTCCAAATTGAGCAACATTCCAGTATGGAATTCGTGCCATTTTTTATGAAAAAATTGTGCTGCGGAAGTGTGCTATAGGGGTTTTTTTGGCCCGCTGATCACGAATCCGAGGTCCAAATTGAGAAATTGCATATTCCAGTATGGAATTCCTGCCATTTTCTGATGAAAATTCCAATTTTTCGGTCGGAAATTTAAATATGAATATTGTGCTGCAGAAGTGTGCTTTAGGAAGTTTCTTGGGTCGCTGATCACGATTCCTAGGTCCAAATTGAGAAAATCCGTATTCTAGTATGGAATTTGTGCCATTTATTGATGGAAATTTCACTTCTTCGGGCGGAAATTTAAATATGAATATTGTGCTGCGGAAGTGTGCTCTAGAAGGTTTTTTGGGTCGCTGATCACGAATCCGAGGTCCAAATTGAGCAATTCTATATTCCAACGAGAATACGCCATTTTTCGTATCGAATTTCACTTTGAAGAAATAAATTATTACGAGCATTTCAAATCAATATACACGGCAATTTTATATTGTGTTGGTACAAAAGGTGGTATTCTATGTGATAAAATAGTTCTTAATTTTTCATTATTTTTTATATAATTTACACCATCTAAATCAATCATAATCTGAATCATATTCGAGAACTGGTAATTCAGGATTTGTTGGTTCTTCTTTAGTGTCACCTACGTCTTCCTGTTCATCCGATATTTCAGCTGGACAAATCGATTCATTTTCCGTTACTTCTGCAGCTCCAGGTGCCTCGCAATTATTGCAGTTGTTTCCATGACAAAATTTATAAGTTTGAGAGCAATATCCGCCATTCTTGCGACAATCACAAGCTGCTCCGCATGCAGTTTGGCAGTCACACATTATAGCATCTATAATCTTTTTTGGTGCAGGCGGTTCGGTAATCCTTACGGGATGCAAGGCGCCGTCTCAGGATGTCATAATTCACTCTTACCATTGTTCTTGACCAGCATCCTCGAAAAAGAGGGTAATCGTCTTTAACAATAAAAAAATAGGAAACAATTTTATACCCCCTAACAGGGTATATTCAACCCCCACCAGGGTGCGGTCTACTACCTGATATCACCTTTCACCATCTGTTATGTCCCCATGAAAAAACAAAGAATCCCTGCAAAAATAGTCGATGCCAAGTTGTCATATCAGAAAATAGGGGTGGTTTTTGGCTGCTTCAGGGGGTGCGCATGACTAAACACTTTTTTCACCCTATTATTCGTATTCAGCACCCTCGAAAACGAGGGAAGGAGTAGGTTTCATAACTTTAAATTTAATTATATATTATACACACACACACACACATATAAACACATGAATATGTGCACGTGCACAAGTATAGACAAACACACATATAAAAAAACATAAGCAAATCTAATCAACAATACTTCTGATGAGATATTTGTAATTACTTGAATTAGACTGCGAATTCGTATTCAGTGACCCAAACGATATCGCAGAGCACATTTTCGAGGAAAAACGTTCATATTTAATTTTTTTCTGAAAAAATGGAATTTTCCATGGCACGAATTCCATATTGCATTATGAAATTCCTCAATTTGGACCTCGGATTCATGATCAGCGACCAAAAAAACCTCCTAGAGCACACTTCCGCAGCACAATATTCATATTTAAATTTCCTCCCGAAAAAGTGGAATTTTCATCAATAAATGGTACGAATTCCATAATGGAATACGGAATTTCTCAATTTGGACCTAGGCATCGTGATCAACGACCCAAAAAACTCTCTAGGGCACACTTCCACAGCACAATATTCATATTTAAATTTCCGCCCGAAAAAGTGGAATTTTCATCAAAAAAATGTTCCATACTGGAATATGGAATTTCTCAATTTGGACCTAGGAATCGTGATCAACGACCTAAAAAACTCCTTCCGCAGCACAATATTCATATTTAAATTTCCGCTCGAAAAAGTGGAATTTTCATCAAAAAATGGCACGAATTCCATACTGATCAGCGACCCAAAAAAACCCCTATAGTACACTTCTGCAGCACAACATTCATTTTAAATTTCCGTTCGAAAAAGTGTAATTTTCATTAAAAAATGGCACGAATTCCATACTGGAATACGGAATTTCTCAATTTGGACCTAGGAATCGTGATCAACGACCTAAAAAACTCCTAGAGCACACTTCCGCAGCACAATATTCATATTTAAATATCTGCCCAAAAAAGTGGAATTTTCATCAAAAAGTGACACGAATTCCATACTGGAGTATGGAATTTCTCATTTTGGACCTCGGAATCGTGCTCAGCGACCCTATAGCACACTTCCGCAGCACAATATTCATATTTAAATTTTCGCCCGAAAAAGTGGAATTTTCATAAAAAAATTGCACGAATTCCATACTGGAATATGGAACTGCTCAACTTGCAACTCGTATTCGTGATCAGTGAGCCAATAAACCTCCTAGAGCCCATTTCTGAGGCGAAATATTAATTTATAAAAATTTTTAAGACAGCTACTTCTTGGGGTATTTCAAACCCCCCTAACTTTTTTATCCTCGGAGTTAATGCAGAGGTCAATGCTGATGAATGTTTCTGGTGGTCTAGGGAATACGTGAAAAAAGGTTTTTTTTCAAATCGGTGCTGTTCCACCACTTTTCCACATTTTACACTTTTCTCCGGCTTATTAATAAATTGGACTATAAGGAGTGTATATTTATCTATGCTGCTTCTTAATTATAGAAGCGTAAGTACACCTAGTTGAAAAAAGTAAGTTATCAGGAAATCAATTGGACCTGAATGAATTTGCTTAAAACTTGTTTAACGGCTTTCCACAGTCATAGATGGAGTTTTCTACCACTTTTATTGTCGGTTAATTTTTTTTAGAACTTCACAAAATCCGTCTGGATATAAAAAATAATTTTGAACCTGTTATAACTCTAAAATGACTATTCTGGTCTGAAAATATTCACCTAGAGGATATTGCAGTCGCTGATTACGAATCTAGTATTTAAAGAATTAATGAATAAGATGGTGACTCCAAAATGACCGAAATTAACACGGAAATCATGTAATATTTTGCCTTTTCAACAACAAATTGCCATAACTTGGGCAATTTTTATCGTAGGGGGCCAAACAGCAAAATAATTTACCTTCCGAGATTGTAATGAATATTTTTTTATAAATTATTAGTTTTTAAGTGAATCACGAGAAACTCGTATTGAAATTGTACTTTTACAAAGGATGGAAAAACCCTAAACAATAAAAAAACATACTCGGTCATATTTTTGCCAAATTGGCCGCGACTAGCCTCAAATTAAAGTTAATTTCATAATTTTCTAATTGTAGGTTTTAACACTTTTTTACAAATTTCGTTTCAAAATTGACAAGAGATTGCCTTTTAACCCCTTCTACACCTCTACCTCCCCCCACACCAAAAGTTTAGCAGGCGACTGATTTTCCATTTGTTCCTTCTAAATATTTATAAGAGCCTAAAAAACCCTTTTCTGCAATTAAATTTCAGATTTATCGATTTCCCAGTCAAAATCAAGGTGCACTCCACTATTAATCTTGAATATTATATCTTGCAGCACATAATGTCTTCTGTTATATTATATATAACAAAGTATTGTCAAAATTGTATTATTCAACTAAATTAAATTGTCTAATTTTGAACACGTAAAATATGGGTAGCTAGACAATTAATTCTGCCAATTTATGCAAACGAGGGGGGAACGTAATTTACCAAAAATTAAGTAGAACGCAATTAATTACTCATAGTAATTAACAATATGACGTTTAAATAATTAGATTTGGTTTGTTCGGGCGACCTACGGTGGCTGCAATGGTGTAAGTTTGTCCGACCTGACCCGAATTTCTTGTGTGGTAAGAGATGGCCTCCCGTCTTGTGTTGTGTCCCGCCTTAGATCTAAAACTAATTAAGAGCTTGTTTGAAGCCAACATCTCTCAGATGTAGCTCCTTACAAGCCCAAAGTAATTGCATTAATGAGTGGACAACGGTTACTAGCCTTTCAAAAAACATTGCCATTTAATTAATGTGGGCGGAAGAAGGAAAAAGCTAGACGTAAATAGTCTTGGAGCTGAAAGATTTACAGAAAATGATAAATTGTTCAAAAGTCAACAAATACATATTATTTTGTTTATAAAATAATACATATAATTAAATTATATTTTTGGGGAGAAGTATTATTATCAAAATGTTTAATCAACAAACGTAGCAGATCGATTTTGCCTTTGACTTCTGTAGCGTATATCGCGTCCTTCATGTTGTTAAGGTGGATTTTTATTGTTGTGTTACTAATGATATATCAAAAATAATAACAAAAATGATGCCTTTCGTGCTTCTTTTAAAGATGATATTAATTGTTCTGCAGCGGAACTTGTCTTCCTATTCCAGGAAAGCTTTTCGTTTCTGGTAATAAAAATGAAAATAATCCAACAACATTTTTAGCCAATTTAAAAAACCATTTCTCAAATAATATACAACCTAAACTACCCCGTTCAGCTAACCAAAAAATTTTTGTTCATAAAGATTTAAAATATTGTGATTATTTTTTTTGTCAAAAGTTCAAAGAAAATTTCCAGCTTGCACCAACCATACGAATGTCCCTATAAAGTCCTTCGTCGTACACCCAATACTTTTTTTATTTCTAAAAATGATTCAGAATATGCAATTTCGATTGATAGAGTTAAACCAGCATTTGTGAATTCTGATGACACTACCGTTCAACCCAGGCTTTCTCTATATTTGTTACATTCAGTATCCATAGATACTTACTGCTTACACAAAACTGTTGATATATTTAGTTGATAATTTTGTTCAGTTTGTTAAACATTGCTTAGGTCTTGTGACGATATAGTCTTGATAGAGATAAGGACAAATATCCAAGAATATCCCATCTATCCTGTTCAACAGAAAAATTACCCCCAGGAAGAACCCGGCATTGGTTTTTCTCTTCTGTTTCTCGATCATTTCTTCCTATAAAATTGAATAAAAACAAAAATGCTGCGAATTGATTTCTTTTATAAGAAACATATCATGACTATCATGCATGGTCTCAATAGTTTTCGTGCAACCATAGAGCGAAGCGGGATCAGGGAATAGTCTGACGTACCAAACGAAATTTGCGAATCCTCGTACAAGTGGATCAAATTAGATGGGATTTGAAGTTTTCTCTAATTCTATGATAGATAAACAAAAACCAATATAAGTGTCCTGAGCTCGATTTTCGAGAAACAAACAATGGTGTAAACCGCAATCATCTATCTTTTTCGACTACCGAGCTACAGACCGTTTTTGGAAAATTGGCATTTTTTGGTAACCTCTATATCTCGATTACCAAGTGTCCAATCGAAATTCGAGTAACACATTATTACAGCACTTTCTTAAGTAGAATCCGTTGGTGATAAGAACAAAATTATGCATGCCTCAGTTTTTGAGATATAGACATAACATATGTTTTTTTAAATGTAAATTATTTTATTATTCGATCACAGATTAAATTAGCTATTCAACGATATATCATACGACATATTTTTCTCTAGAAAAAGTGGTTAATTTTCGATTAATATATTTGTGAGGAGGCCATGGGAAACATTAACAACAGCACTTCTTATAATATAGATCACTTACATACCTTAACTGGAACTCCCATCTGGAAAAGGCAAGACTGCCCCTGTAGACATGTCACAGAATTTGTGGAAAAACCTAGGGCATAGGTCCTCAACAAACATATTGGATATACGTTATGGTCAAAAGACCAAAGGTAGCGTATGCCTCCATAGTTTGGTGGTCAAAAGGGCTACAACAAACGACCAAAGCCAAACTCTCTAGTCTACAGAGACAAGCATGCCTGGCAATAACTCCATATCTATTTGGAGAGAGAGGCCAGATGTGCAACATATAGACTTCAACAAGCGGTAATTAATATGCTGCAGGCTAGCATCATGGAACGCAACAGGCTGTCAGATGACATGGAGTGTCATAACATCCTGGGAATGCTTTCAGATGTGATGCCTACCGTGATAAACTATCAACTGCCCTTTACCCTTTCTATACGAGTGTCGTATGTATACACATTTCCGATCGAGTACGGGTGACGTGAAGCTTTGCAAATGTGTTGCTCAAAGTACGATTGGCGTACGCTTACGGCAGTAATATTAGTTGTTTTTATAAGGTTGAAATTCGTATATTTTATTGGTGGGGAGTCAAATGCAGGTTAGATCCCGTCAGTTATAAATGTAAACACATTGCTTATATTTGGCTGTAAGTGTAGCCTGTGTAACTACAGTAATTCGGTCTTAGAATAAAAATGGACGTTAAAAAGAGGAAGATGTTCCAGGAAGAAAAAAATAACTGATAGTACATATCAGTGCGTCATATGTAATATTGGTCTATGCATCATTCCATGTTTCGAACTGTACCATACTAAAAAGAGATTTGTTTAGTATGTTTTATTAAATTTTTTAAATATACTCATAATATTTCTGTTTTTAATTTTTTTGGATTATATACGAGTGCCGTACATAGGCGGTTTTTAAAAAAAGCTGTACTAGACGACAGCCGTATATTCACAAATGTTTGCATTCTTGCGTAACGGGTGTATAACATTAAAAATCGAAAAACGTATAGAAACGTCTGTGTCCTGGAAGAGACGAATTGGATCGGAACAAAACCGACCTACAAAGCGCAGACATCTGTTGGTTTACAGACGGCTCCAAAATCCCCGAGGGAATTGGAGCTGGAGCATAAAGTCGCAACCCAAAGTTAATAATTACTTCGAGCCTGGGTAATTATGCCAGTGTCTTTCAGGCAGAAGTTCATGCCATTGACTGTGAACAAGGAGGTTTGAACAGATGCATCCTAGACACATGTTCGCGCTTTCCAAGAGACACTGTACAATGGGCTTAAATTCATCGAATTCCTAAATTTAACTAAATAAATCTACACATATATTTCAATTGTAATTTTGCTTACTAGATCTGCAGTTAATTTACAATTACTGCATTTACTGCATTTACATTTACTGCATTTACGGCAATTACAGTACGTAATTTTTCCATATCAGTTTATACGCAAGAAAAAAAATTAAGAGCGATTTATAGTTTTATGTTGTGATGTAAACGTCATTTTAGTAATTTAAAATTTCATGAAAACATGAACAATGTTGCAGGGGCCTGGGCCCACTTTAAAAGGGGGCCCCAAAGGCTGCTAAACCTCGAACGCAGGGTAGGGTGGTCACCCTGTGCCCTGAACAAAATTTTAATATTTTACGTGCAGTACCCCCTCTGCAATAAGCTAGTGAGGAGGAAGTCTCACACGGCCGACTACTCAGGTCCTTGGGGGTGGCTTCGATAATTGGGGTGGTGTAGGTGGTCAGATATAAAAGACAACGTCGTTCTAATTTAACATTTAATACAATATCAGGGTACGTAGTACAAAATCTTTCACAATTATCACCGATAACTCGGTACGCAGTACAAGTGTCACAATATATTCTAATAAGTGGGGCCCACACGCTTAACCTAATATACACAAAATATCTTACAAAATAATAAATCCTTTAAAAATGTACAAAAGGTCATATGCCAGAAGCGTGACAAAAACTACAATTGACCCAAGGTACGTTAAAACATAAAATTACTTAAAATTATTGACATCTATTTGTGAAATAAAGCAATGCTATTAAGTGAGTGAAGCAACGATATACAAAATGTACCAAATATTACTGAAATCTAATGTGTTACTGAGATTTACGTTACAAGCAAAATATTATCAATATTCCTTGAAAATGGACTTGGACGTTGAGTAGATGTACCGGATCCCTCGTTATAGAGAATATGATTCCGCTTACCTTTGGTAGTGTCTGAATACCTTTTCCCGTCCTACCAGGGTAGCGTAATTCAGGGTGATAACAGCCGCAGGTGGTAGACCATCTACGTAGAGTCTAAGGTAACGTGCCGAGATCCCCAGTACCATACATACACAACATGTCAGTCGATCACCCACCATCTAGACACCAAAATCTGGACTAGAGGTTGAAACTAAGGTCAGGCTGGAAGTCCCTCGTAAAGTGTAGGATGTGACATAAAAGCTCAAGGGGAATACCAGTAACAGGTCCAAGTAGAATCATAAGGTGTCCATCCAAATAGCCATAAACCAACAAATAGATCCCAATACTTGTAATATACTCAACATTGAACAACTAACGAACGAACAAATCAACAGACAAACAAACAAACAAACAGCCCTGCAATAAAATAAATAACCTAAATTACAAATCTATTTCAACCTTAAGTGGATTTTCAGAGACGTACCTGAGATGTGATGTGGGCTGAAAGAGGTCCTTTGCCGTCAAAATGGCACTCCAAAATCTTGCATTCAGACGATGCCACGTGCTTTGAAAATTGACTTTATCCGGAAAATCCGTAGCTGCATTTCCCAAAACGATACTCCAAACCAAATGAAAATACAACTAATCTTGTCGTGATGAATACTTAATCCCATAAATGGAGCAAAACTTACAATATTGCTAAAACTCGTATTCAGACGACTCAATCTTCAAGCAGCAAAAGGAAAAATGACCAAGAAGAAAATGTCCTCTATCAAAATGTCAAGTTCTTGTCTTCCGTCTCGGTACGTTCAGAATTTCTACTCCACGGCGCACCCCACAACTAGAATAGATTTTCCTAACTTCGTTTATATCCACAAATATTATCATAATATACTCTGAAAGCCGTCCCCTCATAAATCTACCCACCAAAGAAGGTTTAATCAACAATACTGGCCATTATAGAAGCTTTACAAGGGCGTTTTTGCAATGCACTCTCTTAATGAATATCTAAACGCACTCACCCATAATGCCAGTATCAAGGTATATTAAGCCATTAGGTACTGTTATTATGCAACCAGTTATACTCTATTAATTCGCGAGAGACGGTATCAATAGGCTCAAATGTACAATAAAATTTGGGAAAATAACGAAAATTAGTACATACTGGCCATTATTAAATGTGAAAATCGACCGTAACAATTTACAGATTAATTTTACTGTATAGTTTATACCTTATTAATTACATAAAGTATTGAATGACTCGAATTTTGTTTTGCTAGCAAAATTTGAATTGACACAAAACCAAAGCTACTTGCTGCGTTGTGCACAAATTATAGGACGTACTTCGTGTGATAGCGTTATTAGTCATCAATTTAATCATTCATTATTAGTCATGACTAAAAATTTAATCGACTAATACCACTTCTGATTCAGAGACTAAAGTTAATTTATGATTGATGACTAATGACTAAATTAGTCATGACTAATTTAGTCCGTCAATTTCAATCATGACTACAAATTTAGTCACTAATGATCATCTCTGGCCCAGAAGGGCTCCCGGGTTGTTTACCAACTCACAGTCACCTATGCTTAACGTGTCTATTAGTAGTCATTTGCTGGGTCTAAAATCACAATTATCATTATGTTGTAAATTACACTTAAACCGTAATCAGAGCTTATTGTTTGAGGGTTGCCCGGAAAGTGTATGAACTTGCTGCAACTAAGACAATATCTGCAAATATCAAGTTAGAAATTTTAATTTTGTGTATAGCTACTCCACCCAGACAGTTCCCCATCACAGGTCGCATCACGTATTCACTATAAATATTAAGAGACAGACCGCAGCCCTGCCTGACGCCTTTGCCAGCTTTATATTTGTCCGAATTGGTAATGTCAATTTTCATCAAAGCGGAGTTCCCTTCGTACAGTTGCTTATATAATGACTCATTCAACATTTCTTATAAAAAAATATTTTTCTTCCAGTACAATTTTACACAGTAGGATGAAGTATTTAATTATACAAATCCAAAGACGTAGAAACGTGCACTGAGACGTATAAACGCAATTATATATTCCTCCTTTTAGTTGTTTTACAATGAATTTTTGCATGAATTATGAAACCTAGTCCGGCAAACCCATGTCTCATAATTTCATAAAGCTGTTCTTAAATTACGTTACATCATGCGTGTTTCTTGAATTTATAACTTCCACGTTCATAAATGCTTATTTAAATTTTTGTTATATCGCAATCTAACTTAATTTATAATTTTATATTTTAAGAATATAGGACTAATATGTGCATCTTATATCAGTGACTGATTGTCTGGTAATCGCTCTTAGGTATTGTTGCACAAAATCTTAATTTATAAGACAAAAATAAGATTGTTTAAAAAAACTGGAACAATTTCACGATTTACTTCACAAATAATGGAAACGTGTTATTGTTACTACTGACTTAAGCTAGACTGTTTAGATATATATATTGACACTTTAATAATATGCTTCAAAAAACAATTTTGCCTTATGAAAGTACGTAGAAACAGCACATTCAGTCACCATGGTGACGACGTCACGGTGGGCGTAGTTGTAGTCATCAGCTTTACACTTGAGGCATGACGCTTAACTGGAAGTTCGTAATAAGACATGAAAAAAACTAAATATCTTGCGGATGTAAGTATTAAAAACTCTTAATGGTAAAGGGGCATGTTCTTAATTTTCCGAGTTATTTTCCTTCTTTCATATACTCGAAAAAGGTAAAATTCAAAAAGTAATAGGACTGGTATGTCTGCCACTTCAGTCACTTGACTTTAATCCAATTGACTTGTATCTCTAGGAATTTCTCAGATATTATAAATGTTAACGACGAAACTGATATTATTGTTCGCATTTATGGAGCATTTATATTCTCTTTTTTTAACTATTTATTTAACGTCAGCCCATTTTCGCTACCAGGGCCTATCACCGACGCCAGGAGATGAGCAACCTCCAACCTGGAAATTTTGCTGGACCTCTTCCCTTGAGAAGAGTAGGGATCTTTTACTTGCTTAACATTTAATAGACAAAGGACCGCCTGCTTTACATTCCCTCCGAAGGATGGTATATCCACTACGTAATCCTCGTCTTGAAATTACATAGCTTCCGCATATACGCTGATATACAAGCCCCTAGAAGGTGGGACGAGACCGTTGTGTTTCTCAAGATGGATTTCACCCATCCAAGTACTAACCACGCTGCACCTTGCTTCACTGGATTATCGAAATACAGCACAGTGAAGACGCATCTACGCTCGCCCCAAGCATTTACATAAAAAGTAAATTTCTGAGAATACTTTCAACACAAAGGGAAATAATTAAATTCCGTAGCTGCATTAGCCAAAGCCTAAAATGAAAATCTTTTGAGAATTTTCAAACCAAAGTAATACATTCATGATTGTTGTCATACTTTACCAACAAGTTTCTTTATTGCTAATTGCAATAAAGATACGGCTAGTTAATTACTAGCCGTAATATATTTTGTCTTCTTTTTTGGCTTTGGCCATTAAATTCATAACAAACAATATAATGTTCCTCGTTTAGTATTTTATACAAAAATCAAGAAAAAACTGTATACGTATTTTTCTTCATTGGTATAATAAGGTCGAGCTACGATAATAATTTTTTATTGACAATCGTGCTGTAGCTGGGGATCGAACTCAGTACACAATAGACAGTGTGATCCAGCATGATCCAGCGTGCTTGCCACGTACACAACACCTCAGCTAACAATTTAGGTTACTCGACGTCGATTTGACGTCAAACAGGTGACGCCACCAATTTCGATATGTGAAATATGACATAAATTCGATGTAGAATCTACATAAATGGTGTTTCCCAAAATTTTGTACATCATATTTCCTCTTTGACGAAGATTACAGAAATTTCCTCGGATTTCGTCTTGATAAAATATTAATTTTTGAAAAGCGTGGGGGGGAGATATCCGAAAAAAAAATTCCTTTGAATTTCCTGAGATTTCCTTCAGATTTCCTCAGATTTCCTCAGATTTTCTCAGATTTCCTCAAATTTCCTCGAATTTCCTTTTGAGTGTACACCAGATTTCCGTCGCAGTTTGCCCTTTGGTGTTTTCTGACACGTTGATTCGACGTGGAAAACAAGCTGAATAGGTGTTATTTGATCTATTAGGTTAGGTAACCAGACACCCTTTTAGGAAAGGTTTATTGACGAGAATACATTAAATCAACGTAAAGGATTACTTATTTGCTACCTTTCACACTTGCCTTAAAACTGTTTCGTCAAGAACCTAAATACACCACATATACACCAAATCCAAAACTAAGGCTGTCCGGAACGGGATTACTCATTTGGAAAAACGTAAACATACATACCTACCGGCATTGTCAATGCCGGGGCTGCGGCTCGAACCCAGAACGCGATAGAAAGTCGATCATCATATTCGCCACACAATACGCCTTAACCGATGTAACCTTTGATCCTTAGCATTGAGGGGCCATTTTATAAAAATGGCTCCTATTATTAAGTAACATGTCCTCGTAGCTAAACACTCGACAAAAAAATCAAAATGCTCAAAAGATACACTCTAGTACATAATATAAGTCAGCTACAACATAAGAAAAATTATAGCACACACGTGACTCTAATAATAAAGTTTAATCAAGCTACTTGGACATAAAAAAACAGACAAAAGATAATCTAATTGGGGTGACCATATGTTACCAGCCTCAAATCAGATTAGGTCCAGGCTAGTCAGTGTTGTTGGAGGCAAGGGCGTGAGTTAGGGTTAGGAACTGACTAATATTTTAGCAAAAAAACAAATTTTGGTACACAAAAAACTCAAAACTTTATGGGCGCCAGGCTTGCTAGTGAAGCCGTGAAATAAGAGAAAGCACTACACAACACAAATAAAACAAGAAGTAATGATAGTATCGATTTAATATCGATTTAGGGACAATTGTACAGGTTCGATGTATAATCGAAATAAAAATTGGTTAGAGATTCAAGTTAACATTCTAATATGTACAGTGTGGGTTAGTAAGGTAGTTCAAGCAAAAATCGAGATCAAAATGATAATAAGTGCGCGATAATGGAGAAGTGTGACTCAATCTATCCTAGAATTCGTGGTAATAAAATGTGGTTGAGATATAATCAAAAATTTCATACATAAAATTGTCTTAAGCTAGGCAGAATGCTTAACCGAGGTTATGAACCGATATTATTATAAAAAATTAATTACTATATAGTCACTGACAAAAGAATTAACGATACCGCACTTAGATACTGCAGCTAAATACTTAGCAAACAAACACTACTATAAAAGTAACAATTTAGTAGGTAATTTAATTCAAACAGTCTGTTGCTTGATACCCAAAATTTTAGCAATAACGAGCAAAAATATAAAAATTACGTAATAATCAGAAATCTATAATAAGCAATATAATGATCACAAATTGGCGATTAATTACGCAACAAATATAAATCGATTATAAATTTATCACTGACTTAACACGTAACAACTAATAAAATATATAAGCGATAACATTAATTTACTCTACTATAAAAAATACCACACGGCAGAATTATGAAATTTAACAAAAATATATACACAAGGTAAAATTGGTAATAACCAAAAGAATCTCTAAACTAAGCCACACGGCAAAGTAAAATTTGGTAATAACCAATACAAGATAAACCACACAGCAAAATTACACAATGTAACCAACAATAAATCTACACAAGGTAAAATTGGTAATAACCAAAAGTTACAAAAAAAGGGAAGTGGACGCAAAAGGCGACAGATCCACCCCTTTGTAGGCTTTGTGTCGACGTCTAACACAAACCTTCAATCACGCGGTAAATTAAATGGATACATCCACTACAACGTGATTATAAACACCCTGTATCTTAAAATACATAAAATTTAACATCAATAAGATTAGCAGATGCATAGGGCACTCTAAAATTTTGCTTTTAAGTTAACGCAGTGATTATGTAGCTCGTAAGATTTTAGTTAAATCAATAATTAAACCTGGCATAGGCCATTCAAATCTCGCAAATTGTTAGAGAGGTGATATTTAGAAATATATAAATTATTAACATGAACTTAACTTTGTGAACAGCTGATTTGGCCAGACATTCGGAGAAATCCCTCTAGCTGGAATCGGTCGCTTGAAAAGGACACACCTCGTGGCTTCCACGGTTCCGTACCGAGAAAATGGCTGCAATAAAATCTTGGCTCCTACGTTTAAAGAAAAAAATTTCTTCGTGATTCACCCATGTGAAATTTAAACAGCAAAAAACAATTTATGACGTAGTTCCCAATAAAATTATTAATTGAACGTCGTAACTGCCTCCAAGTAGCGTGATTATACAATCTTTGAACGAGTTCGGCCGTTTTGACTACAGTGGTGAAAGCATCATGGTGGTTCAGCAATTTAGCGATGAAGTTAAGTTAATACTTGGTAATAATGACGATGATTTACTGCTAATATGATCTATTTAATTTTTAAATTATCGTAACTTGCAATTCATTATAACTTAGTGATTTAGTAACTTAATAAATCATAACTTTGTATAGTATTATAGTAGCAAAGCAGTACTTAGTGTTTCGTACGTAGTAAAGTATTACTTAGTATAGTAAAGCATAACGTTGTAAAGCAGAACGTGGCGAAGCACAACGTGGCAAAGTATAACTTGGTAAAGTATACGTGGTAAAGTATTCAATTTGAGAACCCTAAAATAAATGAAAACGTAATTAGCTTTGAAAAATGGGGTAGAAAATGATTTACTTACATCCCATTTCCACTAAAGATATTGAACACTTATGTTTGATTTAACGACAAGCCATTAGCTACTTGCTTTTATCACCGCGAGAACGAAAAAGACCCCGGCCCGCGTCCAGTTCGCTCACATCGAGTTCTACTTCAAACATCAATTTACAGAAAACGGCTAAATAGTTCTGTCCATATTATTGAATGTATTATACATAGGAACAACTCCGCTAGGAGGCGTTACACCGACTAAGCTACTGCCCATAAAGCTATATACCTAGATGGTTGATAATAATAACTACATATTAACTACTTATCTCCTACTTTTTATTATTGACAATTGTTTAATTTGCAAGGTTTATACGAATGAATTTACCAGGCAATGAATTTTCTGTTTTAAAATAAGGCTTTATACCTTAAAATATTACTATGTCCCTTAAAAATATATTTTATAAAAAATATATGTATACGTATACAATATATAAAATTTTTATTATCAATTTTTGACTTGGTACTCTATTATTTCGAGCTTATAATAATTAAATAATTCTCAATATGTTCAATGAACGTTTATGAATTAATTAAATTATTACCAAATACAAAGTTTAAATTTAATGGCGAGTTTCCAACGTTCCGTATTTTCGAATAAATATGACTACCTTGTTGCAATGTTACTTAGTAGGTGGCACAACTTAATTTCCACCAATAATTTTGACCTCATCTTTAGAGATGATTGAAAAACAAGCTATTTTTATTATCTTAAGTAATAGTTAAACATAAGTATTTTTAGGGTCCTTATTAGGTGTCTAAAATGCTATATTTAAGATATACTATCATCTGTTTAGTCATTTCAATACATTTCACTAATATCTCCTATCAGGGTATATTGATAATGTCAACAAAATTACTTAATAAGTTATTTAACGAAAATATTACTTGTTGGGTCACAAATATCCCTTTATTTACAATACCAAAATTGCTTCAAATAGGTCACTTTTTACCCCCCCCCCCCCCCTTTAAATATTTGCCATAACATATTTCGACATGTTTTGGTCGAATTTGCTTTAGCTGAAGTCGTCGACATTTAATTTTTTAGCTGGGACGCTCCAGACCGCTGAGCTACCATGCCGCTACTTAATATCGTTAGCCTTAAAATTAATTTACTTTTGAAACCTCTGTATTAAGGACATTATATATAATAAAATAAGGATTCTTCCACAATTTCAGTTTGTTTAACAGGTTTATGAATACATATTATTTAAATGACTTTAAAATTGCATATTTAGATAATCTTTGGACATATTTTCTTTCCTTACGTTAATGGGAAATTTCCTGTAGAATAAGAATAAATGCAACTAAAGTGTCAACTGATAATAAGAAGTCACCTAGAAACTCTTAAGACGTTTATTTTAAATTTTTACGGTACCCATTTTAATTTGAGGGAATTTATTTACTATATTATATTTTTAAATTTTGCCATGATTCAGAAAATCCTGACTATGTGAGATTTTGTTCATAAAGGTAGTAAATGTAGGTTATCATGTGCAGTGCGTAACAAAAATATCCAATTTTTTATATTATATGTGACATGGCTTTAAGAATGTTCTTATAAAGCTCCACAGGCACCACAAAAGTCTTACAGTAGAGTTGGCTGCTGTCAGATACCAAAAGCCAGAAAGGCATGTGGGGAGCATGATTGCTTGAGCACGCATATCAGATAGCTAAGCTATTTCTGATCTAGAATTGAAAACTTTTGTATTCTTCGCTGATAGCTCGCATATATTGAATACGCAACCGAAGGAACTTTTCAATCTTATAACTGGAAACACTTTTTTAAATTGGTTCTTGCTGTTCTATTACGGAAATATTTGTACTTTCACTTAAAATACTTCCTATAGCTTGAATATAGGAAATAATTCGTATTCAAATGCGTTTTTATGGAATATTTACATATTTATGAAAATGAAGTAATTAATTAACGTCATTAAATAAACTGGTATCAGATAATTAGTCAATTAGGACATACAGGGTGTTCCTTAATGTAATGTTAATATTTCAGAGTCTGATTCTCTAGGTCCTTTTATGACGAAAAGTTCATATGAACATATGCCAGCAGCAGCTTAAATTTTTAACTACAAGGTGTTGAATATATTTTTTAACCGTAATTTTCTAATATCACAGAAACTACTTTAGATACTGAAACCACATAGAGTTTTAAGATGACCCTACAAAAAGAAATCCAAACTGTTGAGATCGGGGTGTCTTGCTGGCCATTGCTGAGATCCTCCGCGATAAATCCAACGATTAGGATAAACCACATGTAGATGGTCGCGAACAATTACACTAAAATGAACAGGAGCTCCATAGTGTATGTACCACATTTGATTCCTTAACGCAATTGGCACATCTTCAAGCAACACAGGTAGTTCTTCATGGAGAAAATGCAGATAAAATTATCCATTAAGGCGCCTTGGCAGAGAAAAAGGGCCTGTAAGATTATTACCAATAATTCCTACCGAAAATTGCTCTTGGAAATGGGTTTCGGTTATGGCATGGGGGTTTCGTCCGCCCACACATGATTATTATGGAAATTTTGAATAGTATTCCTAGACAAATTTGCGTTGTCTGTGATCATAATTTGTAACATAAACTGCGGATTTAGTGTAACATTCTGAAGGTACCACTGACAGAAGTTCACATGCTATAGAAAATTCCTGAAAAGTAATGCCTATACTCTTAGAATATGGTAAAGATACAATAAAAAGTCAACCAAAATTCGACAAACAAATTGATGACTAATATTCAGAGCTTTAGCAATCTTCCTCGTACTCATCTCAGGATATTCGTCTATTTTCTGAAGCACCACCACTTCAATGTAGGGTGTTCTGACAGTACGAGGTCTACTGTATGACGTATATTTTTGGAAACTACCAGTTTCATAAAGACGGCGATGAATAGTCGAAAAGAGTCGGCTATCTGGCAAGGCATGATTAGGAGATATATTTCCTGATACATATTTCTGACTTTCGTTGCGTTACCATTTGCAAGACCATATACGTAATGCATTGCCGCCATTTTCGCATTCGTATAATTTACCACATTTACTGAGATATTCGGATAAAAATAGCGAAAATATAAAATAAATTCAATGAAACACTAAACATCGTAGAAATAATACTATGAGATGGTTTTAAACACCAACAACTGTGTCAACAAATGTTGTTTTGAAAACGGCGTTTGTAAATACGTCATTAATCCAGGATAACTAGATTATTAATTATTATTCAATACTGCTAAATGAAGCAATTTGTATTTAATTGCTTTAATCAAAAACTGCGAGTCTGACGAGAAAAATGCAAGAGACCGTTTTCATGTAGAATTGACTAAGCTAATTAGAAAAAATATCCACTTGGAAAAATGTCAGTGATGTATCACTTTTTTTCGAAAAAAATATCAGAGGGCATGTTTGCAGGGACGCCACTGGTAGAGAGATAAAATAACTTTTGTAACTAAAATAAGTGGTTTTATATCCTACTAACACATACAAAAATTGAAAATAATATCTAAAGTAGCAAAAAGTTTAAGCCGTTGTGAACATATGTTCATATGAACTTTTCTTCATAAAATTACCTAAGGAATCACACCCTGAAATATTAGCACGTCATTAAGGAACACCTTGTATATTATCATTTAAATATTAGGTGTTCTCCTTATTTTGAATTTATTATTTAAAATAATTCTTTACAATGAAAATAATTATTGAAAAAAGCTTATTTTCTTAGTAAAAGCTACATACCTGTCTAGACATTTACCTAGAATATTATTAAATACACTACACATAGTTGGGTTGTGTTTCATAAAATTATTTTAGTAAAAAATAAGAACTAAATAATTTAATTTGGTGATGCAAAATTAGATTTATAAACGGGGCGAAGTTTCTTGAATCTTATAAGACGTTTTGAGGTTCATGCATTATTCTAGTAGGTTTTGTTGACATCATCACGCCATGTGTCACATAGCCTCATCAAAGATCATTCTCATTAAGTCCTTGGTGGCGTCAGCCCAACATTTTGAAAAGCGACCTTTTACTCTTTAGCTTTCCCTGAACTATCAACAGTTCTATATCGTTCTCTCTCCGATTGATGTGATCAAAAGATGAGATAGATGATTCAGGAGAATATGATACTGAAGAGTTACAGTTGGGGACACATGCTTTGGAGAATCGACCTATTAGTAATAGGTCGTCGAGGGAATTTTGAGCAAACGTCCTTAGACTCACATCTCTATCTACTTACCTAAATGTGTTCAACTAGCAAGCGACTGATCTTGCTATCTGTGTGCCTAGTCAAATATCATATTCACTGTTGCTAGTAGGTATCATCCACATGGGCTTCAAGGTATACCATCTTGTTTAATACTTCACAGTCCTTAACGTGCCTGGGTGGTTGTTATTTGTTCAGTTTACAATAATTACACAGCCCCACAAAAAAAAATCGATCTGTTCGGCGGACCAGACCAGTGTATCCGTATGTATTTAGACCCGCTGAAACCGAATCCGAAGTCAGAATTGTCAGATTGGCTCATTTTTCACCCCTAACCTCAAAAAACACCCCCCCCCCTCAAAAAAAATGGTCTGTCCGGCGGACCAGACCAGTGCATCCGTATGTATTTGGACCTGCTAAAACCGAACCTCAAAAAACAACCCCAAAACAAAAAGAAAATGTGTACCTTTATGTATCTTGACCTGCTGAATCCGAGTTCGAAGTTAGAATTGCCAGATTGGCTCGTTTTTCGCCCCTAACTAACGCCACTGTATCCTTATGTATTTGGATCCGCTGAAACCGAATCATGAGTCACAATTGCCAGATTAGCTCGTTTTTCATCCCTGATCCCAAAACACAACCCCAAAACAAAAAGAAAGTGGTCTGTCCAGCGGACTATACACTGCATCCTTATGTATTTTGACTTGCTGAATCTGAATTCGAAGTCGGTATTGTCAGATTGGCTCGTTTTTCATACCAACCCCAAAAAACACCCCCAAAACAAAAAAGTCCGGCGGAACATACCAGTGTATCTTTATATATTTGGACCCGCTAAAATCGAAGCCGAAGTTGAATTGTCAGATTGGCTCGTTTTCACCTCTAACTCCCAACCCCTCCCCCCCAGGTGGCCCGCCCGGCGGACCGTACTAGTGTATCCTTCTGTATTTAGTAAGAATACACTGATATGGTTCGCCGGACAGACCATTTTTTGTTTGTTTTGGGGGTGTCTCTTGTAGGGGTGAAACACGAGTCAATCTTACAATTCTGAATTCAGATTCGGTTTTAGCTGGACCAGATACATAAGGATATAAGTACTGGTCTGGTTCGCCGGACAGAACATTTTTTGGGAGGGTGTTTTTCTGGGATTGGGGATGAAAAACATGTTAATCTGACAATTCTGACTTCAGATTCGGTTTCAGCGGGTCGAAATACATAAGGATACACTAACCTCATCCTCATTTGCTGCAAGTAAGGTGGTATCAGTTACAAATTTCAAGTAAGAAATTTTGGTTGCCGTAAATTCAATATTTGCTGAGATGGTTCAGGTTTATTTTTACTCTTTTCTTTTTGGCATTTTCTATCACATATTTTGTGTTTTAATACAAATCCAAGGAATCTACGGAATAACAGAATGGCCAAGTATATTTTTATTGTTTTTATATTATGTCAATAAACAGTAAAAACATCCTCCATCTGCTCCCTAAACATAAAATTCACAGCAGTAGAGGTTATTTGGTTATTTCCCAATAATATACTAAGTGCACTTACGATTTTTTTAGATTCGTCTGCTATTTTCAGGCATCAGTATCTATATGGCAGAAAATCATAAATTCGGAAAAATAAAGATAAAAGATTTATTACAAATAAATTCTGTTTTGTTTAATATTAATTGATTTCAGACTTTTGATTGTGGAAACATCTATTTATAAATTAAAAGATTAGTTTAGTTTTAATCAATTATATTATTAAAAATCTTTTAAGTTATTTCTAAAAATATTAACTCATTTAATTCACTTAATATTAATTGTATTCGGAAATGGACCTTGTGGAACAATAAAAAAAAAATGGGTGTGCACTTGATATCAGTGCTTGATATCAGTGCACATTTTCAAGTGGCACAACGTAAATGCGAATTGAGCCGTATTCAAGCAAAATGTCAATTAAATAGGTATTAGTAGTCGACCTCGTCCAACTTCAAGTCCTACTCGTTTATTGTTCAATTAAATACTTGTAGTTGTCAACATCCTACTGCAACTTTCACTTATTTCATAATAGTTTTATTAAAAATGCCTTAATATTATTTTAAAATAAATTTCAAAATGTATCACCTAAACTAAGTAAAGTTCGTTCGAACTTGAAAGGCACATTCTGCCCAAAAAAGGCACAAGGCAGTAAGTGACAAAACATCGAATTTGAATAAATTTAACTTTAATGAAATCTAATGGCCCTTCCATAATAACAGCGCAATAAAATGAAACTAGGGTGTAGAAATAAATACAAAAAATGGAATAAGAATAAGATAAGACATGTGCTTTCATTGATTTGTAGAGAATTCAATTCTCTACAACTTTGTTTTTACATTTTTTTTCATATCTCTTTTCATTTTGGCAGCGTTCTCATTTTAATGCGTATATTGTAAAAAGTGCAACATATTCATGTTTTATTTGCAATATTTACATGATTTTCAAGTTTAAGTCGGCCATTTTGAATCCATTATTTTCCGTTTTGCAATTATAATGTCACTATCGTAATCAGCGGTCTCGTGTGTGATTTTTTTCGAAATTTTATTATTGAAATTGTTTAAGTTATCACAGTTGCAAAATATTTCTTCATAAAATATTGTTTTTTTAGATTAAAAAAGATTATTAGCACACTTTTATAATGGTAAGCTTTCAAACTGGTCATTCATAGAATACGGTGCAAAGGGTTTCATTCAAATCCCCAAAGTATTTCCATAATAACGCACTTTTTCATCTAAATGCACTGGACTAATGGTGTACTAAACAATTATCGTAAAACATTTTTCTAAAAATTAGTTTATTAGAAAATAAAGTGATGTTTTTTACTTTCTTCCATGTGATTGCGTGATTTTTAAAATCACGCATACAAATGCATACAAACACAGATACATCTCGTATGCACACTTTCTGTTATCCTATTTAAAAAAGTTCTTGCATAGGGATAAATATCTCTTACCCTTGACGTTCTTTAAAATTTCGGTCCCAAAACGGACTGATGTTCTACTAATGAGAGTGTGCTTAGAATTAGAAACTAAATAAATTGGGCTAAATCTAAAGCCCTATATTTCTCTTTTAAATAACATTATCACTGGGGCCGGATCTTACACTCCATTAACATGCAAGGACGCGCGTTACAAAGAAAATTCCGAACAAATTCTTTTCCATTTAACCGCAATAATAGAAAGATATGTGGGTGTAAAAACGTAGTTAAAAAACATTTTTGGGCATATAGAGCTTTATTGGGTGTGAAAATAAAAACATATTTTAATATCCAAATCTGACAACGTTTATTTAAAAAAATAAAGTTTATTCTTAAAGCGATGCCATTACAGAAGTAGTTTCACAACTACCAAAATCTAAATACCGACGCAAACGCGGTTTGTTAACCAAGTTATCGTCATTAGTAACAACCGTTTTTTTTAAATAATTCATATTTTCGTCATAAGATCGTAAATATGTATACAGAATTAATTAAAGTTCTGAAAATTGTCTTCCATTTAACTACCACTATGCTGTATAAAAACAAAACAATCTAGTGAATCTTTTATGGCTTAATAAGTCTAAATGCATGTCTCGCATTTATGTCTCGTAAAAACATTTATTGATATTCTATTTTTATTTCAGGTAAGTTTCCTCAAAGATATCAGTAAAGCCATTTAAAGATGGTAAGTACGAGTTAGTTGTTATGGTATTAATTATAAACTTTAAAAGATACATATAAATTATTATGAGTTTCACAATAAATATTCTTCCAGTTGCACACATTTTATATCGAAATGACGCACAGCCCTCAATAAAACTGTTATTTTAATTCTACAAAAACTGAAACTGGAAAGACATTCGACAATATCACAGTCAAGATACAAGTTAGTTGGTGAAGATGAAGTGGGAATCTTTTCTGTCAAAATAATAGAGACAGGATGGTTGGAGAACTGACATCTTCATGCCACTACATAAAAATAGAATGACAGACGTCTATGGTAACGACAAATTGTCGACATTATACCATCGCATGCCAGTGAAATCTGTACTTTACCATTACCAATATTGGCAAATACCTCCTGAGCACTTAGGTTAAGCCAGCAGGTTTTATTACTGGAAAACAAATACTGAATTTAAAGTTAGACTTTCGCTACACGCGACAGCGACAGGAGACCGAGACAGGCTACAGCAACACCACCCGTACAATGTAATTCAATGCAATCTCGTTCGAAGCACGTGTCAGCGACACACAGCCCCGTGTCGCACGCTTCGAACGAGGTCGCATTGAATTCCAGTGTACCGGTGGTGTCGCTGTCGCCTGGGTTGTTGCGAAAGTCTACCTCTACAAGCGACAGCGACGGGAGACTAAGACAGGCGACAGCGGCACCACCGGTACAATAGAATTCAATGCGACCTCGTTCGAAGCATGCGACAAGGAGCTGAGTGTCGTTGTCGCACGCTTCGAACGAGGTTGCATTGAATTATATTGTACCTGTGGTGTCGTTGTCGCCTGTCTCTGTCGCCTGTCTCGGTCTCCCGTCGCTGTCGCGCGTTGCAAAAGTCTACCTTTACGATGACCTATGGAGATGTCAAAAGAATTTTATGTGTCTATGTACCTTATCTTCATAGACCACCTCAAGACTTTCAGCAATATGGTGGACGGTATTATTGAAAATGAGAACACCCAGATATTTCATCTGCATTACTCTACCTTGGTAAAAGTGGACAACACTAACTCCATGTGGTGTAATCGCTCGTTCACTTTACTTCATTAATATATATTCATTAGATTCACTGATGCATTGATTTGATTTAATTGATACAGAATAATAGTATATTATTCAACCAACGTCTAATGATGGCTATTACTCAAGAAGATGACGTTTACGGCACAAGTCGAAGGTGAGTATCGTAATTAATCCAAGTGAGTAATAGCTATTACACGCGTGTACTATACTTTTTCACCACTATTCAACAGGTAGTTGCGCTTTAAGGTAAATGTGCTGAAAATAATAATTGTCGAGACTTTTAGGGAAAAAATGCGAAGACGCACATTGTATTGGTCATAACTTCTTTATTTTTTAAGCAGGAGAAAAAATTTAAAAAAACTTTTAACTTAGTTTTTTTAAATTTTTTCTCCTGCTTAAAAAATGTCTAAAAGATCCCTCACGAGCTTCTCTGGACTTCGGTTCCAACGAAGTGTGTAAACATCTTTGGGAATGTCTGTAAGTGTAGGCAAATATACACATTTCAGGGCGTATAGGCTGGAAAAAGGATTTAGTTACGCTTCTAGTAGTTACAACAAAACCACACTCTCTTACCTGTAGTTAAGAAGTTCTTATTTATTTATTTAAATAAATAAGCCTGGTAGACCTTTTTATTATACCTTTTTGTCAGCTGTCATATTTCAGTTTGAGGGAAGTGTTACCAACATTGGTTTTGGAGGAAAATTTATGGCATTTTAAATTATTAATCCTAGTTTTATTTATTTTTAATGTAAATTTGGTTCATTAATGGGTTTTGCGCTTATTGGTATTTATTTTGAGGATTGTTTTAATCATTCTATGGTTGGGACTATTTTTCTGTGTACTATAGGATTATGGGTAAATTTCCTAATTGAATGTCAATCTGTGATTGGTTGATTGGAGAACAGGTGGTTAAAAAAAATCGGTTGGTTTTCAAAAGACGTCATTCTTTAACGAGTTGTTTAGCCGTTTAGACGGGATTTTTATAATAGCTTGAAAAGCAACCCAATATTACTTTTGGGAATTATACTGTAAGAATCTTAAGTTTAGAAGTGCCTAATTGGTATGTGAGCTGTTTGAAGCCGAATATTTCTATATTGTTGAGGAGGAACTTCTGAATAGGCGAGGAAAACAACGTTAATGAATCATTCTTTTTTTGTGTGCCCATGCCGATTTTGTTGGGTAAGAATCTTTTTTGCACATTCTTCGAAAACCGAATCCTAATTCACTTTATTCTTTTTATGTAGGCAAGTTGTAAAGTCGTAAAGTCTTCAAGTTGTAGAGGAGTTTTGAATGTCCTATAACTTTGTTTGGAGGTTGTGAATTTGTTTGATGGGAGGCCACGTGCCGCCATTTCATGGAGTTGCAGTTTTTTTTTTTGTTAAAGCTACGAGGTTGCCAGAAATTTACGTTTTAATGGAATACGGTTTACTGGAGTATTAGAATTGGAGCTGATATAAGGATGCTGTTGGTGATTGAACGTAATATTTCATCTATAAAGTCTAGAGCTTCTGCAAGGCATGGGAGAATGGATAAGTACTACCCTCTCATTTCGTTGCAGTGATAGCTGATTAAAGATTTATATGATTTTTTTTTAAATAATATTCTTTTATGATGTTTTTTTAAACTCACATTTTATATGCCTAAATAATATTTCTCGTTATTCAATTAGATCCATTTTGTTATAAATAAGGCATGTGAATAACTGCGCAGTTATATGCTTATTTACAGGTATTATTTTTGCATATAAGGTAATTACTTCCACATCTAGTGGAAGTATAGTAACGACAAAAAAAATTTTTAAACATTTTTATTGTTCAAATAGGCTTAGAATGTCATGAAACGTCGAGATTTTAAATTTGAGAGAAAAAAAAATTCTGTCTGTCGGTCTATCTGTCTCTGTCGGTCTGTAACTTTTTTTGTGCGCACGTTTACTCTGAAACCGTTTGAGATATTGACTTGAAATTTGGTACACATATGTACTTTAATGAGATCTAGAACTAAATTATATTTTCATCTTGTTCCGTTTAAGGGTTTGGGGGTAAATTGGGGTAATTTGGGATAAATAGGTAAATCAAGCGGGTAAGAGTCCATAAAATTGGTATTTAGTGTATACAAGAGAAGCCAAGGTCTCAAAAAAAATTTTGGCATTAGCCACCCGCATTACCACCCCCAGGGGACGAAAAAAAAATGTGATTTAGTGTGTGTACAAGAACCAGAAACCTCAAAATATTTTTTTACTTCATCCACCCCCAATCACCACCCCCACCCCACTACCGATGTGGGGTATCGTTTTATGGGTTTTTGAGATAGAGGATTTCAAATATAACAATTATTTCCACATACAAATTTTTTTCGTTTTGAGTGACTTGGATAGAAAATCTGGATGTGGAAGTAGTGATTCCTTGGGCAGCGGTTTTTTCTCATATTATTATATTTGGTTCAACGCAACGATTGTTTAATTCAATCCAATTTATTCATTTTACTTTTAACTTGAAATTTCAAAGCGTTTTGACAGTAAATCGATCGACTGATTTTCTTTTAAACAATTAACGATTTGTAATTACATTAAATTCCTAGTAATCAACTGATTGTTAAAAGAATAAACAATTTGTTTTACCTTAAATTTCCAACGTTAATCTATTTATTTATATTTGCATTTAAAATGACCCATACTGTAATGTTGTAAAGGTACTTATTGTAATATATCTAATATATAAAAATCTCGTGTCACAGTGTTTGTTATCGAACTCCTTCGAAACGGCTTGACCGATTTTTATGAAATTTTTTGTGTATATTTGGTAGGTCTGAGAATAGGTCGTAGGCTATTTTTTATACCCCTAGGTGATAAGGGTGGCCCTATCCCGAAATTTTCTTTTTATTTTTTGGACAAAAATTTATAATTTATATGGCAAAACAACCTTTGCTGGGTCAGCTAGTATTTATATATTTTAAATTGATCCTTTTTTTTTGTTTTGACTTAAAATATTTGAACAAACACGATGTTTGGTAGTTTTTGGAATCAATGTGTCGTAACTTAAGGGGGTTGGAATTTTAAAGTAAATTACCTGGCGCTCGACCTATTTATTGGCAAAATTTCAAAATCGTTAAAAAATAAACGGACCTCACCTCTGAGGCTTCCTTACTAGAGCTAGCCGACCTTAAGATTTAAGAGCATCTAATTATTTTTAGTCTACTTCTCAATTCTTGTTTCGTAAATTCAATTCAACCCGTAACAAATATGATTTGACGCCCAACATTGTTTACATTTTGATTATTATTGATGTAATAAATTGCTGTTTTTTTTCTTAAACTTCAGTGAAATCAATATTATAAGCAATAAGAAATCAAAATAAAGCTATAAAAAATTAATTGACATGTAAAATTTACACTAAGCTTTCTTTATAGCTTCATTTTGATTTCTTAGTACTTATAATGTTGATTTCTTTGAGATTTAAGAAATAAAGCAATTTCTTACATCAATAATCAAAATGTAAACCAACTTCTATTAATGCAGAGTCACTTTTTTTCAAAAAAGCTCGTGAGAGATCGTTAAGAAATTTTCTAAGGAATATTAAAAAAAAATTTATTTGTATTGGTCAACTTTGATAGGCTCTAGGCGTTTTTGGGACTACTACGGAAAGCCCCAATGTGCGAAATCGATAACCTACTTATTATAACAGATTGAATTGAGTTATAGCATACGCGATGTTTGTGAATTTTAAATAGTCTTTTGTGATTGCTCTACAAAAACGGTTGAATAATGAACATGAAGCCTTGTGATTGGTCCTTGTCAACTGAGTAATGATTTATTACCCACGGCCGTGAATAATGAGCCCTGTTACTTGTTCAAAATTGTATCGATAAATAATTAGTGAATGATTCAATAGTCATAGAAAAAATTATTACCTTCGGCATGTAAAATCAGAAACTTCTTTTAATTTAGATATTACTGCAAATTGGTGACATAGACGTGATCTTTGTGAAGAAACAATACACAAAAAACAGAATATCTAGTTTAATTTAAGATATACATTTCGAAGTCCTGAGATCAACTTTGAAGTGAATAAGCTGTTATGCCACACCTCGACCAATGTAAACTTGACAAAGGAGTTCTGTCACCAGTCTTCTTTAACATCACGCGATATCTGCTTAGAGTCTAACTGGCATTTTTAACTTGATATTATTTGGAAAATACAGAGCAAAATTTAGCATCGGCATCATAGAAATATCACGAGACGCACAAATATCAAATTTACTCTATCTTCCTTTCCGCCTCTGAGATATGGACCATTAGTCGGACAGACGCACTACGTATTGATGCTGTCGAGGTGTTTCTGGAGACGCTTTTTACGAATTCCACGGATAGCCCTTCTTACAGATCGAGCTATTATT
Organism: Rutpela maculata; assembly: GCA_936432065.2. NCBI lineage: Eukaryota > Metazoa > Arthropoda > Insecta > Coleoptera > Cerambycidae > Rutpela > Rutpela maculata. Next base: position 132,351,955 of record OW386287.2, on the reverse strand, counting down.
TTCCTTACTTTTACGCATGCGCGGTTGTAGAAAATGTGTTATTAAAACTAGATTTAAATATTGTACTCTTTGACAGTTCAATAAAATTTTCATAAAATTGTTGAACATTCTATACCAGCAAACACATAAACATCTACCGAGATGCTGTTTAAAATAGAACCGATGGGAAAGTGGTGATTATGTAAAAATATCTGAGGCAATTAGATAAGTTTTATTGTAAGTCACGCTTGATATTGACGTTTACACGTTATATCAACAAGATGATATAGAATTAATTGCGCATTTATTTGCATTTGACTAATGCAGAATTTTCGAGGCTACTCCAAATTTTCGATAAATGTTAGTAGACTCTAACTTAATGTTGTCCACTGGTCTATGAGATGCTGCTCTGATAGGAGCCATTAGATAGAAATCGGTCATTGTAATCGTCTCTTGGGTGATAAGAAATATTACTCGGAGCGTAACTTTGCATTAGTAGTAATAATTTTACTTCGGTGACCAACATGGAAATATTGTAAAGGGTCTAACATGAGTATTATGAAGAAAAATAAATATATTCTTTCAACTGTCTATTTATCAACAATTCTTTTCAAAGGTGGTTTTTATAGGGTTTCATCAGAGTGATCTCCTTAAGAAAAATGTTAATTAAATAAAGCCATACATATGTAAATAAATTGGTAAAAGTTTCATCAAAATCCGACTGCTGCAACATAGTGAAAAATAAATAAATATCCAGTTGGTCCGCGGTTTCGCCCTCGCTACAAGTCATAATTATTCGACTCAAATAATTAATATTAGCTTGATTTATATTTTTTATTAATCGTCATCACTATCGTGATTTATTAAATAGATACATTGTCTTTGTCGAATATATTTGACAAAATTTCTGCTGGCCTAATTGTTTCAGAGAGATACTTAACATGAGATAAATAATTTATCACGGCCGTCACATGTGAATAGCAACCCACAGTTCTATTGCCATTCAGTAAAATCACAAGTATAGCGTTTGAGGCTGGTATAGCTCTTAGCATGGAGAACAGAATCAACTTAATAAGAACGATAAATCTGACAGTTTTTGTGCCGTGATTTAACTTTAACTTTAAGTATATTTGGAATCACCCTGTATGATGGGTATAATCTAACTATATATAATTCTAAATGAAAATTTTAAGTCCAATAGAAATTATCGTATTTAATAAATACTTGCAATCGGCAACGCCTGATAGCAGCTATTATTTATTTCATGAAAGTCTTATTAAAAGTACTTGATGATATATTAAGGTAACATTTTTTATAATCCAACTCACAAAAGTCGGTTAAAACCTGAGAGATAACCTGCATCGGCAAAGCTCGACTGCAACTTTATTAACTTCAAGACTGTTAGTCTTGCTAAAAATACCATATACCATATTTTAGGATAACATTGATATTATCATCCAATCTACATAAGGTTGGTTCGAAACAGAGACACTCTGTATATTGCGGTTTAAAAATTTTATACGTTTTCATATTTTTGTGTGCTTAATCAAAAACCTTAGTAACATTTTGCTCTAAAATTAAAATAAAAGCTGCTTCACATAAAAATGAGAGTTGGCAGGCCTCTGATGATCACCTTGTATGAGGGATATGGCATAATTTTAATAGGAAGTATTCTACTAAGGAGTTTTATAATGTTTCAAATTTAAATTAAAAATTTTAATTTTAACAGAACTTATCCAGTTTACAATAAACGGTCTACACATACGTACATACAGACACACACATACAGACACACAGACATTTTTTATTCGATATTTGAATTCAGTCTGTTTTGAAACGGATTTCTGCACAAAAATGTTTTTCTACTATAATTAGAAATTTTTGTCCGGCTATAATATACTAATTTGATTAAGTAAAATAGGTATTAGTATATTATGCAACGATCATTTAATGATAGCTATGAAGACATGAGCATGAGAATTATGACATAAGTCGTAGGCGAATATCATAATGAATGTGAGTGTCTTAATAGCCATTAAATGTGAGTTGTATACACTATTTTTTCTGCGACTAGTCATAATGAAATAGAAAATTAAAATTTTATTTCTGAAATTGCCAGGTAAAGATGACATGACAAATGATTTATAAAGTTTAGATCCGTCAGATGTTCAAGGCAATAGTTGATATTGACAGAATATTGCTGTTTGTCACGTTTCTATTGATTATAAACTTGTATCGTAATGAATATCATTAGAGTACAGGTAGGGAATGTCTAATAAACGAATTAAAGCATGTGAGTAGAAAAAATAACTTAAAATACAATGTAGAAGCTACAAATGAAAGTTATGATTCTTTTTGTAAAAAATTGAACCACCTTTAAATTATGAAATAACGTTTTACCCAGTCCCTGGGTTTGTCAATCTCAAATTATATAATTTTATCTGGAGTGAAGAAAAAGGAAGAGACCAAATGCTGATGTATCTATAACATGTTATAAAACAATATTCTATAAAAAAAAATGTATCTTCACTGCTCACTAGCCGGTAACATATAACTTGCTGGAAATATCAAAAATGTGTTCAATCGGAATTTCTGTAATATAAAAATTTACACTGTTATACACCTATAGTACACTATTATATAGCGGATGTGGACACGCCTTTAGCTTTCTTCTAAAATTTTATAGGAAATTATATTTAGGTATAACCCTATTCTACTTTTTCAAGGAAGCAATTGTTTTTTGATATCATCTTTAGACAAGTATTGATACCACAGGCCCACAAAAGAAAAAAGTGGTCTGCGCCGCGGCACTGACCATACCTATCCCTTGTATTTTGAGCCGCTGAACTTGAATCTCCAGCACGCCAGGTTTTTTTTAAAGCAAAAAAGTCTCTTGGATCGTAATATTTATATATTTATTTGCGTTAAAAGAAAAACCTGATGAGCTGGGGAAAAACTAATATCAGATTCGTGTTCAGCGGCTCAAAATACAAGGGATAGGTGTGCCCAGCACCCCCGCGCAGACTACTTCTTTTTGTGGGACTGTGCCACATTGAGTGTGGCACAGTGGCCACCAAGGAAAAGTGATCTGCGCTGGAGTACTGACCACACTTATCCCTTGTATTTTGAGCCGCTGAATACGAATCTGACTTTAGTTTTTCCCTAACACGTCCGGTTTTTTTAACAGCAAAAGAGTCTGTTGAATCGTAATATTTATATATATATATTATTTGCTGTTCAAAAAAAAACTGACGTGCTGGGGAAAAATTAAGGTCAGATTCGTGTTCAGCGGCTCAAAATACAAAGGATAGGTATGGTCAGTACCCCGGCGCAGACCACTTTTTTCTTTTGTGGGCCTGTGTAATAATTAAGACTTCTTAATAATGTAATAAATCAAGCATACTGCGTGAGAATGAATATTGAATACTCTCGTATAATGTATAGAACACCTAAAATGCAGTAGCACTAACTAATGCTAAAGCAGATATATACGAAGTAATTGACTTCTGTGACGTTTAATACCCAAAAGTACGATTTAGGAGTAAAGCTCGGTCGATGTCAACAGAAAGGGGAACGTCTTGCAGACGGAATAGTCTGCATGTTAACTTGAACGATCAAAGCAGAATGTAAAATCATCGTGGCAAATAATTACGAATACATTACATTCCATTAAGTTTACTTCATAATGAAATGCCGACAAGCTTTCCAGTTATTAGTGTGTTCGTAAGGGTGACAAGTTGTTTGTTCACTCAATATTTTTGAACTGTCTTTAATTGACTGCCTCTGGTTTGTTGCTTTGTGGTGGAAATTATTATAGACAGATTGACTGGTAGGTATTGGATTATGCGAATTTGAATGTATAATCCTTCGACGGCCTAAAATATTTATTCTCCAATGAAACATTCTTACTATTATTGTATTTCTGGCATTATAAAGTTAGTTTTGCACATTACATGTTATACCACTCTTCAATAGTAAATCCAAAAATGATAGACATTGTAGCAATACTAAGCTGTTCTTTAATAAACAAAATAAAAGGTACCATTTATTTGAAACGAAAAATATTTTTAATCCATAACAAATAAAACATGTAGGTAATCTTCCTTCCGTTGAAATTCCTGATAATGCCATAGATAGACATACTAGTTCTAATTTAAGTTTCTGTTCCTTTTGCACTGTTCTTTTACTTCAATCTGAATGTATTCATAGGGTTTCATTTCGCAGTGATAATATAAGATGGCAGTTGTGACACTTTAATATTTTTGGCTTTGGCTATTCCATTCACAATATATTTTTCTAACCGTGAGAAATGCTACTTCGCTAGCACTTAAGCTTTAATCGAAGTGCAACCGAATATGACACATTTACCGTCTATCCAGTCTTAGATTTTCACTTGTTGGCATGCAGTTGTTGATAAATCCTCCAGTAATAAGCTCATGTCGTCATGATAATTAGCGTCGTCTCTTGATCAAAATGTATAAGTTCATCCTCTACGAATTCTGAATCATTTGAAGAACGCTTTGTAGGTGTCTTCTTCAACTCTTGCCATCTGATATTTTCTGACCTATCTATATCGTTCTTTCTCGGGTTAACATGGCCAAAAAGTGAGAGGATTCTAGAGAATCTAAAGCTAGAGAGTCGCTTTGGCGGGTGTACTTCCTGGAGAATCTAACTATTGGTGCGATGGTGTGTATAGGAAATTCATAACAAATGCCTCCAGACCTACATCTCTGAAGCATCATCACACCACCTGCCTATGTCTCAGAGATATAAAGAATGACGGATAAAACTAGGGCATTAGCAGGTATGATCTTTGTCAGTTTAATGTTATATTTATGTGATGTCAAATTTTGCTTAGTTGGCAAGTTTCCGATCTTGCCATCTGTATTCTTTGCCAAATCTCATATTCATGGTTACCGGTACAAAGGTTCAAGATATATATAGTCTTGTTTACTAGCTCATAGTCACAGAACATTAACGTGTCTGGGTGATTTTTATTTGTCCGGTTTACAATCATAATTTTCGTTCTGTTGTAATTTACTAGATAAGTTTATTGCTTGAAATTTGTCCAGCAGCTGTATCTGCTCATTTTTACCTATTGCAACCAAGATGGTATCTTCTGCAAATTTCTGGTTATAAATCTTAAGTCAGCCTGTAGTTCCACCCTGGCAGTTCTCCAAAACACAGAACACAGCTCTGTCTAACGCCTTTGTCAATTTTATATTTGTCAAAGTTAGTGTTGACGACTTTCATCGAGGCAAATATATTTTTTTATATTTCCGTCTTCAATGCTATAATCCACAGTTTGTCTCATTCCATATTGTCAAGAGGTTTACGGTAGTCTATGAAATATTTTCTTGCCTTTTCTATCTAAGTTTGATAAGCAAATAATAGCGCGCCTTTTAACAAAGCTTGCTTGCTCAGGATGCATATTATTGCATATGCCAAGACAGATAAGTCTTAATTGAAGAATATACAGCATTATTTTCTGTCATGTGTTATTTATGCCAGCAGTCTATAATTATAACTGACATCTGTCGTTCCCTTCTCATGTAGTGGTATTGGGGTTCTCCAATCATCGGCCCGGATTCCTGTCTCCCAAATTTTCTCGCATATTCTGCAAAGAATTTTTACTCACCTAAGCACCTTGACTATGATATTATCAACCACATCTGCTTTGACAGTTTTTAGGTTTTGTCTGGCTGTCTCTGGTTTCAGTATTGAAGGTTCATGTTCGAAGTCCTGCTGTCAGTCATTTTCTGATGGCCAGTACATGTTTAGGTACAGGTTGTAATTATTACAACAATGGATATACTTGATAAATTCTTCAAATTTTGAAATTATTTCAGCATGGGGGATAATTTGTGATTTCTTGAATGGTCTACACCTACCACTGGGCTTGGTGGAAGTTATGTACTATAACTCTTTGTAGCTATGTGCTATTTGTTAAGTAGATGTAACTTGCATATTACAAATTTAGAAGAATAATCACATAATTCATACTACACGTTACAAAAATTTGGCAAGATTCCAGAATCTTAAAAAGAATGTATTATTTTTTTCTATGCATTTAAATTCGTCATTTTTAACGTGTGAGCATATTCTGCAGCACGTGGATGCATTGGCATCCATTGCATCCGCATTGACATCGAGGTTGAAAATTATAGTGGCAGTGTTTACATTTTTGTGTTTATTTTACGTTTCAAAACGCGCCGATAATGGAAGATACTCAGAAAAATACAGAAAAAAATACTGTATGCCAGTGTGTTCTAATACGTCTTTTAAAACGTCAAACAAAATATTTATTCCTATACCCGAAGATAAAAATCGCCCTATAAAATGGTTAAAAGCATGCAGTAGAAATGTAAAAGATATTTCTGAAAGAAATACCTCCCTTCAAGTATCTGAAGATCATTCTAATAAAATTATTACAGCAGAATATCGTTATTTTTTATTAGGCACTTTTTATTTTTTATTATAATAAATAAAAATGTATATGTATTGTATATATATACCACTATTCCAGTAGAAGTATGAAGTCGTTGTATACTCACTTACCTATATTCTGTATTCGATTTCCTTTATCTTTAGCATAGGGTATTATAGTGTACAAAACTTTGCTTCTCTTTAGATATTGCCTTTGTTTCTAAAAATAAGCACCAATTAAGAAAAAACTTATTATATGAATAGATATACCACCTTAACTTTTTTGTATTTTTTAAACAACTGAATTATCCCCGGGTTTATTTAAATTTTAAAACAATAATGAAATAAACTGATATACTTACCTGCTAGCTTTAACACCGCGGACCTCACCAAGAGAAAAACTTTTCATGTTTTTTTATAAAATATGCCACCTCAAATATATCCATGGGTAAATTGTTCGATTGTCCTTTTAAAAAACCCTCATCGGTCATTTTACAATTGAAGACCTAAGTGGATAAATGTGTTATGTCACACTTTTAAAGTTTTGAGTAAATTAAACAAAACGGTTTTGAGTTGGAACTTATTTATTTTGTCTTCGATTCAAATGAATAATACCTCATAAAATAGGTAATTTTGGGTTATGTTATTTTGTTTACACTGATATTAAAGAAAAATATCAAGCTGTTATGAAACTAACTGTGTACATCCACTAAAATTACTGGTTGTATGTATGACATGGCGCCTTTATAATTAAAAAGTTTCTATAAAATATTACAAATTTAGAATTCACCGTTTATTGGGTGTTAAATCTTTATCATATATATTCAAAAATTGCATAAATATATATTTTTTGAATGCATTAAACACCTTTATCCACTTAGGTCTTCAATTTTAACGTAACGAATATTGAGTACGTTCTAGTATTCTGAGCGTGCCTACGACTGTGATCATATGTCAGCGCACCTTTTGACATCACAGTCAATGGCGGCGCACTAAATGAATGGTTTACATTATATAGGCTTGAATAGCTTATAATATAAGGAATTGAAAAATTTTTATTTTGTGAATACGGGTTTTTTAATGATATCCTACATAAGTATTATTTTCCAAATTTATGTTTATTTATGCAAATTCCCTATTGTCTTTAAAGCATTAACGTGAACTAAATCAATAATTATCTTCAGTGACTCCGAGTTTAAAATCTATATACATATAGCAGATTCTATAGATATATCTTCCACTACTCAAACCATCAGCACTTTTGAAAAATAAAATAAGAAGAACGTGCTGGTTACAGAGACGCACTCTCGTAGCACTTTCTGCAGTCATTACGTACAGGTTCAAATCCCGCTATCACATTTTTTTTTCGTGTCACGACGTAATACTTAAAAATACTTACTTACAGCGATGTATACCACAAAGCAAGCAAGCTCTCTCAGCAAAATAATACAGAATCCAATATTCACGCCTGTTACATTTTCAATCTTCTATTGTAAGATTTTTACTTAGAGTTAACGAATTTCGCTCTTTTAATTTCAGCCATTCTAAGCAGGATATTTCTAGACGGAAATGTTACTACCTTTTTAAGTCTGATGAACGCATTTTCGTAGATGCAGAAGTCTAACGAACTAAAAGAAACGTAATATGTTTAATTAAATGCCTTATAATTGCACTTACTTTATCTTTTTAATCTTTAAATTTGAAATGGGCCGTTAAAAAGTCAAGTTACTTGACTTTTTAATGGGTTATGTCCCGATACTTAGCTCGTCATCCTAGTAAATTTTTAATCTTAGGTAATAACGGTATTAGAAGGTTAACTAAATTATGTGTAATATTTAAATATTTAGAGCGATTTCAGTAAATTTATATAGTATGGTCAATACATTCCTTAATTAGTACAAAACTAGCTCAAAATGGCTGGTCTCAATTTTTTTTATTAATTGTCTATTAAGTTTCCCTCTAAATGAAGAGAAATTTGTAAAAGCATTAATCAAGAGCGATGGATAATTTGTAAGTTTAGTTGACAGACTAATTATAAAACGTAGAATTGTGGTAACCCTTTCAAACCTTCCAAACCGAATGGAATTCAAAATTTGTATCAATTCCATATGAACCCTGTTTATCCATGGTCTAAGCAGAATTTTTAAGAACTTAGATATGATAGTCGTTCATTCATCGGGAAATAAATTGCAGCTTTCAGGCAACCCAGTGGATAAAATTACATTAAACCAAAAGTATGGGATTGACGAAATTAGTTGTGAGGATTGTATAACTTGAAGTATGTTTACAAACAAAACGTCTAATTTTAACAAGATGGCTCACCTCGCAGGTGGAAAAATTCAAAAATCTATTGTTGTCCATCATGTCATTAATAACGATCATAAAATGGATATCAATAACTTAAGGTTAATTAGAAATATTACAAATAACAGACAGCATACTTTTAAAAAATTTGAAATTGCGAAATGTAAAAATAGTGGGAATAATGACAAAGGGCCTACTACAAACAATCTGCTTTATTGGTTAATAAACTCTTGCAGAGTTTAGGTAGGGATGACAGAATGATTTGTTACTTTGATTTTCTTAACATCAATTCCTATTTTAGATGCAGATTCTTTTAACCAGAAAGCAATCGTGTTTTTACTAATAGGACTATTCTTATACCATCCTATCGAAAAATTTCCATTCCAGTTTGGATTTGGTCACAAACAATCTATCCACTGAAAGATCTCCACGTTTTTCCATACATTTTTCAAATAGTCGTGCAGAGCATTCATCAAGATTATTTGTGTTTCTTACCAACCACACTTACTATCGGCTAGTTTCCTTGATCCGCCTTGAGTTGCTTTAGTAAGCACAGGGTTATATTCAATACTTCCTGTGAACTCTCCCTTATGGTCTATTTCTTTACAAAAATGTTCCACTTTAGCCATTGTCCCTTCACCACTCCTCCACGCAAGTTCATGTGATATTACTTGAAAAAAATCGCTGCAAGGTAGCAGATTCATTTTCATTCCATACTTTTAAAATTTTAATATACTCTTCATTAGTAAGAGCAGCAATTGCCGGCGTTTCGCATCACGCGCAGCTCTTGCTACAGCAAACTCAACATCTGAGAAAGGATTAAATTTGAACTGATATTTGATGAACCACATTTCTTGAAGTTGTCTTGCGGATGAATTCCACATTACCTGGAATAATATTAATTTGTGAATTCTAACCTCTCCACCTAACAAAAATATTTTAATGGTATTTAAAATAATCAACAATTGTTATCACCTTCACAACAAATTCTTTATAATCTTCCGAGTTTGTTTTCTTCATATTAACCCCCAATCCTCCAGAATTGCAGCCAGCTCTATGGCAGAGGTTCCTCCTTTAATTTGGTATGATTTTTCCTGACAAATTCTAAAAATTGTTTCCATATAGTTGCCCTAAGTTTTTTCGTATTTGTTGGAATCAGTTTGCCTTTTCTGATTATCTTAGTATCTTCCTCCTCCTCGTCCAAAACGAGACATTTCCCTCAAAAATGGTAATAAAATAATTCACACCACGCTATTAAAATTTCTGTCAGTGAAATAGTCGAAATATCAGTCAAGGCCATCTTATTTATACGTCAGATGCAACACCGGCACTAGCCTACAAGATTTTGCGAACATGTCTAAAGTTTTTTTTTTGTCAAGTAATTTTGGACCGAATCTCCCTCGCACTTGAATTAAAAATCCGGAATTTTTTCTCGCTCACGAATATTTAAAGAAAATTCGGATCCCAAAAAAATGTCCGGAAATGATTTAAGCACTGGGGAAATTACAAGTGAAAATTATAAAATATAATCACAAATTCTAATTAGTTACATGTCGGTTCCAACGTGAAAACATAAAGAAAGGCTATTTGTAAATAATATAAGAAATGTTAAAAACACAGTTTTGCCTATTATTCTTAACACGTTGACTGCCATATGGGTTGAGACAAATTTCTCATAAGGCGCCAACCGGTAGCAACGGTTTAACCAAATAAAATATCCCCCCAGGCCATGAATATCATCGGCTAATACACTATGAATTGACAGACAATATTTTGAAATCTGCCAAAAAAAAAAACGTCAAAAAAGTCTCGGTCCTTTACTACGCCATCTCGGTCTATTGATAACGATAGAAGTGTACTGGACCGAGTCGCTATGAGATTCCAAGATCCCGAAAAGATCCAGAAGATCCAGAGATCACGAAAACATTACTTGGTCTTATAGACCGAGTCGGCCCACAGGGCAAATATAAGTACTCGGTCTTATGGATCGAGTTGGCCTCATAGACAATAAAAACCTCGGTCATATAGACCGAGATGGCAGTGAACGTGTTAACTAAGTCTTCCTCTTATATTGCTATCGCGATACTTATTTATTTCTTATATTAAGTACTAAACATTAATTTTTTAAATTTAACTAACTGATTTCCAATTTTGTAAGTATTCATTATTCATTATTATAACCCCTGACCGAGGAAATTCTGCACTTTCACTAAGCCTTAAATATTATGATAAACATGGCTCCATTTTCATAATAAGTACTGTCTAAAACGGTCAAGGGGCCTACTGTAAAACTCAAATTTCCGGGATATTTTTGCTGTTCAACTATTCTGGCAAGTACATCTTGTACCACTTCCGCATCGTTTTGATTAAAACTTAATCTGCCTATATGTTCCATCCACCGCTTCGTTCTCGTCCACATACTAGATGTGAGTTGGACTAATGATGTACTCGTTACCTATCCTAGGCATTCGGTACGCCGGTTTATATTTTGGTGTATCTTCTTCGTTATGATTACATAAACACATGAAGTTTCCGCACCTATTGTGTGATTTAGTCACAATGTTTAAAATTTAGTTTTCTCCCTCCATATGTTTCCACTCTTCTCACTTTGTGAGCTATCGGTTACCACTTTTATTGTGTTGTGCTAAAAAGATACCTGGAATACAGTTTATGAAGGAGGATGGAATATAATCATTTCGGAGGAGATAGTTTATATAATTTAATTTAATTTAGTTCTTTGTTTAGTTCTTACTTTTTTAATATTTCTTCGGGTATTGTTCTGAATTATTTTTCGTATCGTTTTTGTTGTATTTCTCGTTCTTTATTATAATTTGCAAATAAATTATATACATATTCGCTTATTTCTTAGTTTTAATTTAACCCCTTTTTATTATATGCCAGTCACTGCACCACATAGTTCACTTAGGTACTTCATCTATATAGAATTTATTTTTCTGTTTCTTAATATTTAATTTTTAGATTAAACTTACTTCAAATAATTCAATTACCACAGATGCCAATTCTGCTTTGTTTATTACCATCTCGTGTCTATTTTCGGGCTTTAGAGTTTTCACCTATTCAATGTGTTTTAAAATACTTATTTTAGTCATGTTATTTATGTGGAGTTAAAAAAACTAAATCCAAGAAAAGAAGTCTGAGAAGATGGAACTGCAACTGCTATCAGAAGAAGCAAGACCAGAGCAACTATAGAAAAACGTCAACATAAATAAGAGGGAAAAAATTATAAAAGGACAGAAACGTGCTCTGCATGAATCGGCAACAGGGAAACAGACTATAAACACTCTGTAATACTATTGGTTGGTACAATTTGGATCATCTTGCATATACCGAGACACAAAGCGGTAACGCATCTCACAAACACCTACACTTCCCATCCTATCTATATTCTTGTACCATGCGTCATGTAGCTCGCGTTGCTGACAACAGGCCTGCCCCAAATCCTACCTAACGTAGACGTAACCGGTCCGGCGGCGGTACTTTTACCGGAACTGGCATGTGTACCGTATGCTAGTCAATCAATCAATTTATTTTTCTACTGCCATACTTTAATTCGTTTATTAAACATTTCCTACCTCTACTACTGTAATGAGCAGTGTATCGAAACTTGGGTTTAATTTTCAGGTGCGTTGTTACAAGTAATTATTAAAATATGCATACATGTATTTTATTATGCCAAAATAAATGAAAAACAAATAAGGTATGTTCCTGTTACATTTAATTTCGATTTATTTTGTAAGAAAGAACAACCATACATTTAATTTCTTGATGTAAAATTTTATATACCTATGTCCGCTATTGAAATTAAACCCAAATTCCGATCACTGGCAATGAGATTCATTAAGATACAAATTTTCCATTAAGATACAAGTTTATAACCAATAGAAACGCGATACACAGCAATATTCTCCCAATATCAACTATTGCCTTGAACATCTGAGGATCTAAAATTTATCAATTTTGACAAGTCATACTTACTGTTTATCTAGCAAATTTTCAAACTTTGTGCTTCTTGCAATTCGCGAAAATCAAACAAATGAACACAATAGGGATTTACTTTCGATACACACAAATTCACCAATATGTGACAGCGATTTATATATCATGACAAATTTCCGCTGTTACTTTACTATATAAACTTTCCTTATACGTGAATTCCTTTGTATCGAAGGTAAATCCCTATTGTGTTCATTTGTTTGATTTTCGCGAATTAAAATCAGTGAACATGTGTGACTGAAAATGCAATTAAAATAATAATCCATAATATTTCCTAAGTTTAGTTTTCATATTTCCTAAATTGTAATATATAATTAATAAATTTCAGAAATAGAGTGTTAACTTTTTATTTTATTATGACTGGCCTTAGAAAAAATAGTGTATGCAACTCACATTTAATGGTTATTAAGACACTCGCATTCATTATGGCATTCGCCTACGATTGATGTCATAATTCTTATGCTCGTATCTTAATAGCCTTCATTAAATGGTCGTTGCATAATATACTATTTGGGCATACCTATATTAGTCCAGTGCAATTAGTCATTATAAATGAAAAATTACGGAACCCAGCTATAGTGAATGGATTTGAATTATTTTTTTTTTGTTGGTTTTCTAATACCATTTACTGAAAAGTTTACCCATTGAAAATTACCGCAATTTCGAAAATCCGTAAATTAAAAAAATAATAATAAATTTTTTAGAAAATATAGTTTTAGAGGTTGTTAATAAAGAATTTGTAAAAAATGAAACTTTTTAAAATTAATTTGAAGATGGCAGAAGCTCCAGAAAGCGAAATAAATGAATAGTACAGTAAGTGAAGCTTTTAAATCCTAGTCTGAAAAAGATGTAATAAATTACTTTTTTGTATTCAGTATGCTTCATAAACTATGTACATAAGAATCTATATTGTCATTTTTTCTGCACTTTGGTTAGGGGTGGTTTCCACTCCTTCTTAAGATTGTCGCAAAAAAACAAAAAATACACATAATTTGATAGAGAATCAAATTATGAGAAAGAAAGGTTTATACACCTTTTTTCTAAAATGTATAGTTTTCGAGACATTGCAAAGTGAAAATTGCAATGTTCACCCTCTAAAATCAGTATTCCTAGCCGTTTTTTTTTAATTACTCGCAAAATGTTGACTTTAAAAAATGCAAGGGTACAAAATTAAAGCTTTTACGAAAACAAATCGAATGGTTTTTTCTTTTTTTTTTCTCCGAAGTTTAGTTTTGGAAATATAGCATTTTCAAAATGGCGCCGAAACGTTCAGAAAAAATATACGACGTTAAAATCTAAAATTACTCAAAATCTACAACTATGAGAAGAATTGTTATTCTTATAAAAATTAATAATAAAAAATTTTCTTTCAGTTGAGACGTATTACGACATTTTATACTGAAAATTACAAAAGTTGCAAATAAAAAAGTGGCGCATTTAAAAATTTAGGCGCCATTTTTTTTAGTCTTATTGCTTTAATTTCTTATTAATCCAATTTTTTTTTAAATCCTTTTATATGTAATGCGTATTATTACTAACATGCTCAATTTTTTAGAATTTTTAATAAAAATAAAAACGAATAGTTTTTTTTTTTTTATTTGCCTACAACGAACATGTTCCAGAGATATAAAGGTTTAAAGATGGGGCTTGAGGGCATATGCAAGAAAATTATGTATTTAAAATTGAAATATCTCAAAAACTATAACATTGATAAAACCATGATATAAGAATGAAATGAAGCTTATAAATAATCGAAGAGTTTGGGTTTTTTTTTTCCTACGACAAACTGTTCTAGAAATATGACAGTTTGAAATAATGTTGAAACTTTTCAGTTTGTAGGCGCATTTTAAATGTCGATAGTACTTAGGTAGAGAAACAAGCAATAGCCGTCTATTTTTTGAAGAATACGCAGAAAAAGTGGGTTGCATTGCACTTTAGCATGTTTGGAGTGCAGATTTAAAATGTTTTAAATTTAATTAGTTTACTTAATTGTATTAATTTGATTTATATTTATAACAATCTGTATTTTTAACAAAATTAGACATATTACTATACTCTTTTTAATTCACCATTTTTTTTTATAAATTTAGACCTCATAATCATATTCAACGACCTAAAAATATATGGATTTTCGCGACTTTATTTGTAACATTAGAAGAATTATTAATTTTTCAGTATTTAAGGGTGATTTCAACCCTTAATATTTTCGTCTCATAAGTTTTGATCTCACAGTCATATTCAGCGACCTCAAAAACATAAGTTTATGGATTTTTGTTAATTTATTCGTAAAATTAGAAGAGTAAATAATTTTTCAGTTTTAGGGTTGGTTTTCACCTTTAAAAATAAAAAGTTAGTAATGCGACAATATAGATTTTAAAAATTACAGATTAAAGTTTCATTTTTTTTACAAAATTCTTTATAAAAAACCTCGAAAACTATAACAATCATTATTTTCTTAAAAGAAATATTTAAAAATTCCGATAGTTGTATTTTTTATTGAGATTTCTAAAAATTTTTTATTATTATTTTTTTTTTTAATTTAGGGATTTTCGAAATTGCGGTAATTTTCAATGGGTAAACTTTTTAGTTTATGGCATTAAAAATCCAACAAAACAAAATCATTTAAATCCATTCACTATAGCTGGGTTCCGAGGTATAAACCTAATTGCATTGGACTATATGCTTTACAGATTAATCACACATCTACTATACGCTAGAAAAAAAAATGGCAATTTAGGGAAAAGAAAGTGACAGATGCAATCACTTGGACAGGACACTTCAATATGTTTGCTCAAATTGGACAACTTAAGAAAAAATTATAATAACCTACTCTAATTTTAAATAAAAACTGAAAAGATAATACTTTACGTTCAGTATACTCGGAATAAAATATGCAAGGAACTTTTAGTGCAGGTAAAATAGAACAAATATGCATTGGAAAAAAAAATAAATAGGGTGGCAATGAAAATATGGGAGTTTGTAGGTTTCTCCCATAATATTAAGAAACCGATTTTGACATAAATACGTTCTAGTATTCACAGTATAGTGGTACTGAAAAATATATGAATTTCAATAGTGTATAACTTAAGCGCACTATTTCGTTTTCTCCTAGAACAATCTAAAGGCACAAATTAAAGTATTCGTATTATATTCCATTAATGTATGTACATGTTATTTCATTAATAGGCTCAATTTCTTTGGTAAATTTATTTTATTCCAAAGAAGTCCAAATACTGTATACTGTATACATAAGTGCTTGATGTTTCATTGTATTTCCCTTGTTTGAAATTAAACTAACGCAAAAATTGATGACAGAACATTACGCATATTATGCGACCAGAGTCTTTCTATAGGGAAAACTGTAGTTGTCAGTAAGGGACTGCCTTCCATTATAAACACAAGTAAATAAATGGATGATGGAAAGTGGGAAAAATTAAGTGTACCCTTTGTGTAGTTACTTCTAAGCCTCGTAGTGGAGTGGAAGTGTAGTAATGGTAAAAAAAATGTTTTTTTCTCATTCAAATAAGCTTAGAATGTCATGAAATGTCGAGACTTTAAATGTAAGATCAACATGATCTTATTCCGTTGAAACGTTTGGGGTAAATGGAAGTAAATAGGTGAAGCAAGCAGGTAAGTGTTCATAAAATTGGAATTTGGTGTACGTAAGAGAAGTCAGATTTTTTTTGCAACCACCACCCCCATTACAACAGAAAAATTCATCACCGTGCATCTGAAGGACGTTATACTATTTATTTATTAAGGGCGCCAGTCACGCTCCCCTCTTAGACCTCAGATGGACCGGGGTGCATATTTGTATCGAGAAAATGCTATCGCAGAAATAGAAGAGCCTAATATTTGTGCGTATCCAGCGTGTGTAATCGCAACATGTGTGCAATAATGCGCGCTCGTTATGAGGCTCCTTAAAACCATTTAAAATGGTATTTAAAAAAAAATTATTGTCATTGTCCTAAATAAAATTATTTAAGGCAAGGAAAATATACTACTTGTGGCATTTCGCATTTTTTTTTCAAAACTACCCCCATTGTAAAAAAGGAGAAACTCCAGATGTCGATCTTAACAATGACCCTAATTAGCGAGCGCTCGATATGAATCAACAGATCGTGCATTATCGGTTATTTCCGACTCTGCTATAGCATACGCTCGATACCAATATGTGACCGGGGGACGAGAAAGGTTTTCGCCCTAAACGCTGCTTATTGTCCTATTGCGTCTTAATATCCTAATCACATTTATAGAATTCTTCCCTTCATATTCTGCGTTCTGATCAATATCCTGAATAACAGAATTGTTGGCCGTATGAGGGTCCCATACATTCAGTTGTTGATCTAACTCACAAAAATGCACGAGAGGTTAAACTTTAAGTTAATCATTCAATCAATAAAATCCTAGAGTTCAAATAATACTATTTATTGAGTAACTCAAAATGTATAGTGAAAAGAATCTATCTATCAATCTGTAAGAATCTGCCTATGAAACATGGCAAGGACAAACGCCTCCTTTTGTGGACGTGTATCTCAAACACCTAACGATTGAGAGTATATAGTAATAATCAATTTGGCTAAGATAGATTCACAACTACGAATGTAATTTGACTTGAATTGATGGTAAAAAATTATATTAAAAAGTTCGGTTTTCTCCTTTCCCCTTTATGCCTCTAAGACATGAACATTAGAGAAGCAGATGCAAATACTTTCGAAATGTGAATCTGGACACGTTTGTTGCTAATTCCTTGGACACTTGGACAGCCTATCGCATTAATACCTCGATTCTCCAAGAAATACGTTTCCAAACCTGTCATTTTTTGACCACATCAACCGGGGAGAAGATAATCTAGAACGGTTGATAGTTCAGCGAAAACCAAAAGGCAATATGCGAAGAGGATGCCCTTCAAAACCAAAGGGCTGATGAGGAAGGCTTTAATGAGACTATGTGCCTAACGGAAAGCCGAGACAGAAGACGTGATGCCGCCAGTTGTGCCATACAGCAAGCCGATGCCAACTAGAATAATTATCTTGAATTACATAAGTCTAGCAATACGTTGTGAATAAGAGGAAGAGCATTGAAGCAAATTTGGTTTATAGTTAAGCCGGCGCCATACATACGTTGACAAATATTCGTCAATTTTCACGAATGTTCGTAATAGACTAGTTCACTTTTAGACAGTTTTTAATTCTAGCGGCATTTTGGGTAACATTTTGCCAAATGAGCTTTTTTTTACTAAATTGGACCTATTGAACATAAATTTTGATGTTGGCACGCCCAAATCGTGACAGAAAGCTCAGAATTCAAGATGGCGTCCAATATGGTGGACATTTTCTCAATATTACGATATTTCTACTCCCAGGGCCGATTTTTTTTATCTAAAGGTCGTTTATGGGGTTATTTCTGTCGTAGAATGCGATAATAATTGTTTTAGACTGTTCAAGCAATTATTTAACCGATCTTAGTACGAAAAATACTGTGAAGAAGTCAACATTTTGAGCGGATTCCTCTTGCATTTGGTAGTCGTAAATTCCTGAAATTGGTTCGTCATGTTTTGATATTGCATAGATATTATTTATCGATTTATAATATATTTTGTCGATATTTCTGTTTTGGTCTTTAGTTTGGCATTTAATCTAAGGAATAAAAGTAAGATGCGCCGCTGTTAATGCTACTCATTACTCACGGTTGAATGAAAGAAAATAAATGTGTCGCACCAGTAGATAAACCACATTGGCCGAAGGTAATGACAAATGCAATATTTATAGTAATTATACAAGACTTTTGGTAATTACACTTGCCGTTTAATCGTCTTTTTTAGAGTTTGTACAAAGTCCACAACAGAAACACTCTGAGGTGCAAATTAACTTAGCCTTGCGACAAAGCTTTGTAGAACAATCTATTTTGTAATCACAAAGAACAATATAGGTAGCAGCCTTCGAAATTGGTTCAAGCTTGGTGAGAATTGGGATATAGCCCTTTGCATCTTCCTTCCATCCGCAGTCAATGAACGGTGACAGGACGGGGTCAGAGAGGTGAGCGTTCTTCCATACTGAAATTTGGTAGTGACTTCGTTTAATATGTTCTAATAGCGATGCATTGGTCGGTGGATTCTAGGTTTTTCACTTTACCAAACAAAGCATAACGCGCAACGTCGGTTAAAACTATTGAGTCACCTACATGAAGAAGAAAAGGAACTGAATTGAAATATGCGAGCCAAGTCGACGTCTATGACGAGGTAAGTTGCATTTTCTGGTAATATAAACCTTATACAATTTTGTCACAAATATTTCTGAGAGGTACGGAGGACCGCAGAGAATAGTGCTTTTGAAAAGCTGCTGGTTTGGTAATGGATGACAGGTATGGTGTGACATCACTTCCCGTGATTGGGTTAAAGGCCGATATACTCTTCACTTGTCCCTCGTTCCACTTGCTACGTAAATTTCGTCACGCAGAGCATTTCCTTCTTTTGCAAGGATCTCAATTTCTCATAACATATTGTTGTTCCTGTTAATGTAAATACGCCACTACTCTTAGATTTCGAACAAAGTATACACAAATTATTTCGACTATCACCACTATGGTGTAGTAAATCTACACCTGCGGTTCCATCTAAAACACACGAGATCATAACCGCAAAGCTTGGTACACTTATCTTTGCTCAGATCATAAAAACAACTGGTTAAAAACACTTACCACTTTGATACGCCCTTACAGTAAACAAACATCGAAGAACAGTTATTGCACTAAGCACAAACAATTTATAACTATAAAAACTGCGACAATACGTCTACAACAACACACATAACAGCGCAGAGATGCCGCACTCTAATTTGTGCAGACAGGCAGGTGCCGCAGTCAGGTGGCGTGACTCAGGCCGGCAAGTGCGCGTGCGCTCACCACTCACGGTCCTTTAGACACGTATTTGTGCGCCTCACAATATATTTACACGATGTCATGGCAGAATTAACCAATGACCAACAAGATATTAGCCAAAAAACAGACAGACACGAAAGAATGACTGTTTTTTTGCAAAATTTACCGTTTTATCGAGTATTTTACATACTAAAAGCGGCTAAATTACTGTCCAAACAGTCTACAACGATTACTATTGTGTTTTACGACAAAAACAACCCTATAGGCCGTCCTTAGATGAAAAAAATCGGTCCCGGGAGAGAAAATATCGTAATATTAAGGAAGCGTCCGCCATCTTGACTGCCATCTAGAATTCTGAGCTTTCGGTCAAGATTTGGGCCTGCCAACATCGAAATTCGAGTTCAGCAGGTCCAGTTAGTAAAAATAGCTCATTTGGACAAATGTTAACCAAAATGCCGCTAGAATTCATAAAATGGCCATTATAGTGAAAAGTGAACCAGTCTATAACTAAATTTTCAGTGCCAAATACTGTATCACCACTTGCACTAGCATCGTTATTTTTCGACAAATAATGACACTCTTGGCAATTATTGGTCTGCTTTGATGCGGGGCAATTTACCGACTTTCGGCCGAACAATGTTCGTGTTCGCGATGCATGACAAATATTCGTACACGAACAGCAGCAAATATTGTATCCACATTTGCATGATTTTTACCGAACATCAAATATTCTTGGAAGAATACCGCATGTGTGGAGCCTGCTTTAGTGTATTGCGTAATTAATTAGCAACTCTATTTTTGAACAATGTACATAATATTCAATTACATCAAAGCGCTTTGAAAGCCGACATTCAAATTACTCTCTTCATTTCATTTACACACATCTGCAATTTATTAAAATATTCCACTAGACGAACGGTAGCAATTGCCTTACTTAGTTTAGAACGCTGCAATTACTACATGCATCATTTGCGTAGACGTTCATCTGTGTAATTCTAAGATATTAAATTTTACGGGTCTCTGAAACGACAAATTAGCGAAACGGTACTTTTACAGGATTTAATACGTTCGTTTTCCTTAATAAAAGCTCGTTTATAAACAATTTAGCAAACTTACTATGTTTCTCAAATATAGACGAGAAATTATTGTACAAAGATAAACTCGCGGAAATAGTTTTGGCAAATTTAGTACGATTCAAAAAAAACTTGTTAATATTGACTGGATGTATACTGTACGTTTAATGGTCGCGAAATGATACATGTAAAAGTTCATAAATTTTATTAGTTGAATATTCTCTTTCTCTTATCTCACACTGCTTGGTCAGAAATTAACTTCTGATATATGTTCGATGTTCCAAGTCAAGTATGCCTTAACAGTTGGGGGAAAAGTAAAACACCATTCTGTGAGTGATACGCCAAAATGTTATCAGGAAAAGTTTCGGCGTGAGATCCTCAAATCGTAGGATAATAGAAGAAGGAAAATCATTAAGTTGAGAGAAAAACAACTTAGTTGAACCTGAACATTTTTCACAGGAGGTAATTTAGTATCAATAGTAGCTCTTGAAACGAGTTCGCTATATTATAACTGGTTCTGTGTTAAAAGCTATTTGACAATTAAGTTTTGAAAGATAAATTACATCTTCAACTCAAATAGGGTCGTCGACCATTTTTTAAAAATTTTATATTCAAGTACTTTATTAAAGTTTATTTGACACTCCGATTAAAGAACTTATATCTAGATACAAAATGGCTACCTTTTCTTCATATACCTTATTTGCTCCTAACATAGTCACATTATATGTCCATTAAAATGGATAGATGAACATCACATCCCATATGCAACAGAGGCGGGTATGTATAGAAGGGAAAATGTAAAATATTGTACCTCTTTTATGTGATAATTATTGGTTAACTTCTAGGAATATTAACGCAGATTGAAAAAATATAATAGGTAAAGATGTTTTATTCAAGGGAAATATGCATTGGAAGGATATTATTTATAATATTATTAAAACTATAAACTGAACCTCATCATGTTACGACTATGACCTACTTACTTATGAAAAGATCGAATTCTGCAAATGGCACAGCACTGTTGCATGCTGCACTAAATTGTCACTAAACTGTCTAAATATGAACAGAGAATATTATTTAGGTATTAGGCAAATCACAACTTAAAATAAAAAGACTTCTTCACCACATTTTGATCGAAAAACACGAAAAACACTTATTAACATTAATTACGGATACTGTCAAAACTGTCAAACTGAAATTATAATAATCGAACTGAAGCCGACCGTGTACGAGCGGCCGCGAATACGCCGATGGGCCAATCAGCAACTTATGGGAAGAAGTGCCTTAGATTGGGAGTCTTTCGGGATCATAAAATTCATGCCATTATGTATCTAGATATAAGTTCTTTAATCGGAGATTTGACCCGTATTTTTTATCTTACAATCTAAAGTCATTTTAATAGTGAAATTAATTATTTAAATTAAGAAATTTTGAATTCGCGCCCATCGCCACGTCAGATGTGAGAGCATCTGCAGTTAGATAAAGGTATGATCGATGGGCGTCGTTTGCTTTGCTTATTTGATGTTAGCTTATAGTTCAGTCAATTTGAGTGCTAATAAATGGATTTTGATGGAACCTTGTGCAATGTGTTTGTAATGACGTTAATAAAAGAGTTGAAAAAAGATCAGAGTAGGAAATGATCGGAAGAAGTAGAAAACATCCCTTTTATCGTAACTTGTAGAGTTAAGACAAAAAATTTTTTTTCCACGGCATTAAAGAAATTTATGTTTTTGTGGTTAGGTGTATTCACGATTTTGAAACAAATTAGTATAGTTAGTTAAATACCAAACGGTATTTGGTCCACGAAAATTTATAAAGAAACCATATAGATGCAAAATTACTGTTAAAGTTTTGTATGTATGGCAGGCAATTTTAAGATATATTTGGCAGTGATGCTTCTCTTTTTTCGTGAACTAAATAAATAACATCTAAATAAAATAAACGTTTGCTGTGCTGTATTTTATAAAAAGATTAAAACAGACATTCACTGTAAAATAAAATTGTTTTTGTCGTTTTATTTATTATCCGACGTATTTTCTAGCTCAGAGAAAAATCCGTCCTCCATCGCTTCTATAAATATTCAGATATATTATGTATATTTATTATACATAGTCCTGAAAACTATTAATGTAAAAGACAAAGTATTTATTTCATGATGTTAAAATGTGGAATCAACCTTAAGGTAAACAAGGCTGCCCCTTTTCGTGCAGTTTTAATAATTTTTTATGTAATTTCTTCTTTCAGTCTACTATGAATATATTGGTGAACATGTTACACTATTAACGATTGTTATGAATTTTTCTTAGTATATGCATATAAATAAAACAGGCATTTTCTGTTCACCAGAGCAATCTTATATTTCTGCAATTGAAGTAATCTTAATAGTGAGTCATTATGAGGGGCGAGAGGAACTAATATGCGGCAACTAGATCTCCCGTTTTTACTCCATTTTTACATTAAGTGAGAGAGAAGATATCGGCTATCTGACGTGGCTTGAATGTGTTGTTAGTACAGGGCCCCAGTTAGAGACAACCGCAGTCGAACTTATACTGTCGGGGGAAGATATAATTCGATAATGATTTTATATTTCTTTATTTGGTAATGTGGTTTTGAAAATCATTTTAGTAAGCTTTGTTACCAATTCATAGCAGTGCTTTGGGGGATATTATGTAATATTATAAAAGGTAAACGAGTGAACAATATAGTTAAATCCGGTTCTGCGTTCTGCAACCCTTGCCTCCCAGCGTCGCTCAAAAATGCGATTGCTTCAACTATACCAGTGAATATTAAACTTAAACATGAGTCAAATAAATATCAAACTGCTAAGAGTATAAATCGATAAAAACAAAAAATTAAGAGAAACGTTAGCAGTTTCAAATATATAATTTTAAATTATTAAAGTGTTTATGTACTTTTAGAACTACTTATAATTTACTTTTGTTGTTTTTCATGCTGTAGGAAACATACTATAAACTTATATTGAAAATTGAAAAATCTTTAAGCGTGTGATTTTAGAAAAGTTATGTGAGTGTTTCGCCATTGTTCTGGAAATGTGTGTATTATATTAAACAGAAGCGGAACTTTTAAGCATTTGCATCAATAAACAGTGGTATGTGTATAATTTTCAAATACTAAATAAAACAGCTTAATACCGAGAATTAGTGGCATATCTTTCTTGTGTTAACTTGTAACTTTAAGACAGGGTTTTGTAAATAAATTCATTTTACAGCTTTTTGTCTAGCACAATAAGATGTAGGTTGTCAGAGAATTACAAAGATTAAAAATTGATATTTTAATTAGATTTTCGTTATTAGTTGAATGAGTTTTGTAAATAAATTAGGACTTTTTAATTTCTAGTATTACCAGAAGTTGGTTATCGAAAGAAATCAAAGACTTAAAACTAATATTTTCTTAGATATATTTACTTTTGAATTTTCATACATTATTCTTTTTGCTGTTTGCAAAATTTTATAAAAAATATTAATTACTATAACTGTAAGCAAATAAAGAATGATTTACTTTATATCTTTATAAAAGTTAATAAACAAAAACAAATGAGACTGCGTAATTAAAGAAAAGTAAAAATTGTTTTATTCTTTCTAATTTTTCTATTTGTCATAAAAGAAATAAGAACATTACATGCAGACATATATGAGAAATAATGTTTTGTTTTCTACACAAATATTTTAAAAACGACATAGTCTATCTCAACATCAGAAAATGTAAAATAGAACAGTAAACAATGCGCTATAGGGGATGATGACAATGCACTTAATTGTGGTAAAACTCAACACAACTAAGGGTGACAGTCCGCATGCAGATAGAGAAAATCTATGAAAAGTCATCCCTGGAAGACCGACTGAAGTTACGAAATGAATGCAAATGCTTTGGCGTGAAAAATGCACTGAATACGTAAGGTGAACATTTTGTTTGAGTTCTAGAGATGTATACAAGTTTAAAATTAAATATACTTCTCATGTTTATACAAAGCTCACCTTATAAATGCGAACTTGAGGCATGTATTATTATTGTTCTTTGAATATTATTAAACAAATTGGAAGTTGCGTCTTATCTTGCCATCTTCAGGCTACTTTCAGATTATTATATTCATATGATCTGGATATATTAGAAAAAACATAGTTTGTTAATGAATTGGATGAGAGCAGATTTCTAGATTGAACTCCGCTCAACTTTATCTGTGGGGCTATTGGAGGAGCAAAATGTATTCAACGGTCCGTAAAAGAGTTGCAGTATTCTTATTGAAGAATGCCGTCAAATTACTCCACTGGACTAGTTTGGAGAAAAACTTGTATTATTGGAAGGTACACAGTTTAAACATCTAATTGACTGATAATTTTTCTTCTAATATTTGGCAGCTGTACTTTTTTTTATCTGAATAAATAAAGAACGCTTTTGCAAATTGAATACCTTGAAAATGGATCAGATAGAATTTGAAATTTTTGTTGTGTGGCAATCAGGGGAGAAACACCTTTCAAATGAGGCATCAGTTACCCTGGATTCTGGATTGCTTGGGGAAAAGTGAGTTTGCGCTCACGTGCACTTAGGCCTCATAGGTGGGCCCATTGTACTACCCCCGCAGGTGGCTCCATGACCACCTCATTTGTCCTGCCAACCAACACTTGTGATGTACTTGAAAAGAAGGGCCGCCTTTTCTGGCCATACTGGACGAGAAGTACCCCATTATGAATCCTCCTTTCGTTGAGAAGGCAGAGAAATGACACAACACATGCTCGGCAGTCTCGTCCTCCAGATTAAAACCTCTCCAATTGGGGTTGTCTATAACTCCCAGTGTAGTGTATGAATGTTTTTATCTAGTTTGCAGTATCCTGTTAGCAATCCTACATAGATACACATATTACTCCTGGACATCTGCAGACAGTGTTTGCCTAGCTTACTACTGGGTTTGGCCAAAGCTATTCTGCTATGTTTACAGCTGGGCGCGATCAGATCCCTTGCGGGCTAATGCGACCGCTTCCCCCTTACCCTGAATTCTAACATGTCCTGTCACCCAACGGAGCTGGATACTGTTGCTTTGGGCGAGCACATATAGGGCCTTTCTAATTTGCAGAACCAGCCCAGAGTCTGTCCTAGAGTTATTTAGGGTAGGGCCGCTCAGCTGTCCGTTGATATTCGCACTGTTTTGCATTCGTGATTTCTATTGTCGTTTGCAGAATCCCTACTAGTTCCGCCCGGAAAATAATGGCATATATGTGCCTAGCGGTATTATCGAGTGTAAATCTAGTTCTTCTGATCCACAGTCCATTTTTGAAACATCAATGTAGATTGATATGTCATTAGTTCCGGATGCATTCAAAATTACCTCAAAGTTCTTGTTAAAATTATACATAGGGGCGCTACAGTCTGTCCGCATTTCCAGAAGAGGAATTTGTTCTGATACAGGAATATCTTGTAGCCGTGCTCTTAATATACCGTTGGCCTACAGATTGCATCTCAGAGCAGCCCTCAATGTCTCCTCCTCTATAAACAGTTTCAAAGGAGGGATGCAGAGTATAGTCTCCATCGCAGCTGTAGTCATCGATTTCATCGCACCAATAACTCAGAGGCATGCGAATCATTGAACATGCTGAGTGTTGCTGATTTTTCCTTACTCTGGGCCAAGAGACTATGGCTGCGCAATAAAGCATGGGTCTTGTCACGGTAGTATACAGCCAGATGGAGATTCTGCGTGAAAAACCTCAGGTCTTACCGACTGCCTTGCGATACTGCCAGAAGGCCGCACATGCCCTGTTTAACTTAACTTCCATATGTCTCTTCCAATTCAGGATAATGTCAGGTATAGGCCCCAGGTACTTAACATCTCTCGTTGAGTGGAAATGAATGCCCGAAAATCATCTAGCATGTCATTTAAAATTTTAGGGGTTGCAAAATATATCACTCCAAAATTAAAAGGACGCAAATGTTTTAAAAAAAATTAGTTTCAAATACTTAAAAACCCATCTCTTTCGCTTTCAATGATCCACTTCCCATATATTAAAATACTGTATGCCAACTCTTATATCAATCGCCAATCTCGCATACAGCAATGAATAATGAAAAAAATGCAAAACATGTTATATATTGTTTATAATTCATTATTTGTGGCATATTCATGATTTTTTATGTTTGTTGGGTATTACCACTGCAAAAAATTTAAAATGTTAATGAAATAAACCTCTGCGCCAAAAGGATCAGACAAAGGCTGGCATCTTTTAATACATATGTTATATGTTTTCAATTAATTCTTAAAGTATTAGGAAAAAGAAAAATTCTTAAGACAGGGAAACTTTATTTCAAAATATTTTACAGCCATCTGCAAGTATTGTACTTAATATAGTCCAGTGGAATTAGAAAATATGCATATTGTAATTCGTTTCAGGATGCCACGTAGATTAAACGATGGTTTTATTGATTACGAACATGACCCTGAATTTGGTCCACTTTTTGACCGCCGGAACATTGTTTATTTAACGGTTTATTGTTGAAAAATTAAAAAAAAAAAGACTTTTTTAAAGATAATTCAAAGATCTTTAACGATAAGTTTTTCAATTTGTAGATACTGTTAGAACTTTGGAAAACGGTTAATTTGAGAGGTGTTTCGTTTAAAACGCTTGAAAATTTGTTTGAATAATTGCAAAAAACCGCGAAAATTATCGCAATTTGCAAATATTTTTCATTCTTTAACAAAAGCACTTTAGTGCTTGAAACTTTGACAAAATATGTCTTTTATTACCCCAAAGTTACCCCCAAAATTTCATCAAAAAATTTTGATTAGTTTAAGAGATATTCAATTTGTTTATTAAAAACATAAATAATGTAAAGTGCAAATTCACCCAGTTCCCGTTATCGTAGAGGGTTGATCCGGACATCATTTCTTTCGTTGAGACTTAAACTTTATGTTTTCATTAATGGTAAATCAAATTTGCATTATTTTCAACTTCAAAATGGCGTTTGAAAAAGTGTCATATTTTGAGGTTAGGTTTTTTGCTAATAACTTTTAAACAATTGAAGATTTTGCAATATCCTTCTCATATCTTTGTTGCTGGCGTTTTTTCACACATTTTCAAAAAAAAGTGACTCTGTAGCCTTACCAGAAGCCGAGATGACTATTTTTTCAATAAATTCGTAATTTGTTTATTAATAAACGTTAACAGCTGAAACTTGGCGAACAACTAGTTTAATAGTCTATCTTTGTAATAGAGCAGAATTTGGGGGAAAAAATTCAGTTTGTAACAATAACAATAATTAATTTTAAATCAGCGTCAGAATAGGAGTGAGAAGCATGAGTCATATCTGTAACATGTTCATAAAATGATCGAGACGAGTTCAAATCCGTCAACCAAAAATTTACCGTTTCTCCGATTTTGACTTTTTTTTAAAATCTGGGATAGCGTGATGAAATAATAATACCTGTCATGTCGATTTTTTCATAATTAAACAATAATTTGTTATAAACAATTATTTTTTGTTAAAAAAATTTTTACGAATTTATTAAAAAAAAACATCTCGGCTTCTAGTAAGGCCGCAGAGTCATTTTTTGAAAATGTGTGAAAAGAACCCAGCAATAAAGATATGAGGACGATATTGCAAAATCTTCATTTGTTTAATAGTTATTAGCAAAAAACCTAACCTCAAAATGTGACACTTTTTCAAACGCCATTTTGAAGTTGAAAATAATGCAAATTTGATTTACCATTAATGAAAACATAAAGTTGAAGTCTCAACGAAAAAGATGATTCCAGGATCAACCCTCTACGATAACGGGAACTGAGTGAATTTGCACTTTACATTATTTATGTTTTTAATAAACAAATTGAATATCTCGTAAACTAATTAAAATTTTTTTATGAAATTTTAGGGATAACTTTGGGGTAACAAAAGACATATTTTGTCAAAATTTCAAGTACTAAAGTGCTTTTGTTAAAGAATGAAAAATATTTGTAAATTACGAAAATTTTCGCGGTTTTTTGCAATTATTTTAACAAATTTTCAAGCGTTTTAAACGAACCACCTCCCAAATTAACCGTTTTCCAAAGTTCTAATAGTATCTACAAATTGAAAAACCTATCGTTAAGGGTCTTTGAGTTATCTTTAAAAGAGTCGATTTTTTGGAATTTTTCAACAATAAATCGTTAAATAAACAATGTTCCGGCGGTCAAAAAGTGGACCAAATTCAGGATCATATTCGTAATCAATAAAACTATCGTTTAATCCGCGTGGCATCCTGAAACGAATTACAATAAATTTCAGACTTTTTTTTACTAATTCTACTGGTCTAATAAGGCAGTATGTGAAAATTGTAGAATTTATACATATCAGCGAAAGAAGTTTGAACATTCAAATAAGATTGATAAAGAAGTACCGAGAAGTACCGAGTATAGATCTAGATGTGAAGAATGTTCTTCTACAGAGCATTTTCCTTCTAATATATCTGTCACTATGTCAACAAGAAGATCCAGAAGTTACATTCCAAAGCAAAAGCAGTTCGGAAGATCCAACGAGATATCTTCTTCTGCCTTAAGATTTTTTTCTGATACTTTAAATGATAAGTGGACCACACATAGTCCTTTGTGCATTTTTATCAGTCCATTATGGTAAAGATAAATTCAATAACATAGTAAGAAAACTGAAATAGCTTATTAATAGATAACAATTATTGTTGTACGTATGGCACTACTGTTCGGTACAGATAGTACAGACAGGATAGGACAGACAGTACAAATACACTAGTTTACAATGAAAACAATTTAATAATACCATGAAACAATAAGGTGGTTTGGGCAATTACTGTTTAACGCTTTTGGACTTGCCATGCGCAAAGTAGTTCATAACGTTGACGCTGACCGCGCGTTATGTATATCATGCTTTATTTAATTACTTTAAAAACTAAGATGATAATTAATTTAATAAATAATTTGTAAATACTCATATGCGATTCAAAAAAAATCGAGAAAAAATATGTAATTTCTTTAAGGATGATCTACCGTTTTTATCCATTACGAAAAATTATATGTTTTGAAATAGTGTCTAAAGATTCTACAAAAAAATCGTCCCAGGACGATATGATGACTAAAAACATCTAGAAAAATATAAAAACATTTCCTACCCTCCCTTCATCTCATCAAGTATGCTCAAATTAAATCCACAAGACATATTTTTTGTATTTAAATCCGTTAAGCCATTCAGAGGATATAATTTATTTTTAATATTTTTTATTATATCTAAACAGTAAAATATTAAAGGATAATATTTGGGAAAATTGTATGTGCCTTTAATAGCAATGAAGATAAAAAGAAAATGTGCATCATCCATGCTGGGGCTGATTGGCCATTCTTATTCTGCTGCACCCTTTACTATAGCTTCTATCACATTTGGTGTAAACCACTTTTGTCCACGATTATTAAATAATGTACTCATTATGTATGTGTTTCATCAAGAATAATGCTATCCATTATTCCCTGCAGTGAATAATGAGGACAGTCAGTTGTTTATAAGAAGTCACGGGTGGGGACTTCTTCAATTTGAGTGCAATCTCGCAACTTTTTAGTAGAATTTATGGCTATTTTCTGAAACGTTAAATAGAATTATTCGTTAACTGTCATAGCTACAATTGTGCGAACAGTTTTACTATTATTATCAAATTTATGAAGAGATAACTTTATTTAGCGTTTCCGAAACAGACCTTCTTTATCATACAATTTCGTTTTTAAATTTGATTGAGTAGGCAGTTATATGTCAAAAGAACGGCTTGGCAAATTATATTTAAACGTCCGAGTTATTTACAATAATTTTACATATTATTCAAAAAGAATAATATAATTAATTAATTAATTGATTTCTTCAGTAAACAATTTAATCAAAAATATTTAATAGTCGTGGACAAAGTATAGTATTTCACTCGCATATAATGGCTACTATTCACTTACTGACACTTACACTGACTTACGACACTCGCCTACGGCTCGTGTCTTAAACTTCACCCTCGTGAATAATAGCCATCATTATATGCTCGTTTAATAATATACTATTTATTATCTGGGAGTGATGTGAAAAAGAGTATAATGGAATGAGTATAATGGAATGATGTTTAATTGTTCTTTAAATTTGTGATTAATTTTTTGTTATAAACAATTTACCAACAGTGACGGAGTGGAGAAAATATTTATAAAAAAACTCATTTAATAACAAACAATGTAGAAATCTAGTACCAGGCCAACAATCACTCTTATACAGTTTCCTCCAAAACTGCTAATCCTTGAAAAAATGTTTCAAATGAAAAAAATTACATCCATCCTTAATTCTTCTCGAAATATAATTATCGACACAGCTTTAGAAAAAATATATTCATTCCGGTTTTATTAAAGTTTGACCTTCACATTAACAAATTTTATTAACAAATATGTAGTGAAAACATTAGAGAAAGTTGAAATCAATGTATCGTTCCGTTTTTTTTAGTTAGAGTGACTTAAAGTGAATAAACCGCAAGCAAAAACTCGTGACAGGGTTAAATCATTATTTATAATAATTAAACTACCTGATATGATGGATCATTGCATAGTTCTCTGCTGATAATAGATGAAGTGATTAAAAAAACATTCAGGTGGATCCATTCAGGACTGCAACCTGTAGAGTGTTTCCGTATATAATTACGTGCAGACTAACTGACGGAAACAATTTTCAATAAAAATTTTAAAACTTAATAAAAGTTCAAATCATGTGAAAATTGTACCATTTTTTAGAATATCATTTTCTCTTTTCAAAAATCTATAATTAAAATAGATTCCTTGCAGAATTAAGCAAGTAGAAATACTGTTATCAGAAAGACTAATTGCTAGCGCGCTGATCGAGAATAGAGCACACACTCAACGGGGTGTGCAATAGTCACTATGCGATCAGTTTATGCCATCGCATTTTGATTATTGTGGAGTAATATACGGACCTTGTATTATTTACAAAGTATGGAGAATGTTAAATAATATCGTTGTCGTCTCATTTTAAATCGAACGAGATATGTTCATGTCTCGAGAGAAATTACTAGTTTAAATTGGTTAAACAAGAAAAATTGTCCTTTATTGCACCCAGCTACCGTACTGCACAAAGTGGACACATATAAATCCCCCGCTATTTGTTCAACGTCATGCCAATATGCAATTTTGTTGTGTGGATTATATATTTCCCAGCACACAATAAAAAAATTTCTGCAAGCATTATCTTATCAACTACTACATATTTATAACTAGATGTAAACATTATGCCCTTCACTGACTTATCAAAGTTTTTAAATAACTGTTAAACATTTAGGATATTCTTCGCAGTTCCATGAAAGTGGGTTAAGTTTTAGGCATGTATGGTAAAGATATACCATAATAAAAATACTTTTCAATTGATACCATATATTAAAGTTAAAAATAAATTGTTAATGTTCTTTTATGAATATTTCATAATTTTAGAAAATAAAATTTGTTGATAACATTAAAAATATATATTGTTTCTTGTTAGTTTTCTTCTTTTTTGTTTCCACTTCCATGACAACCTAAAATCCTTTACTTGGGGGGTAAGTAAGCTGCTACGTACCCCCCCCCCCCCCCCGTTAATAAAAAGACCAATGAATTAATCAACGTATGTATAGCAAAGCGGACTTTTTTAATATGAGTTGGTGGAATATCACATCTGTCAACTAACAAAAAAACAGATTTGACTCTATCAATACTGACAGTTAGGACTTTATTTCTTTATCAAAAGAAATTAATTTATTTGTACGGGATAAAACTTTAAATGGATCCTCGTACAAATGAGAAAAGGTACGTTTAAAATGCTCTTTGAGAACAAATATGAAATCACAAGTAGAAATGTCAGACAAAAGATTTTTGATGAACATGAGGAAAAGGAGAAATAAAAGTCAAATTATTTAAATAAGTTCGTAATTTGTCAATAACATAAGAAATGTCAGGATTATTATATGACTTAATGAAATATTCGCCAGGTAATCGAAAAGTTTGACCAGAAATTAGTTCGGCCGAAGAACATTGAAAATCTTCTTTGGGTATCGTTCTAAAAGCTAATAATACAATGTAACGAGTTAGCGCTAGCAGTTAAAGTAGTTTTAAGAGTTTTGTGAAAACGTTCAATCATACCATTGCTTTGAAGGTGGTAAGTGGTTGTACGAATTCTATAAAAACCCAAAAACTTTGCAAGTTCGTTAAATAATTTCGATTCGAATTGAAAACCTTGGTCAGTTGTGACAGACAAAAGCACACCAAAACGGTAAACAAAGTTTTGAAATAATGTACGTGCCACAGTTTCTGCAGTAATATCTGGCAGAGAATATGCTTCTGTCCATCTGGTAAATCGTTCGATCACTGTTAGAATGTAAAAGCAACCCTTAGATGGGGGTAATGGCCCTACTAAATCAATATGTATGTGATCGAACCTGTTTTTAGGTACTTCAAAATTACCCAGTAGACTTTTAGTGTGACGTTTGACTTTAACAGTCTGACAGTTAACGCACGTTTTAGCCCATAAATTGCAGTCGGTATTAATTTTGGTGAGCTGTTCAGTTGACAGCATTATTATATTTTTAATTTTACCTATACATATACATCTTCCCATAAAGCCAACTTGGTTGGCCAAACGCTTGTCAGACTGTGTATGAAGTAGGTATTTTAATTTTTATAGAATCTTATCAAAGTTTTGCAACTCTCTTCGTGTTTCAACTTTATATTTATTTATCGAGTTATTCAATACAATGGTGTTCTTCTAGTTAATAATGCTAATAATCCAAATTTCAATATCACTGGACTTTTCATCTTTAACTAAACTTATTACAAAAAACGCAACGACCAACGGCTAGATATATAGGCAGGCATTTTAAAAGTTATGAAAAATTCAATGACTAACTTTTAAACTATTTTAGAAATATTCCGATGAAACTTTAACTTCAAAATTAAAGATTTTAAAGAATGTACTGAATTATGATGACATATTCTGTTAAAGTATTTGGACTATGGTATACTGCCCTCCTAAGCCAAAAAGACGTATCTCAAGGTTTCACTGTTTTGAGATATAGGCATGTTTTGAATTTTCGAAATCGCGTCAATATTTTGAAATATTTACTAATATATTTTTTTTGTAGTTGTACTAATGTAGAGGTTAATAGTGGTGTAGTTATGAATTTATATTAATTAGGTTACTAGTTTTTTTTTACAATGAGATACGTCTAATTGGCCTATTTTTTTAGATACGTCAAACTTTGTTAACACTTTAAAAATACTTAACGATTGAAATACGTTTATTTCGCAATGGAAATATATAGAAAATAGCTCCAGCTAGCCTAAGGTATAAAAATATGCATTTCGGCCAAAACTTGAGATACGTCTTTTTGGCTTAGGACGGCAGTATACATATATTACATTTTCATTTCAATTTCATATTTTTCCAATTCATTAAATTGACTGGCATTCAGTCAGATATCTATTTGCAGTTGAAAACTTTCGAGTCCTAGCTTTTCATTATTCTGTATCACTGCTCTTGTAGCAGACATGCTTTTTACTAATTTACTTGACAACAAATGAACCGTAATAAACACTGAATCAGAAACTTCAAAAGAATAATTTAGTTTCATTTCAGCAACATCAATCATATTTTATCATCCTAGATTAACATGTCACGTATGATCACGCAATATTTGTCCCTAGTAACCCGCTAATTAGTGTTGATGAAAATGAGCAGTGAAAAAAATCAATATGTTCATGAAAAGTGCCCCTTAATGCATGATATATTAATTTTAGATTAAATATTAGATATTAAATTTCTTCAGCTCAGTTGCCTTTAACAAAATTTGAACAGAAAGAGATTTAAAAGTGTATTGAAACTATCGATGTAAAGTTATAAAAAACTTCTTTTAAATCAAAAAACTCTGAAGAAAAAACTATGAAAAAACCAACTCTAGTGAATCTTGTCGATTTGTGAGACATTTATTGATCGGACTTATGTACCCAGATGTTTTAATTCCGATCAATATTTCCTTATTAGAAATTTTTGCAAATACAGGGTGGCCCACCGAAAATAAAATAGGCGTGGTTTCTGCTTGTATGATAATTTTTTTCGAGAAACGCTCAGATCCGTCGATTTTATTACCAATGGGGGTACTTTTACTGGGTATTGTTGATTACTCCATTTAAGCGGTGGTAGGACCAACCTCTAAAATTATAAAATCAGTTAGGCCCGTTAAACGATATTTTATACAGCGCATGGGCACTTTAATTATTTATTTACTTCTTTGCCGTCGGCCTACTTCTAAAATTGGCACAGGTGTACAAGCAAGTTCAATTATTAGTACATATTTTTTTTGAGTTCAATAGAAAAACAACTTTTGATATAATCTCATTTGATTATTTATGACCTCGAGACTGATCTTGAAACAAACAAATTATGTATATTTCTTCAGTAGAAATAAACTTTATAAACTACAAAACGAGTGCTTACACGAAATGTTTCTTGCTCCTCTTCCTGAGATAATAATTATTAAAAAATCGCTGCCTAAGGAATCACTACTTCCTCATCTAGACTTCCTATCCAAGTCCCTTACATCGAAAATACTATATTTGCACTCCACCACTTCAAGTATGTTCTTCGAGAAAACCTACTGCGCATCCATACTACTCGAGCTAACCCACTGTGCATCCAATTGATTCGAGGAAAGCCACTGCGCATCCATAATTCTCGAGGAAACCCACTGGGCATTCATACTACTACTCCATTTTACTCGAGGAAACCCACTGCACATCCATACTACTGGAAGCAACGTACTGCGTATCTATGGCAGTCGAAAAAAGCCACTGCGCATCCAAAATACTCGAGGAAACCTACTGTGCATCCACTGTACTTGAGGAAAGCCACTGCGCATCTATGGCACTCGAGGAAAGCCACTGCGCATTCAAAATACTCGAGGAGACCTACTGCGCGAGGTAACCCACTAATTATAGAATCAAGAAAATAACAGGAGATCTATAAACACCGTACAGGTTGCATGGTATTCTAATTACTTCCACTTCCAAAACGACAAAAAAATGTTTGAAAATTTTTATTGTTCAAATAAGCTTAGAATGTCATAAAACGTCGAGATTTTAAATTTGAGTGAAAAAAATTTTCTGTCTGTTAGTCAGTAACTTTTTTTTGTGCGCACGATTATTCTGGAACAGTTTAAGATATTGACTTGAAATTTGGTACACGTATGTACTTTAACGGGATCTGGAAGTAGATTATATTTTCATCTTATTCTGTCGAAGGGTTGGGGGGTAAAATAGGGTAAACAGGTAAATGAAGCAGTAAGAGTCCATAAAATTGGTATTTAGTGTATAAAAGAGAAGCTAAGGTTTCAAAAAATTTTTGACATTAGCCACCCCCATTGCCACCCCTACCCCTTATTAAAGGGGATGAAAAAAAAATGTGATTTAGTGTGTGTGTACAAGAACCAAAAGCATCAAAATATTTTTTTACTTCATCCACCCCCACTACTACCCCCCTATCACCACCCCCACCCCAGTGTGGGATATCGTTTTATGGGTTCTTAGGGTAGACGGTTTCAAATATTATATTATTAAAATTCTATAAACAATTATTTCCCCTTACAAAATGTTTTCGTTATGAGAGACGTGGATAGAAAATCTGGATGTGGAAGTAGTGATTCCTTAGGCAGCGGTTTTTGAAATCGTAGAAGCTAGACACACACACGAGATGACGCGTCTCTAATGCTATCTCCTCATCTATCCTTGAAACATTGCTGTCAATTTAGCAACCTCTTAAAATAATCTTAAAAGGCAGGCTCGTTGATATTCGTTTTTTCATAGGACTCGAATTACAATGCAACCTGTAAGGTGTTTTTAAATCTTAAAATTCCACACCTAGATTTTCTATCCAAGTTTCTCACAATGAAAAAGATTTTGATACCTATTTGCACTTCACTATGTGGAAATTATTGTTTATGGAACTTTAATAACATAATATTTGAAATCGTCTACCCCAAAAACCTATAAAACGATATGCCACATCGTTAGTGGGGGTATGGGTGGTGGTAGAGGTGTGGTAGTGGTGGTGGATGAAGTAGGTTTTTGTAAACATGCTAAATGACAATTTCATTTTTTTCACCACCTTTATTAATGAGGTGGGGGTAGTGATGAGGAGGGTGGCTAATGCCAAAGAATTTTTTGAGACATTAACTTCTTTTATATATATATACTAATTTTTTTTCATTATTGTACTTTCATTGGATGTGGAAGTAATACCTGCTGTAACAAAATGTGTTAATTTTCTATTATTTAGAGTCCTATGTATCAGAAATTTCTCATAAAAAAAAAAAAATTAAAATTCTGTATTTTTAATGACTCGAAAGGGTTTACCATGTACACCAAAACTAATTAAAATCTGAGGGTTTAATTTTTTTCGCTTAGTTGATTTGATATGGAATTACTCCTAGTACTTTAATGTTGACTCACTACCTATGTAGTTGTAGGCCTCTAAACAGGATGCGTTTTTTGTCCCGTCTAATGTGTTGTCGTAATATAAGCACAATAACCTGCAAGTTAATGCTAACGCATTATCAGGTGTCGCAGCCAAAGACCATGACTCTTCGTTTTATTTTTTCTCAGGCTATTCATGATGCCCCTCATGTGTACTCTTTTTCTGTGATTTTCACCCATTCTTTCTATGTGATGGTGGAAACATGCGCCAAGCACGTGTGTGTTTTTTATCTTTATATCGATGAATGCAAAACAAATTAAAGAGCTAACACCCTTTGAATTATAGCATGTCACTAGGGTTGTGTCAATATGAACAATTTCAGCAGTATACATGCAGCACCGAAAGTAAAAAAGCGATAGTGATCTCACAAGGAATGGTGTGGGTGCCTCCTTGTATAGACCAAGTTAATTTAAGGGTTTTAAAATACCTAAATTCCACAAGAATAATTCTATGAAAAAATTCAGTAGCAGTCACTTTTAATATTTTAAGCACCAACTTGTATAAAATTTGAACTATAGGCATATAGCCAAAAGACAAGAGAATACATGCACACGTTTCTCGGTCTAATAAATTTTGAGGCTGGACTCAAAAGAAAAACAAAATTAGTTATCCTCGTTTCATGACTCACGAGAAATATTTTAAATAATAATACTACATTGCTTCTTGGTAGAAGCAAGGAGTAACTTTTTCGATTACGTCAAAACTAGTATTTTTAGAGTGTTGTTCAATTTTGTCATGTCCCCATCTAGATATGCAACGCCAAATAGTTGCTTAGCTAGGATAAACTTTGTAGAACATGACGGGGGTATAAGCCTAGTAGGTACACACAAACCGTCTTTAGGCACGCGATTCCAAGTTTACGTTAAACAATAAAATGACTCATCTGCTTCGCCAATCATAGAAATGCGCGATTTGAGTAGACGCGCATTAAATAGCATGCTCAATTGCATTCTTAATAAAAAATATGGTAAATTACCAAAATAGTATTATTTTTCAGAAAATTAAAACAGAACTTTTTTAAATTACATTCAGTCTTTTACTAAAGTGCCTTCAACTAACGTTAAAATGTACTTTTCTGAAGGTAATGCAGTATTTGTTCTTTAAAGCAGACATAGATGTTTAGGTAATAAAGATATTTTAAGACACACCAGAACGTAAATCTCTTATGAAATTATAATATATACCACCTTACTTCATCTTGTTTCATTGCTATTTAATGTCCATGATTATCTTAAAATCAATTCTATGAGGCGTGATAATATTAAAGTTGTTTCTACTTAAACATTCTCACGGCACAACGAATCCTGACCCACTATCAAATAATGCCTATTATTTGGAACAGGCTCACCGCTGGAAAACTTGTGTCTATCATTAGACATAGGCTATAGCTTGCTCGCCTGGCAGTGTGTATGGAGATTGCTTTGAAGATTGCCGCGCAAACTCGTAAAAGTGAGTTAATCTGCTGGAATTCCAGCAATCTTCAAATTATACGGCTTCAGCAAGTTGAATCGTGAGTAGACCACTTAACTCCAAACTCAATAAAGAGTATGTGTTATTGAATGAGCAACAGGTTGAGCAACATTAGACTTTTCGGTTCTTCTATATTCTAGATTTGGCAGATTTTCTTTAATTTTAGTTAAAATTTACGTTTCATTTATTCGACATAGTAGAAATTATATTCCCTACAGGTAATGTTGTAAATTTTAAATTTCTTCGTTCTGTTTGAAAGATTAAGGAGTTTCAAAGATCTCCTCAAATCTACTTTTTACCTCTGACATCACATCACCTGCCCCAGTTGTCTGTTAAACGTACAACCTTATCTAAGCTCTTCCATATCAACTCCTTGGTAAAATTAGCCCAAAATTTTTTAGAGGCCTCTCCTCTGTGTATCAACTGGTTTTCCCTGAACCGCTGACCATTCCATATATATTCCCTCTCCGGTTGGTGTGACCAAAAAATAAAATAGGATGCAGTAGAATACAATGCTGCATTTTGTATTTTTTGGGAATCGAGGTATTGATGTGATACGCTGTCCAAAAATTGGCAAGTTGCAGTTCTGTATCTTTCGCAGAATTTCATAATCGGCATCGTCAACAAAAACTCAAAGGTATATCATCATGTTAACTACTTTACACTCGTGTTTGAACAGTTTTGATTTGGTCGGTGAACAATCAATATCTTTGTTTTGTTATAATTTACACTTGAACTTTACTCAGAGCTTTATTAATGACTATTAGAAGTATGAGTTTATTTAAACTCGAGATAGATAACTAACTAAATGGTATCATTTACATGTAATGTTTCCTTGCCTTCTCAATAGGTGAATTCAGTTCTTCAGTACTGCGTCCTTTAATAAAGCCACCTTACTCTGGGGATATTTGCCAAGATAGATGATACTGAAGTCTGGATTGATGAACATGCCATATTAATCTCAGTAATCTGTGATTTTCCCAGGGATATGACATTTCTTTTTTATGCATATTTAAATTCGCCAGTCATCGGTTCAGATTCCTGTCTCCCTTTTTTGGCATATTTCGTGAATTATTCTCATTTCGTCCTCATTAACTTGAATACCTCTGATACCAGATGTCTTGCTTGGTGTTTATCTCTTTTTTTGGGTGCATGCGCTTCCAATTTAAGCCCATAGCAAATTTAAATTAGGAAATTTTCTCGTTCACAAATCTCCTCTCATTAAGAGATAGATGATGCATCAGAAAATTAAGATTTGCCGGCACGGTAGCTCAGTCGGTTAAGGCGTATTGTGTGGCGAATATGCTGGTCCACTGCCAATCGCGTTCTGGGTTCGAGTCCCGACTCCGATACTGACAATACTCGGTGGATATGGATGTATGTCTGCGTTTCTCCAAATGTGTAACCCCCTTCCGGACATCCTTGGCTTTGGATTTGGGAGTTGTCTAATATATGTAGTGTGTTTATATGATTTATGTTTATGCCATGTTGTTTTTGTGATGGTCGAGAATTATTAGGGACATTAAAAGTATTTGAATTTTTTCTTAATATCCATCCAATTCTATTCCTAATTACTAATATGTCTAAGAGTTATAGTTGTGGTAGTGTTTTCGAAATAATGATGATATATATCATTATTTATTATATCTAGATAATAAAAATCGAAACTCCAACTATATTTAGTAAATATTCAGTAAATTCAATGGGTCCCCTGATTAAAAATTAGAAATTTTAAATAGGTTTCCCGCATAATAATTTGAAACTTTATTCGATTAATTTCCTATGGGAATTTTTTGAAGTATCGTGGTTAATCACAGAGAGATAAACGGATAGATAAACAAAAATAGACGAAAGGACAGATAGGCATAAGAACGGCTAGAGGGAGATACGAACATACGGACAGTCATCGGTTGTAAAATTATTACATTTAGAATCTAGTAGGTACACAAAATATTACCAAATCTTGCAACTAAAATTCTATACGAATGAGAAGACGAAACAGATAGATAATACAAAATTTACAAAACAGACTTTTGCGTACAATGATTTTCAAATATAAAAGTATTAAATCATATAAAATTGTAGAAGTACATTACCTCATCTACTAGGATATGCTCTACAAGCAACGTATTAGGAAATATAAATATACATCACCCCACATGACTTTTTCAATCACTTTAAGATATACGCTTAAAATTTCAGGGAACTTCAATATAACTAAATCTCCTGGTTACATACAGATGTTATGACTTGTATAACGTTTTTTCCATTTCATAAAATAAAATAGATTATTCATTCGTTTAACACTCTGATTATGTTTTCTTTTTTAGACGTTTTTATTTGATAGCTAATAAAACCTATTTTAGGCTTTCGATATATTTCATTTCGTGTTCTAAAGTTTCGGAGAATAAATATATTCAGCTATTAAATTTTAACAATTTACTAAAATATTTAGTGTAGTCGCTATACTTTGAATTTTAAAAGATGAGAAATATCACATACAATCTTTTCGCAATGTCAAACTCGTTCCTTACGAGGTTCCTTCCCTGGTCACTCAGCTCACCAAAGTAAAACACGAAACTTACCAAATTCAGTAAAAAACAAAACACAACAAAAGGCCTACTTCACATTAATTTCTGGGAAACATGTATAAAATATAAAAGCGTACTTTCATGTAAATGGATGCATAAAAAATATCAGAAGGAGTTGGCGCCACAGTAGTTACATCTGATCAGAGTCTGTATTTTTAACCCTCGACCCACAAAAGAGGCGTATGTATGTATGTATGTTTGTTGGTCTGTCTGTCTGTGGTTTCATATCTCTTCAACGGGTGATCAGATTTTCCTCTTTTATTTGAAAGAGTATTTTGTCGAGAAGGTTATAGGCCATATTAGATTTTGATGTTTGGTCACCATCTTGAATTCGCCATGTTGAACTTCTCTAGAAATTGACCGATTGAAGTACAATTGAAAATGTACAGACAATTATGGTAGCCGAACATGATTTAGGCCTCATTTTGTTCGGTCATATGAAACTGGTACGATTAGATACATTAATCGGGGGTTTTTTAAAAATTTTCAATGTTACTTGTAAACTGTGCAGCACCTCTTATATCGGGGAGCTCTGTTCATCTTGGCAGAGTAAGAAATCTATGAAGAACACTAATTCTGACAGATTATTTAAATGCAATAAATTGCTTGAAACATTTGTATATTTCTAATGAAAGTCAAAGAAACCATCTATGAAATGCAACAACGTGGTAAGGAGATAACCTTTTTATGAATTCCATATTAATATAAGAATATAATTAAACAAAAATAAAATATAACGAAGCAGCCGACTATCACCCAAAAATCGCAATAATCGACGACAGTGCTACTGAAATGTAACTCTCATACACAGATTTCAATTTTTTTCTGAAAAGTCAATAATAAACGGAAGTGTACATAGTTAAAACCTAAATCAAAACTAACATAAATTAAGCCATTTGTAACGTCCTGGAAAAACATAAATAACCGCCACCACCAAATAATCATATCCCGTCTCCTTAAACACCAAAGCAACACATAGACACCTACTAAAGATAGAACCAGTAAGTAAGTGCCCTGTATATGATGTAAACATGACTGTCCGTTCGATATTTCCTAGTGGAGTATCCCAAATTTACAATGGAATGACAAAGACACAAATTAAAAGAAGGCCTCAAGCGTGCATTAGGGGAAGACTACAACGTAAATAATATATTGCATACCTCTCCGGGATTAATATTTTAAATAATATATGATGCGGTAATAACACAGGCCCACAAAAAAAAAGTTGTCTGCGCCGGGGCACTGACCATACCTATCCCTTGTATTTTGACCCACTGAACACGAATATGACCTTAGTTTTTCCCCTATACGTCAGGTTTTTTTTTTTAACAGCAAGTAGATATATAAATATTACGATTCAACAGACTTTCTTTGCTGTTAAAAAAAAAACCGGACGTGTAGGGGAAAAACTGAGGTCAGATTCGTGTTCAGTGGCTCAAAATACAAGGGATAGGTGTGGTCAGTACCCCCGCGCAGACCACTTTTTTTTGTTGCCACTGTGCCACACTCAGTGTGGCACAATCCCAAAAAAAAGTCATCTGCGCGGGGGTACTGACCACACCTATTCCTTGTATTTTGAGCCGCTGAACACGAATCTGATCTTAGTTTTTCCCCAGCACGTCAGGTTTTTCTTTTAATAGCATATAAATATTAGACATTTTTGCTTTAAAAAAAAACCTGACGTATAGGGGAAAAACTAAGGTCATATTCGTGTTCAGCGGGTCAAAATACAAGGGATAGGTATGGTCAATACCCCGGCGCAGACAACTTTTTTTTTGTGGGCCTGTGTAATGTATAAGTAAATATGTGTGATATATCTATCTTTATTACTGTGATTGTATTATAATTATTTACTTTACTGTTACGTAATACTTTAATGTACCGTAGTTAATAACTTTCATGATTTATGCTAAATAAATAAAAAGAGAGAAAAAATAAATTATGCTGTAGCACCGTGAAAGGGGGAGGGTCAATAAGGCCGGTTTTCGGCTCCCCTCAAATTTGGCAAAAAGAAAAAGAAAATGTTTTTTAACAGTCCATGGTCAATTTAGAGTCGATTCGACCACAAACGGAACCAACCCCACCCCCCTCTTAAGGTCATTTCAAGGTCAAATTATGAAAAAGCCGTGAAATAAACTCGCCTTTTCGGAATGAGTAGGCTTATTCTGGGACTTCGATTTAAAATATATGTGGGTTTTTTGGGTCGCTGATTCCGGATCCGAGGTCAGTTTGTCTACAGTGTGTCCCAGGATAGATGTAACAAGAAGTGTAATGAACCAAAAATTTTGGAATTTTGGAATGGTATTTGGGGATTGAGTCCTGCTTGTTGTAAAACTAAAGTATACCAAAAATGACTTGATTTGGCGTTCTACAGGGTGTTTATAAGGAAAGTTGTAAAAATCACAACTAATAAAGTACCTTTATTTTTCAAAATATGAAAAAATTCCATTAAAGTTATTTAGAATGCAATCTTATACCTCTATACCTTTCAGGAATATAAAATTATTTTTTTGAAACTAAAAGTAAAAATGGGAAGTTTCAAAAAAATAATTTTATATTCCTGAAAGGTATAGATGTATAAAATTGCATTCTAAATAACTTTTCTTAGTGGAATTTTTTCATATTTTGAAAAATAAAGGTACTTTATTAGTGGTGATTTTTACAACTTTGCTTACAAACACCCTGTAGAACACCAAATCAAGTCATTTTTGGTATACTTTAGTTTTACAACAAGCAGGACTCAATCCCCAAATACCATTCCAAAATTCCA
This sequence comes from Rutpela maculata, assembly GCA_936432065.2. Lineage (NCBI taxonomy): Eukaryota > Metazoa > Arthropoda > Insecta > Coleoptera > Cerambycidae > Rutpela > Rutpela maculata. The sequence continues at coordinate 132,307,913 of OW386287.2, read as the reverse complement.
AAATTTTTGGTCCATTACACCTCTTGTTACATCTATCCTGGGACACACTGTAGACAAACTGACCTCGGATCCGGAATCAGCGACCCAAAAAACCTACATATATATTAAATCGTAGTCCCAGAATAAGCCTACTCATTCCGAAAAGACGAGTTTATTTCACGGCTTTTTCATAATTTGACTTTGAAATGACCCTAAGTGAGGGGTGGGGTTGGTTCCGTTTGTGGTCAAATCTACTCTAAATTGACCCCCTAGACTGTTAAAAATTTTTTTTTTTTTCTTTTTGCCAAATTTGAGGGGGGGCGAAAACCGGCCTTATTGACCCTCCCCCTTTATAAATACTACAGTCAATTACTAATGTCAGTTATTCATTTTGACAAATTAATAAACGAGAATCATGTGTACAAAATGGGGATAATATGTTTGTAATTACCGTACCTCCTCCCAAGGATACGATAACATCTGTCGAAACTGTTCAAATTTCAAATGTGTAAAATGGTAACGTGTAGAATAAAATCATATCAATCAAATAGGGTAATTACCAGAGGCGTGTGAATTCTCACGTTTCACAAACTATTATAATTTAAGAGCGAAATGTTTTTGATTAAACACACAAACATACGAAGGTGTACAAGATATCGAAACTGCAACATATGGTGTGTCTCTTAGGTTCGAACGAACTTCAAATAGGCTATTAATGTAAAATGTTATTAAAATATTCTTTATAAGATTATAACACAACGAATTTAAGTTATACTGTGCTATTGTGCACTGCGGATATTTATTAAACAGAATACCTTCTGTTAGACTTAAATTTGTATTTCTTTGGAACATGTGTAAAATGGGATGGTAGAATATTCATTATTGAAGTTGTGACTTAATCATCTATATAAACTACGTTTTATTTAAATTTTTGAGATAAATGTTACTAAGGTTCTTGATTGACCACGTAAAAATACGAAAATGTACAGTAAATTGAAATTGTAATACAGTGTGTGTTTCAGATTTGAACAACCTTTAGGTATAGTAACAATATATCAATTTTTACTTCAAGACGATTATGTTCAATAAGATTATCATGAATTTAATGAAAGTTACAGTCGGGCTTTGCAGACCGCGAATACCTATTTGAACAATAAAAACAAAAAAGATATTGACTGTGTACTTAATTTCAGTAGCATCACGTAAAAGTAAACTACCATACCGAGTAAAATGTTAATCAAGTAAGTATCCACAGTTGGACACATACGACATCAACCGGTATTCGTTGCAAGTCCTCTCTCTTCCCAAACTATACTATAATAATTCCATTCCATAATAGTATATTATGCAACGACCATAATGATGGCTATTAAGAGACGAGCTTGAGAATTATGATGAATGATAGTGTCTTAATAGCCATTAAATGTGAGTTGCATACACTATTTTTTCTACGACCAGTCATAATAAAATAGAAAATTAACACTTTATTTCTGAAATTTATTAATTATAGAATACAATTTAGGAATTGTTATGAAAACTAAACTCAGGGAATATTATGGATTACTATTTCAATTTCCAGTATTTATTTAAATGCATTAAAAGTACACAGTATTCTGGCCATTATATATCTATACTTTCTGGCTCTACGATATGTGGAGTCAATTCTATAATAAAGTCTTGAAATGTTTACCGATTAAAGGCTCCTTCAGACAGATGCGAGATGCGAATTTTTCGTACAAAATTTGAGTAATTAGTATATTATGCAACGACCATTTAATGATGGCTCTTAAGAGACGAGTATGAGAATTATGAAATGAGCCGTAGGCGAATGTCGTGATGAATGCAAGTGACTTAATGGCCATTAAATGTGAGTTCGACACGCTATTTTTTCTACGATTATTCATAATAAAATAGAAAATTAACACTTTATTTCTGAAATTTATTAATTCTAGATTACAAATTAGGAAATATTATGAAATTTGCCCGCCGACCACTAATTGGGTGTCATAGGTTTACTCCCAAAATGTGGGAATTGTTAATTTGGGGCAGTAAAGCACAGAAATTACCATGCCAGCCCTTTTTTTGGGGCAATGGCGTACGGCAGGCCCCCAAAGGTGTAAGAAATATGACTTGTAAAAGTAAAAAAAAAAGCACAAATAAGTCATAGGTTTACGCATGGGCGTTGGAGGGATTTTTTAAGTTACCCCCAAAATCATGAATTCAGACTCCTATAATTTTGGGCGGTACAAGGAAGTACTACGCTCGCCCAAATTTGAAAAAAAAAGTCAAATAAAAAAAATGATAAGTTTATGAATGGCAATCGGGAACCTGGTAAGTATGAACCTCCTGAGTACGAAAAGACATTCGCCATCTTTGAAAAGTGGTGCTAACGTCTTGCCTTTTACGATAATCGACGGCGTATCGGCTGCTCCTACCGCATGTACTAGTTACCCTCGTGATTCGAAGTGTACCACAAATTTACGACCGGCAATCATAAACTTGGTAAGTATGAACCCCCTGAGTGTGAAAATATATTCGCCATCTTTGAAAAGTGGTGCGAAGGTCTTTCCTTTCACGATAATTGACAGCGTATCGGCTCTTTCTACCGCATGTACTAGTTACCCTTGTAATACGTCGAGAATCATAAATTTACGACTGGCTATCAGAAACTTGGTAATTATGTGTTGTGCACATGTCATTTACAAGTTTTTAATATCTGTTAATTTAACAATTAACTTAGTGAGTTACTATGTATGTCGATTTTATTTATGAATCTATTTTGTTTATTGTTGCACTTAGATTTTAACTGGATAATACGTAAATATTTTTAAATGGTACTTTAAGTGCCGATGACTTTTCTTATACCTTTGTACATTGGTCTCTTGAAATAAACAATTTTTTTTTTCGCGCACGCGATTCTGGACAGTTCTCTCGTGTCTCCGACATTCTCACGAGAGAAGCGCCAGCGAATTATTCACAGCCACTCCCCGCATCCCGCAGGGTCAGTGACTGTAAATTCCAGACTCATGTGCCCTAAGCAAACGGAGGGACCCCAGGATAACTGCCTTCTGCATTTGGCCTGCCAACCATTCGGCTGACTTTTGGCAAGCTGGTATGACCTTTAATTTCGAGAGCAGCGTAGGCCTTATTCCACCGAGTACACCGATTATCAGGACGACCATCTTGACCGAGTAGTCTGGGTATAGAGCTCGGAGCTCATACCGGAGATCTCGGTATTTAGCCCGTTTTTCCCCCTCCCCGTTTGTTTCGGCAGGTGCCGAGAATTCCATGACATACATCACCTTGGTTTGATGGTCGAGGAGTACTATGTCAGGCTTGTTTGCTTGTATCTGCCTGATCGTCGGAAACGAGTAGTTCCAATATATTCGGCACTTCTCGTTCTCGACAACGGACTCGATCTCTCCGGGGACGTAAGGCAGCACTGGTGTTTGGTCTACGTCGTACGAGTGCCGAAGATGGTAGTACAGCACTCGTAGAGCCGCGTTATGCCTATGGATGTAGGCCGAAGTCGCATATACCGGACATGCAGATAGTAAGTGCATGAGCGACTCCGGCGCCTGACGGCAGATTCTACAGGTAACGTCAGGGACCTCCACACCCATAACGCGACTGCGGTAGACCAAGGTGTTAATAACACCATCTTGGCAGGCCACAATGAATCCCTGTCTTCGACTTTAGCCCTGCCGACCGTAAGAAAGCGAAGGTCAGCTTTGTCGATAAAAACAGTGTCTCTTTGTTGTTATAGAATACACCATGCATGGGCTTATTGACGTGCTGCCTGAACAGATTTCTCTGCTCGGCAATTTGGGCTGTCAGGCGATTTGGCGTAAGCTCAGTTACTGATTCTAGCTCAGCATCTCGCCGGCTTCCTCGCTTGAAGTCGAATATGAGACCGAGATCATCTGCGGCCTTACGTGCTGCCTTAAATTATTATTATTATTATTATTATTATTATTATTATTATTATTATTATTATTATTATTATTATTATTATTATTATTATTATGAAGCTCCTGAGAGTGAAAAATACATTCGCCATCTTTAAAAAGTGACGCGAAAGTCTTGTCTTTCACTATAACTGATGGGGTATTATCGCATATTGGTTACCCGTGTAATTCGATGAATATTATAAATTTACGACTGGCAATCACATACTTGGTAAGTATGAACCTCTCCATTGCGCCATCTTTGACAAGTGGTACAAGGGCCAGCTAGAGGGGGGTTGAAACGTCTAAGCGCCTGGTTTTACTATAATTATTTATTTTCATTCTAATAAAATTTGTTTTTTTCTGATTAGTTTATCTTTTAGTTTTAATTATTCTCTCTTTAGTCACCCTCTCGTACATGTGACACACACACACACACACACACAAACATGTACGAGCGCACACAAGTTTCTGATTGAATTACACGGATAACCAGTAAATGCGGTAGGAAGCTACTACACGGCGTCAATTATCGTGAAAGACAAGATCTTCGCATCACTTTTCAAAGATGGCGAATATATTTTTGCTCTCAGGAGGTTCATAATTACCAAGTTTCTGATAGCCAGTCGTAAATTTATGATACTCATCGAATTATAAAGGTAACTAGTACATGCGGTAGAAAGAGCCGATACGCCGTCAATTATCGTGAAAGGCAAGAACTTCGCACCACTTTTCATAGATGGCTAATATATTTTCGCACTCAGAGGTTCATACTTACCAAGTTTATGATTTCCAGTCGTAAATTTGTGATACTCATCGAATCACAAGGGTAAGTAGTACATGCGGTTGGAACAGTCGATACGCCGTCAATTATCGTGAAAGGCAAGACGTTCGCACCACTTCTCAAAGATGGCGAATGTCTTTTCGCACTCAGGAGGTTCATACTTACCATGTTCCTGATTGCCATTCATAAACTTATCATTTTTTTTATCTGACTTTTCTTTCAAATTTTGGCGAGCGTAGCACTTCCTTGTACCACCCAAAATGAAGGGGAATCTGGATTCATGATTTTTGGGGGTAAATTAAGAAATCCCTCCAACCCCCATGCGTAAACCTATGACTTATTTGTGACTTTCTTTTTACTTTTACAAGTCATATTTCTTACACCTTTCGAGGCCTGCCTTACGTCCCTGACCCCCAAAAAAGGAATGGCATGGTCATTTCTGTGCTCTACTGCCCCAATTTAATAACAATTCCCACATTTTGGGAGTAAACCTATGACACCGTTCCTGGTCCATTAGGGAATATTATGAATTTTTATTTTAATTTCACTTTCACTATCACACATGTTCGCTGATTTTAATACAAGAAGCGCAAAGTTTGAAAATTTGCTTGGGTAAACAGTAAGTATGACTTGTCAAAGTTAATAAATTTTAGAACTGTAGGATGTTCAGGATCTTCAGTTGATATTGACAGAATATTGCTGTGTGTCGCATTTCTATTGGTTATAAACTTGTATCTTAATGGAAAATTTCTTAATGCATCTTAATGAACCTCATTAAAGTACAGGTAGGGAATATCTAATAAACGAATTATGGGAGTAGAAAAATTACTATAAAGCTTTAACTTATTAGATAAGTAAGAAATTACATACTGTACCCTATAGTAATATTCTGAGGTAGGCTTTTATCTAAATTATACCCCGCATAAAAAATATTAAATTACTTGTCTACTCCATGAAATAACTAATACTGTTTTCTATTCCAGGTAAGTTGTTCCATGCCCCAGAAGCTATGTAGGTATGTAAATTGATTTTTAATTTCAAAAGTTGACCTTAGAAATTATAATACACCTAAAGTAAATGTTCGTGTCTGCTTACAAGAACGATAATTTTCTATTGTTATACACGCACTGTCAGATCAAATAATAAATGTGTATTATAAAGTACCTACTTTTGCTATCTCTAACAGAAAACTTGCTATGATAATATTTCTTCTTACATGCAAACTTTGCTAAGTTTCACGTTGCGATATATTTTATTTACAAGATTTTCGCGGTAATTTATAGAAAATTATTCTGTAATTAATTTAGAAACAATAAATGGCTGTTTACTTTATTTATTTTTAGGTAGAACCTGGACTCCTGTAATAAAACTTAACAATTCTTGAATAAATATTACTCTAGAAAAGTTTTTTTGTTACATTTTATATTAGTTATTTGGTGAAAAGTGGATGATAGTAGTAATTTATTTATTCATTTATTTGTTCAAACATATATACAGAAAATAAATTCCCAATTGCAAATATTTCTTTAAAATATGCGTGAGTGGTACCTACTCGAAATTGTAATTATATATTTTACGCACGAGAGTTTGCTAAACTGTAAGTGTAGCTAAAATTATAACTATAACTAAAACTGTAACTATAACTACAACTATGACTATAACTATAATTATAATCATTGGTGATAGATTACAAGTTAGTAATTAGGCAACAAGTAATAAAAATACGAAGAAATCTGAGAAATCCAAGTAGTATTAAAGAAATCATTTGTGAATTTGAATAATATTAGACATTGCATAATCTGTTTTCCAATTTATTTAAAAATGATGGGAAAGAGTGACCAAATATGTCACATTTCTAAAAACTGTTGTAGTTACTCAGTGAAAGTATAAGAAAACTGATTTCATAATTTTTCTTCGCCGTCGAAAAATAACATAATTTATACTACCTTATTTTAATATTAGGAACACCAATGCAAATTTTCTACCAATGGGATTGAATCGTAAGCTAAGATATTAATTGTTTTATGCAGATAAACAATGCTAAAATATATTCGTCTATTATTCGTTAGGTCATTAGGTTAGTTTTACATAAGTTTTACGAAGGAGGCCCCCAGGCGTAAGCTCTAAAGTACATCCGAATCAGTAGTAAACATGTCAAATTCAAAATTATTAATTTTCACAAACTGTTTTCTGTTTGGCAAGTATAAGAAAACGAACTGCACTAAATTATTGGAAAACGAAAAATTGTTTTAACTTGGCAAAATCGGTGTAGATAACATCCACTTGATGATTATTCGCTGTATCATTTGTTGTAAAATCAACGAAATTCGTTAAATTACCACATGTCGACCGATTTTTTATCAATTCGGATTGAAACCTGCATAATCTACAGGGTGTCCTGAAAGCAGAGGGACCCAGCTTAACTGTAACTTTCTGAGGTTAAATGGTTGCGGTTAAATCAAACATACCTTAATCCAAAATTGTTTCTTAGGGTCATAGGGCCTTAAAAATTTTTCTTTTTATTTTATAATGGTTATATTTCGGAAAACAAATGACTAATCGAGCTAAAAATTGGTACATTTATAATTTTGGGGAGTTCTAATATTATGAGAGTATAACTATTTCTGCATATCATACGCTGTCTTCATATTTTTTTGACATATTTTTTATCGTAACTTTTTTTTATTACCATTTTGGGTTCGTATGACTTAATATTATGAAAAACTAATATATGTATATAAACTAATATGAAGAAAATAAGTTCTCTTGTTTCATGTCGATAAAATGCACCGTTTTCAACACAATCGCACTTAAGTATTTTAGCGGATGCTCATGAAACATGATATTCCATACAGTTTAGCGTTTATCAAATTGATATTATTGAACCCGTTTAGTGACTGAACCAAACTTACCTTAGTCCAAAAATGCTTCCTTATGAGGTAATACGTTTTTAACCTTCGTCTTCCCACGTCACAAAAATTACGTAGATTCCCACGTGGGGTATATTTGTACCCCATAATAAAAATGACACTTCTGATAATTAAACATGTTTTTAATCATACTAAAAAGTAATAATAGATAAAATAAACAGAGTATAGCTACCAAAAAAATTTATTTTCAATTAAAAAATATTAAAAAAAAAATTAACTTAATCTTCTTTGCATCGATAACACTTTACTTCCTTTACATGGTGCTCTACACATACGAAGTTTTGACACTCCATGCATATTTGCCTAGATTAGCGGTCTTTATTTCGTGTACATATATAACAACGTCCACTTGCAAGTCCTTCTCTTGGTGATTCAACTGGGGCCGATGCCAAGTCTGGAACAACATCCCGTATATACTGCTATAGTGTGTTGCTCAAGCGTCTTCGTTCATTATATCTCCGTATAATGTTTTCTTTTACCAAAGCTTCTCCTAACTGAAGTAAAAAATACCGTCGGCCGTCCTGAATTTCAGGCTTTTTTGGGTACTTGGTGCCCTATAAAATGTAAGCGTTTAGGGACGCAATATCTAATAATTGGCCAAAAATTGCCATTGGCCAGCGATTGCATATTCTGCGAGCAGAGTATTGCTTTACCATTTTATTATAGTAGCCGCAGACTCCCAGCGTGGGGTACAAATAATGTACCCCACGCTATCCAAAAATTTCGCCGCACATTCCCACGTGGGGTACAAATGTACCCCATGCTATTCAAAAATTATTATTTCTAAAAAATTAAAAGAAAAATCTTGTTTGGCGAGCCGTAATTACTTGCAAAGCCCTTATTGACACAAAATAAAATTAGTCACAAAAAATATGCACTTTTTATTAAAATATGCAAGAAAGAATGGTTTCTGGCGTACATTTGTACCCCACCTGCGAAGACGAAGGTTAAATGAAAAAAAATGTTTTGTTTTAGGTGTATTTCAGAAACAGATTCACAAAACTATTTAAATCAAATCCTGTATTTTTTTATCATTATTGTTACACTTGCAATTTAAATAAGGTTCTCAGAATGTCCACTATTTTCTTCAATATATTTTTGACACCGTTTTGCAAAATTTTGTTTAACACGAAAAAATGATTCATTCACACGAACACACAAAAAAAGTAAATTTTCTGAGATTTCACATATACACTCCCATGTATTTTTGACCGTTCATCACGACCCGATGTCAGTTTTATAAAATTAGATCGGGATTTTTTGTTAACTACGAAAAACAGGTGAAAACAGGCTAGAATAGGAAAAAGATTTTAAATAAGTAGACCATGTATTCGATGTATTTTTGACTGCTGAACATGATCCCGATGTCAGTTTTGCTCCATCAGGTCAGTATGTCTTGTTAACCACGAAAAACAGGTTAAAACAGGCTAGAATATGGCTTAAAACATAAATTAAAGATTTTAAATAAGTAGACCATGTATTCGATGTATTTTTGACCCCTGAACACGATCCCGATGTCAGTTTTGCTCCATCAGGTCAGGATTTTTGTTAACCTTGAAAAACAGGTTAAAACAGGCCAGAAGAGAGTTTAAAATATAAATTAAATATTTTAAATAAGTAGACCATGTATTCGATGTATTTTTGACCGCTGAACATCTCGATGTTAGTTGCAACCAAGCAGGAAAATGTTTTCAGTATTTGGGAACACAATTTCCACAAATAAGCAAAGCACAATTGAAGGAAGGCATTTTTAATGGTCCACAAACAAGGAAAATGTTAAGAGAAAAGAAATTCATAATTACAGTTTTAGATACGAAAAAGGGAGTTTGGCAGAGCTTTAAAGAAGTTGTTGATAAATTTTTAGGAAACAATAAGAGCGAAGACTACAAAGAAATAGTCTAATGAATTTGAAACTGCATTTCCTGCATTCTCATATAGACCAGTTTCCAGAAAATTTAGGTGGTTATAGTGAAGAGCAAGGCATAAATGAAATGGAGCATAAATATCAAGGTCGATGGGATGTTAATATGATGGCAGGCTACTGTTGGACATTGAAAAGGGATGTGAAAACGAAAGGAGTAAGATGAAAAAGCTATACCACTGCGCAGATTGAAACTGACATCGGTATCGTGTTCAGCGGTCAAAAGTACATTGAATACATGGTCTAATTATTTAAAATCTTTAATTTATATTCTAAATCCTATTCTGGCCTGTTTTCACCTGTTTTTCGTGGCTAACAAAAAATCCCGACCTAATTTTGTAAAACTAACATCGGGAACGTGTTCAACGGTCAAAAATACATGGGAGTATATATGTGAAACCTCAAAAAATGTACCTTTTTTTGTGTGCCTGTGTTACTTATTATTTCTAATTTTATTTCCTTCCTCTCTGATATTTCGTCACAGTTCGTCTCTAGTGTGACTGGAGTGTTGACATTCATTGGATCTCATATTTCCGTTTATTAAAAACTCTAGTGGATTAAGGTATGGCCTTCATGGTGGCCATAAATGATCAGATCCGCGTCCAATCCACCGTAACGGAAAATAGTTATTTGAATAATTTCGCATATTTCATTTGAAATGAACAGGGCAGCCATCGCGCATAAACAATAGATTCCTCAGCAGATTTAAAGGTTGGCAAGACGTTTTCCAAAAAAATTAAATACGACTCGCCATTTAAACGAATTTGTAAGGTCCTAATAAGTAATCACCAATCATACCGCACTATACGTTAATAGAAAATTCGCGTTGAAAATTTGTGGCTCTTGTTATATGTGGATTTTCTTTACTCCATATATGTGAATTCCATGTATTAATGATGCCACGGCTAGTAAAAGTTGCCTCATCAGTGAAAAGCACACGGCCAAATAATGTTGAGTCATTGTTTTGTTTGTTACTTATCCACCAGCAAAAATTTAATCTAAGTAGTAAATCATTTGGTAGCCATCTGTACTTTTGTATGGTGGTACGAATAGAGTAACTGAGTCCGAACAATATTATGAACGCTTCTCCAGGGTACACCAGTAGCTGCAGATAAACGCCGTGCACTAATCTCAGGATTTTCTGTACTCGCTCTAAAATATCATCTTCCTCTTCAATGGTTCGAGCAGTTGATCGTCCTGCGCGGTGCTTCACTCGAAAACTCCCATATTCTTTTTGTCGTTGAAATAGAATTTGAAACAGTTTTCTGTTAGGCTAGCGACGATTTTGATACAGTTCACTGTACCTTCTCGATGCAGCTCTTCCATTAAATTGCATTTGACAGTAAGCTGCAATATCATATCCTCACTTCTTTGAGTTTGAAAATAAGTTGTGTCTTAGCGTCTTCTCAGGATGTGACAAAATGCCAAAGAAAGTATTATGTAGTAGAAAAACAAAATCGCAAATATAGTACAACAATTATCACTAAACTGGTTCAATAATGTCAATTTGACAAACGATAACTTGATAGAATAAAATGTTGCATGATAGTTATTAGCATGAGCTAAAATACTTAAGTGCGATTGTATTGGAAACGGCGCATTTTATCGACATAAAACATTTTCGTCAAGTCAGTAACAACAAAGTTTCTCATATGGTGCAGATTATTTGGCGGACACTGTATATACTAATCATAATGAACGACACTAATGTATTTATTGAAAAAAGTTTATTAAAAAAGAAAGTATATTTATAAACGCCCTAAAACGATGCTAAACACACGGGCTTATGCAATACTTCAAAGTTGCATTTTCAAAATAGCATATGTATAAGGTCAAAAAGTAAGTCTATGTAGACCGTAGAAATAAACGTACTTTAAAAGTATAAACTGAAAATAATAGTGGCGTGCAAGAATAATAGGTCACAAAAACTCAGTCGCTAATTATATAATAGGCTCTGATAGAGCAAGTCGTAAGCAAGATAATATATAATATTTGCTTTGACATAATTACACCCTTCTCAGTGAGCTACTGAAAATTTTATGAGACCGAAATGTATATGTCTGCCAACTATTATTTATTGCCAATCTTCAACCAATCTGAGGCATATCCTTGTGTTCTCTTGTCACATGTCAGCTATCGATACACCACTGACACCAGCACCAAAGGAGTGCCTGTCACTAATTAATTAAATGGTTATAGAGCGTTCATAATTTAAACGTAGGGTTGGAGTCAAGAGAGTTCATACAAAATTAAAACAACAACTCATGGTGGTAAAGTTTGCTTTATTATTATGCTTGTGTGGTGCAATGTACTCACTCCTGTTCTACGAAAATACCTCTTTAATTAATATTGATGGATTTATTTAATGAAGTAGTTAATTACACAATACGGATAAGGACTTAGATAAGGTGAAAAATCCGCAGAAAATGTTGAGATGAAGTTGTGAAAAATGTATTAATCAAATATTAGAAAAATCGAACTAGAAGTATTTTAGAGTTAATTGGTGAAAAGTATAAATCGTAAAAAAGTACATATTTCAATTTGTTTTGAAATTAATTATTACGGTTTATAAAATATATAAAATTGAAATGTTACCGATTTTCATTTTTTAAGTGACAATTTGGAATATAATTTTTACTAATAAATAACCACCAACCAGTTCACCAAATGAAATCAAATGTATATGGATAAAATAAAAAATTTAACATATTAGATAGAGCCTGATTTCTTAAAATTGGGGTTAACTATTCATGAGCTTTCAGTTGCTTAAAATAAATGAAATTAAATAAACTTATTGGAGACAATAGTTTAAATTCGATATCTTGTTTGATTAGTTATGAAGGCAATGGTGTTTGTGCGGATTCTGAATATATTCAAAAACTTTTTATTATTTCTTTCCATTATTACATTAAAAAATACATTAGCAAAAATCTATATTTGCCAACTCATAAATGATGTTTTGAACCACGAATAGGACGTCTTCATGAACCTTTCTAAAACCCTCGTTGATTCTTTTGGTCTTGTTATAGTTATCAAGGACAAGAGTTACTGCGCAATCATCTAGTAGTTTAGACAATATTCTCACAAATTTAGAAAATAATGATTTTGAGGCTGATGTAATTGAACCATGTCTTTCAGATCATTTAGGCCAATATATCACTGTTAAAGCTACTACTAATTCTCCTAGAGTAGTGTTTTTAGAAGTCGTATCACAAATAGTGGTATTAACAAATTACTTGCTTCCCTTTCTGATCTCCACTGGAACATTTTTTCCAATAGTAACTAGAGTATAGACTTTTTTCTTTGTCGAATTTTCTAGTTGACAAATATAAATATCCCTGGTGCATCAAGTATTTTCCACTTAAAAATATACCAATACTAGGAAACCACCAGTAAATTGGTTTAATAATTCCGTACGTTAAATGCGTGATACATTATTCAGTGTCAAGACAATTTGCAATGTAACTAAAGATCCAATTTGTTTTCAGATTTACAAAGAATTACTTAAAAGTTATAAACACGAAGTAAATTAAATTATATGTTTTTTGGGTCGCTGATTACGAATATAATATATATTTTGACCAACATTGGACATATTTCGAGATAATGTCCTTTTATGGTTATTTTTTGTCGTTTTTATCAAATTATTTCAAATATAACATATCTTTATTTCCAAATTCGACGGATTTATAGATTTTGTGGGTCGCTGCTTACTAATACAATATACATTTTGTCCTAATAATTTCCTTGGATTTTGTATTAAAGATATGTTCTATTTGAAATAATTTGATAAAAACGTCAAGATATACCCAAAATTGATTAGACTGAAAGGTTTAATAGGAATTTTACAGGTCAGATTTAATTTTAGTCACTTTGTAGCAGCAAGTAGGAACAACCTTTCTATGTAATTTAAAAAAAAATTTAGCTTTCGTTGCGAATTCAATTTTCTGGCGAATTTTGTCAAAAAAGTCCATAATTTCTCACTGTATGGGCCTCAAGGCCTCAAAGATCTGTATTGTGGCCTATCCTATTCGTATTATTTATTTGTCAATTTCTTTAGCATCATAATTGCGTTCTCTTCACAGACGATAAAACATTGATTGCTTCAGATAAATATTATACATCTCTTAGTAATAGCAAATTGAGAAAATTTCTGACAAATGGTTTACTATAAATAAACTAAATAGTGATAAATCACATAAATTTATTTCCCGGGGGAACTTGCCCATTTTTTTAAAATTTCATTAAAGAGGGTGTTTATATATAAAAACACGCCAACCAAATATCAGCTCCTAAATCGCAGTACGTACTTTGCAATAAATAATTAAAGTTGAGATCCTCGCGAAAGCACTGTGACGTCACTAAACTAGTCTCGCGTGGGGTCCAACAAACTGGGCGGCGGTTGGCTTTGAGACTAATTTGCGTTTTAGTTTTGTCACCTCTTGACCTAACTTTTGTGTTTACGATTTACGTTTGTTTTTGTGAAAATGTTGTGTTGTGAATTCACGTATTTTGAAGATTTTGTTTTGTGTTGAGAAATGGAAAATACTTATTATAAACACTGTATAGTGTCACTCTGTAATAATACAACTATTAAATCAGTAAATGAAATATTTATTCGCGTGCCTAAAGATAAAATCGCCAATCAAAATGGCTAATAGCATGCAGAATAAATAATATAGGGGATATTTCTGAAAAGAAAAACGCTATTTATGTATGTGAAGATCATTTTAATGTAAGTACCTATATTAAGTATAGACAAAATACTAAGAATTGAATTTTTAGATAAGATATTATATTGCAGGTTACAGTGTTAAAGCTTATTTTATTTTACCATTGAATAGAGTATCATAAACTTTAATTTCTTTAAATACTATGTTTATTTCTAATTCTGTGTTTTTAATGTATGAAGCCACCATAAACATATCTACAGAGGTAAATTGTCTGATTGTCCTTTTGAAAAACCTACGTCAGTCATTTTTAACTAAAATGTTTACCACACAAGCTTATATAAAAATAACAAATATCACTCAAAATCAACGAATATTGAAGATGTTTTTCCAACGAATACGTATCTGGCTATGGGTTTTTACACGGACTAGTATTTAAATTTTAGGTTAGGTTATGTTCACTGCTAGTTGTTTCTGACAAAGGTGCATGCGCATGCGGAATTTTCACAGCCAAAGCAGAATCGGTGTCGCTTAACGCCGTCGTCCGATTTTCTCTATCTGACGTCATGTTTCAAGACTGGGTAAAATCAGGCAGATTTTAATCGCTTATATTTGTGGAAGAGATTCTATTTTTTTAAATTGTTTGTTCTCTGTGTGGTTTTTAATGATGTTAATTTACGATTTTTAGTATTTTAATTCAATTTTATTTTTTGGGCAAGTTCCCTATTGACACGTTCTGGACAAATCGCATTCAAGTGTAATTTTTTTATTAGGCTAGTTAAGGTTAGTATTAGGAGTCAACACACTATTTTCAACATAGTTTGCACTATTTCATTCTCGCATTTCATATGCAATCATCTTATGGGGAAATTCAAGTAATGCCATACAAATTTTTCGGCTTCAAAAAAGAGCGGTTAGAACAATTGGTGGAATGAATAACAGTAGCGAACACTATCAGAAACTATTTTTAAAATTTGGGATAATGCCTTTACCATCTTTGTATATATATTTCTCTCTTATCGAAATACATAGAAACATTAGTATTTTTGACACTCATTCTGATATTCAGTTTTAGAACAAGATCAGCAAATTTACCAAGGAACTCGTTTTAGGCTAAAAAAATCAGAAAATAATTCACTAAATCTTAATATGTATAATAAGCTACCACCTGAAGTTAAATTATTAAATTAAAATCCCTTTAAAAATGCTATTAAAAGAATTATACAGAAACGTTTTTTTTATTCAGTTGATGATTATTTAAAATCTTTAAAGTCATCACTTCAATAAATATTAACTTATATCTAATACATAAACCCAGGGCTGTGGAGAGAAAATGCGGACCCGGGGGGAAAAAATGTTTGTTGAAAATTGAAGAACCTGCATAATAGTATATTATATTACTAGGAGTAGAACGCACTCTTTTTTTGTGTTGAGCCCAGGATTTGCGGCTAAGGCGACGCCGAAGCCGCAAACTGGGCGAAACACAAAAAAAGGTGTTCTACTCCGTGTAATATATACTATTTTTTCTTCAAGCATATTAAAATGCAAAAATTCATTTATTTATCATAAATGTACAAATATTCAAACTAGTCTTACATGTTGACACAATATGACAAGTGGCTAGTGGATAGCGCGCCACCGGTGGCTTTCGGTATTAACATTATGTTACTAGTAAAATAATACCCACTGCGGTGGTGCTTTCGGAACTAACATTATGTTACTAGTAAAACAATGTCCACTACGGTGGCGTTCGGTACTAACATTTTGTTACTAGTAAAACAATGTCCTAACTTCTACTTCTGTTTTTGGTGACATAATTTAAACATTTTAATACCCTTGAAGAAAAACGCATTTTATATTGATGTGAACAGACTTACGCTTATCTTTTTTTACATGTACTGATTATCAATGTACTATATGATAGCCTTCGAATGGTACTGATTACAAAATCTGTGTATAGCATAATAAATACCCTTTTTTATTAATATTAATAATATTATTGTTTTTGTTTTATTGACTTGCTACAAATGTACAAACATGTATATAATGTGATTAAATAAACGCTATCTAAAACCCTCGGTCCAGTTCTATGATTAAACCCTATATAGGACCCAATTTCTTAAATGGGCTAGTAGACAATAACGTAAACGACAATATTAATAATCGAGTATTATAATATGACTCTCCAATATGTTATAAATATAATTTCAAAGTAATTTTATCGACTATTATTAGTTTTATTGTAAAATGAATATGCTTAAAATCAGACTGGATTTAAAATAAGGCAGTTTGCCGGATATCTCGTGACGTAATAGCGTAATGACCTCTAAAACGGGGGCATTTTACATTTGACATTAACTAGCTACGTTGCCACATTTCTAAAAAAGAATGTGCACAACTTCACTGTCTGAGATAAATTTTAATATTAATTTTTAACACTGTTTGAAATACCCAGCAAGTAAATATTTTATATATTTTTAAGGCCGATTGATAACTTGTTAATACAGAATTGTAATATTACAGAGGATTCCGTAAAGCAGTATAGAATATCTTACATTGTTTATCGAAATATGGCAACGTAGCACTCGTTTCTCTATTCAAGCGCAAAATAGAATATGGTGAATACGTCATAGCCAATAGAATAGCCCGAAAATTGTCGGCAATATCTAACCATTTAAACACAGTTTAAACTTCATAATTTTTTTTACTATAAAGCATTATTAAAAAAATAAAATAAAAAATACGCGTAAACTATTTCTATGTGTAGATTTTATTAAAATTATTAAAAAAAAAAATTATATACTTGCCTATTAAAATATTTGAATTTCAAAAACCCATTAGACAATACTGAACTAAAAGAGGGAGAGAGGTTGTAAAACGGACGAATTCGGTCATCTTTAAATGCGGTATTGCTGCTAACTTACCCATATAACGACACAAGGAGATTTTTTTAAATGGAGACAGCTTCAAACAATCCTTAAATTGCCTTTATAAAAGTGGTCCTTTATGATTCAAATATTTTATTGGTATTTGATTTTATTAATCAATGCTATGATGCTGAGTTGCTATTTTTATATAATCACATTACAGGTAGACACCCCCAGATCCAAACCCAAGTCTATTTGTAAGGGGGTTACACACTTGAAAAACGAAGACAACGTCCATGATCTACCGACACTCTCAGTGTTCGAGCTGAGGATCTAATCCAGTATATGATAGACAGTGTAACCAAGCATGCTTGTCACACATTACGCTATATCCCACTGCACTGCCGCGCCGTGCTGCTTATGTATATACACTCAAAGAAAATGATAAGTGAATTCAACCAAAAAGAGCATATGAAATCGCGCCTATCTAGTTTCATAGTTAAATCAACCAGAAAAGAATAGTCAAATTTTATCACCATACAATTTTTATTGTCATTTTCAACATGAAATTTAGTTGGTTAAGTAAGTAATCATTTTTTTAGTCCTACAACAACTTTATTTGTTTTCGTAAACAAATAGTAGTTTAGTAATCACATCTTCTTGTAGAACAACAAATTAAATAGTATAATGACATTTTTTTATGTTCACTAACCATTTTCAATTTGGTCTACAATTAAATAGTACAACGACTTTGTTTTTTGTTCACCAACTAATTTTTAGGTTGATCTACACTTATATTATTGTATAATGACGTTTTTTTTGGTTAACCAAAATCTCAGTATTGAGACATCAGACCACCCAAACCAAAGATTAGAGATCGTTTATAAGAATCCATCCAAATATATCGATGGTCCCTGAGAGAATTGGAACATTGCAATCATGTTATTAATTTTCTATACATTCGTAAGAGTATAAAATAATGCATGATTGATTATTGTCAGTGACTTGTATGTGGCGTCATCTAGGAATAATTTCTGTAACAGACTACGTGGTAAGCAAGCAAATTTTATGGTAATTCCCTTTTAGAACTTCTAGAAGACGTGTACAGGTATTCTGTTAATGATAATAATACTATTTCTTTTTTAATACTTTATTTGATTTCTATAATACGTGGAATATGGAACTGTATGGTAATTCCCTTTTAGAACTTCTAGAAGACGTCTACAGGTATTCTGTTGAGGATTAATAATACTATTTCCCTTTTAATATTTCATTTGATTCCTATAATACGTAGATAATTGAGCTGTATGGTAATTCCCTTTTAGAACTTAACTGAAGACTGCAGAATAAAAGGTACTGCTTGTATTTAAAATAAATACGGATTTAATTAATTAACACTATTTATTATGTTAATAAAATATATATGATGTGTAATATTAAACTGGATTCTTTATAACAAAACCCAAACTTATTAAAAGCTTTTTAAAAATCTGTATTTAAATTAATAAAAGTAGTCTTTACATCAAAACAAAACCTAAACTAATAATGTAATGTTATTTATATAAGAAAATGAACTGATAAAAATACGGTTTATAACAAAACAAAATCCAAATTGATAATATAAAAGGCTTTATATATAGAAACTTACGTTTAAACTGTAATAAAAGTAGTGAGGCTTTATATAAATAACAAATAGTCCAGGCAAAAGAGCCAGAAAAGGTGTGTTTCAAAAAAAATGCCAACCGGAATTTTCAGCAGGAATATGTGCCTTCCAGTATATATAACTATATTGTACCTAAAATCCAACAGCTGAAAATTAGTGCGTCTATGTTTAATTAACAAGTGAAATTAGGAAAAACAAGTTTTTGGCTTTTATAAATTTATCTTTAGGTTTTACGAATATTAAAAATATCTACAAAATGAAAACCTCATTAAAATCGTTTAATGAGTTTTTTAACAAAATGCAAAAAACGGCCAGAAAACGCTGTTTCTTAATTATAGTTTTTAACTTTAAAAATAATGAACGTAGACGTAACAAACTATGATGGATTATAGGTTTTGCTGTGTAGAATGAGTGCTTTTTCTTTTGGAAATGTGTAATTGTATAATTTTTGCAAAAAAGCATATGCTTATTAAAAAGACTGAAAATTGAAAATTAATTTCTACAGCTTGGGAATGTCGTAGCGTAACAGGGATGGGCTTATTTTCTTCCTCAAGAGTTGTATTTTTGACAACAGCAACATCAACAGTAGCAATAAAAATAACAATAATTAGGCAAAGACACGTGCAGAAGAAAGGAAAGTTAAAAGAGGTTCTTTTTATGGACTGAGATGCTTTTTTTGCAAAACTAACGCGATGTTTCGTTCTATCTCGTCGAGCTACCCCAAATCGATAACATTTTGTATGTCCACAGGAAGCCGAGATAATGATGATTTTTTAAGCGCGCCCAATTTTGAACGTCCGAGTTCAGTTTCCCTTGCCCGTTGCAGCGTAAACAGAAGAGAGGCTTAATTGTGCAATAATATTGGTTTGTCTACCAAGTACAATAATACAGCGAACTAATACTGGGTTAGAATCACAATTCGATAATACTTAAAAATAAAGTCTACTATTTATCTAGTTTGATTTGACAAAATTCAACAAATTATTAGTAAGTTGAATAAATTATAGTCTTATGCACCTATTTTTTAAGTTAATTTTTATTTTGTTGTGTGACAAATTTTTATTGTAACAACAATAAAAATACTATTAATATACTTCAATTTAACAAAATGAACAATGCTTATACTATATACTATATTGTAATGTGTTACAACCCCTAGAATGATGTATTTGCACCTACTCGAAAAAGAACCTACCAGAAGATTCCAAAGTGACATCTGGAATTATCTAGAGAATGGTGGCGTCATTACAGAACAATCGAGATCTGTCATTTTTAGGTATAAAAGACCGACCGCATTCTCGGCGAGTAGTTCAGAAAGTTCAGAAAGTATAGAAAGTGAGGTTAAGACTTCAAAGATAAACAAAGTGATAAACATTGTGATTTTAGTCAGTAAAGAGTATTTAAATTAATAATAGTATTGTGAAGTATCCAGTAAATATTTAATAAAGTGTGTTAGTGGACATCTCTTGTTATAATTTTTGGAACCCACGGATTTTGCAAGGGGTAGTTTCCTAAGGGTGGAAACACGTCACAAATTGGTGTCAGAAGCGGAATTTTATGACAAGAGGGGCTCTGAAGTTGTGCTGGAGTGTTCGAGAAGTATTCTCGAGGTTTAGTGCTAACACAGTGGACTAATTTACTGGACATTGTTCGAGGGTTATTTTCGGTCAGAAAAATAGTGTTAAGTGCATTTTTGAGACATTGTAGAACATTTTATTAGGACATTAGTGCGATAAACTGAGAAGTGATAGAGACACTGAAAAAAAAACTCATTTGCGTTAGTGCGCGAAAATTACTAGAACTTTTCTAGTTGGACATTAGTGGAGATTATTAAATTCTCTGAACTGGATAGTGACAAGACTCTGGATAAGACTTTTTCGTGCTGTTTCGAGATTTTTCTGGAAAGTTCCATTACCGATATTGACGTGACAGTTAAATTTATTTTATTTTAATTTCATCGTATGCCCGTAACAACAAGAAGTATGGCATCCGATAAACAAATACAGGACTTATTCGAACAATTCAAAAAAATGATGGCGCAGCAACGGCAGGAAGATAAAGAAGAGCTAGAAAGAAAACGCCAGGAGGAAGAAAAACGGCGTCAAGAAGAAAGGGACGAATTAAAGAAAATTATGGAAGATCAGGAAATAAGACGTCAGAAAGAAAAAGAGGATGAAGAGAGAAGACGTCAAGAAGAAAAAAAAGAATTGAGAAAAATTATGGAAGACCTGAAGATACGACAGCAAGAGGAGAAAGAAAAGCAAGAAAGACGACGTTAAGAGGAGAAAGAGGAACAAGGAAGACGACGTCAAGAGGAGAAAGAGGAACAAGAAAGACGCCAAGAAGAATTAAGGAAAATTCTGAATGAACAAATGAAAATACAACAGGACGCAATCATTTCTGCCAATGAAGAACTAAAGAGTGAAATCAAGGAGGAAGTAAGCGAAGTCAAAGGGGAGGTGAATGAAGTTAAAGAAAAAGTAAACAAGTTCGAAGAAGAAGTCAAAGGAGAAATAGACCGGCTTAAACGACAGTTGAGAGATAGAGGAAGCCAGCAGGTGGTATCATCAGGTCAGCGACTAAAACCTCCTTCTTTTGACGGCCAAAGTTCCTGGACAACGTACAAGAGGCAGTTTGAGGCAGCAGCGTGTGCGAACAACTGGCATTAGTTCTGGCGTTAAGGGGCCAGGCCTCAGAGTTGCTTCAGACTATCCCAGTGGATAAACAAAGGGACTTCAAAGTCTTGGAAGCTGCATTGGATTTGAGATATGGCGACCAACATCTCGCCCAAGTATACCAAGCCCAGCTAAAATCACGAACACAAAAGGCTGGAGAGAGTTTACAGGAATTCGAAGCTGCGATAGAGAGACTGGCACACCTGGCGTATCCGAGTGCACCTAGAGAATTTCAGGAGCAATTAGCCGTGGGGGCCTTTTTAGATGGCATAAGGGACGAAGAGGTCAGGCGAGTTTTGAGGCTGACGAGACACCAAAGTAGTAGCGAAGCTTTGGTGCGTGCACTCGAAGTAGAAGCAGCTTACAGGGACACGCCAAGGTCGAGAGTGCGAGCTGTGACTCTCGAAGAATCGCAACCAGAAACGAACCAGAACCCTATGTTGACGGAGATGCAGAAAATGTTTACCAAATTATTCAACAAAGTGGATGATCTCAGGGAGCAGAGAAAACAACAAAATAAAGGAAAGCCGAGCGGAGGTATTAAATGTTACAACTGCGGCAAGGTAGGACACATGAAGCGAGACTGTCGACAGCAGAACTCGGAGAGTCGAGTAAATGCTGTGAATGTTGAAGAGAAGCAGGAAAACAGTACCAGGGGGGTTATGCTGGTTAGGGAATGCGGTGCCCCCAGAGAAATAAAGATTTCCCAGCTTCGAAGAATTGCAAGCAGTCTGTTGTTGCATGGATATGTGAACGGAGGAAAATGTTTGTTTACCATCGACACAGGTACTACGTCATCAATAGTACGGCCAGGATTTATATCGGGCATAAAGATTACCAAGAGGCAAAATGAAGAAGTGATCGTCCGGACAGCTACGGGGGACAGGGCTACGGTTCATGGAGAAGTAGACCTGGGTTTGCAGATTGGACAATTAAGGTTCGACCACAGGGTCATCGTGGCTGACATCACGGATGATTTCATTTTGGGACTGGACATTATGGAACAGTATGGATTTATTGTTGACGTAGGAAAGCGAGTTTTAAGGATTGGGAACGAACAATTTATTCTGTCAAAAGTGAACAACCAATGCGAGAAAACCAAGCTGTTGACAACGCAGGCAGTCAAAACTCCTGCATTATCCAGAAAACCAGACAAGGAAGATTGCAAGCGCTACCCTCAGGTGAGAAAATTGCCGAACATGGTTGAAGTCAACACTGTCAAGGTCGATCATCCAGACAGTTGGCCAAAGGAAACTCTGAGGCAAGAGCAATTGCGCGATGTGGAAATCGGACCCATGTTGAGAGCAAAAGAAGGCGGAACGCGTCCAGCATGGAAGGATGTTTCCAACAAAGAAGTGGGGCTGAGGGCTTTATGGTCACAATGGGATTCACTTACAGTCGTAGATGGGCTTTTAAGGAGAGCATGGGAAAGCCCAGATGGGAAGCAGTTTGCCCTGCGTCTAGTGATTCCCAGGTGTCGTGTACCAGAAGTACTCCAGGAAGCGCATAATGAAACGTCCAGCAGACACTTCGGCATAAACAAGACATTGAGTAGAGCACGGGAACAGTTCTATTGGGTCAATAGTCGCCAGGATGTGGAGGCTTGGTGTCGCATGTGTAAGAATTGTGCTGCCCCTGGGGAACCATTTTCCATGAGCAACTACAGAAATGGAAGTCGAGAACAGCCGAAGATTGACCGAGAGCAGATGAACAAAACTAGTAACCGATTGAAGGCTCGTTATGATCAGAATGCCAGTACAGGGGGATTCAAGGTGGGAGATCTGGTTTGGCTGTACAACCCACAGCGGAAGGAATGGAGACCCCCGAAACTTCAACCTCCTTGAGATGGACCGTATACTGTTATTACCCGAATAAATGATGTCGTTTATCGGATTCAACGAAACAAAAAGTCCAAGATGAAGATCGTACACTTGGATAGACTGGCGAAGTATGTGAAAGAGGCTGAATTGCCTGACCGGGACGTTCAGGCTTAAGGAGGGGGCAGTGTAATGTGTTACAACCCCTAGAATGATGTATTTGCACCTACTCGAAAAAGAACCTACCAGAAGATTCCAACGTGACATCTGGAATTATCTAGAGAATGGTGGCGTCATCACAGAACAATCGAGATCTGTCATTTTTAGGTATAAAAGACCGACCGCATTCTCGGCGAGTAGTTCAGAAAGTTCAGAAAGTATAGAAAGTGAGGTTAAGACTTCAAAGATAAACAAAGTGATAAATATTGTGATTTTAGTCAGTAAAGAGTATTTAAATTAATAATAGTATTGTGAAGTATCCAGTAAATATTTAATAAAGTGGACATCTCTTGTTATAATTTTTGGAACCCAGGATTCTGCAAGGGGTAGTTTCCTAAGGGTGGAAACACGTGACAATATATACTATTTTTTTGATTGATTTAACCCATATTTGCAAACAAAGGCGCTAACGCGACTTCTTAATTCATCATAGTGGATTGCAGAACGATGTTATGTTTATGTAAACAGAACTGCGGGTTAACTCTACAATAATATTGGTTTATCTGTCAACTATAATAGTAGAGCGAACTGCTACTAGGTTTACAATTACAATTCGACAATAGTTAAAAATAATATATAATATTATCTAGTTTAATTTGACAGAATTCAACAAAATGATAGTCAGATTAAAAAATAATAGTCTTATTCATCTATTTTTTAAGTTGTTTGTTTTGTTGTACGACAACTTTTTATTGATTATAATAACAATCATCTTTTGTTTAAAAATACCATCAATATAATTTAGTTTAACAAAATTAATGATTTTGTTAGTTAGCCATTTTTTTTGTTGAATTTGCCCATACTATTTCTTTGAGTGTATATCATTCTCATATGCACAATGAACAACTAAAATATGTTATCCTATTGAAGCTTATTATGCCAAGATATAATGTACACAGTGAATATTTGAACAAAGAAAATTTCTCTTCGCGTAACATTATTTTCAACATTTTACCCAAATTTTAATGACATGATGTATTAAATGAACGGAAAAAAGTTACATTTTTAAGAGCTAAAAATATCAGTCTGGGTGTGATATACTTAGTCTCATTTGACTTCTTCAAAAAAGTAAAATAAGGTGAACGTGTAAATTTAAAGATATAAAATTTCCATTTCATGTCAAATTAGAAATGTTAATTTGTCAGTATGTAAGAGATTATAGTGTCGCTATGTCACGTAAAATAGAAACGTAAAGCATATTTTATCAGCAATTTCTTTGTCAGTTCTCCGTATTTTCCGACCTGCATCTGCTCTGAGATGCAAATGACACCAATTTCCCTCGGTCATAAAATCATAAAAAAATCCTGATAAACGTTAAAATTGAGAGAATTTAATTTTTCCACCAGAGATACGACGACTATTACTGTAACAAGAGCTATGCCACGAAAATATTAAATTTAATTGAATATAATGGAGAAAATTTCTTCCTCGCCCAACATAACTGGGAATTGTTGTAGTGGAAACCTGTTACCTTATAAATGAAATCAATTATAAAGAGTCGAAATTTTTAAGTATTCTCTTACGGTTTCTGTCTATACTTCCCAAGTAAAACTTTGGCTCGTTATTCTCAAACTTTTGGGATAAACACAAGGGGTTAATTGAGTGGAAGCTTTATGTATTGTTCATATTCAAATAAAAGTCATATTTTAGTTTTAAAGTTTGGTAGGCAAAGTAGACAGACATTTTGTGAATTAATTTAAAGTAATTTAACTTCAACTGAATGCTCTTTTTGACAAAGAAGAATTAATTTATTTATTGCAACAAAAGAGTATTACCATGTTTACGAAAAGGACAAAAATTAACATGAAACCGTTCATCAAACTTTGATCTACTAAAATTGATCTACTTTATACCTAGAAAGAAAATATATTTTTTCTTATTAACTTGAATATTCGATTATGGGAAAAAATTAGGGAGTCAATGAAAATTTGAGAGTTTGTAGGTTTCACGTTTACTATTAGGAAACCGAAGAGTCTCTAACTCCAAAAGGTACAGAAGGGCGTCTTCTGGTCGTTTCTTGAAAATCTCGAAACTGTTAGTTTTAAAAACATTTCTCTTTTTGCTAATAGCCTGAGTCACTTACCTTCGATTTAATTTTTTACTGGCCTTTATAGGACGGAAATTGATAGAGATACACAGAGTAAAAGGTGGAGTACTCTTACATCCCCATTAAAAACTACGTTTTTTAGCGAGAGAAAGTTTAGCGAGTTGAGAATATGCGTGTGCGCGCGTGCGCGCCTGCGTGCTGTGTGTATGTGTTTTATAAAATATTAATAATGTATGATATATCAGATAAGGATCATAATTAGTTTTAACTATTTATTTATTTAAAAAATACTTGGATTTGATATACCTAGTTAAAAAGTATAAATAATTGTATTATAGCACTGTATAAATACCTCATAAATTATTTGTAATTACTCATTTTCATTTTTTTATATTTATATATGTGTCTGTTTGTATATAAATGATTTTGCGAGTGTCTGTTTATATTATATACGTGTTTGTGTGTGTTTGGACATAATTTAATATTTTTTAAATTGTCTTGACTTACCATATGTACAAAAATGTATTTAAATAATGGGACAGTAAATATCTATCTATCTATATCTATCTATTCTTCACTATCAGCGTCGGTATTATCAGCATCAGTGTTACGTCCATTCTCATTTTCAAATTACTTTTCATCATCGCTTGCTTACATTAAAATTATCGAAATAATTAGCATCAATAAAATTGAGTGCTTGATCCTGGTGGCTGTTTAAGTAGTTTCAACGTTGGCAGATTTTACATGCAAAAAATTTACTCCAGCTTTTCTCTTCATGGCATTTTAAAAGAGTGCAATTTTCCGTGCAAGCGCATGATACTAAATTTAATATAGATTCAGGTACAGTTTCTAAAGTTGTTCTCATAGGTTCCAAGAACTCATTTATTCTAACCTCCACCACTGTTCTGGCGACATTTTATTACGAATCCATTGCCGCATATGATAATAAGAATGTTACGCAGCGGCTGCAGAAATAGGAAAAAATGTTTGCAATTTTGCGGGTTTTTTCAATAAAGACTTTTGAAATGTACATGTAAATGTAAATTTAAATCTAAATGAATCAGCATTATTAAATGCTCTGATACATTCTCCTTTTGGACATTCGAATGTTTCGTATACTTACTTCGACAGCCTCTATGAACAGCTATGCTAACAGCCTTCTTATAGTATTTATAATGGGCTATTATTTTTACTAGTTTTTCATTATTTCAATAATACCTACTCCAGGTCCAACTTTGTAGCTTAAAATCACCTCTTCACAAATGAAATACCAATCAGATCTCTCCTGATTTTCGGCCATTATTTATAGGATAAATAAACTAACAATTTTTGTATGTAGAAGGAATAGTTTGTCTATTACATTCAAGGTATCTTTTCACGTTGTCTGATGATTCATCTCATTTTCGAGTGCTTCAATGCACTCGAAAACGGATGATCCACACACACATGCACACGTGCACTCATACACGCACCGCACTCTCAAATTGTCAAAAATCTTGTTTTTAATGGAGATATGAAAGTACTCCAAATTCAACCCTCTGTATCTCGATCAATGTTCATCGTACAGAGGTCAGTAAAAAATCGAATTGAAGGTATTTGGCTTAATTATCAGCAAAATAAGATTTAGAAAACTCATTATTCACCCCTTTACACACCTAAAAAACATCCTTCTGCAGGGATGAGTTAGGAGCTCATCAGTTCATTAATACTACGGGTAAAACCTATACATTCCCAAATTTTCATTGAGCCTCTGATTTTTCCAAGGAATAGTTTTTGTATTTTATTCGCACTATTACTGGTAGCGAAACTGTTATATTCGCTTTGATAGCACAAGCAAGCAGTTTTATTGTTGACCAAAGTTAATAAAACTGTAAATTGTAGTAGTATGTAGTATATATAGTAATATTATTTTGCCTACCTGTAGTGATTTCAGTGTCACTGCTTTTCCTTCTAGGTGACATCTTTATTTACCTTCTTCACAATAAAAGAATAGATTCATCATTTTGACTTTTTAAGCTTTAACGTCTCATTCGTTATCAGAGAATTTTGAAATCTCGATATATCAAATTTTTCGTAAATCCGTCAATGAGCCTCGCACTAAAGCGCTAGACAGATAAAAAACTATTACATTAAGTATTTATATTTCTGGGCAACTACGTTCTATTTAAAAGTAAACACAGTAATATAAAAAGCTTACCTTAATTCAAAACTTTTGTACTCTAAAAATCTTGATTAAGCGTTAGTGTTATTGTAGAAGAACTCACTACCATCGTTGGAAGGATGTGACACTATTTATTTTATTAAGGGCGCCAGCCGCGCTCGCCCCTTTCATTTTGGGTGATTAATTTCTACTCTCAGTGAGGTTTGGCTAAGTTATAAGAGACGACCTAAGACCGGGGTCCTGTAATAGACGAGAAAGGTATAAATTAGTACCTACCGTGGATTGTTAACTGCTCTCTCCAAGGTTTCCGCTTTCTTATGATGCACTGGTCTTATTTCTAATACTGCTTATGAATCTATGCCTTCTTAATGACCTAATCACTTTTTTAGAGTTCCTCTCTTCACCTTCTGTGATCTGATCGATGTTCTGAATGTTAGACTTGTGGGACCTCTGTGAGTCCCTTTCATTCGGTTGTCGATGTAACACACAAAAGTTCCAGGTTAAACTCAAAGTTAATCATTCAAATGAATTCAATTAATGTCATTTATTGAGGTAATTCAATTAATGCCATTTATTGAGGTAATTCAATTAATGCCATTTATTGAGGTAATTCAAGTTATAGTAAATGTATATGCAAGACCTATCTAACATTTGTAGAAATCTGCCTACTAAATATGGCAAAGACGAGCGCCTCCTTTAGAGGATGTATGAAAGGAAGGAATCTTCTCAGAAAATCTGGAAATTGCAAAGACAGTACCCTTATTTAAGTTAGGTTGTAATTCAAAGGAGAGGAATTATCGACCAATATCCATATTAAGTTCCTTCTCTAGAATATTTATCTAGAAAAATTACAGAATACTTTGATAAACATAAGCGATTTAATAATAATCAGTTTGATCTCCGTGCTGGTCTCTCTACAACTGCTATTATACACCTTTTGAATCATCTGTATGAGAACTTAGATAAAGTTAAAAAAAAAAGTATAGATATACTTTTGTGAGGCGTTCGATCTAGTATACCATGCTAATCTTGTAAAAAAAATTGAGATCTGTGGTATAATAGGTAAACTACTAAATTTTTTTAAAAGCTATTGGTGCGGGAGCTAGGTGGCTTTTTCGGACACTCATCGTTACAAGCATTTTCTATGCGCTGATTAATTCTATCGAACTTAAATAACGACAAAATAGACTTCTGGCATATGTCAGCCCGTCGAGTTGGCCATGGTCCAAGATATGAAAATCAGTGAAATTATATCATCGTTACAAAGCCATTTTCTTTTGTGTGTACACATTTTATGTTTAGAATGAATAAGATAAGATCGCCAGAAAGTGTGGGCCATCAGGGGCGCAACCAGAAAGGTCAAAGAGGTAAAAAAAACGAAGTTATATAACATGATCGTTACAAACTTTTTTAAGGTTGAGCATGTTTATTTAAATGTTTTGAACACAGAAAAAAATCCCAGAAAGAAACTCCCGTCAGTAAGGCTAGCCAGATAGAAAATGTTTAGGATTTTTTAAGAAAATTGGATTTTTTTTCGCATATTTCATCTCAGAACTCTAAACTCATCGTTACAAGTTCTGGCTCCTTTTTAAAACGTAAATATAAGCTCCTTCAACAATAGAATAGCCTCCCCGTAAAGTTCTTAGTGGCAACAAAAGTACCATAAGCTCTTAAATACACAGGAATTTAACACTTTCGTCTAAGTTGACTCCGTACCGTGCCTCAGATGAATTGTATCATTATTACCTTTCTGGCTGCGCCTCCTGACGGCCCACACTTTCTAGCGATCTTATTTTATTCATTCTAAACATAAAATGTGTATGCACAAAAGAAATGAGCCTTGTAACGATGACATGATTTTACTGGTTTTTAAACAGTGTTCGTGACGCTCCTGACAGGAGGTGCCCCGCCAGAAGTCGATTTTATGAATCGTTATCATCCATTAAACCATAAAAATATCTCAAAGTTCATAAAATGATGAGCTGCCGAAAAAGCCACCTAGCTCCCGCTTTATATCTAAGTGGAAGAGCACACTTTGTTGAAATTAATAACTCCAGGTGTGATGTTCTTAAAACTTCAATAGGAGTACCTCAACGGTCACTTAGAGTCCCTTACTGTATTATTGTATTATTTATGTAAACGACTTTATTGTGGACGACACTATACTATTTGCCGATGACTCATTTTTTCTAATATCAGAATCGAATATAGAACATACGGTAAGCAAAGCTAATGTAAAGCTCTCACAAGCTCACGAATGGTTTACGGAAAATAGACTTATTCTAAATAATCAAAAATCTATTTTCTTAAGATTGTTTTAAGGAAAAATTGTTAGAAAGTCTTTTGATAAAAACAAAAAATTGTATTAGGCAAGAGCAAACTGTTAATTCTGTTATTTCTAGGTTTATTTCTATCAGACAACTGTTCGTGGTCCATAAGTATTGACAGTCTTTGTAAACGAGTACTCTAGTTTGTTATTGTATTAGCCAACTACATGATGTTGTTGACAGGTCATGTATTATCATGCTCATTTTCATTCTGTAATGTGCTGTACCATAATTGCCTGGGGAGTTGCAAGCGATATTAGAGCCTTCAAAGTGAAAAAATGAGCCGTAAGGTTTATTTCCGGTTGAAATAATAGAGAAAGCTGTAAAACTCGGTTTAAACGGTTAGGAGTATTAACATTACCCTGCACTTTGCTATTGAATCTATTAATGTATACAAGAACGGAACTAAATATGAATACTCTTAATAATTACGACTCTCATAACACAAGAAATAATACAATACTTGAATTACCAATGCATAGATTGACAAAATATGAAGTCCAAAATACTTGGCTATAAAAGCATGTAATCACTTACCTGCTAAACACAAAAATATGCCAATAAAATACTTTAAATTAGAACTTAAAAAATTACTAATAAATAAGAGTTATTATTCCAGAAATGAATATAACGACAATATTAGTTTATGATTGTTCTCTCTCTATAATTTTTCTTGTTGCCGTGACATGTATTTTTAAAAAAATTTAATATTATTATACATACTTAGGTGTTATCGTGGGCACATTTGTAATTTCACTTCTTTCTTTCATAGGTATTCTATACATATATGTGTAAATTTCTATATTTTTTTTACTATTTAGTGATCTAGTTTATTTGTGTATACATTTGTTATATTCTATTTACAGATAAACTGCTACTTGACTTATCTTATATCGTATAGTAGCAATCGACTAGATACAAAAAGATTTACAACTTCCGAGAAGCGTACGAAAGCAATTTGATTTGGACTAAGGGTACAAATATTTTACTAAAATTTAGGTGCGCTTGTGGTTAGCTTTATAATAATTCCAATGAATGATTGTGATTATATCATTCACAAGTCATGCGTTTTAAGTACTTATATAAGTCACATGAGGCTTTTCTGCTCCCTTGTGGAAATATTACTAACGGCATGTAAACTAATAAAGCTTTTGTACCATGACCTCGATTCCGAACGACTTGGATACGTTCGGATTTACTCATTTATGGGCTAATCGGCTTTTTCTCTTATTTTCTCTTATATGCTGGCATGATTTTTTGATATAAATCGCTTCTTCGAGGTTCTACAACATTATAGCATTTAAACACATCTCACAGATTATTTCAATCTGGGAATGATCGATGGAATTTCAGGTATTCGTTAATTTCTGCTTTGAATTAACTGACCTATTTAATTGTCTCCTTACCTTAATCATATTTTGACATTTCTCCAGACAAGACAGACAAGAAACAAATATGCTTGTGGCCCTAATTTTGACAATAGTTATCACTAAAGCAAAATAACTGAAAAATTCATTAAAGAAATATCAAAATCATTCCAATAATTACGGATTAAAAATAGCAGCACATTATATAGGCAGTAATTTTATCGTCATTATAAAGCGGTTTCCACATTGGAATTTTTTTATTTTACATCGCTTTCCACGCATTGAGTCATTATGTTGCAGTAAAAGGAATTTAGCTTGCCTTCCGGATATGCGGACAAAACCATTAAAATTGATTGAATTCCGGAGGTAGTTATTTTTGATTATCTGTTTTATTTCGTTCCTTTACTGAGTAAATATTTTTTCATTTTCGTTGCTTGGTCAGTCCGAAAATTAATTTGTTTTAATATTCAGTGCCGGTTTCACATCACTTTTCAATAATAAAATATGAAATCTGTTTATTTTAAATTCATGAATAAATGATTGCAAATTAGTAAAGATGAAACTTTCAACATTAATTGGGCTCATATACCAATAATCTAATATTGTGTCTCTGTGTATCCACCCAGACACACTATTGCAATTTTCTTTTTCTGTGACAATATTTTCTAGCAAGTAGGTACTTACTAAGAAAAATCCAACATTGCCACAATTATAAGGCAGTATACCGGGTGGTTTAGCCGATAGGGACACTCTTGTAACTTTTGGATGGGCGAATTGATTTGTTTTCAAATTTAGTGTAGTAATATGGGATGAAATTTCCAATTATGTGATATAAAGAACCAAAATGTCCGACTTGCGGTTTCGATGCAATTTACACGAAAATCAAATTTTTAAATGGGATAATCTGTATATTTTTGCATATTTGGATCCTGCTGGCCAAAACACATAAGATCTGATCCTCGAATATTATTTTCATTTTCAAAAAATATTTTAAAAAAATGTATTATTATCATTAGTCATTTAATTATAAAGGACCCCGCACACAATACATGGGTTTTGCGGCCCCCTGTCAAATTTCGTGAAACTCTGAGAAATAGTAGTTCTCAGTGAGTAGAAAAAAAAGTCTAAATGGGCGCGAAGCTCCAAACCCCATTGGTTCCGAGATAAGACCAGCTGAAGCTCTAGAAACCGCCCCTACCAAATCACAAGCGGGCTAATCCACCTAACCCTGGGAACAGCAAATTTAGTCGCTTATTTTTCTTGAAATTATTGAATTCCATACCACAAGCGGCATAACTCACCTAACCACCAACCTCCTAACCCACCTAATCCCTAGAAACCACAAGAAGGCTAACCCACCTGACCCTGGGAACAGCGAGTTTCATCGCTTACTTTTCTTGAAATAATTGAATTTCACACCACCATAAGGCTAAACCAGGGATCAGATCCCACTCTCCGGACACCACGGCAGTGGGGTAGTTCGATTGCTCTTGTTATTTACAATCATTTGTTATAAGCGATGAAACTCGCTGTTCCCAGGGTCAGATAGGTTAGCCTTCTTGTGATTTGGTAGGGGTGGTTTCTAGGGATTAGGTGGGTTATGTCGCTTGTGTTATGGAATTCAATAATTTCAAAAAAAATAAGCGACTAAACTCACTGTTCCCAGGGTTAGGAGGGTTAGCCCGCTTGTGGTTTGGTAGGGGTGGTTTCTAGGACTTCAGCTGGTCTTATCACGGAACCAATGGGGTTTGGAGCTTCGCGTCCATTTAGACTTTTTTTCTACTCACTGAGAACTACTATTTCCCAGAGTTTCACGAAATTTGATCGGAGACACAAAACCCATGTATTGTGTGCGGGGTCCTTTAGTACAAAGAGAAGGTATACATTATGCATATCATATTCTTCGTAATTTAAAGATCTAATTAAATAACATGTTGTCCCACAGGACTTCCATTTAAAAAAAAATGTTTTCGTTGAACAACCAATATCGTTGAACTTAATGAAGAATAAATCGTGTTTAATATTAGTATCTGAAGAGATAATATTTTAAAAGTACTTTCATACTGATTTTTAACAATTTTGGCAAAGTCGCGGCCTTCTATGATTAAAACTAAAAATCAAAAAACCTATATTTTTTGGAAATCAAAATAATATTTGAGGATCAGACCATATGTATTTTGGTCAGCAGCATCCATATATGCGAAAATATATAGGTTGTCCCATTTAAAAATTTGACTTTCATGTCAATTGCATCGAAACCAGAAGTCGGCCATTTTGGTTTTTTACATCATATAATGGGAAACCATATTACTACACCAAAATTGTATTAACGGTATATTATTTTAAAATATTAAAACACGGACTAGAAATTTTAAATATTACACATATAGTACAGTCTGTAAATCAGAAAAACCAGTGAATAATTTATATAAATGTTTTTTTATAAAGAAGAGCAACCATTAATTAATGTTTTCCACAATATCGCTGCCTCTACAGCAGCTATGTTGGAAAAATGAAGGAATTTTTTTTGTCGCTTTAAAACACTTGCTTTAGAAAAAAATTCCATCTGCCACGTTGGAGCCGCCATTTTGATTATTTTTTTATTTTGACTAAATCAGCGATCCCAAAAATATAAACATCCCACGTTTTAAAAATAAATCAGTAATACTTCTTCAAATATTGAAAATCTAAATTTGGGGGTGGTTTTCACCTCTTGGAGGCAAGAGTGTCCGGGCCATATAGAAACTGAAGATGATACCTTTTTCTAAAATAATAACTCATAAAAAAAATTACACATTCGCACACAAAAAAATTAATTTCCAAAGGTGATGTTTTTTGAGCCGCTGATTTATTAAATCTAATAAAACGAAACGCGTTGAAATGAAACTTCTGAATCATTTAAAATAGCTCAAGTCACATACTCCCAATGTTCTATCGTACCACGGACATGATGATGGTGTACTTTTCCCCCAAAAAATTACTAGTAGTCCTTGTTCTGACTTTTTCATAATACGCTTATGAGGGCTTGACAGATTGAGGTTACTACAGGGAATATTGATAAATTGAGTACATTTTGACCAGGAGACGCCAAAACAACCCGGGGTGTTGGAACCAGCCCCCCCCCCCCCACTGAATGGCAAAACAATCCGAAAATACTGCGAAAGGGCTGAGGATAGGTTTCCTTCCGTTATCGAGGATGAGAAACATGATGGTTGCAATACATTTTTCCCCCATTCTTCTGAAACTACCCCTAAATGAAAAAAGAAACACTCCTTGTTCTGATTTCTCCATACTACGCTTGTGAGGGCTTGATAGATCGGGGTTATTACAATAAATATTGATATATCGAGTATCTCTTGATCAAGACACGCCAAAACAACTCCCGGGAATTGGAACCACCCCCTCCCTGAATGACAAAACATTCCGAAAATACTGCGAAAGGGCTTATCGGTTTCCTTCGTTTTCGAAGGCGAGGAAAACGATGGTTGCGAAAAAACGAAAAAACTGTGATGAAATATTGATTTTCTCAATTCATGGGCAGTTTTGAGGGACGGTACAGGAGGGTAAAAGGGAAAATATGGTCACCATCATGTTCCTCGCCCTCGAAAACGGGGGGAAACCGTTCGTCAGAAATTTCGCAGTATTTTCGGAATGTTTTGTCATTCAGGAGGGGGTGATTCCAACCTCCGGAAGTAGTTTTGACATCTCCTGGTCAAAAGATACTCGATTTATCAATATTCCCTGTAATAACTCCGACTTGTAAAGTTCTCACAAGCGTGGTATGGAAAAATCAAAACAAATGGTAGTTTTATTATTTAGGGGTAGTTTCAAGAGGTTGAGGGAAAAAGTATTGCAACCATCGTGTTCCTTGCCCTTGAAAACGGGGGAAACTGTTCTTCTGCCCTCTTGCAATTTTAAATTCTTTTATTTTGGCTTCAGATTAATATAATCAGTGATCCCAAAAACAAAAATATTCTTCTCAAAAATAAATCAACAATACTTTTTGAAATATTACTTTTGGAGCAAGAGCGAGTATCGGGGCCATATAGAAACTGAAGATGATACTTTTTACCACAATAATCGCCCTTGGAAAAATATATAACTACATGTGAGATTATTTCTAAACTTTACATATTCTTTATTTCTAGTTACTGTACTAGACTACTATAATCGACGCGTATCGTTCATCGTCACTTCTAGCATTATCGACTTTATTACCAATTTTCCGTTTGATTTCTTATCATGACAAACGGTATATGAATATAAATAAAACTATTAGCGAAATTGCTATCATCAGGATGTAAAATTAAAGTACAGGATATCCATTTGCAAACTCGATTATGAGTTGAAATGAATGAAAATTAGACTTAGTCGTCATTTAATCGACTAGGGAATCGTGACTCACTCCATGGCATGTGACTAATTAGAGACTACCCTACGACATGTACTTTTCCGTAATGCACAATAAATTAGGGGGTGTGAGACTTAAATCGTATTACTGTAGAAACTTGAATCCAGATTAAACTGATTTATGTGAAATTATGTTGTCAGATTTAGTGAGTTAAGGCCCATTTAAATTTTTGTTGAGAGCTTCTAAACCAACACTCAATTTACACAAAATATCCTTTAGAATAATGAAAGCATATTTATATACTGAGTTATAATGTAGAGTTTAATTAACTTTTGATTATAAATTTGCTTACAACATCTCATCTCTACTTTATTGGAGGTTTAATAAAGCAATAAGTAATGAAAAATTATAAGAAACTTTTATACACCATTAATTACCCTTTCAACTTGAATTAATGACCATGCCTTGAAATACGTGCTCCAACTATTCAGAAATTTAATTTACTAGGCATTCTAGATTTAGAAAGACACTCTGCTATATGAACTTTTCAAAAAGTTATTTCTTAATCTTACAGAGCAAAACGCCTGCACACTATTTAAAAACAAAAAGTTTATTGAATAATTATGGTTCATATAGTTTGATATCAATATCTTCATGTTTGTCGTCGCCATATTTTAAATCGGCTGCAACATCCTCTTGGATGTGCTGTATTAAGTTACCTTTTATTTCTACTTACGCAATTATTCAAAAATCTTATTTTGCATAATAAGCAAATAACTTTCAATGAAATCATCCATTCTTTCAATAAGTTATTGACCCAAGTCTGCTCACGTCAGTATAGAAGCAAGAAATCTCCCATAGGAGACATTATATCTATGTTGTAACCTTTGAGGGATTATTACCTTTCAGAAACATAGTATACGTCTCAGCTGTCTCCATATGCAAGCAACGCATTTCTCCCTCAACTTTATTATTTTGAAATGTTATACCTCAGTGGTTAGTAACCCGTGGAAAGGTTTATTAATAACCTTAGTTTCTGATTTGCTGAAGCCGAATAGCTCTGAAGTCCTTTTTGGAATATCTTGTAAACTTTTCCGCTTTTGTTTAACCTTGATAAGGATTTCTGTTCATTCTTCTATTGTCTTATTACATCTGTCTGATATGGTACCTCTTATAATAGCCCCAATCCGATGGAAGGCAATTTAGTACCTTGTTCTGCAAGATAGTCTATAATATCATTCCCTTCTATTCTTTCATAGAGTGGCACCACATTAAGGCAACTTTGTGATTCTTTGCCAACTGGTTTACTGTTTCTAGACATTGTCAAGCGATCCTAGTCTCAAATGTAAATGATCCTAAATTTAAAGTATGCTGAAAATGGAATAACTGCCCGGACCAGACAATTCACATTAAAATCCTATTTTGACTCCACTAATATGGAACTTTTGGGGGCCGTGAGAGTACTCTCTACATCCACTACTTTCAAGTTCTTATCTCGTTGAACAGCACCTAGAAATTCTCCGGAGATAAGAAAAGTTACACTCCTTTATGTATTGTAGGCTTATACTCGAACTGTTAAAATTCCTACTTTAAGTCTAAATTCCATTTCAAAATTTAGAGTTCTAACTAACAATTTTAAAATTGCTACCCTGTTTTTAAATTAATTAAACAATATGCACAAGGGGATACAGTATTGTACTTTATATTTTGGCTAGTTAACTTCTCAGTGGGGACGTGGGTGAGTAAATTATACTGTTGTACTTTCTTTGTTCTCAAAAAAATTATATACTATAAGAACAGTTACATAAGATGACAAAAAGGGCGCCAAATGATTTTCTCTACTCAATATATGCCCTAGAGCCAAAGGTAAGTGGTAATAGTAACAAAAACCATTAAAGATTTACTACAAATTTAATAAACACTGACAAAATCCGATATAAACGAACAATGATATGTGTTACATATAATAAAATTCAGTTTAGTACTCTACTGGTTAATAAAATATATGTAATTATGGTTACGAGTGCACTCAAAAATATCCGCTCTTGCAAGAGGTACAATAAATTACCAGAGTCTTAAATAGCTATATTACACTGAAAAAAGTGCATGTAAAATTACAGCCTTAGTACATTAGAATTCATGGAATTTTACTGTTAGAATCATGTAATAATAAATCGCTATATACAAATACATGTAAAAATACATGCCACATGGAAATATACATAACTTGCGAATTTATTCCTGTCCTAATGTGATTTTACGTCAACTGTCTTGTTAAATCACAATTTAATTATCCACACCGAGTGCAAATTTACTAGCCCTCGCGTAAATTTACTAAGCCCGTGTAAATTTATAGGCAACAGTAGTGTAATTTTACATCCAGTCTCTGAAATTCTAGTCATTATCACTGGTCGCAGATCTACATGAAGATGCATGTAAAATTACACTAGTACTTTCTCAGTGTACGGGGACACCAAATAATATATAAACTAGATGGTTTCATGTACCATATGATAATTTGTTAATACCAGATCAACTTATATTAAATCAAGTTATAGTTGAAGACCTAAGTGGATAAAGGTGTTATGTCGCATTTAAAAAAAAATTACTTTATGCAATTTTTGAACACCCCTGATATAGATTTAACACCCAATAAACGGTGAATTCTAAATTTGTAATATTTTATAGAAACTTTTTAATTATAAAGGCGCCATGTCATACATACAATCAGTAATTTTAGTGCATGTACACAGTTTTGGACAGAGAAATCTAGTTTCATAACAGCTTGATATTGTTCTTTAATATTAGTGTAAACAAAAGAACATAACCCAAAATTATCTATTTTATGAGGTATTATTTATTTGAATCGAAGACAAAGTAAATAAGTTCCAACTCAAAACCGTTTTATTTAATTTACTCAAAACTTTAAAAGTGTGACATAACACTTTTATCTACTTAGGTCTTCAGTTAATATTGATCGCTCAAAACTACGTTAATACTGTTATACGCCGAATAACAAACCAACGAAATGTCGTATAAACAATCAAATATAACTTATGGCAAATAACAAAAACAACGAATAAAAGTAATAATTTTTCCACCAGGTGGTACTTAACACTTGTGTCCACGACTCTCCCAGGATAACGCGGTCGATTCGTCGCACAGTGGGGCAAATAGCTCATTTTTTGGACAAGCGATAATTCCCAAGCCTGGAATTAATGAAATTTAATTTTTTTTTTTTTAACTCTTCGTTATAAAATTGCCTTTAATTCTATCGAGCCCGAATTTTGAAATTTCAAAATTAAAGGTCTTAAATTTTGAAAGTAAATTAAAATTTCATCAAAAGATTGTTTAAATTTATAAAAAATTGTTACTTGGGGGGTTTTTTTGGTTTCTAATCTCATTTCTGATCCCCAAATTTTGCGATTCAAAAAACCAAGATAGCGGATCCAATATGGCGGCCATAATATATTTTTAAATGAAATGTACATGCACAAACTGTTAAAAATTGTTACTTAGGACTTTTAAGGATTTTTGATCGAGAATCTGAAATCTAAATTACGTAATATCGTAATCCAAAATGGCGAATCCAATATGGCGGCCATAATATTTTTTTAATTGACATGTAAATGCGCAAATTGTTAGAAATTGTTACTCGGGGGTTTTAGAGATTGCTGATCATGAATCTAAAGTCCAAATTACGTAATATCGAAATCCAAGATGGCCGATCCAATATGGTGTCCGTAAGTTGAAGATTCTACTCGTTCATCATTTTACGTATTAGATTATGTTAGATTTATATCTTATCGTACTTTTCTAGCTGTTTGTTTAGGACTAGAAGCATTAGGTTATTTTAAGTTCATGGCTTACAATATTTTACTTTCTGTCATTTTATGACTTGACCAAATATTAGAATTAAAGTTAATAGTTCTTGCCTAATAGTATTAGCTAATAGTATTTGTCTTTTGACTACTCTATGATTGGACATTTAAGGTTAATTTTTGATTAATTATTTCATTTTAGCACATACTGGAAATGCAACCCTAGAATTCAAAATTACGAAATTTTAACTGCAGAATCAGAAACCTCTAGGAACTAATTTTTAATGATTTTTGCATGTACGTCTTATTTTTTTTTTAAATTTATAACAGCTATATTGGATCCGATATTATGGTTTCCAAAGTGACGAAACTAAAATATCCGAAACAAGATTAGCGAATTAAGCCCCTGAGTAACAAATTTTAGCAATTTCTTTCTTGATTTATCATTCTATTTTAACTTACGGACACCATATTGGATCCGCCATCTTGAATTTCGATATTACGTAATTTAGACTTCAGATTCATGTTAAGCAGGCCCTAAAACTCCTAAATAACAATTTTTAATAATTTGCGTATGTACATTTCATTTAAAAAAATATTGTGGTCGCCATATTGAATCCGCCATCTTGGATTACGATATTACATAATTTAGACTTCATATTCATGGTCAGAAACCCTTAAAAACCCCGAGTAACAATTTTTATCAATTTGCGCATATACATCTCATTTAAAAAAATATTATGGCCGCCATATTGGATCCACTATCTTGGGTTTTTGAATAGCAAAATTTGGGGATAGAAATGAGATCAGAAACCAAAAAAACCCCCCAAGTAACAATTTTTTATAATTTTAAACAATCTTTTGATAAAATTTTAATTCACTTTCAAAATTTAAGTCCTTTAATTTTGAAATTTCAAAATTCGGGCCCGATAGAATTAAAGGCAATTTTATAACGAAGAGTTTAAAAAAAAAAAATAAATTTCATTAATTCCAAGCTTGGGAATTATCGCTTGTCCAAAAAATGAGCTATTTGCCCCACTGTGCGTCGGTACAGCATCAGCACATCGATTCCTTGCAGAATTCACTCACACGGGGCTCCCTCGGTTTCCCAGAGAAATATGCGATTTTATGCTACTTTACAGCAAAGTATGGCGCCCTCCACGTTGATAATTAGGCGACAGCTTGATTACAAATTACATAGATCGAGGTCCAATACTCCTCCTTAAATCTATGGTCCAGTATATTCCAACTCTTACGAAATATCGATGTCAGTACGTCACAACAATCACAGGAAAAGGGGTATATAAAATCAAAACGAAACCAAAAACAAACCATAAAAGAAAGCCTAAAAATACGAAACCTGGCATTAGCTCATATAGACTAAGAGCTAGTGAACATTTCGTGTCATTATTCAAAGTAGGCTAAAAATTTGCCAAACGGTTACCATGGAGGTAATGAGTTGCCATCTCGAACGTTTCGACTTAGCGATGGACAGCAGGGGGTGTAAGAACAACCCCAACGTCGGAAAATAGTAGTCGAAATTTTCATTATTGCAAGTTGGTTGAAACTTCGTATTTTGCTTTAATTAAGGTATATGAATAACCATACAAATTGTCAGACAAAAATTTCAGGCAGCAGGGGTGTAAAAACATCCCAAAGGCGTAAAATAGTAGTCGAAATTTTCATTATTGTAAGTTGGTTGAAACTTCGTATTTTGCTTGAATTCAGGTATATGAATAATCATACAAATTGTCAGATAAAAATTTCAGGCAGCAGGGGGTGTAAGAACATCCCAAAGTCGTAAAATAGTCGAAATTTTCATTATTGAAAGTTGGTTGAAACTTTGTATTTTGCTTGAATTAAGGTACATGAATAACCATACAAATTCAGACAAAAATTTCAGGCTATTTTACGACTTACACTCCCTGCTGCTCATTGCCAAGTGGAAACGTTCGAGATAGCAACTCATTACCCCCATGGAAACCTTTTGGCAAATTTTTAGCCTACTTCGAGTAATGAAAGAAAAATGTTCACTAGTTCTTAGACTAATAGAACATTAATTAATTTCTGATAGGTACGAAAATAAACACTCACCTCCAAATTGCAACGACCCTAACAAAATGGAAGCGTTCAAAATACGTGCGACAGGCGGCTGATCCCAAAATTGACCAAGATGGCGTCGTAAACCCTAGGATACTATCTGTTCAAACACCAAACAATGGACGACGTCTAGAAACATGTGCAACTATCCGTATAAGTACACAAATTATCCACGATAATTTTCCCAAAAGCACATGTTGCGGCCACCTTTTCAGTTCAATCACCTTTCTTCACTACTCTACATGCTGTTTCCCCACTTAGTCTTAAACATGCTACGACGAAACTCAACTTTACTACTTCATAATTTCGTCTCGTAAAATTAACCTATGACCTTCACCAACAGGTGTCTCGATAGTCCTAAACTGAATCTTTAAAAATAGTAGAATTTAAATATCAATACTTAACATTTAATAAAATATTACGAAATCGCAACAAAATTCCGTGTTATAATTCGGAATTTTGACGTAACTCAAAATTTTAAATTTTAAAATTTTGACTTATAATTCGGAATTTTGAACTTCCGACTTATAACTAGGAATTTTAAAATTTTTAGGTATAATTGGGAAATCGTAATTTTGTCGTAAAACTTCCAGTTATAACACGGAATTTTAGAACTAGAAATTATTTTATTTTAGATTTCTCTTCCACAGCTACATACAATAGTGATACGCAAAAAAAAAAAGATATAAAAATGAAAATATTTTATTTTCAAACATACTAAATAAGCATTGATCTGCACTCACAGTGTCACGCGATGCATTCGAGAAACCCACGTTCACTCGGGGAAGACGGGAAGTTCCGAGTTGTTATATACAGTGCAAATCACACCTTTGCGAATGCAAACACGATATTATCATTAATTTTTCGGGGGAATCACACCGCTGCGAACGCGATAATAATATTTCGTAGGACCAGGGGGGGAGGGGGGTCTAAAAGCCTGGAGTCTTGGGGCACTGCCCGAATTGCCCATGCGTAGCTACGCAACACAGTGTGGCCAAACGGTCAAAAATTGCTCTGAGTGTCAACTTTTGAGCTATCAACGTTCTTTTTTTTTAAATACTTGCAAAGGAGTCTGGAATAGTGAGTCACTGCCTCTTGACGAATTTTATTTTTTTTTTTACTCCCTTTACTAATAGTGTGGGGCTGATGGTGGGGGTGGCTGATGCCAAAAAATTTTTTTAGACCTTATACTACGGAAGCCCAACCTAACTGTATGTGTAACATTGACCCCAAGGATCGGGGGCGGTGTGGGGGGGGGGGTGCACGTACAGCTAGGGAGGGCTCCCCGACTATTAGCTTCTCGTACATTCCCTATATCCCAATTTTGTTGACTCCTACTTGCTTGCTTTACCTATTTACCCTCATTTCCCCCATTTACCCCCCGAACCCTTCACCGGAATTACATAATATAATCTAGTTCCAGATCTCCTCCATTATGATAAACGGTTTCATAGTAAACGTGTGCACAAAAAGTTACAGACAGACCGACAGAGAGGCAGACAGAATTTTTTTTTCACTCAAACTTAAAATCTCGACGTTTCATGACATTTTAACTCTCAACAAAAAAAAATAAAAAAACTTTTTTTTTCGTTATTATACTTTCACTTCACTGCGTGGATGTGGAAGTAAAATTTGTCTAAGCAGCAGTGACTCACTATTTCAGACTCCTTTGCAAGTATTATAAAAAAAACGTTCATAGCTCAAAACTTGACCCCAAGAGCGATTTTTGACCAATTTGTCACACAATGCGCCACTAGAGACACTTTGTTTTCAAAATCATTCCAAACTTATTTAAGCGCTTCTAGTAAGAAAAGTGATACGTGATTTACTATGTAACGGAAAATATGAAGACTTTGTAAAGTGATTCCAAACTGCACCGGTACAACACAAATTGAACCACTTTCTTTCCCGTATCTCCGAGGAACTTTTCTCTATCTGTATGTAATATAAAACGTTTCTTTATTTTAAGACAATTTAGTTAATGTACAATACAGAGAACGTGATATTAACTTCTCGAATATCCAAGGATCAGACCTTTTCAGAACTCCCAATGTTATTATTTGAAGTCAGAAAGCTACTTTCTTTCGTTAGCGAAAACGGAGACAGGCGTTAGCAATAGAGAACGCGAACTGACAAAAACCATTTATTATTTGACACGCATTTGTGAATTTAAAGGACCTCCAACTGTATAATATAATCTTCTAGATAATAAATTACGCTTTTCGTTATATATAGAAAAAATAATAACTGCGCCACCACAATAATATAGGAAATAATATCCGCATTATTCCTTCTTTTATGGCTTTCGCATATGCTGAATATAGATGTAGAGGAACTACTAACTACCATTTGTTATATGAAACGTTATAAGAAATACTTACCATTTATATGGTTTTAAGAGATAATAATTGTCTGCAAAGCTGTTATCAAATAAAAACTAGTAGAAGTTATGGTCGGGTGTAGCCGACTGCAACGCAACTCGATTAACATTTTACTTGATTATGATACAATTCACTTTTGTGAGACACTACTGCGGTTAAAACGTCAATGTATTTTTTATTTTGATCGTTAAAATAGATAACGGCAATGGTAACGTCTATTCAACGAATCTTTTTTGCAGGGTGTTTTCCATGCAGCTTTGAAGAGGTCACATATATTGCCACTATTTAGGAAAGGAAATCCACATGTATTTCAAACTATCGTCCCATTTATGTATTAATTACAATATACAAAATTTTCGAGAATTAGAGAATACTGGAATTTCTAGGCAACTACAATTTAATAAATCAAAGCCAACACGAGTTTCCAAGCGGCAAATTAACAAGAGCAGGGTATGGCATAACTA
Source organism: Rutpela maculata (assembly GCA_936432065.2). Lineage (NCBI taxonomy): Eukaryota > Metazoa > Arthropoda > Insecta > Coleoptera > Cerambycidae > Rutpela > Rutpela maculata. The sequence continues at coordinate 132,263,422 of OW386287.2, read as the reverse complement.
AGACCATTGTATAAAGTTTGGACTTCAATCGTCAAATAGTTAGTTTAGCAAGACAGCGTTTGACAGCCTAATTTTGGAAACAATTTTTTTAAAAGCAGAATTTTACGGCATACGAAGTACAGTATTGAATTGGGTTTCAAGCTATTTAGTGGACAGGAAACGACGAATAATTTTCAGAAAAACCAACTGATTAAGCGGAGTATTCGTATTCTAGTACATTAATTGGTCCCAACTATTGAGATCCTTGTGTAGATAATTATATCCAAATGCGAATACTCACTGTTCTATCTATTTATATTTTGCAATGCCTCACACATGCAAAGCAGAATTTACATAATTATATTTTTCATATCGAAATACATGATTATGATACACGTAATACAAACTATTTATATATCTACTATCACAGATTAACAAGATCAAAATCGGGAATAACCTATTATGGTCCTAAGATGATTAATATTTTTCCTTCTACTCTGAAGGAATTTGTCACTGACAAAATTTAAAACTGATGAAGAAGATTTAATTGATAAATGTTTTTTTGTAACGTCATATCCTAAAACGACATTTATTTGACAGTTTCAATGAATCAAAACAATTTCATTATTGACAAGTGTAAAATAAAGAAAAAAGAGTGAAATAATAGTTATTTATTAGGCTAATGAGTTATGTTACATATAAGTCACGCAAGAAAAGTTTTCTCAAGTGACCCTTATGTAATAACTCACGTGTCTAATACAACATTTTATCCAACACTTTCATATAAATGCTTTTTCAGTGACAAACAATAAAATTATTAAAATATCATGTCATCGATTTTTTGTCAGTTGTCAATGTCAAAGTCAACAGTGTTTCTCTAAAAATATAAAATACAAGTAGCTTATTGCTAAGTAGATTCTGAATGGATGTACCGAGAAAGCTGTGGTTGTTATCCATTTTGTTTGTAACCAGGGATTTGTTTAATAAACATTATGTAATTAGCATAAAAATGAAAAATTGTGAAAGATATAATATGGAAATTACGACCGATATTTTGCAAGAAGCTAAAGAAGCTACAGCCAATTTAATTCCAGAAAACTTCAAAGTAACCTATTTTAAAGAATATCTACAATTTGAAAATTGGATGAAAAAAAGAGGAGTAAGTGCTTTAAACGAAGAAGTGCTTCTCGCTTACTTTCTACATTTGAGTAAAGAAATTGCACATTCTTCGATCTGGACTAAATATTCTATGATAAAGGCGACTTTAAAAGTACACAGGAACTTTGATATAACAAGATATGGAAAACTTGTGGCATACTTAAAAAACCGATCAAAAAATTTCAAACCCAAAAAGGCAAAAATTTTGGAAAGAGCACATATCGAACAATATTTGATGGATGCCCCTGACGATGAGCATCTTATGTCAAAGGTAGGTATTTATTATGATGTCCTTGCTTTTATATATTTAATTGTTTGGATTTTTTAGGTTGCATTGATATAGGGAGCTTGAGATGCCTGCCGTTGAGATGAACTGACCTACTAGGGGAAAGTGCACTGTCCAATGTGTTGGATTAAATAAGCTCTCCAAGAATTGTAGCTGATTATTTGCAATTGCCAGATGCAGATTTGTATGCTGGCCATAGCATACGCCGTTCCTCGGCAACTCTTGTGGCCAATGCTGGGGGTGACATTACCACCCTTAAATGTCACGGTGGTGGAAATCATCCACCGTGGTGGAGGGTTATTTGGATGATTCAGTCTCAAACAAGATTGTTATTGCTAAAAAATACAGGGAGGGCAGCGCAACGAGTCGTTACTAGTATAGAGAAAAATTGTGTACAGGAGAGCAGTTTTCTTTGTGAAAAATCGAATATGATGACAATAAATTTTAACATAAATATAAATAAATAAGTGTTAGTGCATGGATTCTTTGTTTTGTTCATTTTCCGTATAATAAAGACAATACATAAATTGCTTGGACTTCTTTTTATATTAAAATTACTCTTTAGTGACTAAATCACTTTACCTCACTAGTGATCTAAAGTATACTTTGGCTTTATCTCACTAGTGACTTATTGGCCACTTCATACCTTCAAAATCTCATCAATAAAGATCACTTTATAAGAAAGTGTTGGATAAAAAAATTTTATTTCACAGTGTGAAATAAAACTTATTGGTTTCTATGGAAATATCAATAGAATTTAGTCTATTTTTACAAAACTATATTTTTTTCTAATTTCGAATGGCGATACAAAAAATTTTGTATATAACTCGAGACTAAAATGTGTTTTTTTACGAGTGGGGCGTTTATAGTACGAGTCGAAGGCGAGTGCTATAAACCACACGAGCCACTTATATAAAATACTATTATTGCATTGATGTTTATTTTAATAATAACTTTAATGATACAAGTATATAAAGTTATGTTATCGTTTAAACGTAATATTTGAAGAATTGAATGTATTTACTTGAATGTGAAAATGTGATATTAATATTAGTACTACTACAACTACTATTTTATAATTTTCGTCTTTTTTAAGTATTACTGTATTGATTTGACTTACGTAAACTAATGATAATAGCACCAATAAACTTACTTAATTACTTACTTACGTATTCAAGATGAGGTAGAATAAGAGGTGGGGCACCTCATGAGCCGGTGCTGGATATACTTCTATGTCTATTTTAAATAAATGATTTTTCATCTTCCCTATTAAATTCGTCGGCAACGCTTTTCGCCGACCATTCACTTTTTTTAGGAAAACTTCGACAAATATTCTACCTTATGTAAATGAATGCATGATTCGTGTAATTGGTGTGAAGCCAATAAATTTAAAATTAATTTTTACAAAACATCTCAATCAAAACATTAACCAAAGACAACGAACGAATATCACAACTGCAAACTTTAATGCCAAAACTAACGAAAAGAATTGTTCGGTTTTACTCTAGATAGACATATCTACTGGAAGAAACATATTACAGCAATAAATAAGAAATTAAATAGCGCATATGTTTTGTCTGAGAGTCATGGCAAACAAATGTTTGAGCAAGAATATTTTAAAAATAAGAATTTATCACGCACTCTTTGGTGCTTTAATTTAATATGGTGTAATAACTTCCACATCCACGTAGTATACTGGAAATATAGCAGTGGTAAAAAAAATGAATTTTTTCACTTAAATAGGCTTAAAATGTCATGAAACGTCGACATTTTGAGTTTGAGCAAAACAAGTATTTTTTTGCGCACGATTACTCTGGAACGGTTTAGAATATTGGCATGAAATTTACACCTATTATATTACATGTATTATAACGAGATCTGGAACTACATTATATTTCAATTTTAGTCCGTTGATAGATTGGGGGATAAATCGGAGTAGATAGATAAAGCAGCAAGTCAAAGTAAATAAAATTGGGATTTAGTGTATGCACCCAATCTCAAAATATTTTTTAGCATCAGCCTCCCCCTCTACTACCTCCACTACCGTAGTGGCATATCGTTTTATGGATTTTTGCGGTAGAAGATTTCAAATATTATGTTATTAAAGTTCTATGAACAATTATTGTTTCCACATAGTGGAGTAGTATCAAAATTGTTTTCGTTATAAGAAACTTGGGTAGAAAATCTGGATGTAGAAGTAGTGATTCCGTAGGCAGCGGTTTTTTTTCTACCGACTGGACAACAACTTTTACTATACAAAAACGTGCTATTAGAATTAATTCGGGAATGTAAAGTCACTATGAATATTGTCGATTAAGTCAAATTTTGCCAACAATCATCCCAACATCGTTTTTGTACATATTAAAAACACTTATTTTTACACAAAAATAAATCATCCTTCACTTTTAGCAATTCAGATACGCATCAAGACAATAGTAATAATATGATTTCCTTCTCATTCTCTATATGAAAAATGTTGTTATTACAAAGGAGCCGTCCTGTATAGTAAATTACCCAGAAAACTAAAATGTCAGTGGAAAACTAGCGTATGTTCTCTCATAAATTAAATAATTTATTATATACAAGGTGTTTCGAAAAGATTGGGACAACGTTTAGCCGTAGATTCTTGACATCAAAACAAGTCGATTTAACTCAAAAAGTAGTGGTCTAACTCTTTTTGTTTTCAAGATACAGGGTGGTAAAGTAAAAAAATTGTATTCGTAATTTATCTCTACCTTGGAAACTATTATACGTATCTACTTCAAAGTTGGTAGCAACATGTTTTTCAGGTAGCTAATTACAATGGTGATATTGCCGATGCCATATTTTGCAGATGGCGCTAGTTACAGGACTTTTACGTGACACTTTAAGCCATAACTTTTTTGAGGTTAGGTTTTGGACATCGTCTTCTATTATAATCGAAACGCAATTTGGTTTCCTAAAGAAAAAGTGTACTTGTTTAAACGTGATAAAATTCATGCTTTCAAAGAAATACGCGATTTACAACTTTATCTCACACCAGTTCGAAGAAATTCAATTGTACCTAAATGCTGTTTCTTGTCTAGTAGGTGTACGTTAAGTATGATGTCTTGAAATCGTCAATAGTGCTTGTTGTAGATACGTATAATATTTTCCAAGATAGAGACAAAATACGAATACAATTTTTTTTTACTATACCACGTTGTATCTTGAAAACGAAAAGAGTTAGACCGCTACTTTTTGGGTTAAATCGACTTGTTTTGATGTCAAGAGTCTACGCTAAGCGTTGTCCCAATCTTTTCAAAACACCCGGGGTGTTGAATTTCTTCGAACAGGTGTGTGACAAAGTTGTAAATCGCGTATTTCTCGGAAAGGGTGCATTTTATTGCGTTTAAACAAATACACATTTTCTTTAAGAAACTAAATTGCGTTTCGATCATAATAGAAGACGATGTCCAAAACCTAACTACAAAAAAGTTATGGCTTAAAGTGTCACATAAAAATACTGTAACTAGCGCCATCTATAAAATTTGACAATATCACCATTATAATTAGCGACCTGAAAAACATATCGTTACCAACTTTGAAGTAGATAGGTATTCTAGTCTTCAAGATAGAGACAAATTACCAAACAATTTTTTTACTTTACCACCCTCTATCTTGAAAACGAAAAGAGTTGGACCACTATTTTTTTAGTTAAATCGACTTGTTTTGATGTCAAGTATCTACTGCTAAGCGTTGTCCCAATCTTTTCGAGACACCCTGTATAGTACTGTACCACACATCCTACGCATTTCCATATATGTAATCATATTCTTCAAACAATTCTATTCTATTCTATAAATTATTACTCATCTCCCTTTTACAGAATTAAAATATTAATGCCAATTTTCAGGAAACAATTATTTGTTTCAAAGTATGTCCATATTGCCGACTATAATGTAGCTGCCATCTGTGCAAAATAAAAAAGCAGAGATTCATTTCTCATACGGAATTCATATTCGTGTGCCAACTTACAAACTTTCTTGAATTTCTGATAGTTGAGAACATTCAGAAGGAAAAACTACAACAAAAACAGTTTTTAACAACTCTAAAACACGTTCAGTTTTGTGAATCATATATCATATGGGTTAAGCTATTCATTTCTTGTCCGAAAAGATTTCAGTAGGGATCTATTTGATTTGTTACCATGTTAATACCACATGCGTACCAATGTGAAGCGGACTACATGTCATACATTAAACGGAACCTTTCCGATTTGAGCTTATACATCGCTGCGATCACTTTTCTAAATAAATAAAAAATTTAGATGTGATAGGTGATAAAGGGCCTTGATAATATGTAGGAATGGGAAGTAATAAATAAGATACAGTATTCTAAGTGCGCCTATATATACAGGTTGCGTCAACAAAAGTCAGTGGTAATTTTAGGAAACCAGACGTTTACATTTTATTTAAAATTATCCTAACTTATACACAGAGCTGGGCAAAGTACTCATTTAAACTACTTCAAGTATCAAATACCAAATAGTTAGTTAGGGTACTTGTTACATCAAGTATCAGTTACTTTTCAAAAAGCAGAATACTTCAAGTATCAAGTACTTCGAGGTAGTACTTGCAATTTTGGGTATAAGTACTACTTGCACTACTTCAATTAATCATTTAATTCTAACAAGTACATTTAAATAATTCAAATATTTTCTTTTTGTATCAAGTATCAAGTATTGTTTAAAAGTACAACACTTACAAAATCATTCAACTACTTCAAGTACTTTAAAATTTTTTATTTTTATTACAAGTTTTTATTTAACTAGCTTTGAATGTATGTTAGTTTGTTTAGTTAAAATCTTGCAAGTCAATTTTAAAATAGTTATCCCCAACCGATTGAGCTAAAATATTGCATACACGTTGAGTTTGGATGACAATGCATGGTAAGTGACGTCATTCTATATCCAATATGGCGGACTTCCAAAGATGGCGGACCAGTGATATGAGTATCAAATGAAAGGGTTTGCTGAGAAGAATACGAAAATAAAATGACGTCACACTAAATTCAACATGGCGGACGCCCCAAGATGGCGGACAAAATTTTTTAGTTGTAACACTAAAATTTTATCGTATAGTGTATTCGCTCCTACGTTGGTTGCATTCTAAGAAATGGTGAAAGATCCGGTTTAAACTCTAAGTTTTATATCGGATAGTAACGACGCAATGAATATATAAAACTAATTAAGGCGTACCTAAAAATTTAAAAATAAAATTAAATGTAAAAAAAACTTTTTTAAAACAAGCTTTTATTATTTAGGTGTACTAAAACGAAAAAAATAAAAATACAAAAAAAATTATCGTCTTAAAAGCTTATCACGTGAATAGAAATAAAAAAACTTACTTAGGTACTTACAATCTCTGTCAAAAAAATTAATGCCAGAATGAACTTCTCGCGCGCGGCAAGCTTTTAAGACAATTAATTTTTTTTTATTTTTATTTTTTTCGTTTAGTACACCTAAATAATAAAAGCTTGTTTTTACATTTAACGAATACGTAGATTATGAAAATTGAAGCCATTTAGTCTGTCTGTTGTAGGGTTGCCAACCGTCCCGATATATCGGGACGGTCGTCGGGACAGTCACCGTCATTGACCTCTGTGTCTTGACGTCACGATAAAAAAAATGAAATCTCTTAAAATAAGGAGCAGTTTTAATTTTGTTAAAAAGACCATGATATATTTTTCTTTAACATATATGCCTTTTTATTAGGGAAATACATAGTGTCCCGATATAGTTTCCGGACATTTATGGCAACCCTAGTCTGTTGGCGTTATATCTACAGAATAACTTGACGGAGAAGAAGGATAATATATATAAGTAGTTGACGCTACTATCAACCAAGAATTGGCAACAGTTCCGTTAACAAATATATTGTTAACATAATTAAGAAAAAATAAGACGGAACACAGTAATATTTGACAAGTAATATTTGACAAGTAGTTAAGAACGACAACTGTCAAGGAAGAGAAATATGAAAAAAAATTTAAAAATGTGACGGAGGATGATAATATTTCTCATGTAGTTAATACAACTGTCAAAGAAGAAAAATATGAAAAGAAATTATTCAGGGTGGTCACCCAAAGAAAAATTAAAAACTGTGGCGGAGCACATAATATTTACCATGCAGTCAACACAACTATCGAAGAAGGAAAATATAAAAAAAATATTTACAGGGTGGTCACCCAAAAAAAATTAAATAATGCGACGGTGGAAGATTATATTTCGCATGCAGTTAATACAACTGTCAAAGAAGAAAAATATGAACAAAAATGTGGTTTAACATGGCAATACTAAGAATGCAGTTGACACAACTGTCGAAGAAGAAAATATGAAAAAAACGGTATACAAGCTGGTCACTCAAAAAAAATGTTTGAGAATATGAAGCAGGACGATAATATTTCACATATAGTTATCACAACTGTCGAAGAAGAAAAATATGAAAAAAAAAAACTATACAGGGAGCTCATATAAAAAAAAATTAAACAATAGTACGATAATACTTGGCACGCAGTTAATGCAACCGTCAAGGAAAAATTTGAAAAAATATAAAGGATAGTCACCCCAACAAAATATGAAATAAAGGGTAGGCAATATGAAAAAAAATATATGCAGGATGGTCAGCAGAAAAAAATTAAAAAATGCGACGGAGGACGACAATATTTCGCATGCAGTTAATACAATTCTCAAAAATGAAAAATATGAAAAAAATGTATAGGTCTATGTAAAAAGATAATGTGACGAAGAACGACAATACTTGGCATGTAGATAACACAACTGTCAAAGAGCAAAAATATGAAAAATATACAGGGTAGTCACCCTAAAAAAATTAAAGAAAAAATGTGACGGATGGCAATAATATTTCACATGCAGTTGATACAACTGTCTAGGAAGAAAAATATGAAAAATATACAACATTAAAATATAGAGTAATGTATGAATCATAAAACGTCCGGAAAAACGTTGCGAATAAGAATAATAAATAAAGTATGAAAAACAGAGAGGGAAGTTTTGGGTAAATACCTTCACCGATTTTTTAAATAGGACATTGTAGCATATTTCTTATGCCATTTTAATTTGTACTGCGAATATTTTTTCGTTTTCTAAATTCAACTCTCTCGAAAATAATTGCATTTTTTCGATGTTTGCAATAAAATGTGCAAAACGTGTATTTCCATTGACTAAACATCATTATATCCAGATTACACATTTAATTCAGACTTGGCGATAGTCTGCTTTCAAACATCTCGCAAATTAGAGAGCATAAATTGCACTTCACAGCTGTCAGTTTTTCTCTTTTTCTTATTCGTAAAGTTTTACCAGACTATTTGTGATCAATGCATTATTTTAGTTGGCCGAAGTTATAGGACGTCTGACTGCATAATGCCATCTGTCGTGGTTGCCCGTTAGGCGTATGCCGCACAGGCTCCACAAAGGTTTTTCCCATCAGCTCCCTTGTGACATCAGACCATGATGGGAGTCCTCTTCGTCTTTTGACACCTGGTTTCACCTGAACTATCAGCCGTTCTATATTGTCCTCTTAACTACAAGGGTTCAAGTTATACCATCTTATTTACTACCTCACAATACCCCATCCTAAATATGTCTGGGTGGTTATAATTTACTCGAACTACAATCATAATTTTCTCTCCAACTTTTAGCTTTTGTACCTCACTTTTGGTTTCTGTTTTGAATTTTCATGCTTGCAATTCTGCTGCCAGTCACTTACCTCAGGATGATGATCATCCTTCGAAGCGTTTCACAACATTGGCACCAAACCTTAGAGTGTCATTAACTTACTCTTACTTACTCTTCGGAAAAAAAAATTACTATTATTGTGATCAGCATATGACTCCAACTCTTTACAGATGTCTTGTAAATAAGAATTCTTATTTATTCTACAAAAAGTATTAATTCTTCGCATCAATCTGTTATACTCTTTCGATTCCGAGATAATGTTGACGCCTTGAAAATTCAGATTTTTCTGAGTATGTCCCCTAGTTATAAATTCAAAAACACATAACATCCTGAAACCTTAGTTAGTTTCGACCTTTGTCATTTAATTGGATGTCTTCACTTACACATTCACATAATTGATTCTGGAACGCTCAGGTATGATGTTATGTGTTTTTGAATTTGTCTGCGACATATTTTCAGCTTCAGTGAGAAGGTACACATGAGAATCTATTGATCTGAATCACAGTCAGCACCAGGTGAAATTTTATTGAATGTCTTCACCAATTTACTATCATAATAAGTCTATCTGATTAGAAGATCCTGCGCCAGGTGGCAACAATTATCAATTTTTATTGCCGATAGTTTCTGTTAGCAGCAATATGTCTTGGGACTTGACTCTCCATATTTCTTTTTCATGTTTTTTAAAACAAATTGGTCTACCGCCTTAGGAACGTTATATTTGAAAGCGTTCTAAAAATGTTTTAGGTTATTTTCTGCGGCTGTGATAATTTTGCAATTTGTGACTTGAGCGGAAAGAGCTGCCACGTGTTTATTAAATGAAATCGGAATATTAGTTTTGTCATTGTTATACAATATTTGTTCCAGTTTTATTTTCCGCACTCAAGAAACATTGTCAACTGTAAAGTGACGAACTATTTTTATTTAGTAAACAGTTCTACTTAGCCGTTAATATTATGTCATACCGATGCTTGGTCAAATCCCTAAACAAGGGGAGGTTTATTTATTTTATTTCAGAGCTTATTTTCACCAAACATCTTAGAGCATTTTCAGCTTTTGTTAAAGTCAACCAAAATAGCAAGAACGTTATGATCTTCACTGTCTTTTTTTCGATCCGAAAAACAGAATTGATATCTTGAGAAACACAGGGAACTTTAATGATTCTCCGATGAACTTAACAACTCCCTTTAGGACATTCCCCACTTTACTTTCTTCTAATAGGGAACTTGACCATTTTTTTAATTCCAATAATGTGTGTTTATATATAAAAACATGCTACACCGAATATCAGCACTTAAATCGCAGTACTTACTTTGCAATAAATAATTAAAGTCGAAATCCCTGCGAAAAACATTGTAACGTCACTCCGAGTGAAAACGTCTAGCGACACCGATTCTACTTTGGCTTTGACAATTCCGCATGCGTATTTGCGTTTCAGTTTTTTAACACAGTAATACCTCCAAACCTATCTTTCGTGTTTACGTTTGCTGTATTCGTTCGACTTTGTGTTTTTTTACCCAGTGTTATTAATTACTGTTAGAGATTATCTGTGATATTGAGAATGTATCATGAAGGAGAAACTGTTTGTGTTTTTCGTGGATGTTTGTCCAAGACTGGTGGAAATAAGAGACGGCAAGCGGCAGATTGCTTGAGCAGTCATTGTGTTGTGTATTTAGGTGTGCTATTCGGCGTATTTTGTAGCTTTTGTTTAGTTCATGATTCTGTTTTGTGTTGTGAAGTGAAAAATACTTACTATAAACACTGTATAGTGTCACTGTGTACCAATACAATTGTTAAAATGGTAAACAAAATTTTGATTGGCACGCCTGAAGACAAAAATCGGTGATCAAAATAAATAAAAACCTGCCGAAGAAATATAGGGGATATTTCTCAAAAGAACAACGCCATTTATGTATGTGAAGATCATTTTAATGTAAGTACATTGAGTATAGCCAAAATACCAAGAATTGAGTTTTTAGAGAAGGTATTGTATTACAGGTTACAGGTCAGAGTTAAAACTTATTTTATTTTACCATTGAATAGAGAATATTGAATATGTTCTTCTAACGAATACGTAACTGGCTATGGACTTTTACACGGCGTATGATTTAACTTTTAGATTAGGTTGCGTGTTCACTGTTAGTTGTTTCTGGCAAAACTAAAATGCAAATGCGAATTAATGGAGCGGATCTGGCGAGAAAAAGAGGAGTTTTGAAACCAACTATTTTAAATTTTTTTTTTTTGACAATTCGGTTACACGCGTTCTCTTTTATCATGTTATCAACTTAGTTCAGCTTAATCACACAGGGTGGCGGAGGAATTCGCATTTAAAATTCGCAAGAACAGGTTTTTCCACGATAACTTTGTTATTATTGACCTGACGAAAAAAAAAGTAAAATTAAAAATTGAAGATCTCTCGGAAGCGCATGATTAAGATTTTGTAAAATTTAAGAGGAATCCATTGTGCCGTTTTTGACTTAGAGCGAGTTAAGCGGAGAAATAATTGTTTTATATATCCAATACACACCTAAAACTAGAGAAATGCGCCGCAAAAAGTCGTGACGGTGTTAAATAATTATTTATAATAAGTTTAATATTTGATGGAGGGTAGACTGATAAAATATTAAGATGGAAAAAAGATTTATGTATCCGAATATTAAGCTCCGAAGTCCCTATCCCTTTTCCTTAACTCTTTATTCCCGCAAACACATTATGCCCCCTCCCTTCCTTCCTATTGCTTGGATTGGGATAATTTTTTTTTAATTTAAAGATAAAAAAAATCTCACTTACCTGTAAAAAATTTCTCTTCTGAGCCCTTTCCTTCGTACTCAAAAACGCATATAAAAAAAATTGCAAAAGGTTTTTCCCCTCCCACAAGTTTGTTTATTTGAAAAAAATAAAAAAAAATTATTCAATCAAATATTGGACGTAATAACGAACAATTTCCATTTTGGTTTTTGAAAATCGCACGACAGAGAAAAAAGTCCGAGGGAGTTGAATAATTTTCCTTTCCCTATCTTCCTCCCTTCACCTAATTGGCCCATCACCCCAATCCTCCGGATCCATCAATTCTTATCTATTTCACCTACTTCAAAAGAATCTCATCCCCCCAACTTCTTTTTTTCATAAAAAAAATTAAGGCATTACTTTTTTGTGTATTAGTGTATTAGAGTATTTATACGAGTATTTTCAAAAAAATTTTTCACGAAAAGTTACCGTCCGATTTGAAAAAAATTTTACAAGATTATGCGCTTCCGAGAGATCTTCAATTTTTAATTTTACTTTTTTTCGTCAGGTCAATAATAACAAAGTTATCGTGGAAAAACGTGTTTTTCCGAATTTTAAATGCGAATTCCTCCGCCACCCTGTGTGATTAAGCTGAACTAAGTTGATAACATGATAAATGAGAACGCGTGTAACCGAATTGTCAAAATTTTTTTTTTTTTAAAAGTTGGTTTCATTTCAAAACCAGATCCGCTCCGCTACATACGGAATTGTCAAAACCAAAGTAGAATTGGTGTCGCTAGACGTCACTCGCTCGGTCTGACGTTTCAAGAGTGGGTAAAATCAGGCAGATGTTAGTTTACGATTTTGAGTGTTTTAATCCATTTTTTTTTTGTGCAAATTCCTTATTCATAAAGTCTCAAGGAGTTTATCTTGGAAGATTAACTTATAATGTTATAATACTTACTTAAAATGTTAATATCATTTTTGTTATTTCAACGGAGTTTGCAAGAGATTTAACTGATAGATTTATATCCGTAATATTTTTACTCGTATCATAATAAAGTTTATCTAATTTCATCAACTTGGCATTAATTTTCCACTTTTGAGTTTATTTGGGTTAATATGGTGTAACATACATTGCTTACTAAGTCTTTTGTAATAGATTCATTACAGACTTGTTTTTTTTCGGCTCTCAGGCCTCGGGTTACTTTACTTGTTGAATACCTTAATCAGGCGATAGAACCAATTCTAACATAGAAATCCAAAATGACGATAGTAACTGTACTCTTTTACGTTGTTTATGTAGCTTTGGAAGTGAGAGAATAAAAACAAAATATATAATTGATTTTTTTTATGAGTCACAAGATTAACGGAGTATTTTTGTATTTCAAGCATCACCAGTATTATCGATTCGTAAATGTTTTAATTTGTAAAAAGTCTGTTCTATTTTACTGTCTCTCTTGATCAACCTATTAGTGATTTGTAAAATATTTCAATTTTAAAACTTTATATATTTTAGTATTTCAAGAAGGCTAATAGTTAATAACTTAAATGCTGAAAAAAAAAATTATCTTATACATATGTACTTTATATAACGATTGTACCAACTGTACCAACTGAAACTTTCTTACATATGAACAGCTACATATGCTCTATATTTACAGAAAAATGTATAATAGAAACGCTGTAACAAGGTCTTTTATACTTATAAGTGTGCTATAAAAGAGTTAACTGCTTTAGAATCCCATTCGACATTATTACTTCGTTTAGATATATCTTTTGTTGTTCAAAAAACCATAAAGAGGCTTTATATATTTAATCCAATTTCTCTAATAATCTTATATTGGAGTACAAATGTATACGAACCGCTTGAACCGAAAAGTAGCAATTCACAATGGATTTATGGTCAATGGATTATCTTTGTTATCAGTATGTATAGATGCTTGAAAATAGAATTGTGCAGGAAAACAGAAAATTATGATCCGCTTCAGAAATAATAGCCAATATTTTTTTATTTTCAAAGCAAGTATTAAAACGGTCTGTATATAGCCCAAATAAAAGGGATTATTTGCAGTTATTCTGAATTAATTAATTCATTAATATATTAGAAATACAATTCGTTGGAAATGTTTGCCTTTGTTACAAATAAGTTTAATATCGCTCTTTTTAGCTACAAATTTACTACTATCCCGTATGTACAGTGTAAAACGCAATTTGTGAATTATGACTTTTACAACTTCAAAGTTTATTTTCTATATTCAGGAATTTTTTATTTATTCTCACTCAGAAAGTGCAACTAAAAACAAGCTCGCAAAAATATCTTCCTCGTTACTATACGCCCTTAAAAATTACATATCCGCAATTTAATTATTTTAGTATCTTTTTGTTCTATTATCTAAATAAAGTAGAACTTCCATGCTTCCACTCAGAATTTAGGGCCAAAGAAATATAAATTAAAGAGACATTCAATGTTTTGATTGGTTGCGTTTGGGGTCAGGTCAATTATTGTTAGTCCAGTGTTTTGATTTTAACCAAAAATCATCACTATTTTATTTTATTTTATTTTATTACACATAGATGCTGTCCATTTTATCAGGGTGGTAGAGGATATCTCGCTTAATATCAATCGCACAAAAAAATGTTTCTACAAAGACAAAGATTGTGCCAATTTTTATGAGTTACAAACAAGGGCTGATCTGCACCTTGAGCTTGGGGGGGGGGGGGGAAACACAGCCGCGTGCTGAAAATAACAAAAATATTTTTCCTCGAAAATTAAAATTGATGAGCGGGGGGGGGGGAATCACAAAAAAAATTATAAATACAATTAAATAGAATATATATTCAAAAATATAAAATAAAATAATAAATATTATGAAATTTTAAAACGAAAGTTGGTGGTTTACAGAATCTTGGGAGGGGGTAAATTACTACATTGCCCCCCCCCTAAATCCGCGCTTGGTTACAAAACGGTTTAAGTAAATTTAAAATCCATGGCCTTTTTTTGCGGGGGGGGGGGAGAAGGGGAAATCCATCATGTACACCCAGCGCCTTGGATCTATCACGCTGGGTAGTGCTGGACTCTAACCAGCTAAAACCCCTCCGGAGCCCCCTCCCTGTCTTCAGTGTTTCCTCATATCCTGGAACCGCTCTCGCTTACCGTCAGAATATCAGGTCAATCTTAGTGTTAGGTGTTCGAAATAATCTGCCCCCGCAGAGATGTCCTCTTATTACTACATCCTTGAAACAATTAGAAGTTCAAGTTTCTTTCGTCTACTTCCTTGATTTTCATAACTGATGTTATCATGTCCTCCAAGAGTTGCCAGTTTTCCTCTGATTCTAGCATCCTCAGCACTATGTCATCGGGTGTAACTGGGCCGCCTAGCCTGTTTATGACTCGTAGCCTTTCTTCTCTCCACCTGCTACACCAGAACACAGTATGCTCCGCGTCGACTATCTCCCCGCAGTACATGCATTCTCGGTCTTCAATCTTCCCGATGTCGTAGACGTACTCTGCAAAACATCCGTGTCCTGTTAGGGCCTGAGTAAGGTAGAACCCAACCTCCCCGTGTCCTCTCTCCACCCATCTTTTAATATCTGGAATAAGTCTCCTCGTCCATCTTCCCTTACTCGAGATATTCCATCTTTCCTGCCACCTCTGATAGAGTCTATCATTGGCCTCCTTCCTGCCACTTCCCTCGTATATCTCCCACCTTTCTTTTGCCAGAAGGTCAATGGGAGGGATCCCTGCCACTATCAGCACTGCCTCGTAGGAGACCGTTCTGTAGGCACTGCAGACTCTCAGTGCTGCACATCGCTGTACCCTGGCCAGTCTTCTTCGCGTTCTTTCCACTGCCATCGCACTTACCCATACCGGGGCCGCGTACAGGAGAATGGAGTGCACCACGCTACACAGCACTCTCCTCTTTCTGGCCTTCGGTCCACTGATGTTGTGCATTAGCCTGCCTATGGCTGTTGCCACCCGCCCAGCTTTTTCCTCCAATTTCGTCACATGTCAATTTCGAATCGAGCCATATGCCCAGAATCCCAAAATCCATATCCTACTTTCGTTAAGAATTTGTAGATGACCCTTGACGGAATTGGGATATCAAAAATGTATCCTAGAATTATTCTTTGGAGGCACACCTTTGGACGTATACCAGTACTTACATTTTCGAGAAATTCGCGACCCTGTTTCAATGTAATGATCTCAATTTTTCCTAGAGTAGTTCATAAAAACAAAAGAGTCTACTCTATACATCCTCTGTCAAATGTTGACGTGTTTAGTCCAGTTTATTATTTTATTCTTTTAGTGACCACCCCGTATATATTTTTCATTAAAACTAAAATAGGTTTCTTCCTATTTTATTTTTTCCCTAATTATTTTTTTGGCGTTTGTATTTTTCGATCAAAATATACCAGATTTTTTCCATGGCAATAAGCCTTATTTACCTGCCGAATGTTATTTTTCTTAGTCAAATATTTTTTTAGATATGGAGTCAAGAGACCGACCGATAGTCTGACTGAATGACTGAATTGAAGTACCTAAATTTTCATAATATAAATGTGAAAATCCTAAGTAATCTGGAATAGTGATTTTTTCACGATTACAATACTTCTCTTCGGTAAGCAAGGTATATAAAGAATTTGTAAAATTACTTGCAAAAATCTTCCCAATCTATTTGACATCTATTCTTTAATTATTTTATTCTTTTAAGTGATCACTTTGTATATTTTTTTACCAACATTGTATCAGATTTTCATCCTTGTCAACCACATTCCAGATATTATTTTTCTTTTAATTTTTTTTTTAATATCCAACCTGTATGATTTTATAAAGAGTTATCAGGTCTCTTTCTTGGCAATAGCGTGAACTACCCGTCAAATATTATTTTTATCCATCAACATTTCGGAAAGTGATTTTTTCATGATTGTAATTAGCTACAAATAATGTTTTCCGAACTCTCGTGGGAAACATTCTTCTTTGTTATCGTTTTCATACACCTTAAATAAATAATTAGAAAATAATTGACTAATGCAATGCCAGGCAATTCAACATGATCAACGTATGCACCATATAATGATAACAAATGTTCATATTCAGTTAAATTATAGGCCAAAACATTTTTTTTTTTTTGGCCTTTAACTTAATATAATAAAAAAGGATTTTTATTTTTCAAAATTCATGCTCCGAGGATTTGTTGGAATTTCGGTAAGCTTTAATTTAAAAAAAAACTGTTCATTTCCGACAAGATTTGCGCTCTCTAAAAAAATTTTTCATCCTCTTTATTTAGCTTCTACACAGTAAACTAACAGGCTCGTTATCAGAGAATTTTGAAATCTCCATATATCAAATTTCATGTAAATCTGCAATAATATTGCATTATGTCAACCGTATTGAATTCACCATTTTGAATCCTTAATTTTTGATTTCAGATTCGGTATCAGCTTCTCCTAAAATACCTACTATATACTAGCACTTTTAATGCAGTTCCGACGAAATTTACGCGGCGCCTTCGCCAAATATTGCAACAATTTCAACTAAGAAAATATAGTTTCCAATTTTTGCTCGCCTTGTACTAAACATAGCTTGAAGAAATTAATATTAAACTACTGCCGAATCATACCTTAGAGTTTTAGAAGTTTTCATAGAAATCTCTTAAGCGAATCATAAGTAATGATTGAAGAAACATAACATCAGCAAAATAAGACCATTACACATTTATTTTATACACTAAATCAATTATAAGATCGTTATTATTAAATTTTGTAACCAATTTTTGTCGTCTCTAGAGAAAGCTTTGACAAGACCAAATCTAGTCTTTCTCTGAATTCACATTTTTGTACAAGAAGTAATCGATAACCTACATCCCTCTATATGTAGCTTATATATGCATGAAGAATACAGATCGGGGCTTGAGTATTAATCATACTCAATTGAACAGATGCTTTTAAATCGTGTTTTTTATTTCCTGAGCAATGTAGAATAACAACAGATTTGGCTGGGTTAATTTTAAGATTATCTTGATGTTAATATTGATACATATTGTCCAAATATTGGTTGATCAATTGATCAAATTAGTGGCAATATCTGCATTAGATGAATCAAAACAGTGAAGAAGTTGGGTACCGTCAGCGTATATTTCTAGATGAGAACTAGTTACTACCTTGCCTTAAATATATCTGCTGTATATTCAAGAAACAAAAAAGAACCAAGGATGGACCTTTGAGGAACACCTAACATTATTGTTTTACGATCGGATATATTTCCTGCGACTGACACGCATTGACGGCGATCGCTCAAATAACAAGTAAAAAAGAACAGACATATTCTCTCAAAGCCATAATAATTTAGGTTTATAGAGAGAAGCATGTCAGAAGCAAGGATGCAAGAATTCCTGCCATGATTTTGTCTAGCGCACTGACAACATTATCACTAAGGTTCAGCAAACCACTAGTAGTGCTACGTGGTTTACGAAATCCTGGTTTATGTAATGGATATAAGTTATACATCAATAGATATGTGACAATCTGCTCGTGCACAATTCTTTCTAGGATTTTTGAAAAACCGGTAACGGCTGATAAAATGCAGATCTTCTACGGATGTAGGATTTACTGTTTTTGGCACAGGACTAATAATTGCACCTTTCCATTGTGTAAGAAAGTAACCTTGTTCAAGATAGAAATTTGCAATATGAATGATGTGCTTAAAAATTGTTGGAATGCATAGTTTTAAGATATTCAGCGTTATTTTATCTGTTCCTGCTGCATTCGAGATTATACTCCTAATTACATTGTAAACAGTATCAGTATTACCAAGTGTAAAAGTGGATATTAAATTGTCTTTAAATTTTGTATCAGTAGAAGGTCTATTATACTGTTGCAGTTATTGTGCTAAGAAAAAACCCATTAATATCTTCAGCATTCTGTAAATTAAGAGGTACGGTATTATTACGTTTATATTTAATATTCAGTTGCTGTAGTCACTTCCAAAACTCTCGGTTAAGGGTTTGATTTTGTAAAGAACACAAATACGCTCCTTTTTCTCTCGGTATCGATGTTAGGGCGAAAACAACAATAATTTTTATAAGGTTTAGTAAGTAAACTTTTTTTGTGTCTTTTTTTGTTGTAAAGAGATAGTGCTTCGCCATTTTCCTTTATAATTAACTTTATATTGTTGACGTAGAATATATTACCCCAAGGCACCGTGTTTAGATCGTAACATATACATATATTGGATTTATTTGGAAGCAAATTCAATATGTCTATAGTTGCTTCATCACGAATACCAGGAAGAGTAACACGACATTCATCTGAATCAATTCAATTATCTCTTTGTACAGGAAAAAAAATGTGTTATTTTTAGGAAATAGGACGATGCCAAATCCTTATGGAAATTGGATTTCGAAGAATTTGCCTGAAATTTTGTAAAAAGTTAGTTTAGAGGTGCTTTCCACCAAACTCGCCTAAACTCAATTTTCATAAGGATTTGTCGGGGTACTTTACCTCTTCATTTTTGTTTTTTAATAGAAAGGTCAATTAGTCCAGTAGAATTAGTAAAAAAAAGACTGAAATTTATTGTAATTCGTTTCAGGATGCCACGTAGATTAAACCATAGTTTTATTGATTACGAACATGACTCTGAATTTGGTCCACTTTTTGACCGCCGGAACATTGTTTATTTAACGATTTATTGTTGAAAAATTCAAAAAAATCGTCTTTTTTACAGATAACTCAAAGACCTTTGACGATAGGTTTTTCAATTTGTAGATACTGTTAGAACTTTGAAAAACGGTTAATTTGAGAGATGTTTCGTTTGAAACGCTTGAAAATTTGTTTAAATAATTGCAAAAAACCGCGAAAATTTTAGCAATTTGCAAATATTTTTCATTCTTTAACAAAAGCACTTTAGTGCTTGAGGCTTTGAGGAAATATGTCTTTTATTACCCCAAAGTTATCCTTAAAATCTCATCAAAAAATTTTAATTAGTTTAAGAGATATTCAATTTGTTTATTAAAAACATAAATAATGTAAAATGCAAATTCACCCAGTTCCCATTGTCGTAGAGGGTTGATCTGGACATCCTTTTTTTTGTTGAGACTTAAACTTTATGTTTTCATTAATGGCAAATCAAATTTGCATTATTTTCAACTTCAAAATGGTGTTTGAAAAAGTGTCACATTTTGAGGTTAGGTTTTTTGCTAATAACTTTTAAACAAATGAAGATTTTGCAATATCGTTCTCATATCTTTGTTGCTGGGGTCTTTTCACACATTTAAAAAAAAATGACTCTGTAGCCTTATTAGAAGCCGAGATGATTTTTTTTAAATAAATTTGTAAAAAATTTTTTAACAAAAAATAATTGTTTATAACAAATTATTTTTTAATTAGGAAATAATCGACATGACAGATATTATTATTTCATCACGCTACCCCAAATTTAAAAAAAAGTCAAAATCGGAGAAACGGTAAATTTTTTGTTGACGGATTTGAACTCGTCTCGATCATTTTATGAACGTGTTACAAATATGACTCATGCTTCTCACTCCTGTTCTGACGCTGATTTAAAATTAATTATTGTTATCATTGCAAATTGAATTTTTTTCCCCAAACTCAGCTCTATTGCAAAGATAGACTATTAAACTAGTTGTCCGCCAAGTTTCAGCTGTTAATGTTTATTAATAAACAAATTACGAATTTATAAAAAAAAATCATCTCGGCTTCTAGTAAGGCTACAGTCATTTTTTTTTGAAAATATGTGAAAAAAACCCGGCATATCAGAACGATATTGCAAAATCTTCATTTGTTTAAAAGTTATTAGCAAAAACCTAACCTCAAAATGTTACACTTTATCAAACGCCATTTTGAAGTTGAAAATAATGCAAATTTGATTTACCATTAATGAAAACATAAAGTTTAAGTCTCAACAAAAAAAAAAGTCCAGATCAACCCTCTACGACAACGGGAACTGGGTGAATTTGCATTTTACATTATTTATGTTTTTAATAAACAAATTGAATATCTCTTAAACTAATTAAAATTTTTTGATGAAATTTTAGAGGTAACTTTGGGGTGATAAAAGACATATTTTGTCAAAATTTCAAGCACTAAAGTGCTTTTGTTAAAAAAATAATGAAAAATATTTGCAAATTGCGAAAATTTTCGCGATTTTTTGCAGTTATTTAAACAAATTTTCAAGCGTTTTAAACGAAACACCTCTCAAATTAACCGTTTTTCAAAGTTCTAACAGTATCTACAAATTGAAAAACCTATCGTCAAAGGTCTTTGAATTATCTATAAAAAAGTCGATTTTTTTGAATTTTTCAACAATAAATCGTTAAATAAACAATGTTCCGGCGGTCAAAAAGTGGACCAAACTCAGGGTCATGTTCGTAATCAATAAAATTATCGTTTAATCCACGTGGCATCCTGAAACGAATTACAATATGCATATTTGCTAATTCCACTGGCCTAAATAGCTAATTGCATATCATGCTACTTGTATTCTATTGTGATGATATATTGCAAATAAATGCTAAATCTAAAAATTTTATTTTCACGATTTTTTCAGCAATGAAAAAAGTGCCTTTTCCTCAACCACGAGATTTTCCGTTTCGCCTTTGGCTTGAGAAAATATTCTATACGCTCGATGAGAAAAGGAAGAACTTTTTCACGTGTTGAATAAATAACTAGTTTTTTTAATTGCCAATGACTTTCGATTGGTACAATGCTTGACATTTTATCATCCTCAAGCTAACACATAAAATGGCTAAAAATAATTTAACGATTCCGAATTCATTGTAAAGTTTAGGTCCCCGTCTTCTTTACTCTGAACAAAGGTTATTGAAGTGACCCGAAAGGAAATTAAAAACATTTTCAAGAAAATAAATATTAAATAAATTTGTAAACATAAAACACTCTGTTTGGCACCTTTTATTTATTAATTAATTTTTACGGTGGGTGACCGCCATATTTTTTGTGATAACCACAATTTAAATAATATTTTTCATTATCATCTCATACTACAATAATTTAATTTTTCTTTTTGGGAGTGACATAAATAAAAATAAAAATATAGCAGCTTTCTTTCCAGATACTAATGTTAACTACATGCCAAATAGTATTGTCCCCCGTTACATTTTTTCATTACGTATTTTTAAGAGTGTTCGCTCATTTTTCACCCAATAATATTCTTTTAAAATTTTTTTTCTACGACTGCTAAAAAACTGCACTTTTTTTCATAATTTTTAGTGCGTAAAACATATGTTTAAGACATTATGTTTAAGATAATAGTGAAAAAGTAAAAAGTGTTAAAAAAAGGTAACATTATTTCACTCTTTTGTATAGCCGGATTCATGAGTGCGTTGAAAACAGTTGAAGTTTTGTCTCACAATCTTCGCTGCAGAAACGTCAAATTATGAATTGAAGACCTAAGTGGATGAAGGTGTTATGTGACACTTTTAAAGTTTTGAGTAAATTAAATAAAACGGTTTTGAGTTGGAACTTATTTATTTTGTCTTCGATTCAAATGAATAATACCTCATAAAATAGATAATTTTGGGTTATGTTATTTTGTTTACACTAATATTAAAGAACAATATCAAGCTGTTATGAAACTAGATTTTTCTGTCCAAAACTGTTTACATGCACTAAAATTACTGGTTGTATGTATGACATGGCGCCTTTATAATTAAAAAGTTTCTATAATATATTACAAATTTAGAATTCACCGTTTATTGGGTGTTAAATCTATATCAGGGGTGTTCAAAAATTGCATAAAGTAAATTTAAAAAAAAAATGCGACATAATACCTTTATCCACTTAGGTCTTCAATTTGTTTTGACGTTAAGATTAATTTTGAAATTTATTTATATAAATATGGAAATTAAGCAGTCGCAGAAAAAATATTGCATGAAACACATGCATAAAGTCCCTTATTTTCATACATGGGATTGCCGTACTCACCTACGGCTCGTGCGTCAAACTTCTTCTTGTTCTTCGCAAGCTTATACTTTCCACTGCTGAACAAAAGCCTCTCTCAAATTTTGCCATCTTTTCCTGTCTTGAGCAAGTTGTTCCCAGTTTCCGGCGAGCCTTTTTATGTCATCACTCCAATGACTAGGCGGTCTTCCTCTGCTTCTAAATTTCTCGAAACTTGGCCTCCAACCTAGGATCTTTTTTGTCCATCTACCGTATTTCATTCTAGCGACGTGACCCGCCCAGTTCCATTTCAGAACCAAGATATCTTCGAGAGCATCTTGTACTCCTGTATTTCGCCTAAAATTTTGGTTAGGGATTCTGTCTCGAAGAGTAATTCCCAACATTGACCTCTCCATCCTGGTTTGCATTACCTCTATTTTGTTGATATTTTTTTTTTGTCAATGTTAGTGTCTCCGCGTCATATGTTAGTACAGGGAGCACGCATTGGTTAAAGACCTTCCTCTTTAAACATATTGGGAGGTCATACTTGAATGTAGGTTTTAGTTTACCAAATGCTGCCAAAGCTAGGCCTATTCTGCGCTGGATTTCAAGTATCGTGTTATCTCGTCCAATGTTGATCTCATGGCCTAGGTATTTATATACGTGTGTTTGATCTATATTTCCGTTATCAATTTTTATAGTATCACTTAGGAAGTTTGTCATGAACTGGATTTTTGATAGATTTATTTTCAAACCCGCCGCCTCACGTAGCGTCTGCAACATATGCTGCGCTATGCAAGAAGCGCAGCATATGTCCGCTATTAAGACAGTATCATCGGCAAAGCAAAAGTGATTTAACTCAAACTCGTGAAAAAAGTACCACTTTATGCACTTGTATAAATTACTATTATTAATTTCAACTATTGCTACGTGCCTGGTCCAAACCAGAGCCAATGTCTGTAAATAATATTAGCAAGCATCGAGATATTTTTCCAATATTTGTAAACAGATAGACGACTGTTTAAACAGCCTAAAAAAATAATCGATGAGCATTATCTCTCGTGAACAATACAAAACAAATATAAACATACTCTGTAGGCATTTGATATTATATGATATATACAAACACAAACTTTGGTATATTGATTTTCTCAGGGTCACTTGGTTTAGTGTAGCAGTGAAACAAATTTAATCGTAGATACTAGGCAGCCAATTACCTAAGCATATTTAAGTGATGGTACTTATACAGGTTGTCCCAGAAGTGGATGATCAACCAAATAATCCAATCCATATCCAATTGTTGATGGTTCAAAAGTTATTTCAGTTTTTCCATATTTCCATATTTCCGTGAAATCGCCTAGTGCGCCTACTAAAAATTTAAATGATGCAAAATATGGGTTGTTTGGTTGTATTTCTTTTGTAATGGGTTTTAAGTAGGTGCACCTTTTCAATAAAAGCATCTTCATGAACTGTTATCTTCTGTATAAAGGAAACTTTTGTGCACATTTTTTGTTTACTTTTTGTTTTCCACTAAAGAATAACTTTTTGTTTTCTAATGTTAATTTCAATGTCAATTTCAAATAAGGGTTGTTTTTACTGTCTTCCCGATACTGTTAGCCAATTTGGATGACAGATTCGTATTCAGCACCCAAAAATTAGTAAAAAAAGATGGTTTCCACACTTTACTATGGATGGGCCAAAAAATAACTTTTTTAAAATCGTTCTTTACCTCTTGAACTCCTGAGGATATATGGTCCTCCACAATA
Organism: Rutpela maculata; assembly: GCA_936432065.2. Classification (NCBI taxonomy): domain Eukaryota; kingdom Metazoa; phylum Arthropoda; class Insecta; order Coleoptera; family Cerambycidae; genus Rutpela; species Rutpela maculata. Next base: position 132,238,872 of record OW386287.2, on the reverse strand, counting down.
TAGGCTAAACTTTCGAAATAAACTAGTATTTTGAAAACTATTTGACTCACAAGCTTCCGATCAGACACAAATTGGGCACATCACAAACCTTAACTGATACTAATTTGGCGTTAAATGAAATAGTACAAGGTGTCTAAAATATTCAAGGCCGGCACGGCACGATCACTCATTTTATCTCCGCATACAAAATATTATTGATATAAGAGTGGGATATTTATCCCATACATCTCCCAGATAATTTGAACGGGCTTCAATCTCTTATCTATAAGGCTTGAAATGAGAAGCCGAATTTAACCTCCTTAATGACAGCATACCTAATTTAATGCCAATACACACAAAATGTTTGCACAAGTCCAAACAAAAGAATCGATGGATATTTTCTTTAAGAAAATAATATATTTTTATTTTGAAAAAAAGTGAACCGCGTCTAAGAAAATGTGACTATTTTAAAAAATATATGCCGTCGCCTGCTTAATTGAAACTTGTTTCCTAATTTCGATATTGAACAAATAACGAAATCAAAGGTATTTTTAACCAATTTCAGCATAAGTTTCAATTAACGGAGCGACGCACAGTGGGCCCAATTCAGAATATACGATAAAAAATGAAAATTTAAAGTTATTCTTTAATTAATTTCGTGTATGTGTACTAATACAGTGATAGGCAGGTCATACAAACACGCATTCACAATCATAAATATTAGTCCAGTGTTTGACAGTAATAATAGATCTCCGAATTCTATCGTACAACATCAATTTTGATGAAAACTTGTAATTAATCTCACCTCCTCTTCAAAAGTTATATGTTCCTCACAGCGCATCTGCTGGAGAGTGATAAGTCTTCGACACGGCTCAATTTTTTTTAACTGTATCTCTTTAGCAGCTCTGTACAGTAATATTATGCAGTACCTGCCGGCTTCTAAAATTTCTTCCAGTTCTGAAGTACTATTATATATTTACATATATTTATAAATGCTCTAAAATTGAGAGAATGAAATAATTTAGATGCTCCGAAAATTTCACCGAAAAAATTCGATTTGTTTTTCAACGATAACTTCCTTAATTTTTAAACTATCCAATCGCTCCAAAAATCATTTTGCAGGGAATTTTTAAGAGCTACAAGGCATGTAAAGTTGAACTTCCCTGAACCCTTCTTTTTTGATATTTTTGAATTTGAAGGGCTCGGGGAAGGTGGTCCTCGCACTCAAATGCAATCTTATAACGGTGACATCTCAATTAATCTTGATCCTAGAGAAATAAAAAAAAATAAACTAAATTTTCAGTAAAAAAACCTACATTTTTGTACTATAGCATTTTTTACGTATCTTCTTTAATTATTGAATTATTGTGAAAAAATGAACATTTTTTAAGAAATTTCAAAAATCATTTCAAATTTGAATCAAACTTTTTTCAAATCTAGGCATCCCAAACCGGTCAAACTTCTAAAACATATTGTTAGTACTTAAATAGAGTAAATTGTAAATGGATTACGTTCAATTTCAATTCTTGCGGTGAAGCCATTGGTTTCATTGCCGATTTTTTCTCCGAAAAAACGAGACAACCATTTTATTCTCATCATAACTCCGTTAGTTTTTATGCTAACGACTTTTACTAAAGCTCATTTTAAAGATCTTTTCAAGTACTCTTAAAAATATCCTGTTTTCCTCCAAAAATTTTCTGTTATTTAACGTTGAAAGGTTGGAATTTAGTTTTCGGCGAACAAAAAGTCACCTTCAACGTGCCATAACTCGGTTCGTATTGCATCTACAGAAATAAAAAAAAAAAACAATCGATTTAATATTTTATAAGCATCATTTTTGCTTATATTTTTTTTGATAAAACGTAAGGTATTCTAGTTATCCGCGAAAAATCGTTCTAAAACATGAAGTTTTTAAATGAAAAATCAACATTTTCAATCACGGTTAACTCAAAAAGTATGGACTCATCGAAAAAACTTTATAAGACATTTTTTGCTTAGAAATTATTCCCCTATCGATTTCTGTAGTTATATTGAATGTAATAATTTCCACCCCCGAGGGGTGGCATCCACCCCCAGGGTAGAAGTACACATCGGCACTATATAACTTTCGTTCCTTGTGCCATTCCCTAAGTACTGTCCAAATTTTACGTCAATCGGTTTTGTACGAAAGAATTCTGAGCGAAAAACCGTAAAACACTGGACTATATGTCGCAGTAAGCGGACAGAACGTCGTAAGTCAGGTGACAACCTATACTCTGCAGCACGTTGCAACCGTAGACGAAATTGTATGTCACTGTATGGCTTATTTCGACGAGTTCGCTAGTTTTATTTTCCAGTGAACTACTTGATTGTAATTTACAATGAATTGTGAACCTAACGGTATGTATTTTTGATTAATACGACACTTACTTAATAATAAATAGAACATTAATTAAGAGAATGGGGTATTACTAAAGCACGAAAAGTTTAATTTGCCATGAATGTATACTATACTTCCGGCCCTGATCCGGCATAGAAGTTTTTATGGCACATTCCTCGATCTGTCTAATAGTTAATTTGTAAAAATTATCCGCAACTTTACGCAACTTTAAACGAAAAAATTATAACACAGACCTGTGTTTTTGAATACCCCGCGTATTCTAACTAAATCTGAATATATATTTATTTTTACTAACTATATTTAAGTTATTCTTATAGAATTGAATATCGAAGTGACATATACTTTCACGAGGATATGCAGAATATGATTATCATATCATCGGATCATTATACTTCCTCCCTCCGAAATTAAAAAAAATATATTGAGAATTTCTCCTTAGAAGTACTTGATTTGTTTATTTCCAAATATTAAGACTAAAAATAATGAAGATCAAAAATAATGAAGATAAGATAGGAACTAATGAGGATATTGAGACAGAAGCTAGTTTGACGGAGAGTGAAATGAGTGAATGAAATAGTGCAGTTACAAATTTTGCGGTAGTAAATAAAAGTTTTTATTATAGCATTTACTGATTTTAGGCACAATTTAAAAAAAATCGAAAATGCAATTTTTTATAGTGGAGTTCTATTAGTTTACTAGTATACTGTTCCTAAACTGAATTTTTTACATCGCATGAACGGATAATGGAAATTCATGTGATATAATTTTCTCTCAAATTAATGAAAAAAGAAAAATGCCCATTATAATATTAGGGGACCTCAACGCATATATAGGAAAAGACGACCAGATGGAGGAATTGGAAAAACTCTACCCCACACATGGTTTACGAAAATGGACACGCGCTGAAAAATCAAGCACACATGTCTGACTTAACAATAACAAACACGTGGAGCAAACGACAAACCTGTCTAGTAGGTAGAGATATAAGAAAATGGGTCAAATACGTTAAAGCAAAATAGTCAATACAGACCTCAAAATTCTATGCGGAAAATTGGAAATAAAAGAAGAGAAAAGACGTAAAGGAAACAACAATACACCACAGAGTACCTGAAATAGCTCTCTACTACAGCACGAAGACTCCCAGAAAAAATAATACGAAGAAATCGAAAAACAACCGACAGGAGGAGAATTAGACTGGATATCAATGGGTAATCAAAAATAAAAATTGGGACAAGAAAAACGTTAAAAAAGCACAGGTAACAGGTCACTTTTGAGCACGAGAGAAGGAAAAAAAAATAACAAGTACAAACAGCTCAAAATTCGCCGCAGGACACATCTGGACTGGAAACCAACTTCAAGAAAAGCCTAATAATGGAGCGAAACCCGTCAACAAAAGAGAATTGGACCAGCGGAAAGGAACACAAAATAGATGAATAATACTCCCTAAGAACAACGAACAAACTGAACTACCTAGGAATAGACTTGACGAACCAACTGGAACGGAACAAAACGATAAAGGAGAGAATCAAAATGGCATACAGAGTCACAAGGGCAATCATACTGTTCACTGAGAAAAATAAACTATCATGGGACTTTACCAAATGTGTGTACATAGTCGCCAAACGTCAATCGATGACATAAGAAGTCAAAAAACGTGGCAACAACAAAAGCCAACAGAAGAAGTTTTTGAGAAGAGCAGAAAGAGACATCGTCCAACTACTCGCAAAAACAACAAGCCGAAAACAGCGACATAAAACATCAACGCTATTAGGAGGAAAGACACTTAAAAAGGTAGAAATGTACGCAATGAAGTATTGGGGATATACTCAAAGAAAGAACCCAACACATCTACTGAAGAAAGCGCTAGCACCGAACATCAACAAACCAAAGGCAGAAATGTACGCAATCGCAACGATATGTACTCTACCATAAAAAGACTCAGAGACGCAGAAGTCCAGAACCAAAAACACAAAAAAGGGAGCTTAAACGCTCCCTCACGACACAATGCGGTAACGCATCTCACACATACCTACACCTCCAATCCCACATTCCTTTTCCATGCGCCATGTGGCTCTCGCTGCTGGGGACAAGCATGACCTTAGCCCAACCCAGCGTGGACGTAGCGCTCCCAGCTGTATACCTGGGAGTGACAGCAATGCCTACTGCACGCTGGTAAATCAATGAATCAATCAATCAATCAAAAATAGTTGGTCAAATTTTTTCCATATTCAGCAGCTAGTTTTATACATATATTCCAAATTTCAACTTATCAGTTTAGTAGTTTCGCAGAAATCCTGCAGAGGGTTGGACTGACAGACATGGCACTTCGCAAATAGAGTTTATATTTTGATGGCATCATAAGAATGATAAATATAATATGTTTTTTGTCATATATTGTCAAAGAAGATTAGATAGTTTTGTGAATTTGGCCCCACTGTGCGACGGTGAAATTTTATTTCATAATTTTGGCAGGTCAGGTTTCGGACACCCTGTATTTTTTCATATATTTTTAGATTTTGCATACATAGTACACATTATGCTTATATTTATCGCCCTTGTGTTTTTGTAAACTCTAAAATATAACTTTCCTTAACAAGTTGGGAAAAGAAGCATCGAAATTTCAAATGTAGGGCAATAAGAACAATGAGGATGTTGAAATTTTCAAATGAGTGCACACCCGTTAATGAACTTACATGTACCACCATTAATCACAGTATAACGATTTCCAACAATTTAACTTGAGTGCCTTCCCGCGGGGAACTCAAATCCAGCTACATAGCTGGTTTCTTACAACGCGCAAAACTCCAACGTGTGTTAACCATTCGTGTCGAATTCGCTGAATCCATTTTGTAATACGGCGATATTACTGCTATGCTTAAATGTTTTTGAAGTTCGTTCTACCCAAACAAAAACTAGAATGAGAATGGGGAGGTTAATAATACAGTAATATTAATAATTTTTATTTATACCAAAGACAGTAAGTACATTAATGTATAACAGATAAATAAAATTATATCTTTTTTTACTGTTAAAAATGAAAGTAAAACAATGTTTTCAGATATGCTTACTTTGAATATAAATAATCCAGGAAGAAATCACTTAACAGTATGTCAATATATTATTGTTTTAAAGAATCAAAACAACTACTTACTAACATAGAAAAATCTGTAAAAGTATTTACTCAAAACTTCCCTCTCTATTTGGCACTTTTCATTTATTCACTATGTTTTCGTAGGATGTTTATATTTTTTAACTATAAGTATATCAGGTTTTCTTCCTGGCAATAGTGCAGCTACATTCCAAATATTAATTTCCTCTGTCGTTGCTTAATTAGTTATTTTTTAGAGTGACGAACCTGTTATTATTGTTATATTATTTCCTTCCTAATTATATTTTATAATAACCATCTTGTATATTTTCCATACTAATTTCAATGACAGTTAACTACATGTGAAATATTATCATTCGCCACATTTTTTTATAATTTTTTTTAGCGTTTAATTTTTTTAAATTCATGGTTGGACGACCACCTGTATATTTTTTAAATATTTTTCTTTGACGAATCTGCTAACTACATGGGAAATATTATCGTTCACATTTGTTTATTTTTTTTTTCTAGAATGACCACCATGTATATTTTTAAATATTTTTCTTCTTTGACAATTGTGTTAACTACATACGAAATATTACTGTTCTTTCTGTCATTCTTCATTAATTTTTTTTGGATGACCGCTCTGTATATTTTTTCCAATTTCATATTTTTCTTTAACAGCTGTGTTAACTACATGCGAAATATTGTCCTCCGTCATTTTTTTTCATTATTTCCTTATGGTGACCACCCTGTATATTTTTCAAATTTTTCATCCTTGACAGTTGTATTAATTACATGCAAAATGTTACCATCCTCCTTCACATTTGTTCATTTAATTTGTTTGGGTGACACCATGTATATTTTTTCAAATCTCATTTATTTTTAAACAGCTGTGTTAACTGCATGAGAAATATTATTGCCTTCCGGCATATTTTTTAATAATTGTTTCTTTGAGTTGATCACCTTGTATAGTTTTTTTCATACTTTTCTTCCTTGACTGTTGTGTTAACCACATGCCAAATATTACTGTCTTCCGTCACATTTTTTTGCTTAACTATATTTTTGAACGGAGGTATATCCCAGTTTTTCGTTGATAGTAGCAGTAGCAGTTTGGGACAGGTGAGAATAGGCAGGTATGTTTAGCATAAATAACACTTTATCTATACCCTATAGAATTTCAGCGGGGGTCCCTCAAAGGACAATCCTTTCCCCGATCCTTTTTAACCGTTACATTTCCGATATCCTTACCCATTCAATTACAAACTTACTACTGTACGTCGACGATACAATTATATATGCCAATAGCTTCTACAGAGAAGCAGCGACCAAAAAATATGATACCATACAGATAAACTACTCGACCATTGCCGACGCTGGAAAATTAGAATTAACAGCGAAAAATCAGAAATTTACGAATATTAAGACAATAACAAAAGTCAAACTTGACAACGTACAAATAAAGGAAAAAAAAAACAATAAAACTACTTGTACTGACACTTGACACTAGACTATATTTGCACCCCATGTAACGGGAGTTACAAATAAAGCCTATGCAGCCCTTAGCCAATTATACCTATTTGCTACAGACGCAGCAAGTTATCTACTGACAATAAAATATGTCTTTACAAAGTTATATTTATACCCATTATGAGCTATGCCTGTGCGTTCTGAAATCTCATCTCGGACGCACAGTGCTTAAGAGTAGGATTTTGCAGAGTGAGAGAGAAATATGTGTTTATTCTCGATTTATTATAAATATTTAAAAAACCAAACATTGTATAATCTTTAAAACTATTTCAGATACTTGCTATTGTTCTAAAGAATACAACTATATATTTTTTTATTGCAAATTTCTGTAGTACTTGAATATCGTAGTTTTTTAATGAAAATAGTCCCTAATTTCATTATTAGAGTTTATAATCTAGTCAATGAGTGCTCAGAAGAGGGGTGTAGAGTATATGAAATATGCGAGACTTCTTGACTTCAGGACTTCGGTAGAAGTAGTTAGTAGGTAAACATACTAAAAGTCCCCTCCCCTGGGAGGTGAACTTACGGTGGGAGGGGGACGGGGGGCAGGTCAAATTTTTTGGGTTTTTCGATTATATTTTGGAAACGGTGGACTCTAGAAAAAATATGTTCTAAATAAAAATGAAAGCTAAATTAAATTTCCTAAAATATTGTTTCCATACATATTTGTTGAATTTTGAACGGTTTTCGAGATATACGTTATTGAAAATCGATAATTTTCGAAAAAATCATTTTTACCTAACTATTTTTGTCAAACATTTACTTCTAGTACCTCCTACGATCGTTTCTCAGAAAAATTGTCAGAAGCGAATTTGTAGAGCATTAAATTTCCTTCAATTTGATATACACTTTTGCTTCAACCAAAAGTTATAAAATTTCTAACATGTACTCTCAAAAAATTAAATTTCCTGTACAATTGTCTCCATACATTGGAACTCCCAACGGTTTTCGAAGTACGTCAATAACGTATATCTCGAAAACCATTGGAAATTCGACAAATATGTATGGAGCCACTTTTATAAGAAATTTAATTAGCTTTCATATTTATTTAGAACATATTTTTTCTAGAGTCCACCGTTTCCGAGATATAATCGAAAAACCCAAAAATATGACCTTCCCTCCCCCTTCCACCGTAAGCTCACCTCCCAGGGGTGGAGACTTTTAGTATATTTACCTACTAACTACTCCTGAAGTCAAAAAATCTCGCATATTCCATGCATTCTACAATATATTCATTGACTGGACTAATGGTATTTATTTATATACAAAATTTATGACAAAAACTGTATATGGTTGTATTCCTTAGATCAATGGGAAGTACCTGAAACTATTTTAAAGATTATATCATTTATGATTTTTTAAATATTTATAATAAACCCAAATTAACTACAAAACCTATCCTCAAGACTCCAATGAACTCAAAACAAGCTGTTATGTATCACCAACTCACCACGTTACATCACGATTCGTAGGCTGCTTAGGCTTATGGTGCGTGACTATATTGACGAAAACGCACAAAGATTCTTAACACAAAAAAATAATAAATTCAGACGCAACACCTGACAAATATCAGAACACATGATATACATTATCAGAAAGTCCTGGATTAGGTATAGTATTGCATAGTTTCAACGACTTAACCGACCACTCACAATAAAGGCTTCTGCCAGTGCTCTAGAAGAAGGGCAAATAAAGACACGCACATCAAGAAAATCATATGTACATCATTGCTATTAAAAATTTCAGTACCATTTATTCAAAGGAAGGATGTATTTGGCTCTGTCCAGCATATGTAATATTATTACGTGCTTGAATAACTGAAATTATTTAACCCGTTTTACTTTCAAAACGAGTCAAATAATTCTTTACATTTCCCGCAGACAGAGCTGCCCACGCACATGTGGTGGGGAAAGCAGGTGGCACGAGTAGGATGTGTGTTATACGATAAAAACAGAATAGCCTAGTTGCTTCGTTCTCGCTTGCTCTTATAGCCGTACCTAATTAAACGCTTGCCGATACTGTATACGCACAAATTAATTCACGAAAGACTACCAATTTACGACCAATATATATACAAGTCGAACAATTCACTATCCCTTAAAACCCACCTTCTCACAAAACCACACACATATTCCCACGTCCCGTCAACCTCCCTTGACCCCTCGCTGAGAGCACAATGGCCAACAAGATTGTTTTATATAATGACAATCAAAACATACTATACTAATTTTCCCTGTATACAATTATGGTATGACAGTGACCCATTACAAATAACAAAGCAGAAATATTTTTATACAATCAAACAAACTCGAACGAGCTAAACGAAATTCGCCAAATATCGTAGGATCCATGTCTTGTGACTCTTCTGCCTAGGCACTTGTCCTCTGTGTCACTTCGGGCGGTTCCCGCGCAAGATCTTGCCGATTGTACACTGAAAAGTGACTTAAATGAAAGGACATGTAAATACTTATTTGACAGAAATAAAGATATTTGAATTGGAAATTGATAGTAGCGTCAACTACCTACCAAATATTATTGGTCTGCGTCAAGCGGTTTTGTAAATATAGCGCCAACAGACAGACTGACGGAATTAAATGGCTATAATTTTGTAAATTTACATACTCTGAAATGTGAAAATCCGGAAAAATTCCGGAGGGTGATTTTTTCACGATTACAATACTTCCCTTAACCTTCGGTAAGTGAGGGAAGTAAAAACAATTTACATAAATAATTTTGTACATCTTATTTCTATTTTTTCTAGTTTCTAGTTTTTTACGTTTCTTATGGTTTCAGGTAATAAATTGTATAATTTTGGAACGAGGTAGCCAAATGATTTTTTATCCATATTTTTTGTAACTTTATTAATTTATAAATTGGCTGCGCCCATCCAGCTCTTGCAGAGGGCTACTGAGTGTGCGTCATCGTTGTGAGTGATTTATAGCCTTTTTTGTTTTGGAAAATATGAAAAACTAATTTTGGAAAAAAAAATTGAAGCATTGTCAGAAAAGGTAGCTAAAAATTATGAAATAAAATGTTCGGCTCTCAGTTAATTGACGGTTGTTACATAATATCGATATTAAGGTCGATAAAAAAAAAATAAACAAATAACGAATTCATACGTATTTTTAAGCGACTGGAAGATAATAAAATTTTATTTCATAATTTTTAGCTACCTTCTTCCACAACGGTGAACACAACTTTTTTTTCAAATTTTTTTTAAAGAACGATACAATTTAATTAGAAATACTTTTGAATAGTTTGCCAATGATTTTTTGTTAGCCTTTATTAATATCACAGGACTTGAAAGTAAATTATTTGATTCGTGAAATCTGTGCTGAAGTTTTAGATATATCAAATTCATTAAACTGAGACTTTTGGACTTTTAAGGAAGCCCCTGTTCTAAGGCTTACCCTTTAGTTTAGCATCGGATATCGAGTTTCTTATCTAACTCAAATCTAGCTGCAAAGATATTTTCTTATGTCCGTTTGCCATGAGCGCCGAGTCAGTACCCTCGATTTGAGAGGAGACAAGACTACACTTGGCATATTATCGTTTCCTTGGAAGTAAAAGATCGTGTAAGCTGATTTGCAATATTGTAGAAATGAAAAGTTTATACATGTATATTATTTCTGTAGCTTATTTTGATACTTAATATATGTTAATTATATTGTACGATATTTATACAGGGTTACCCGTCAATATTTAACATTTTATTAGATGGCACTATATAATAAAAGACAATTTAACTATAAATAAATTAATTTACAATGTAAAAAATTAAACATTAGGAAGCAAGTGCTCTTCTTTTCATTTGAAACGCCACGAATTTTCTTACCTATGCAATTAATAAATATTTTGACCCTATCGCCACATGGACCCAAGGTTTCAACAGAGAACGGCAAAAAAAGGGAACGGAATTCCAGTTCTATGTATGTACATCTCGTAGTACCTTCTCCAGGTTTTTGGGATATGTATTAATTTAGGACAACGCCAATCACAACACATAGCGTCCCATAGAAGAGCCTTTCCCCCTTCCCATGGTACAAGGGACGTTCCATCCGCTATTTTTCCGTCGCTTCTGCAACACCCTACTGGTTCAAGTATTGAGGAAATTTCTGGCGAAACGAGAACTCTCTTGATGATATTGTTGATAATTCCATGACGAGACCACCTTCCTGTAATTTTGCGGCATGATAGGCCATGATGACCAAAAATATCTACGGGTTCACCGCAAGTACAGTTGTGGGGTTCGCAAAGAGGTTGACCAGTTCGTAAGGCAACGGCGATATGAAAATATGAGTCGTCGAAGAGAGTTCCTAATGAAGGCGATGGTAAAGTATTCAGCCAGACACCAGATTCTTTTTGTTGAACTGCGAGCAAACGTGCTTTACTTTGAGGTCTTGAATTTGAGCCAGTATGTTGCTGAGTGTAAATAAACATATTTGCTTATCCCTGATAAATGCTGGTAACTAGATCCATGCAACTTAGAGTAGACCAATTAGCTAGAACTTCATCAAAGGCTTTGTCAGCACACTGAGAGATGTACAAGGGAAGAAATGAAAGTAGTATTTGTGAAACTTCATTTATGAATCTCAATAAGGCGGAGTAGCATAATGTAGTTACGTCTCGGATTCCTAGAACACCTAAAGCTACAGGTAATGTAGATTGATGCCATGAATTTTCCTTGAAAGTACAATTACAAATTTCTTCCAATTCTCTTTTGAGAAAGGAGTCGTAATCAATAAGATCTTCATGGGATCTCCAATAAGGGGAACAGCGTAGGTTAAGCGTGGGGTTGCCAAATTTTTTAAAAGAAAATAAGATGAATGAGAGTTTTATCTTTCAAACCACTGCAGAACCTTTTGAATGTTTCATTTTTCGGCTCTACAACTCCACTGATACCTCCATTGGACAAAGGGCATCCTAAGAGTGATTTTTTTTTCAAAATTCTTGATTGAGATGCAGGGCGCAATACTCTCAACAATTTTAAAATTTCATAACTTACGTTTTTGTCCAAATACGTCAAAATAGATTAGGACCTTAGGACAAGACCTATTTTTTGTAGACCTGTGTAATTGACTATACCTTAGCCGAGAAAGTAGGATACAGATGAATTGAATTGTCAATAGTGTCAAGTGGCACATCATTTTAAACCACAATAGAATCTGTTGTACACACTGATCACGTGCATTTATTACCATCCTTCTTTCCCGAATAAGGTATAGTTATGGCTATATTCTAGCTCAGGCAAATATATCTCTAGTCTCCTTAATCTAGGGTTCATTCTCAAGATTTGTAAAATGTAGGTACATAGGAAACTGCCTCTAAATGCAAAATTACAGTGTAATATCAGGTGTTAAATCCATACGATAATATATACTTAAGTACTCCACCTATAGCTTGCCCATTTATGACTTCCAAATGTGAACAATTTGTATGTAAATTGCGCGCAATTAATCTTGTCCGCTACATTAAACCAGTAATAAACACATCACAAGAGAATGACAATTTTTAGTACCTGCGTATTAAACTTTCCACTAAAATTTGAAGTGTCTAGAAACTTGGGAGAAATTGTAAAATATATTCCATTTGATATAATTATTGTATTAGCCCTTAAAAATTCCTTCAAAATGTTTAGTCTTGTGAAATGAACTGTGTATATATAAACTTCATAACAAGTGTTATAATTATCACGACGAAGACTAATAAACTTTTAATGTTTTCCTACAACCAAAATATAATTTTGAACACTAAGACGATGTGATAGATAAAGTGCTTGTTTTAAATCTAACTTGTACACAACACGGGATGTTTGCGTCACTATGCAAACTTCGAAATGGAATTCTTTTTGAAAAATTAATTCGAATTTTTTTAAAACAAAATATCTTAAAATATTTCGTTGATGAGATACAGGATGTTAACTATCCACAGAAGTAAATTTTTAACAACATCTCAAGAACGATAGAAGATAATAATAGTATATATTAAATTCCATATTATTCAATGAGCGTGTAATGATTACTATTACTCAAGTGGGTGACGTTTACGGCACAAGCCGAAGGCGAGTGTCGTAATTCATCCGAAAGAGTAATAGCTGTTGCACGCGAGTAGAATACTATACCTTTTCTATGACTACTCAACAGGAAGTGACAATTTCAGGTAAATTTGCCGAAAATAATAATTGTGACAGATGGCGAGATTTTTAGGGAAAGTCATAACTTCTTTATTTTTGAATCAAGAAAGGAAATAAAAAAATAACTTTTAGCTTAATCGACAATCTTTAATTTGGCGCAAGTGCCATCGTTTCTGAGATATTTAACTTTTAAAGTAGTATTTGGACTTTTGACACCACTTTTAAATGTCCATATCTCCAAAAAAACACACAGTTCCGGAGATTTTAAAAACAGTGAATTGTTCCTCGGTTTATGAACTTTTCCTTGGAGGTTTTTATTTTTTAGGTAGTAGTGATACTTTTTGATTTATTCGTCGAAAATCATATTGAGGCGTCCGTTTCTACAATTTACAAAGAAGGCGAATCACTAAATCTGTAAACGTTCAGATCTTTTTTTTTTTACTTTTTGTAAATGGTTTACCAAATTTCATAAAAAGTTGGCATGTAACCAAGTTTGCAAATGACACTATGATAACTGCATCTGCTAACAGCCCCGAAGAGGTAGAATGGTTAGTTTATACTGTTATGGACGAATTAGGTATGTGGTGTCAAAAGAATGACTCATTTTAAATGAGAGAAAAACTGTTTGGATTTTGGTTTACAGAGACGGCTACCATCTACAATAATCTGAGACCATCTAACTTTATCAGACAACAGTTTATCTACTGTTGGGCACTAATCTGGATATGAAATTATCATTTGACGTGTACATTAGGGTGGGCCGAAAAACGAAAATTTGAATTTGCAAATGATATAGTTTATAATTTGTTGCTATGTATCTAAAACTAATTCGGCTAAATTTTTAGCAAAATCCAGCCAGCCCTCCACAGCCTTGAAAATGAAAGAAAAGGCTGATTTTTTTATTTTTAACATTTTTCAAATTGACGTTTGAAATTTTTTTATGGCCCTTTATTAATATCTAAACATGTGCGGCAAGGGTTTTCCGAATAAAATGTTTTTTACTTCCATGGAAATTAGGAATTTGTCACTAAAAAGTAGAATTTGATGAAAATACACATAATTGTACAACATTCCTAATTTTCCTGGAACTGAAAAATATTTTATTCGGAAAACTGTTACCACACACGTTTAGACATTGATAAAGGGTCATAAAAAATTTCAAACGTGAATTTGAAAAATGTTAAAAATCGAAAAATCGGCCTTTTCCTTCATTTTCAAGAAGGATAAGAAGCCGGTTAGATATTAACAGATTTTGCTAAAAATTTAGCCGAATTAGTTTTAGATATATAGGAACAAATTATAAACTATATCATTTGCAAATTCAAAGTTTTATGTTTTTCAGCCCACCCTAGTGTACATTGACTTTGTATGCAAAAAGTTAAATAAAGCTTATTTTGCTATTCTTCAATTAAACACTGACTGAATTACTGACTGCAAAATAAATTGTTACAACCATATTATGCATTAGCATACCCTCACATTTCTTATAATATAATTTGTTGGGGAAATGCTAAGGACAGAGAAAGAATATTTATAGCCCACAAAAGAATAATTAGGTTAATATATAGCTTACAACCTCGCGAAACATGTCACAATAAATTCAAAAACCGCTGCCCAAGGAATCACTACTTCCACATCCAGATTTGCGACCCAAGTCTCACAACGAAAAAAAATTGTGTGAGGAAATAATATATGGAACTTTAATAATATATACTATCTGACATTGTCTACACCGATTAAACGTGTTTCTTTAAAGTGAATTTTGCAGTGTTTGTGCCATTTAAGAACTTGTTGTTGGATTATTTAACATCTACAACTATTCTTAATACTGCTATATAAACAATTTTGTTCGGTTAGTTCGTATTTTGCAGAATTGTCTCCTGATGTAGAGGTTAGGTATACGGCTGCCATCGAATTAAATCCTTATAGTTTGAGAAAAAAAGTACATACATTGATGTATTTCCAAATGTTACACAAGGATGTTGCGAATTACTTGATTTTTGAAAGAATTACGTAGACAGAAGGACGAATTCAAGGCATTGAAAAGTCTTGAAGCTGTTTGTGGTTAGGTGAAAGAAGTACTCTGCAAGAAATTTGCAGGACAAAAGCTTGTTACAACGGTAAGAATTAGTTAATCAACCATTTTTTTCATATATGCTTGCCTAATTAAATGTTTTATAAATAATTACTAATGCAGAAATTAATTTTTCAGGATATGAACTCTTAGCATCATGAATAAAAGCCATTGACTCCTTGGACTATTGCAGATTCAGATGGTTCCTTAATGCTCACTGGGATTGTGTTGCCAGTCTAGACAAAACATGTTCACCACTTAACAGGAAATTTTTCCTTTTAGTTTTTTTAGCAATAAACATGGCTATGGTTGGAGATTAACCGCTGTAAATTTTGTGAAAGAGACACTTTATAAAATAAACAATGATAGACTGACATACCTACTGTAAACTATTTGAAGTATGTAATAAGATGTACACAATTTCTTCCAATTTCCTCGTCTATACCTTATATACTTATAGACTGGACTACGCAAACCGTTGTAATTTTTGTAAATTTTTTATTATAATATATTATATAAAATGTCTAACATGTATTTTACTGTTTTATGTAGGTCAATTGTTAATTATGACTTGTATTCTATTAAATATACTCTCCTTCCATGCAGTTCATGCTTCGCTCAAACTAAAATTTAAATAAGAAATAGTTATTAAAAATAGAGACAAACCAATATAAAATGTTAATTTTCTTTACCATGGATTGCTTACTGCTTGTTTGAGCAGCAGGTATTACTACCACAATCATTCTTGCATTAATATGCAACAACTTAAAGCATTTCTTTTATTTGCCTGGAATTGTTTAACCTAACGACCTCTTCTGGCTGTAAATCGACGTTATTTTATAAAAACTGATGTCTCGGATTGCCACACTTCCACAATTAATAATACAATAAAAACTAGCCATTTTGTATGATATAATATCGATAAAAACTCTAGGATTACGAAAAATTTAATTCTGAGGTTCAATCAGTCTCCATTTGACAGCTAATGACAACGGTTTGTTTTTCCTAAGGTCTGGGACCTGAGACGTCACGCGCACGTGACCCATATGACGATTCGTGATTCTATCACCTAACTGCTCCCGCTATGTAAAGTTTTCTTTCTTCTGATCAAATTTGATTTAGTAGTTTGTTTTGGAATGTGTTTATATCTAAAAATCTTTGTATTAAAAGTAAAAGGAATTTACTTGCTTATTAACAGGTAAGTCAATCTGACATTTCTTGAGACTTATAAGTTATAAATATTTTCAGACCCAAAATCTCACAAGATTTGGTCTGTCACTTCCTGGAATGATTATTTAATGTTTCGTAAACTTTTCTTTCATATAATTTTACTTTCTTCTTTAAATGGTAATTAAAATTTTTTACATGTTTTTTATATCAAAAATAATAAACACTCAATAAACTTGTCATGGAAACGGTCTTGTTTCCTGAAAATTTGTAAATTTTAATGACTTTTCTAGAATTTGGATTGCTTGATGTGTCAATTTTAATAAATTTGATTTGGACATTTTACATTATTTACTTTTCAGGCCTTTCTTGCCTCCATTTATACTTGAAACAGATTCTCTGTTTAATACTGATTCTCTCAGTACCTTTCTCCTTTTATAATTTTGTAGATTAGACTAGCACCAAACATTGTGTGATTTTTTTAACAAACATCATGTTAAATTACTTTAAACTAATATTAAGATATGGATTTACCTTTCCTATGCTACAATTTACCTAACTTACTTATTTCTAATAACAAATTAATATTTTCAATAAAAATAAATGCTAAATTTCTAACTTCTTATTTTCAGGTATCGTAGGCAATGTGTTTTCACTTTCTGCACTAGTGTCCCTTTACCTATCGAACTGAAATCATCGTGAAATGTTTTGTACAGTTCTCTTGGAATTGACTGCAAAGTTGTATGGAGCACAAAGTTTCTTAATGTTTAAAAGTTGAAACAACCATTGACAGCATGCAATTTGGTGACTGATGTTGAATTTTGAAATTTTAATGAAGACTAAAGTATGTAATGCAGAGGTAGATGTCCCATGATTAACTTTAGGTAATTGTCTTTGATTTTGAATGTTCATATTTTCAACACGAGCACTGATTCTATAGAAAGTTTTAATTTAAATCTGCTGGTGCTCTCATTTTCTTTAATAGTCTTTATGCACACATTGAGTTGTTTACATAGTTTTTGTGTGATTTTCTTACTTTCTTTCTTATTGTTTTTGAATTATTTTACTTAATTCTTGAGATTTTCAGTGACATTTTTGAATTAAATTAGAATATTTTGTTTACAGATATGGAAATCTGCTCTCCCTATTTAATGAAAGTTCTTCCACTTTGAGATGTCCTGGATCAACTTATGACTGTTTATTGAACCGAAACAATGTAACGATGGATTCCTTATATTAATTTATTACCTTTGGTTTTTTATTTCAGAAGTCTAGCTTTCTAAGATAAAGTAAGATTTACACAATTTCTTAAACCTACTTATTTAAGTTTTAAGCTAACATACAATGTTTATTGTTACTATTTAACCTTTGTTGAGACTAGTGAACGTTACGCTGGCAGTGCAATTATTATTTGTGATTAATGCTAGTTTTAAGTTTATTTAGTTCTCTTTTAATTGTTTATTTTTAATACAAGTTCTTTAAACAGTAGCTTCGATTGAGGCTTTTAACTGCATTTGTCATTTTGTCCTTTATGTATAATCGTTATATCACATCAATATATAAGACAAGTTAAGGTCTCAAAAAATTTTTGATCTTAGCCACTCCGATTACCACCTCCACCCCATTATTAAAGGGGATGAAAAAAAAGTGATTTAGTGTGTATACAAGAGCCAAGGGCCTCAAGACCTTCTTTTTTTACTTCATTCACCTCCACTACCACCCCCTGTCACCACCCCCACTCCACTACTGATGGGGGATGCCGTTTTATGGGTTTTTAGGGTAGACGATTTCAAATACTATATTATTAAAGTTCCATAAACAATTATTTCCACATACAAAATTTTTTCGTTATGAGAGACTTTGGGTTTTTATTGGGACAAAACATTTAAAACTTCATAAATATTACATTGAAAAAGACTTTAGTATTAGTACGGGAACCAAGAAATTTTTTTTTAATAGCGACTAATATATATTTTTGAGATTAGTTGCTTACCATCAATGCGACCGATGAAGTATCAGCACCAGTTAATGTGACATAGTGTTTTTGGTGATAAAATTTTATTTCAGATTTAAAAATATTTTGTTTTTTGAATATTACTCGACTGGTTGTGGAAATTCAAATGTTTTTAATTACAATTAATTCCAATAAAATAATACCTTCCAAATTATAGAGGATTTTATTTGTGAAAATACCGAATTGTTCAAATTATGAAAAATAGAAAACGTTTAGAGACGTCGTGGATGCAAAATTAGGAGATTATGATGACGGGAAAATAAATTTAGTTTGGTTAAGTGGAAGGGGGGCATAGTCAGGTTTGCACACCCACCTAATTTTACCTACCATTTTCAAAGTTGAAGGATGCAAAATCGTGACACATATTTGAGTCCTATTATTCTCGGTGGTAAGGCAAACTTGACCGACCCTCATATCAAAATATATTTATATTATACCAGTTTCACAGAAATCAATTTAAATAAAACCGGTGTACCAACCAAACACCAAGTTTATATCTCTTTGCAGTAAAACTTCATAACTGACATGAAACAATATAGATAGGAATGATAAACGACCTAGTACCAAGTTTTTGTAATATTTGTTTCTTTGTGATAGTGTTTTTGTTGTACAATTGGAAATGTAGTAATCAATTAAAAGATCAACCAGTAATTGTTTTTAATATACGTTAAAATTGGTCATGGGGCTATAATAATAGCCTGCACCCTACTCTTAAACCCTCCCTGATAATATCGTCCCTTGTGAGTAAATTATCGTGGTGGCACTTGAAAAAACAGAAGAGGGAATACTATTCTCGCCTCTTTATTTCAGAATAATAAGAAGTATCAAAGAACAACATAAATTCGAGCGAGTCGTTAAGTTCTTTTTTGTAGTTGCTTCTTAGAGCCAAATGATTCAACAAGGCCCATTTAAGTTTCAGCTTAATATCTATTTTAAATTACATTGAAACCATGTAATTTAAAAAGCGCAAATGGTAATGTTCGCAAGTTTCTTTGACCCATTTACAAGGTATTATATATTATATTAAAATTAATTCTTCCGAACATCAGAAAACTGCGTTATTTGAATAACAAAAAAAATCTTTAATCAAATAAATTTGTTGAAAATTTGTAAATATGGTTTATTTACATTATTTGGCAATTTGATAATTTAATTACAATTATTGTTTTTACTTTTCTCGCTTTAGTCCAGTCAGAATAGACATTGAACCTCGGAAAAATTCCGATGTAGTTGGGAATTGACGCAGACCTTTAAATCACCATTTTAAATGAAATATCAAAAGTTCTCATTGATCCGACCGGTACTAAAAATTTTATTTAAGGTCAAAGGTGCAAAAAAACAATTTTTGGAGAATATCTCTTAAACGGTGAGTTTTTCGTAAAAATAGTTGATATAAAATTTATAGAGCACGTGATTCTCTACAAAAAAGATTCACTTAGATTCACTTAGATACAGTTTTCTTCATATAATAGTATATTGTGTATTTAGGTGTGAAAGTAATACATTCCCGGACGACGATGAAAATTGTTGGCCGAGGCGCTAGCCGAGACTAACAAGCATCGAAGTCCGGGAATGTACTTTCACACCGAAGTACACATATTATTTTTTCTGAAATCACAATCAATATTATTGTAAATTAAGAAATTTGTATTAATGCATAACATTTCTTCATTACAATCTAACTGCTTACTATTAAATGCAATTTTAATGTGAGTTGGTTTGTCTGCGTGTATCTACTTTCTAAAATGTACATAAAAAAACATACGGGAATATTACTTTCCCGGCCTAGGCCGGGTAAGTGACATTCCTGTACGGTTTTGCTGATCGTTGCTTGGCAACGGATCTTTTCCGGTCTGTAGACATTGCCGATCGATTTCAGAAAAATTATTATTCGTGAGTTTTCGCGATTTAAAAAATTGCAAAACTTATATTTTTCATAATATGTACTTTTTTCCGCACCACCTTCGAGGTAGAGTGCTTGGCACATTTTTTTAATGTGGTATCGCCAGTAGGTAAAACTAACAATCTGATTAAATAATTGGTTTATATCGATTTCAAAAAATGGTGTTATGGTTAATTCTGAGACAAAAATAGAGTTCTGATTAAGTATTCTCAAATTCTATATCAGCAGTTGTACTTCCTTCTTCTTCACCTTCTCCTTCTTCTTTCTCCTCTGGTTGTTGGATTTCTTTGGATTGTTGTAAGAAACAACGTGGATCTAATATTTCTATACATTTATATCGAAATCATTATCATTTGTTGTATTGGATGCAATATTGGAACAAGATTGGCTTCCGCAATTCCCACATACCATTGAACAAAATAGTTCAACTTTTTGCATGCACAATTATGATTGCAACCCTTGGTGCAATTTCAAAAAATGGTATTGAGTAATGGGTAGTCTTTCTGAAGCAGGCGGGAGCAAAGTTCGAATTGCCTCCAAACAGTTGTTGATTGATAACCCTCTTCAATTTTCAGGATCCAGTTTATTACATAGCTATACTTGACTTGATATTAGACTCGGTATAAATGCTGATAAGCAACACCACATGCAGAAAAAAG
Source organism: Rutpela maculata (assembly GCA_936432065.2). Classification (NCBI taxonomy): domain Eukaryota; kingdom Metazoa; phylum Arthropoda; class Insecta; order Coleoptera; family Cerambycidae; genus Rutpela; species Rutpela maculata. The sequence goes on along the minus strand of OW386287.2, from coordinate 132,217,945 downwards.
ACAGGATACTTTTCACAAAAAACAAATATCTATAGTGGTTTACAGAATAATTTTTTTTTTGGAACTCCGTATATGGCAAGAAGAAAACGAATTCCATTAGCGAAAATAATGTCTGGAAAAGAGACCATCTTTGTAAATACTTCAGCGTAATCAATTGAATCGTTACATTTTTACATTAATTTAGATATCTTTTTACCTCTTTTGAAAAATGCAAACGAAGTATCGTAACCAGTTATCGCATGTAAAAATAAGATATGAGCTTTACACTTTAGATAGGAGGTGAAACTTTATGAGGAATATATTTTTTCGTTGCCATTTGAGCTTTCCCAGGTTTAGAAAAGTAAATTTTCATATCAACAGGAGTTCATGTAGTCAATATTATATCAACAAATCGACATATTCACCAACAACAATAGTTGTATTTGTATTTGACTGTTCTATAGCTGTTTCAATTGTGAGAACATCAACTTCATTAGCAGCTTGTTTCACGAAAGTATTGGTAGCTGTTAATTTTTCTTGTAACATTGAAATAAACCGAGTCTTGTTATTAGCATTGGCAAGGAATTGGTGTAGGTTTGTTAGAACAATCATAAATCGATCAAAAAGGACATCAGAAGAAGACGTTTTAGTAGTACTTTGCTCTGCAGTTTTGATGTTTATTTTTATAATCGTATAACCGTCGAATACTATAATAACGTTGTCAGCAAAATCATACGTACATAATAAAAGTACTTCTGGAAAATAACATCGAATGTTTCTCCTCGATCCCACATATCACGATGTAAAAAATAATCCATCAATTATGTAGGTAGAATTTGTATTATCAAATTCAATATTTACACATTGAAAGCAATCGTAAACGCCAGATTTCGGTATTTTGTGCATTCCTGCTGCATTGAAAATTGATAATGGGTAAGGAGCTAATTCATATTCTAAGAACTTATCAAGTTCATCCTCAAAGGTTTTAGTAATACTCATTCGTTGAAATAATGATAATTGAGGATCTATAAGCACTGTGTCATTATGAATTTTTACAGCACTACTGGCAGTTAAAAGAGGGAGATTTATCAGCACGTTTCAATTTAATATTATTAAACGCCTAGTTAGTCATTTAATTCATAGACGCCATTCCAACTTTGTGAGCATTATAGCAATTTATTTTGTCATCACCAAGGACTCCATTTGCTATAGACATTATTTTATCAATCTCAAGAAAGGCAAAGAAAATAGATAGCAATGAAAATAGATAGCTCAAGGAATTTTTCAACCTCGATATTTTTCATAATTTGTGTTATAATACATTCATTTGGCATTTAACTCGTGGATATTAAATTATTTTCATATCCAAGTAGTGGAGTGGAAGTATAGTAAACAGATTTTTTTTTCAAATAGGCTTAGATAGACAATATTATTTAGGTATTAAGCAAATCACAAATTTCACACGTTTTTATTTATTAGGAAATTACCTACTTTCTCTATATTGTTGCCCTAATCTGGACACGCTAATATACTAGTTAGGTAATACTTTAAAACACTCATTATTGGAGAACCAATCAAAACAACTACTCTTCTAGCTAATACTGACGAAGTATTGAATTACATGATATGTTTCCTAGCATTTTAAAGAAAATAATATATATTGAAAATATTTAAATTATTTATTTAAATTCAGTCATTCACACGTTTTATTTATTATGAAATTATCTACTTTCTGTACATTGGTACCTTAATCTGTAGGCTTAGAATGTTATGAAATGTCGAGATTTTAAGTTTGGGCAAAAAAAAAATTTGTGCACACGATTACTGGGCTGTCCCAAGTCAAAAAACACTGTATAAACCATTTAACAAATTGTTCACCAGAGCAAAAAAACAAACAATTACATTTTGTCGAAACCTTATTATATTTGAAAAAAATGTTAATACAGGGTGAATATATATATAGAACACCTAATGCGACTATATATTACAAGTCGATATTAATTTTATTTGAATTAGGTTTTGAACACATTCAGTGTTTAGATTTACGAAAAATCGGTTGAAAATTGGAAAAGTTCATTAAGCAAAACACATTTATATCGAAAAATAGCTAATTTATTTATACGGTTCTTAGTAAAGAGGTAACAAAGTTGTATTGTTATTCATGTGTTAGGGCCTCTGATTACCGATTTAGTTGCTCTAACCCACAGTCGTGGATGAGATTTGGTTCGGCGTCGTTAACAGGTAAATTTAACCAAAATTCAAACACTGTATATCCCAAAACCAAGTTAAAACACGGTATATCCGACACATGCAGTGTTTATATTTAGGAAAGTGGATGTACAGTGTTTTAAATTGGTAACTTGATTCGGTTACTGGATATACAGTGTTTACCCATGAACTTTCTTCACAAACTCATAGGAATTTTAGTTTTCCTCGATCACGGATTGGTAGATATTGATACTTTATATCCAAAAATGTAAAAATATGATTTTTGATGAAACTGGCTTATACAGTGTTTTGACTTGGGACAGCCGTACTCTGGAACGGTGTATGATATTGACTTGAAATTTGGTACACCTATGCATTAAAACGAGATCTGGAACTAGATTATATTTTGATTTTATTTAGATGAATGGTTCGGGGTAAATGGGGTTAAATCAGGGTAAGTAGGGAAAGTAAGCAAGTAGGAGTCCATAAAATTTAGATTTAGGGTATAAACGAGAAGCCAATGTCTTTTTTTTTCTGCATCAGCCACCTCATCAGCCCAATTTACACCCCCACACCATTAGTAAAAGAGGGAAAATTAATTTGTGATTTAGTGTGTATACAAGAACTGATGGGGTCAATTTTTTTGCGTTAACCACCCCCTCTCTACCACCCCCACCTCATTATTAAAAAGGAAAAACATAAAATTATGATTTAATGTGTATACAAGAGCCAAGAACCTTAAAGATTATTTTGGCATTATCCACTCCCTCTACCACCTCCGTTATCACTCCCACCCCATTATTAAAGGAGTTAAAAAATGAAGTTGTAATTTAGTATGTGTTTTTTTGGCAGTAGCCATCCCGTCTACCACCCCCATTGCCATCCCCACACCATTATTAAAGCGAGTTAAAAATAAAATTGTAAGTTAGTGTGTATACAAGCAATCAGGACCTCAAAAATTTTTTGAGTACCCACTACCGTGTGGCACAGTGTTTTATCGGTTTTTGGGGTAGATCATTTAAAATAAAATATTAAAGCCAGTGAACAAATATTTTCACATAGTGGAGTGCAAATATAGTATCAACATTTTTTTCTTTATAAGAAATTTGCCTAGGGAAATCTGGATGTGGAAGTAGTGATTCCTTATTCAGCGGTTTTTTATTTTCATAATATAATACACTTTTAACAATATAAAAGAAGATATGTGAATTCTCCTGTACTTAGAATCTCGAGACTACTTTAAGCCCAACTTGCCCTAAACACCAGATGACAAATTTATAACTGTAAATTATCTGAAACAATCTAGAATATGTCGAAGAATAGACGCAATTTCCGAAAAAACCGAGATGATTAGTAATTACTAAAACGGTATTGCACAATGTCATAGAAAATTTGAAGATGCGTCTGCATCTTTGCTTACAGCAAGGGAAGCAATATTCTAAATAATTGTTAAGACTTATTCAATGCTTACAATATTTAAGAAACATAATGGTATTTATTCTACGCCAAATTACTTGCATTCATTACTTATTATGCACTCCTTACCTAATCAAGCCTCACTTTAACTTTTAATCTGACATAACTTTATATTTGTATGTTGGTCTCGTTGTACCTACATCCTAATATATATAATTTGAGTATTCAAATCAACTACATTTTCCAAATTGAAAACTGTAATTGAATTGAAGTATAACAAAACTTCGTTTCCTGTTACAAATTTCTCTGTTTGACAAGGCTGTATTATACGCATTTGATGAATTCTTCTCCGTATCCTTTGAATAGGCAACAAAACCCAACGAAGTCTCCATCCTTTTACAACTTTCCCTACTTTTAAGGGTACAGATTAAAGTCAGACTAGTATCATGGCATCAATAATAAAACCAATCTTCGCAGAAACGAGGTACTAGTATTGATAGGTAGGAAGCCAAATACATACAGGTAAATTAAATAAAATTCTCTTTTCAAATAAAAATAAAAAAACTATATTAAAAATTATTCATTTAAATTCTTTGAGAGTACCTATTGATAATAATATGGGTTTGGGGAGGTTTCACAGTAATTACGCCACCGACTCTTCACCGAAGATTTAGTGACAGTACGTAGGTAGGTATATTAGCTGGTACATGATAATCAGCATTATTGAGATCTGACTTTTATTAACGTTTTTCTAATAAAATTTTATTATCTGTATTACAACCTGTCGGCTTTTGATAGTCATCTAACTTACTAACGTTTTTCTAATAAAACTGAAAATTTGCTTTATTTTTATTGTTACAGGTGATTTTGTTATCGTCAAGTTTCGCTTGTGAAATATATGGATCCTATTTACATTTACAATAAGACAGTCGATGGAGACAAAAAATTACATGACTGAGGAAAAAAGATTATATTTTAATCTGGAAAATGGTGTATAAAAATTTTTTTTAACAGGAATTCTCGGTAATAAGAAGTACATGTTTTTAGTAGTTTTTCCATTTATATTATTATATTTTTTTATAGGTTGCGATACCAGAACCCTGCTACGCTAAAGCTTAAGATTACTGTACCCCATAATATCATTATCCCAGTAGTCCCGTTTCTCCCAGAAAGGCGAGTGTACGGTCGATAGTAGCTCTGGTTACCCCTTTCCAGTTCACAAATGGTCCCACGGAGTATGAAAGCATTCCAGCCAACAAAGCTGGACATTCACATAGTTTGTGGTGAGGAGTTTCCTCATCCTCACCACACATCTTGCACTCTAGATTGCCCTCACCCCTGCATTGGTTAGGTGTTTATGTAGTATGCAATATCCTGTTAGGAAACCCACTGCACATCTCAGCTGCTTTCGGCTCAGCAGCAATTCGTTGATCTTTGTCTTGGATAGTCCATCAGCAATGAACATAAGTGACTGTCGCATCCCTGGTGCTCCAGTTCAAGATAAGTTGTGTTTCTGATTTAATAGTTCCTTTACCAATCCTCTTGTTGCAATGTTATAATGTGATATCCCGCAAATTGACCTGGGTTCCATTAAGGTTATTTTTGCGCCTTTTCTGATCATCTTATCTCCTTTTTCATTACCTTCATTGTTTTGGTGTCGTATCGTCCACAAAAGCTGTATGCCCTTGTATTCCACCAGTTTCTCCAGGGAATCAAGACACTCAAAAGACGGCGTTCCAAAAACGTTCCAAAAGCGTATATACGCTTTTGAACGCATCCCTAGACTAAAATTTTTAAGAGCTACTTGGCAGTCAGTGATGATACGGATTCTTTTATCAGCATGTGACTTCCGTATCATTTCTCGTATACAGAGCTGTCATTTCTGCTTGGAACACTATTGCGATACTACGTAGGTTCAGGCTGATATCTGTTCCTGGGTGGTCCCCCGTAATTCCTGCTTCAGTACTTCTTAACGTTTTTAATTCGTCAGTATATTATACGGTGTTACTTCAATGTCTTCGCAGTTGGCTTATTGCCTCCTATATTTTTTGTTACGTAGAAAATTCTGCAAAAAGATAGCGCAAAACGAATGCTCTGCGAAAAATAGAGCAGAAGCCACTGTGATATAAATATAATACAAAAAATGGTTGTTAAAGACAGGTGAAAACTTAATTTATTTATTTATTTTAGTTCTCTCATTTCACTTTTCTGCTTCAGGTGGTAAAAATGTATATACAATTATTTGAAGTGTCGAAATAACGAGAAGAAGGAAGTAAATAAACACCTTCTGCGACACTATGAGTTGGATCTATTGTTAAAAGTTATGATGCCTCAAAGCACGCACTACAGATACTTAAAATCAGAAAGGGCATAAGCATGGAAGAATTGCTCCTCATAGAAATCTCCATTATTAACTACAAGAATGTGGTGGTAGGCCTACTAGTAAACCATATATGTAATTTTCATTGCCTATTTTTGACAAATTCTGGAGATTATTCAAATTTTAAATAACAAATACATTAAAAAAATTAAAAGAATTTAAATATTACACATGTCCAAAAGATAAAAGTATTTAAATAATAAACACCAAAAGTAATTAGACAGTTTTAACTTACTGTTTAAATACTTTCAGAATATTTAAACATTTCGATAACACTGAAATATTTCAAAAGTTAAGTTAAGTGTAAGAAGAGCCTTTTAATGGCCAAACCCCCAAACTGTATTTTCTGTTTTAGTAGAAATCAATAAAGACTTATTATTATCATTATTACTATTGTATGAAATACTATTTGACTATTTGGGGTGTCAAAATTTTAGGATTCATGACTTTCATGAACTTCTACGACACTGTTTTAAAACCTCAATAGTTAAAGAGTATTGGACCTTTAACTTATATCCGTAGAGCTAGACCAGACCAGGAACAAAAAAACATTTTGGTTATTTTTCCATTTCAATATATAAAAAAAGAAATAACAGTAATTCTTAATAAAACACTAAAACACTACATTCTCTTTGGTACGAAAATGTAAAAAATTTGATAATAAAATTAATAATCCAGGCGATACGTCAAACTCAGGCGTAAAGCGCAGAGAACCTTTTCTTTTAATAATTTTGTTTAAACGTGAAGAACATATAAAAAAATGTGAAGAACTCAGTGGTCGGGAATATGTCTTAATTTTAGAGCGAAATGCAAAAAAATAGAATATTCTAGGATCTCTATAGGCTTTAAAATTAATCGAGAATATCGACTGCGTGACTTCATTCAATCCTAGTTACATTTTCATTTCCATCTTTTCGGTACTTGTATACTGCATGCTGGTCATTTGTGTTAAAATACTCCAATAGTTTCAAAATCACCATAATCTCTAGCAGATTAAACAAATCTGCTTTTAAATATCCGTGTTCTAACAAAGAAAACGCATCTTCGAGGCAGACTTCGGATTCAGCGGTAAATTTTTGAAACTATTTATCAGATCTACCTCAAATTTTCAGTGTTATAATAATTATTTGACGATTACTTTGCATAAACGGACTAAAAAGTGAAATATGAAATTTGACTAAATGACTCCATTTTGCCAATTAGGTATCAAAATTGTACAATGATTCGTTTTCTATCCATCCCTCGTTCAAAATGGTGGTATACACAATTGAAGGTACTAATCAACCATCCTAGGATGACAAGTAGCCGCGCAGAGAGGGAAGAAATATCGTCACTGTTGGAGAGACACAAACTTCTTATGCTATGAAAGTACAGTCGAAGGAAAAACTTTTAGTAAAACGTGCGCGCCCTATTCACCGAGAATCCCGGTGTGTCATAGGCCAATTGGTGTTTTGAATGAACACTTGAACAGTCATTTGCTTTTATATTTGATGTATTTAATTTTACTATTTATAATATTTAATTGTTTTAGTTTCAAGTAAACAATACGATATAGGAAATATACAAAACAAATATAAATACACATTAAATTAAATAGACCCAGCCTAAAATTATAAAGACTGAGATAAACGCTTACACTATACTTTATTTACCTGCTCAACCTAACTTCCGAGGAAACCCAGTAGGTAAACAATGTTAAATTATATTAGTAGTCAGCATACAAAATTTTAAACTGATAATAGATTTGTACACTTTTGAAAATAGAATAATAGTTTTACTTTGCTTTCAAACACCATGATATTTTCGTATAAATACTACTATATAGTGATAATAAACGTAATAATTCTTATAAGTGGGTACTTATAATAAGTATCTAAGTATGTATCAAATCTAAGTTATATACTGCAAGCACATTTCTCGAGATTGTACCGATCTTTACACAGAGAAGGAACATGAACAAATGAGCTCCGTAGCAGAGCACTGGTTTCGACCACTGCGCATCGTAATCTCATCTGCCATTCTAGGATGATTCACTAGTTATCTAAAGAGTAAGTAATTAATTATAGACAATATTTCTAAAGTTTTAAGAACATCCGTGTAGCTAAGTATAGTATATTTTGAATAGTTTGTATCTATACAACTACTTGTAATACAATAGAGATCGAAGAACAGGGGCGTAGCGAAGTGGTGATTTTGTCAGATTTGGTAAAAGTTGAAAATTTTCATTTCTGTTGCATGTAATTTATTTTTTATTCTTTTTGTTATATCCCATACTTCTGCTCCATATGTCATTACACTTTGGACAATACTTTCATATATTCGTTTTTTTTGTTGTTCTTGTAATATCTTTTTCCCACAGAATTGAATTTAGAGCTCCTATGCCTTTATTATTTCTTTCTATAATTTCATCCTTGCTGTTTCCTTGTTTGTTAAATATGACCCCTAAATATTTAGATTTTGTCACTCCATTTATACTTTCATTTTCTAAGATTAGATCATTATGGTTGTCTGTACATATTGCTAGGTATCCACATTTACTCATATTCATTAATAAGGCCGGTCTTCTCGTATTCCTCCTTTAGTTTTCTGACCATATATTCCAAATCCTCTTCATCTTCTGTAACCACAACCTGACCGTCAGCAAAGTACAGGTTATAGAGTGTGTCCTCTCCTACTTTTAGTCCCATTCGTCTACATTTTCGTGTCCACCCTGCAAGCGCTCTGTCCAAGCAGATATTAAAAAGAGCAGGAGATAAACAGCATCCCTGTCTCAGCCCTTTGGTGGTTTTAAAACTATCCGTTAGGCCTGTTCCTAGCTTTACTCTTACTGAATTATCTCTATAATAGTTCTGAATGGCCTGTATCAGGATCGGTCTGACCTCCAACTCCTTCATTTTCTCCCAAAGTTGCGGTAGCGGGACGCTATCGCATGCCTTTTCTAAATCAATCAAGGCTATGTTTCCCTGTCTCGTTGCATACGTTTCTCCAAGGCTATCTTTAGTGTAAATAAATTATCGATTGTTGAGCGGCCTGCTCGGAATCCAGATTGTTCTTCGGGTTGCTTATGTTTAATGTAGGTAATCATATTTTTTTTAAATATTTAAAGTGATTAGTTTTACGTTATTGACGATGTTCTTTACCGTCAATATGACCGATGACATCATTAGTACTGTCGTATTTTTGCCAAAATCTAGTTGTGTACATCTAACTTTAATTTTTGTGACATTGTCAGTTATTTTTCAAAATTCATTGCAAGTGTGCAAATAGAGACAGATTTACATTAGAAAAAAACAGTTGTCCTATTTTTACTTCCACATCCAGTGGAAGTATAGTAGGTAACGACAAAAAATTTTTTTTAAATTTTTATTGTTCAGGCTTAGAATGCCATGAAACGTCGAGATTTTAAATTTGAGCGAAAAACACATTTCTGTCTGTCGGTCTGTAACTTTTTTTTTGTGCGCACGTTTACTCTGGAACCATTTGAGATATTGACTTGAAATTTGGTACACGTATGTACTTTAACGAGATCTAGAACTAGATTATATTTTCATCTTGTTCCGTCAAAGGGTTGGGGGGTAAACTGGGGTCAATTTGGGGTAAATAGGTAAATGAAGCAGGTAATAGTCCATAAAATTGGTATTTAGTATATACAAGAGAAGCTAAGGTCTCAAAAAAAATTTTGGATTAGCCACCCCCATTACCACCCCCACCCCAATATTAAAGAGGATGAAAAACAATGTGATTTAGTGTGTGTGTACAAGAACCAGAAACCTCAAAATATTTTTTTACTTCATCCAGCCCCACTACCAACCACCCACTACCGATGTGGGGTATCGTTTTATGGATTTTTGTGGTAGAGGATTTCAAATATTATATTATTAAAGTTCCATAAACAATTATTTCCACATAGAAATTTTTTTCGTTGTGAGTGACTTGGATAGAAAATCTGGATGTGGAAGTTGTGATTCCTTGGGCAGCGGTTTTTCTTAACCAATGACTCTGTTTGGCTCTGATGCCTTATGTTTGCAAAAAAAAGTTGATGAATTACACCAAAAGTGTAAATAATACAAACTTCAATATAAATGAACATTACAATTAATATAGTTGGGCCTGGAAATCTAGAACTGGTCACCATTCTGATTGTTTTTTTAAATCAGCACCTCAAACATTATAAAAAAAATGTTTATGACACTTGATATACCAAATTTTGAGTTCATAGTTCAAATATTAAATTTTGTCCAAATTCCGAAACAGATCTATTTAAAAGATAGGAGGAGAATAGATTTTAGAATGACACTGTATATAGACAATTCTTGCATATTATTTTATGTGTATGACCAAATTGTAAATATTTCGCCCATTTTTAATATAAAGCGTTTATTCTTATGAAAGTAAATATTCAAAAACTGGGTAATGTTGCAGCTTGATAAAAATCAATACAGCGTAAATCATAAATCGTGCGCTCTGTTTGCATATTTGATTTGGGAGCATCTTGTGAAACAAAAATCAGTTCTATCTTATATTGATATATCTGGATATATCTAGATATATTCACTGTTTGCTACCAAATAAAATATTTTGCATTCTCTACAGGCATTAGCGGGTGGAATATTGTAGTATATTTCTTTGATCTTGTAAAAATACGTATCTAGCAGAGGGAGATGAAAATATGATTATGAAAGTAGTATTGTAGCTTTTACTCCTCTCAAAATCCATATTAATATTGAAATAACACTGCTTTTTTTCTTTGTGATCCAACACTATCTCCTTTCTTTGTTATTTTTATTATTCATCGTGCAATCTCCATAACTGTACTTATCAGTACCATTGTTAAGTCATACACAGCCAAATTATTTGGGAATAATGTCAGTTGTGTACATATTGAAATTTTCTGAGATTATAAAGTTATTTCTTCGAGATATTAGTACGTTAAATCTGCCTGTGATACAAAGAAATAAAAGCAGAACACCTTCTAAATATAAAAATAAATAATACTAAATTAAATACTGTGATAATACGGATTTTCGATTGACTTTAACTTTTCTGTAAAAGAAGCTTTTCGAAATTTAAAATACACAGTTTTACCTGTAAAACTGACACCCTGGAATATTTATATCACAGTTTTTATATATGGTTTTAAGCACGTTTCGCTTACACCTACAAGATCAAAGTTAGAGTGAAGTACATAATTTTTCAAATCAAAAATGTAGACACAAGCATCTAATGTTTATGTGAGTTATGTTCATATTAGTTCTTGGTTACTATCACCAATATTTTTATCTATAAAAATAAACGGTTTTGCTTTTCTTGATCTCCAAGTTCCTCAAATATGCTGGACACCCTTTACTCCATGTATGATGATGAAATCCACTTGCTTCATGTTAACTTCTTCTACCGAATATTTGCAGTTTACATATAAGACCTCATTGTCTACAACGTCACATCCAAGAGTATGGTGTGACGCTGCACATTTGTCACACACTGTCTGCTTATTGCACTGTTTTGCAATGTGGTTGAAGCCACAACATTTAAAACAAATTGGAACATCTACTGCATCATATACTGCACATCTATCCCAGCCAATATTGATTTTTCCACTTTTCAAAACTTTATCATAACTTTCGCCAGCTGTTTGTACATATGCAATCAAACTTGTTATTTCTTTTACTTGGACCAACATGTATTACTTCAATTCCTGACTTATCTTTTGATAAGATATCTTCATTGTGTACATACAATCATTCTTCTATTACTTCTGCTACATTCGTTTCTGGAATTCCTTCTATCTTTATTTTAGGAAGATGTTTTTTTGGCTCACTTATATTATACTTTTCGCCCATTTTGCTAGATGCTTCGGCCTTGAGTTTTTCTGCTGCTGATTGGTTTTTAAATTCGATTATCCTCCATCACGAGAATTGTTCATGCACGAAACTGCTATTTTTTTAGGATCAAATGAATTCTTCACTACCTACCTTTTATCATAATTTTTTTTATTAACATTTTTAGATTTAGTTACCACTACCGGATCAACCTTCTTTTTTTTCTTCTTCTTCCTGCATCAGATGGCATTAGCAGAAAGCAATCAGGTATATCTCAATATATTCGTGAACTTGAATGGCTAAATATGGAGCAGCGACGTATTCTGCACTCATTAGTGTTATTTATAAAATAGTTAAATATAAGATAGTATCCATTTTACACCTGAACCAAAAAATCAGCTTTCAGGCAAGACATCAACTTAAGGTTTAAAAATATGTTAATCATCCCTAAAAATTACACTGCACTTTTCCAGAGATCTTATACATATAATATCTGCAAACTGTGTAATAAGATACGGTCCCATCTCATAAAAGTTTCTCATTATAAATTCAAAAAAGTATTGAGAAAAACATTATTGGAAGCCTCTAGTGGAGTCAAAATAAATTTTGTCTGGCTGTAGCAATTTTATTGTTTTAATTTGTTTTATGTATAATAATAAGTGCTATGAGCAGCTTTGGATTAAATAGGTCCATTGCTTCCTGTAAAATTTTAATAATTTATTTTTCAACACTGAAATTTGCTATTTTACTTATTATCTCCGATCCTAGTAATCGTATCGCAAAAATAAAAACATATCGTAATAAAATATTAATTTTAACGCTAGTTGGTAGAACTATGTCCTTTATTGAACTACACCTTCTTGCCAAATTTTAGCGCAAAATATTTATTCAAATAGCTAAAAATCAACAATAATTAAAAAAATTCCATCGCTTATTGTTCAAGCGCATCGACTGCCGACTGGTCAGAGGACAATTTGTTTTCAAAATGTAGGTTTCTACATGTATTTTACAATGGTATTAAAGAAAAATAATTGTATCTTCATTTAAACCGTTTTTTGAAATTTGTTCATAATTTTCATAATCATGTTATTAACAAATTCAAATAACTCTGTGGATTTTTTATCAAACTAAAAACGCGAAACAATTTTATAAGAAAATTAATGGTCTGCTTGCATTTGGAGTTGAGATGCTCACTTATAAATAAACTAATCGATATTTCTTCTTCAAATTTAGACCGGCTATTATTCACTGCTTATATTTTTGCCTCTGCTATTTGAAAATAATCCAAAGCTACAATTTTTAAAATTACATCGAATAAGCTGGCTTTGAGAATATAACGCACATTTTCAATTTTTTTTATTTTCTTAATTTTTGTCACGAAAAGGGAAAACCAACCTAACCCGAACAACTACCCTTATTTCTATGTATACAGCTTTGTAAAACTTAAAAATCGTCTTACATACTGAGCTGTTTGACGACTAAAGTCTGATTTGTAAAATGATAAAATAATGTTTAGACTTATTTGACGATTTTCGGATCTCTAACATAATCGCTAAAGACCCGACTTTTTAGCCTCTATAAACTATCTTTAAACAATTATTATTTTCATTTAGCTGAGACAAAAATATAGGTCTTGAAGAGTAACCTGTCCAAATTTTAAAAAGAAATATCAGTTTGCTTATTTATAAGTGACTGAGATGCAAAAACTGACGTATCTCAGCCCCAAATGTAAGTAGATTATTATTTTTTTTAGAAAAATGTTAGATTATTCATCTATTTTCATAATTCGTTTGACGTTTTTGATTTAATAAAAAATAGTTATTTGAATTTGTTCATAACCATAATTTTTAAATTACAATACAATTTTGTTTTCATAATACCATTATAAAATACCATTGTAAAATACATTTTCAAAAAAATGTCATCTTACGAGTCGATGCACTTAAACAATAAGCGGTTAAGATTTCGAAATCTTTTTTTTATTTTTAGCCGTTTAAATAAATATTTCGCGATAAAATTTAGCAGGAAGGTATAATTTAGTAAAGGGCACAGTTCACTAACTTTTGTTGAAATTGATGCATTATTACATTATTTTTTTAAAATTATTCAAAAAAGGTAATTTTTAGTGGTGTTCACTTTTTACAAATTATCAAAAAGTTTTTTCATAGATCAAGTTTTATTCATAATTTTATTACAAGCAATTTGATATTTTTATTTGTGCGTTACTAGGACCTTAATAAGGAAAATAGCAGAAAATTTCAATGTTGAAACACGAATTGTTTCAACTTTACTGGAAACAATGAACCGATTTAATCCAAAACTTCTCATAGCACTTGTTATTATACCTACTTACAACAAATTAAAACAATAAAAATGCTGCAGACATACAATTCTTTATTTACCTATTTTGATAATTAAGTATTGCCAGAGTAAAAATACTCCTTTCTAACCTGCAGCTTTCGTCACATTGTTCTCTTTTTTCTATTCCTATTATTATTTATATAGTTTTCATTATACAGTTTATATTTTAAATCTTAAAATAATTTAAATTAGTGTACAGTTAATTATCTGGTTAAGTGGAAGACCAGAGAGTTACTTGTAACTGTTTCTGGACTTCGCCATTTGAAAATTTTTCCACTTGTAAGTTTACAGTAAAGATATTTATTATTACTATTATTGTTATTAGACTTAAGCGACGCACTTTTCCAGCCATTGCTAGAAACCATTCACCGATCCCTCACACGCGTTATTGGGATATGGGATATGTTTTTGGGTCCTTTAGGCGACGTTGGTGATATCTCCTCTCACAGCTTTGAGTTCAGATGATTACAAAGACTCTACTCCAAAACTCTCCTAAAACATGCGCCGCTTCTAATACTATGTTCTTCTGTACTATAGATATGCTTGTTTGACTTGGCAGTAGTTGTAGATTCCGGTCATGGCCCTTCTTAATAGTACCGGGACCCCCTACAATCACTGGTACAACTGTGTGATCTTGCGTCCTACATTTGGCTAATTTACATTTTTGTACATACTTAACGTTTCAGTTCACTTGAGTCACGTTGGTGTCATTCGGTTTAAACTCATCAATCAGCAAACAGGATTTTTCCTTTTCAGTATGTATGAAGGCGTCTGGTCGAATCGGGCGAATTTCCATATGAGTTATAATCAGCACGTCCCACATTAGTGTGACGTCATTGGTGTTGCCTACTTTTTCAGGGATATTTTTATAATGCTTTTTTTGTACTGATATATTAAGGGGCCTATTATCACATCATTCATCGGCACATTTTGTAAATATTTTCAGGCAACGATATTTTTTGCATATAACATTTGGCAGACCATTTCCGCGAGGCGAAAGAGTGACAGACGTGCCCAAAGTTGAAATAAAAAAATCGAAAAAAAAAACACTACAAGGCTGGTTTGTCAGTTTTCTATGCTCAAACTTCAGGAGAAATAATGGCTGACGATTTGAGCGGTACCAAAGAATCGGCAGACGTGTCCTGTGATAAAGGGAGATCCACTATTATAATGAATGGATCACACAAATGTCTTTCAGGATGTTGCGAATACGAGGTAGAATATATATTAAAAATACACTATTAGCGTAGGAATTTTAGTCAAAATATCGCTTCTACCCGGAATTAATTAATGTAAAGCTGAAAATTTCCAGGATTGTAGTTTTGGTCCAGGACAACACGTAGCAAAAAGTCCCCTACTCTCCCCCGTCGGCTTCCCTGTTTTTTCGGAGCAACAAGGGCCTAAGTCGCAAAAATTGTACAGCTGGCTGTAAAGTACAACAGGAAGGTTGTTACTGGTCCGATCTGGGTCGAAATGATCATAAGAGATTAGGAGAAGCATACCCGCTCATATTTAAGGTGTTTCGTGTATATTTTTGTTCATAATTTTCCGTTCTAGATGTGTCAACATTTCAAAAATTTTAAAATATTTTTAAAAATTCCGAAATGGCGCCATTGCGGGTAAATGAAGACCCAGAGGGTCTCTTCATAGTCTGGGCTTTCCAGTGGTATGTCTACCTTCTCTGTAGCGTCTCTCGTTACGGAGTTACGCCACTCTGAGTGTCGCAACGGCGACACTCGGACATTTAAGTGCGTTCATTGTTGCGTCTATCACGTCTAGTTTAAACAATCAAGAAGGTGCAAGACGAACTATACCTTTAGTTCTTTAACTTTGACACTTCTCTAAGTGTATGCATTGGTTCATTGGTGCGGCAAAATTAAGTGATCTTAGTTAAGCCATGTAGCACATAGCAGGAATTTTAGTATTTGACCCGGAACTAATTATTGTAAATCTTGTAAAGGTTGTTACTGGTCCGATTTGGGTCGAAATTATCATAAAAGCTTTGAAGAAGCATATCCTTTCGTATTTCACATATTCCATGCATATTTCGTTCATAATTTTCCGTTCTAGTGCTGTCAAAACTTGCTCCATTGCGGATAAATGAAGATTCGGAGGGGAAAACGTACCCGAATAATCATTTCTCTTCATACTTTGGGCTTTCCATTGGTATGCCTACCTTCTCTGTAGCGTCACCTGTTACGGAGCTACGCAACATTGAGAGTCAGCGAGCGGCGGCCGCACCCGCCATGTACAAGGTGGAACTGCCCTAGCTGCGCTGATGAGACCAGTTGCGAATTCCTGTTTATATATTATTGGCGTTTTATAAGATTTATTGAATGAAATTTAACTTGTCAGACTCAGAAAATGACTTTATTCGGCTAGACAATTGACATTATTGATCTACTGGGAAGAGGGTCGTCCGGATCATTATCCATATACACGACTGGCTGTTTGGTTTGTCAGCTGAATTCTCTACAGGTTTGGCACATGATGCTGCAGTTCAAACCAGAGCTCCTGCACTCGCACCGGGCACCGCAGTCCCTCTTGTAGGCACAACAAATTAATTTCTGCGACTTAGGCCTTTGTTGCTCCGCAAAAACAGGGAAGCCGACAGGGGAGAGTAGGGGATTTCTTGGCACGTGTTGTCCTAGACCAAGACTACAATCCTGCAAATTTTCAGCTTTACAATAATTAATTCCGGGTCAAAAACTAAAATTCCTCTGCTACATGGCTTAACTAAGATCACTCAATTTTGCCGCACGAATGAACCAATGCATACACTTAGAGAACTGTCAAAGTTAAAGAACTAAGGGTATAGTTCGTCTTGCACCTTCTTGATTGTTTAGACTAGACGTGATAGACGCAACAATGAACGCACTTAAATGTCCGAGTACTCAGAGTGGCATGACTCCGTAACGGGTGACGCTACAGAGAAGGTAGACATACCAATGGAAAGCCCAGACTATGAAGAGAAATATTTATTGGGATACGTTTTCCGTTCTGGGTCTGGTCTTCATTTACCCTAATTTCGGGATTTTTCTAATTTTTTTAAAAACATTTTTGAATTTTTGAAATATTGGCAGAACTGGAACGGAAAATTATGAACAAAAATGTGCATGGAACATCTGAAATATGAACGGATATGCTTCTCCTAATCTTTTATGATCATTTCGGCCCAAATCGGATCAGTAACAACCTTCCTGTTGCACTTTATAGTCAGCTCTGCAATTTTTGCGACTTAGGCCCTTGTGAAAAAACAGGGAAGCCGACGGGGGAGAATAGGGGACTTTTTGCTACATGTTGTCCTGGATCAAAATTACAATCCTGGAAATTTTCAGCTTTACAATAATTAATTCCGGGTAAAAAACTAAAATTCCTGGGCTGTATTATTAACCCCGAGAGAAACGAAGTAACCAAAAATAACTCTTTACCTGTCGAGTTTACCTTCTACAATTTTTGCTTGTACCTTTTTCTCATAAAGCCGATAGGTAGAGTGGTTCCGAGTAACTGGATGCATAAATCCTGGAGGGAGTTGAGACCTTCAGTGTGACACTGCCTTTGAAGTAATTTCCACAAGCACTAAAACACTTGAACAATACACTCGGATACTATCACTCGACGCACGTTTCGCCAACCATGTTGGCATCATCTAGAGATGATTAAAATTTAATCATCTCAAGATGACAGTGCTCAAGTGTTTTGGTGATTGTCGAAACTACTTTACAGGCTGGATGTATGAAAATGATACGAGGAAAGGGAAACTCAGCCGAAACATAGTTTATGAGACAAGACAAGAGCTTCACATAACATTGTCTTAGTATTTTGCATAAATTAATTGTCAGTAAAATATTTCTTAATAATATAATATTTAGTATTCTCAGTAAATTTTAGGCTTGAATCAATATCCAAAATGTTTTATATGTTTGTAAGTTCAAGCTGCTCGTTGTTAATTAGTGTGTTAACGTTTTCCATACACATGTCTCTTGCGTCTCTCCTGACTCCTGATGACTTTTTTTGAATTTTGTTGGTGTTAAATGTTTGATGTGATGTTATATCTTGGTTAATGAGTCTTGGAAGCATTTTCCGTATTAACATTTTTAAAGAATAGTAGGGTTGAGTATCATCAGCACAAAAATGGACTTGGAGCTTTTATAGTTATTAAGGTACCAAGGGTGTTATAAGGATAATAACGCACCGAGGTCGGCAGTGTACAATCCCGAGGGCCTCTGGCCCGAGGGAATGTACGTCGACCGAGGGCGTCATTATCCTATAACACCCGTGGTGCCTTCAATGTTTAATGTCCTGCAAGTCTGTTGTTTAATTCGAATTTTTTTTTTGACATTTACGATTTATTAATTTGACATCTATTATGTTCAGAACGATTTGATTTAAAAGAGAGTAAAAATCAAAATTGTTTGTAAACGCCGCCATTGCATTGCAACGCATTTTGTTTGTCAATAACGCTATCATAATTTGCTTGTTTTGGGTTGTATTATAATTTTATAATGCCCTAGGGCGTTATAGATATTCATAACGCCCTAGGGCGTTATTTTTCATTTAATGTATCTCAAAATAGGGTGGTTATTGTAAAATAACAGACTTGTAGGACATTAAGATTATTTTGGAACTCAGCTGTATCTAAGGTAAACATAAGATCCGACATTGAACCTTGTGGTGCACTTTGATTTACTTTCTTTTTTGACAGTAAGTTCCTGGTGTCTGTCAGTTATATACTGCTCTATTAACTCTATAAATTTGAGACAGAATTCAAAATAATGTAAAACTGTCAGAAGCAGTCGACGATTTATACGATCAAACGCCTTGCTGTATTGCCATATCTCTCTAATAACACTAAAATTACAGCATAATTTTTGTCCGATGATAGTAAAAATGAACTGAGTAATATGTTAATTGATCTAAGATCCGCTAATCTGATATTTTACTAGTCTTTGCTAATGGATTTTTTTCTAAGGTTTCCAAAAAAATGACACAGATACGGAAGTAATTCAAATCTTATACTAACGATCATTTTGAAAAAAGAACTAAGAGTATTATGTGCGATATGACGATTTTACAAATCGATGTCTGTTATAAAGCGAAGTTAATACGGAAATATGAATAATATTTATTGAACACTACTTTTTTTCCCATGAAATATAGGTATTAACCATTTTGGTCTTTTTATTCTATAAAATATATTATTAATATCTGACTAGGCACTCAACTCGAACTCACCCAACTTCATTTTATATATTGGTATATTTTTGGGTTTATTATTAATTTAATTTTAAATTAATAATCATTATTGTTGACTCATAATAAGTAAACGTACTAAAAATAACTGTTCAATTAAAATTAATTAGTGTTTAATTGCCATTAAATTTTGTTTCTATAATTTCTGAGTTTTGTGGAAGTAAACATTGTACCTACATAATTTGAAACATAAATAAAGACTAAGTTAAAGTGTTTTCATTAATCTTGACATAAACATCATTAGAATTTTTTATTTTGTTGAATAAAAAAACTGTTTCTAAGGAACACGTGCCTATAGCTTCAGGTAGGCGTAGATTGTATCAAATATTGCGGGATGATAATTATATAGATTTAATTTTTGGTCATTATAATAATAATAACAATAGATGAGTAATGAGTAAAACTTAGAGTCTAAATCACCTAAAAGGAATTGTCTTACTCTAGCAATTTGTGTATTGGAACTTAAACATTACAATGAGTGTAGCAAAAAGTTTTGGATGAAATTCTAGACCTGGAAGTCATTTGTTTAAAGAAAAGAATACTCAAAATTATTTTTTGCGGTTTATCCATATCTCTGGTTGTGAAATTGAGAAATAAATTAGATCTGTCCAAAGCTTTTTCATCAATTTTTAAAGTTGCCACAAATAAGAATAATTGATAGAGGCAATTTTTAAACAATTAATGAAACAATAATCTATATATTTTAATGTAATACCAAATTTCAAGTTTTCAACAAATGCATTTTAGTCATCAATATTTTGCCCAAAAATAAAAATTATTAGCATGCATCAAAAATATATAAAAAAAAATAAACAATTTAAAAAAAATAAATTTTGCCTGCCTCAATGGGCTAGTAGACAATAACGAAAGCGACAACATTAATAATATAGCATTATAGTATAACTATTCAATATGTTATAAATATAATTTCAAGGTAATTTTACCGGCTATTATTGATTTTATTGTAAAATGAATATGCTTAAAATCAGAGTGGATTTGAAATAAGGCAGTTTGAAGGATATCTCGTGACGTAATAGCGTAATAACCTCTAAAACAGGGGCACTTTACATTATTTGACAGTAACCAGCTACGTTGCCACATTTCTACAAAAGAATGTGCACTACTGCACTGTTTGAAATAAATTTTAATATTAATTTTTAACACTGTTTCAAATACCCAGCAAGTAAATATTTTATACATTTTTAAGGATGATTGGTAACTTGTTAATACAGAATTGTAATATTACTTATCGAAACATGGCAATGTAGCACTCGCTTCTCTGTTCAAGCACAAATTGGAATCTGCTGATTACACTATTACGTCACAGCCAATAGAATAGCACGAAAATTGGTGGCAATATCTAACCGTTTAAACACAGTTTAGACTGTGTTTTTTTTTAATATAAGGCATTGTTAAAAAAATAAAATAAAAAATACGGATCAGCTGTTTTTATGTGTAGATGTTATTAAAATTAATTTAAAAAAAATGTATACTTGCCCATTGGGAGCCGAGATATGACATTTTTTGCGTTTTAACCATTTATAAACAAAATAAACTGTAAAATGGCTTGAAATTTGCACTGAACATTTGCTAACGTTTGCATTTTTTCAAATCAAATAAATTGTTGGAAAATTATGGAGTCAAAGTTGCCCAGTACAACAGCAATGAATAAAACAACAGTCAAAAAGGATATAATATTAAGGTTTATAGTAGTAGCTGAGTCAATGAAGAAAAATCACTAAATCTCCTAAACCCTCAGAAACAGATCCGATTTTGATGATTATTTTTTAAATGTTTGTTATATTCAATTATTAAAAATGAGTGATGAGTGTTGGGGCAGATAAGTTTTTGAACAATGCCGCCCCTGAAAAGGGGCGGCATCCACCCCCTATGAATTAGCCCCAGCTGGAATGTTTCTGATTTAAATAATTAAATATAACAAATATTTAAAAAAAAATCATCAAAATTGGTGGTGTTTTTGAGTGGTTAGAAGTAAGAAACCTTCACTGACTCAGCTACAGTGTGCAACAATGTTTATTTTATGTTTACCTATATTTACTTGATTGGTGAATTCTTGGGGAACTTCCCGATGAGCTAGGAACTTAAAATTTAGGATGGTGGTAGGGTATACCAAAAAATTGGTAAAATTCAAAATGGCAGCTACAGTACGACGGAAATCTATATATAGGGAAGGGACTTTCTACATTAAAATGAAAATCCTACCAAAATGTCAAGATCCGGAAAAAACTATAGAAACAAAGTTATTAATTAACTGATTTCTATCTAGCAGTAGCAGCCACCTTTGTTTTACTTGAAAAGAAACGAGTGAATATTCATGTTTTGAAATAAACTTGTTTCATTTACTATCTAAATCTGCCTGATTCTATATGAAAATGTCGCAAAAGATTTATCGTCTAAAATTTATTTTAAAAAAGTTATGGCGATTATTATGTCTAAAAAAATTATATTTAAATTGATATATCTCGGAAACCAGTGATTTTTCTAAAACTGTTCGTGTCATGAAAGTTGCTTAGAATGTAATGCCCTATCTCCTTTCAAGGTTCCTGGGATCGAGCAATTGCTTTGCATCGCTGCGCCATCTACACATCAATTTGTAAAGTGACCGTTTTTACTAAAAAACTGAAGTCATTAATAAATGGGATCATTTAGCATATTTTTTTTATTACATTATTCAAAAGATCTCTTAATTTTAGATCGAAATGCAAAAAAAAACAGAACATTTTAGGAACTCTATAGGTTTTAAAATTAATCAAGAATATCGACGCTGCGTAACGTCATTCAATCCTAGTTGCATTTTCATTCCCCTCTTTTCGGAACTTGTATGCTGCATACTATTGTTTTAATTTTAAAATACTCCAATAGTCTCCAAGTCACCATAGTCGAGTACATCTCTGGCAGATTAGACAAATCGCCGGGTTCTAACAACGTAAACGCAAGTTCGAGGTAGACTTTCGAATTCAATGACGTCAGCACTTTGAGCGCGACGGTTCATGTTTAAAGCAGCATATTTCTGAAACGACTTATCGGTTCAACCTCAAATTTTCAGTGTTATAATTATTCGGTGATTACTTCGAATAAACGTACTAAAAAGTGAAATATGAAATTTGACTAAGTGACCCAAATCTTTTACAAAATTCAAGTATCTCTTTTAAATATCGAGAAAATGCAACGGGAGTTAAGGAGAAGGGTGGAATTTTTGATGTGACATTAACATTGAAGTAGATTTAACAAATTGGATAACATTAACCATTGCAATGAACAAGCGTTTTGCAAACCATGCTAGCATCATCTGGAGATTATGCAATTTTCTTAATTCATTTATTTAACGTCGGCCTATTTCCGTGACTAAAGCCATTTAGAGACGCCATAATACTTATATTTCATTAAGAGTATAATCTGCGGTCAATGAAATGAAGAAACGAATTATTCGGCTTATTTTTTAAGATAGAAACTTCAAATTTTGTACGTATGTATTAAAATATATATTCTAGTTCGTCACGTTTTTAATTTTTTGTTTTAATCAAAAATACGTGATCAACGAAAAAATTGACGTCGAAAAATTGGAATTTACAAAAAACGAAATCGTGACGACCTAGATAATCCATAATTAATTACGTGGATAAAATATAACCTCTTAATTTTCAAACATAGATTCAATAAATAGTTTCCAATTTTGCCGTCAATAGATGGCACTCGCCATGGAGACCAGACGCGAATGAATGCTTGCCAGGGGAGCATTTAGGAGTTCTGGTAATTGTAATCTTAAATTTATTTATAAATTATTTTATCTTACTGGAATGACTTAATAGATGAAATTCTTGAAAATGTTAATACATAAATAAAAGGTGCCAAATAGAGAGGACCGTTTTGTATAAACACTCCTACAAATTTTATTATGAAAATTTGAATGTGGTTTTTAATTAGGTCAGAAATCAATTTATTCGAAATTATTACCAAGCAAAATGTACAGGGTGTCCCAGTCAACGCGCTATGCTCGGTTTTCTCGGTAGTTTCTGAGATAAGTTTATGGTTCAAAATCCAGTCTGAGGTAGGTTTTCCGAGGAATCTCATACTGCTAAATATTTAAGAATCCAAGATGGCGGACGAATTTCGTCTTCTATGGTCCTATTCGACTGAAAATCGATATCTGGGGGTTTTCGGGGATGCGGTTTACGAATTTTTGGTCAAAATTTAGGAATCCAAGATGGCGGACGAATTTCGTCATCTATGGACCTATTCGACTGAAAATCGATATCTGGGGGTTTTCGGGGATGCGGGTTATGAATTTTTGATCAAAATTTAATACTCCAAGATGGCGGACGAATTTCGTCATCTATGGTCCTATTCGACTGAAAATCGATATCGGAGGGTTTTCGGGGATGCGGGTTACGAATTTTTGGTCAAAATGTAGGAATCTAGGATGGCGGACGAATTTCGCGATCTATAGTCCTATACGACTGAAAATCGATATCTGGGGGTTTTCGGGGATGCGGATTATGAATTTTTTATCAAAATTTAGGACTCCAAGATGGCGGACGAATTTCGTCATCAATGGTTCTATTCGACTGAAAATTGATATCGGAGGGTTTTCGGGGGTGCGGGTTAGGAATTTTTGGTCAAAATTTAGGAATCCAAGATGGCGGACGAATTTCGCGATATATAGCCCTATTCGACTGAAAATCGATATCTGGGGGTTTTCGGGGATACGGGTTACGAATTTCTTGGTCAAAATTTAAGACTCCAAGATGGCGGACGAATTTCGTCATCTATGGTCCTATTCGACTGAAAATCGATACCTCGGGGTTGTCGGGGATGCGGGTTACGAATTTTTGGTCAAAATTTAGGAATCCAAGATGGTGGACGAATTTTGTCATCTATGGTCCTATTTGGCTGAAAATCGATGTCTGGGGGTTTTCGGAGATGCGGGTTACGAATGTTTGGTCAAAATTTAGGAAACCAAGATGACGGATGAATTTCGTCATCTGTGGTCCTATTCGACTGAAAATCGATATCTGGGGGTTTTCGGGGATGCGGGTTACGAATTTTTGGTCAAAATTTAGGAATCCAAGATGGCGGATGAATTTCGTCATCTGTGGTCCTATTCGAATGAAAATCGATATCTGGGGATTTTCGGGGATGCGGGTTACGAATTTTTGGTAAAAATTTAGGAATCCAAGACAGCGAACGAATTATAACTATATTTTGACCCTCCTTAATTTATGTTATTATTGGAGATAAAAAAAAGTTTCGTATAAGAGTTGTAGGGTTGAAAACATATTTTTTTAAATGCAATTAAAAAGCAATTGCTTGCATATGTCACGTGATATAACAATGAAGGTTGCTTTTTAAATGAAAACCCTGTATATTTTTACATATTCTTTTAGATCCTTTATCCCTGATTTCAAACATATAAGGATTGATAGATCTAGCTGTAATATTTTTTGATATATCGGACGTTAAATATGCTCCAAACATGCATATAGGTATTTTAGGGTTTCTGACGGAGCGCAGTCAGTGGCGGATTTAGAGGGGGGGGGGGGGGGGCTATATGGGCTATAGCGGCAAAATCCAAGGGCGGCAAATGTTCTATCAGGACATGTTTAATTTATTTGAGAACGTGTTTTTTATATTAACTAGACTAAAGTTCCTTATTATAGTCAAAAGTACAGGGTGGTTGTGCAAACGTTAGAACCTCATTTAACTTCTTTATTTTGGGAGTTACGTAAATAAGTTCAAAAATAAAAGTTATGAGATATCACATGTATTTTTCAAACATCATTTCAGCAAAACAATTCAAACAAGTCGAATTTCGGAGGTATGAGCTTTACCTTGTTTTTTTTTAAATATATTTTTACACCATTTGAAAGGCTATAGAAAAATCTTTTCAATGATATATGACACAGTATTTTTCTTAAAAACTGTAGTAGATATTAAGTTTTATATTTTCTTACATTAAGTCATGGTAGTCCGAAAAATATATAGTGTGTTTCACTTTTTAATTTTTTTTTTCTGATTTGAATAAAATTTTACTTAAGTATGGAACAAATTGAGTCGTCTAGAATCAAAACTCACATTCTCCAAAATCGCGAATTTTTAGGTAAAAGTGCCATCTATCAACGCTGCCTGAACTTTATAACGCCATATATTTATTAAGGTCAAAACTGCCATTATCCCTGCGTAAAAAATTTACAAAGATTCATGTTGGAGTCAAAACTCACATTATCCTTTGGAGAATGTTAGTTTTGAAACAAACAAACAACAAATTTAACTTTAATCAGTTTTACAAACAATTGTTTGTAAACAATTACTTCAAAATAAAGCCATTTATTTGCACTGATTGTTTTATTACCTTTTACATCTTAAAACTTATTTTAACATTTTTCAGTTACCGAAGTAAGGTAAGGTAACTTTGCTTCTGTTTTAATCTCCTATAGAATAGATGATAGTCTTAATCTCTGATGAGCCATACCACAGTATCAAAACTCACAAAACCCACTTATTAAATTGTCAAAACTCACATTATCCATAAATAAGAGTCAGAACTCACATTATCCAAACTTTAGTATTTTATTCTAAGTTTATGGAATCATTTATTGTTGTTTTTCACAATATCGACTTATTTTATTGTAAATTCATTTAAGCCTATACCAATAGAATATTTTCCAGATAAAAGGTTGCTTCCAAACTAGTTTTTCTGTGCTAGCCAAAAAATCAGATTTTGGATAATGTGAGTTTTCATTTTGGACGACTCAAATTAGGATCTACTTATGACCAGAAAAAAATTCACCTCCTACAAATGCAAAGCCACCTGCGGTACCAAAATATGCGGATAAAATCAAAAAAACATATTAGGCATATTTTTATTGGAAAATTTTGTCAATGAAACTTGTTCAGAAACCAAAATATAATCAAAATAAAAAATATATAAATTTTTATTAAAATAATGTCCAAGTCCGAAAATATCGTTTAGAAAACTGTACTATAACAATTTTGTTTGAAATTAAACCCAAGCTGCCAGGTAGTTGTAAAGCAATTTACAGTTTTTTTAAAATCATTATTTTCAAAATTTTTAAAATTTCAAGTTTTTCATTTTTTAATTTTGATTAAATTTTGGCCATTTTGGACAATTCTGGACAAGTTTTATTAACAAAATTTTCCGATAAAAAAATGCCTAATATGATTTTTCCGATTTTCTCCACATATTTTGGTACCGCAGGTGGCTTTGGTACCGTAGAAGGCGAATGTTTTTCTGGTCATAAGTAGATACTAATTTGTAAGTAAAATGTGATTCAAATCGAAAAAAAAATAAAAAAGTTATTGGGGTGTTACCATTTCAAGTGAAACACACTGTATCAATTATTGAAATTCTCCATTTTATTTAAAATAAAGTGAAATTAGACAAAACTAACATATTGTTTATTTTAATTTACATACTTTTGTTTTCCATGGCTAATTTGATAAATTGTAAATTTATAGTAAATTAGACAAAATTTATTTAAGATAAGTACCATGTATTATATTATAAATATAAAGCTTTTTTTATGGCGTTTCAAATGGTACATATATGGAGTGTTCCTTAAAAAAAAGCAAAGTAAAGTTCATATCTCCGAAATGCGACTTTCAATAGGCATGTCCACAAAATTTTAATTACAATTGGAAATGATAGAATTATCGATATTGTACATTAATTTAACAATAAAAAAAAACCGCTGACCAAGGAATCACTACTTCCACATCCAGATTTGCTATCCAAGTCACTCAAAACGAAAAAATATTGTATGTGGAAATAATTGTTTAATAATATAATATTCGAAATCGTCTACCTCAAAAACCCATAAAACGATACCCCACATCGGTAGTGGGGTGGGGGTGGTGATAGAGGGTGGTAGTGGGAGTGGATAAGGTAAAAAAATATTTTGAGGTTTCTGGTTCTTATACACACACACTAAATCAAATTTTTTTTCCATCCTCTTTAATAATGGGGTGGGGGTGGTAATAGGGGTGGTTAATGCCAATTTTTTTTTTTTTGAGACCTTAGCTTCTCTTGTATATAGTAAATACCAATTTTATGAACTCTTACCTGCTTGATTTACCTATTTACCCCAAATTTCTTACCTATTTACCTATTTACCCCAACCCTTCGACGGAACAAGATGAAAATATAATCTATTTCTAGATCTCGCTAAAGTACACAAAAAAAAAGTTACAGACCGACAGACAGACAGAAATTTTTTTTCGCTCAAACTTAAAATCTCGACGTTTCATGACATTCTAAGCCTATTTGAACAATAAAAGTTTTTAAAAATTTTTTTGTCGTTACTATACTTCCACTGGATGTGGAAGTAATATATGTATCCTTATTTTGCCAGTTATTCGTAATAGAAATCACCCCAACATAGCGAGGATTTTTGGTAATTTCTCAATAAAAATTCTTGGCCTATGAAGTAAAAAAATATTTTGAGGTTTTTGGTTCTTGTACATACACTAAATCACATTTTTTTCGTCCCCTTAAAAAATGGGGTAGGGGTGGTAATGGGGGTAGCTAATGTCAAAAATTTTTTCGAGACCTTAGCTTCTCTTATATATAGTAAATACCAATTTTACGGACTCTTACCTGCTTGATTTACCTGTTTACCTCCCCATTTACCCCAATTTACACCCCAACCCTTCGATGGAATAAGATGAAAATATAATCTAGTTCCAGATCCCGTTAAAGTACATACGTGTACCAAATTTCAAGTCAATATCTTAAATGGTTCCAGAGTAATCGTGCCAAAAAAGTTAGACCGACAGACAGACAGAAATTTTTTTTCGCTGAAACTTAAAATGTCGACCGTTCATGACAGTCTAAGCCTATTTGAACAATAAAAATTTTCAAAAATTTTTTTGTTACTATACTTCCACTGGATGTGGAAGTAATTAATATTCTATTTTCAAGAAAAAGAACGTCATTGCCATGTAAACCGAAAGTGATATTTAAAATTTACATGCCTTTTTTTTAATTTCCTTTAATAATCAATTAAGAACATAAATAATCCGATCAATTCTTCTTTGATGTTCAATTATATGTTTCCTAGCGGCATCGATTCCCCGGAAAAAAAAATACTTATCTCAAAAACTACCGAGAAAATGGGACATAACGCGTTAACTAGGACACCCAAATATACATTATGTACCTACAGATAGTTTTTTCTTTTAATTAAAAAGCACTGCCTAAGGAATCACTACAACCGCATTCAATTTTCCTCCTCAAATTACTTTAAATAAAAATTCTTGTGCACCCAACGCGAAATTCGACTCTGTACGACAGAAATATATTTGAACTATTTCTCTTATATTACACAATCTGTTAATTTCCGCCTTTTTACGTGGACGGCATATTTCATTGGTCGAAGATGCACGCCCACCCGTATATACCTTTTTCATATATATCAATGAAAATATTATGTGTCCTACCGCAGATTATACTCTTAAATCTAGAATCACGATTAATTATTCGTTAAATCCGTATTTACAGTTTTTATTTTATAATATTTATGTTTCATAAAATACGTAATATAACGGTTCCGTATTACAAAATCGCTAAAAAACGAAGGTCTGGAATATAACATTTAATAATGTATAGGGCGCAAGGGATTTCACCCTATCTAATTAGATGGTTGCTTCACAAACTGGTGCTTACAGAACATCAGAACGTAACATGTTATGCTAGCGTACACTTTTCCCCTTTTGTATTAATTCATAAATATTGTTTCGGCAGGCAAATATTGTTAAACCCACGCATTGATAAAACATGTTCGTTTTAGACTTACAACGCACATTATTTTCTTTGTTTTTATAATATGGTGCATGTTTTATATATTTATAAAACCGGCGAATGCTTTGATAATAATAAATCACTGTTTTGTCATTAGGACAATGTATTGTCAAACTTAGGTGAACTTTATAAAATGTTGATGGCGATTGCCTAACAGATTATCTTGAGATCCAGAAACAATGATGGCGGCTAAAATGTTCGTTTAAAGTAATATCTTCAGGTAACAAATGGGAAAAATATATCATTTCCTTACACGTGTGCATATTGAGGAACGAAGAGTAGCCGAGTTCTGTAAGCATTACACGTAAGTAAATCATGCATTTTTTTCATACGTCAAATGCAATAGTTTATCTATTTTCTTGGTTAAAAACTAAATTAATTAATGTCAAACGTTTGTCACAATATTTTTTTGATAATTGCTCATTCTGCTAAACGTGAAATCAATCATGCTATCTTATACCTTCACCATAAAGGAATGATACCACGTGTGTAGTCGCGGGCTAGGCATGGGGAGAAGAATTACAACATCGCGCGTGCCAGCTGGCTGCAATGAAATAACAGAGCTGGAATGATCCACCAACCTACGAATTTACAGCTGCCGGTGTTGTCAAATCTCTCGCGCTACGTGAATGGGAAATTACACGCCCGGTATACTTAGCCGGAAAAGGAGAATAGTAATAAATATACGTGATAGTGCATGCAACAAATCCTATTGGCGGAGTGTGATTCAAAATAATGTTTATTCATAATTATGCAGAAATAATCAAAGTCTAAAGTTCGAAAGTATGACATTTCTACTTCATTCGATAATTGAACTGAAGTGTGACATTTCAGGTTGGAAAGTAGCCACATTCTTACCAGTTTTTGGGTTGGAAAATGGGCATTTGCCAACCTGTGTTTTTTAATTTTTTACTTTTTTCTGGCAATAAATTTTCTGTTGTTCGCTCGGCAACTTCCCTGAGTTCAGGCGGAGTACATCCCATTTCACTATCGGTATTATTCATTTTCTATAAATAGAGGCAAGGGATAAATACTAACGATGCCACGCTACTTTGACATTTGTCGTCTGACATAAGAATTTTTTGTTCATTGCCTGCTTAATAAAAACATCAAATGCTATTTAAAAATTTAGTAAACGATTTTTTTGGCTTTTTGTTCTTTAAGGGAGATGATTGTGAATAACATAGTATACAAACCTTGGTGGAAAGTTTCATTGCTGTCTCGAGAATTAGGTGATATCGCCGGTTCGCGCCTCGGTCAACTGTCTCACCTTAGCCCAAACGACAGAGAACATTTTATAGTGAAACCTACAAAAACTTGCAAAATGAATAATTTTTTTTAATAAGTTCGTGAAAGTGTATAGAATAATATCCCGAAAAGTTTAGATTCTGCTCGGATGCAGAACATAAAAAAAAAGTGAACAAGAACTTTTTTTCACCCATTTTATCAAAATTTTGAAATTAAGTCAGGGTAAGAAAAAATAAAAAGTACAGGTGACTAGACCATGCTTCTGAACAAAAAATGTTCTAATATTTATAGCGGTATTCCTAGAAAAAATAGTGAACTAACTTTGTCACTCTGCGCGGCCAAGCGCATGGTTAAATGCATAATATGAAACCTCTAAAAATTCTTAGCAGTTCTAAGGAGTAAAATAAAGCTTTTTTCTCTTTATGCTTACACATTTTTAAGATTTTTTTTAGTGAATAGGAGGATAAATAGTGATTATGGAGGGAAAATATATAATTATGAACGCATATATAGACACCACACATAGCCGCTGAATCACTCACATGAATTTTTACGTGACTTTACTGTCTTGTATTTATTACAGGTAGGTGGCACATTTCAGCTTCGCAATTTCTTATCATAATCTGACTGATTATATTTTCGAAAAAATGAAAATAAATAGTGAGATTTTATTTTTTCCAGTGGGTCAAGTTCTCGGCAAGTTACAGTTACTCTCCAATATATATATTATATCTTAGAGAACAACATTATATCTAAGTTTCAATCAGGTTTTAGAAAGGGTTATAGTACAGTTTCTGCCTTAGCCGATGTTTCCCAAAGAATTTTATCTGCCCTTGATAACGATGAAGCTGCTGCGCTTATTTTTCTTGATTTCTCTAAGGCTTTTGATACATTGGACCACGGTTTGCTCTGTACTAAACTTTCTTTTTATGGTTTTGATGAAAATTCAGTAGACTTTTTCAGATCATATTTAACAAACAGATCTCAAACCGTTTTACTAAATGACTAGCTGTCAAATATTTGCCCAATCGCATCAGTTGTGCCACAAGGATCGGTTTTCGGACTGTTCTTAATCTATACTGCCGATATCGTCCAACATATCAATTATGGTAAAGTCTAATGTAATGCCGATGATTCTCAATTGTTTTATACATTTTCTTCTGAAAACAGAATAAGTATTTGTGATTTAATTAATTCGGACTTAGACTCTATTCATAATTAAGGTAATCAAAACAATCTTAAACTAAATGCCACCAAAAGTGCAGTATTGTGCTTTACTTCCAATAAAATAAGGGAATACACGAAGGCAAATCTAAAGATCGCTATAAATGGGCAATACTTGCCCATTCTAAATGAAGCAACAAATTTAGATCTTATTTTTGATTATAAGATGCGTGAACCGAGAATGACGGCCTTCTGCATTCTGCCGGCTAAGACCTATGCCGAATTTCGACATGCCGGTATGATCTTAAATTCCGAAAGCAGTGTGTGTCTCGTTCCACCGAAGGCTCCTATAATAATTAGTACAACTATCTTAACAGTATGGTCTGGATAGAGTCTGTGGAGTTCGAAGAGCAAATTTCGATATTTTGTCCGCTTTTTCTCGTCCTTCAAGACGATGTTGTTTTTTCGCGGGAGCCGAGAACTCCACGACAAACATTGTCTTGAGTTGATGGTAGGAGGACTACGTCAGGCTTGTTGGTTTGTATTTGCCTGACGGTGGGAAAAGAGTAGTTCCAATAAATTAGACACTTCTCATTTCCCACAACGGACTCAATATCCCCCGGAGCGTAGGGCAGCACTGGTGTCTCATCTATCCCATACGAGTGCCTTAAATGGTAATAAAGCACTCGTAATGCTCCGTCGTGCCTTGGGATATAGGGCAAGCCGACAGCAAGTGCATAAGAGTATCAAGGCAGCCGGCGAATGAGGTGGCCGAAGGTCCACCGAATGAACCGGTTGAGGTTGCAGTCTCTGTCGTTCCACCAATATCAGAGGGCCACAGAACCAGAAGGGGGTTGCACAACATAAAACCCACCCGGTCACAAGATCTGGCCAGAGTGGATGCAGAACTTCGTGCAGCGTTACTAGAAGAGGCTGACATCTGGCACATAAATTGTGCCGTGTATGCTGCCGTTCAACGCTTGTCTCAGATGGAGAGGCGAAACAGTGCTTCTCCACAGGAGAGAGCGAGACGGCGCATACAGAAGATGGAAGCCGATCCGGTCGGCGAGGCAACACGCATCCCGTATCCAATGTGTGATGGACTATATGGCGGCCAATAGGCCTTTTACGCCTAAAGTGCGGCGAGTAGCTGCCAACTTAAGACGCGTCCATCACACACTCAATGGGGTAGTACTGCAAACCACCAAACAGCATTGTCTCTACAGGATACGGATACTAGTGTCTTGTAAGAAGTCACTAGTAAAG
This sequence comes from Rutpela maculata, assembly GCA_936432065.2. Lineage (NCBI taxonomy): Eukaryota > Metazoa > Arthropoda > Insecta > Coleoptera > Cerambycidae > Rutpela > Rutpela maculata. Next base: position 132,185,013 of record OW386287.2, on the reverse strand, counting down.
CGGGCGAGGGGGCTAGCGGAAAATCAGCTTTTCTGCAAAAAGCCCTCGTGTCTTTTCGAACCGCCTCAGCGTGTTGCTGAAAATCCGCCGACTGCAAATCAGGTGGAAAACTTCTGGAAAACGTTGTACGAACAGAAGCTTCCACTCAACAGAGACTCTTAAGCCCTGGCACACTTTGAAACTTTTTGCCAAAGGTTTCAGCAACCACAACAGGTGTGCCAACCGATAACCCCAGAAGAGGTTCGAAGAGCTCTTGAGGGCGCTAAGAACTTTGCTGCTCCAGGTCCCGACGGGATCAATAACTATTGGTGGAAAAAGTTATTTATTTATTTATTTTTATTTATTTATTTAGATACATCATCCAACAGTCAGAGACCAATTACTGGATGAGAAGCACATACGATTATTAAATCACTGACAATACTAAGTGTAACAAAGAAAACAATACATAAACGATACATAAAACATAGATTATTTTGTGTACACAAAACACGTACACACATATGCATACATGCACATATACCTCTACCGAATGTCATAAGAGAAAAAGCTTAATGCAGCTTCAGTTTTTTAATGGATGTAATGGAACAGTTGAAAATATCAAGGTTTTCCTGCAGGCAGTTGTAAGTACCACGCAAAAAATATAGAGGGGAGAAGCTTAAAGCATTTGTCCGAGGCGTGGTAAGGTAAAAAGTCATATCATGCCGCGTACCCACCACCATTTGGCCATAAGTTTCAATTCATGGCTAAATGGGGAGCAGCAAATTCCTTCTTGGGTTGTCGAGGGGCGGACAGTGCTGATCCCGAAGAACGGAGATTTGTCTAACCCAAAGAACTACCGGCCGATAACCTGCTTAAACGCATGCTACAAGGTGTTTACACGCATTTTGTACATGCGGGTGCTCCAAGTAATTGAACCGGTCTACGAGCGGATATATGAGCAACGAGGGTCAAAGAGAGGTGCCACTGGCTGCAAGGAGAACCTACTGATTGACAGGTGTGTCACGCAGGACTCTGTGCAGTATAAGCGCAACTTCTCCATGGCCTGGATCGACTGTCCGATGTCTTGTGGTACCTGATCCCGTAGTGAGATGCATCGAAGAACTGATGCCGCTCTAGAGGAGTCGCTTTACCATTACATCGGGTAATGATAGAGTCCAGACGGAGTCGGTAACATTCAGAAGGGGACTATTTCAGGGAGACTCCCCCAGCCCCCTTCTGTTTTGCATCTCACTACTGCCATTATCCATTTCGCTCCGAAAAACCCGTGGATACAACTGCGGTACCTCCGGAGATAGGAGGCATAAAGTCACCCATCTGGTCTACATGGAAGACCTCAAACTTTATGCCTCCGGAGAGAGAGACCTACATGTCCCTCAGGGTGGTACAGGAGTACGCGCAGGCTGTCGGTATGGAGTTCGGGCTAGACAAATATGCACTGGTCCATCTCAAGCGAGGACGATGCGGGAACTACGGAGAGGACGAGCAGCTCATGAACGGAAGCATCTTACATCATCTAGATGCCGGAGAGTTGTGAAAAACACTCTCCACGGCAAGTATCAGCACTGACTTCAGAGGTGTTGGGGAAGAACAAGGTGTCTGCTGCCAACATGCTTGACGTTCCGATCCTTCTCTACTCATTTGGAGCAGTGAAATGGAGTCAAGAAGAGTTGCGTCAACTCGACGTAGGAACCCGCAAGAAGATGCATCTCAATAGGAGTTTGCATCCTAAATCGTACGTTTCACGGCTATACCTCCCGCGACATCGGAGATGCCGTGGACTGAGTTTCGAGAGTCTCCATAATAAGATGGTTCTGAATGAAGCCTGTAAGGTCATCTGGGGTTCGGATCCCCTCCTCTGCATGGTCCGGGACGCATATACGTAATCTGCAGACGCATAAAGCATAGCTGACCGCTTCGGGTTTTCAAGAACAATAAGACCAATGAAAACGAGGGTAAAGTGCAGACGTAGTTATCCTAGCACATCTGCAGTTTACTATATTTGCAGACGATGGGCTGTGTGTTTGTTTTATTTTGCAACAGTTTTAAACACCTCTAGATTATTTACTTTTAGAGATAAAAATATGAATTAAAATACTATTCTTATAAAATTTCATGTGTTTGTATGTTATATGGACATAATTGGAAAAAAATAAGTCATATCAGCTAATTGCAGACGCTTAAGGCTTCTCTGTGCATATTCTACGATCCCACTTTACCAATAAGCAGTGAGACATATAAGCCGGTGACGATTATGTCCGAATATTACCGAATCAATTTGGCTATGCCTTAGGCGTCTGCAGATTATGTTTATGCGCCCGGAACCATGCAAATGCTGGGGTAGGAGCCTTTTTGTTTAAGGCAGCGCAGAGAGCAGCCGATGAACTTAGTCTTTCCTTCGACGTCGAGCGGGTAAATCGCGACTCCGTCACCGAGTTGGAACCTGCTCGGCGAAAAGCCCAAATTAAAGCTGCAGAACACAACAACTTTCTGCAGCTTCACACGGATAAGCCAATGCATGGAGTTTTCTATAAAAATATAGAAAACCTTGGCTTATCCGAAAGGCTGACCTTTGCCTTCTTAAGGTCAGCCGGGCTGAAGTGTGAGACCGAGGGATTCATAATGACATGCCAGGATGGTGTATTTAACACTCTCGTCTATCGTAGTCGTGTCATGGGTATAGTCAGCTGCAGGGCCTGCCGCAGGGCGCCAGAGACTGCTGTCGGCTACCCGACATATGCAGTCTCGGCCTATATCCAAAGGCACGACGGAGCATTACGAGTGCTTTATTACCATTTAAGGCACTCGTATGGGATAGACGAAACACTAGTGCTGCCTTGCGCTCCGAGGGATGTTGAGTCCGTTGTGGGAAATGAGAAGTGTCTAATTTATTGGAACTACTCTTTTCCCACCGTCGGGCAAATACAAGCCAACAAGCCTGACGTAGTCCTCCTCGACCATCAACTCAAGACAATGTTCGTCGTGGAGTTCTCGGCTCCCGCGGAGAACAACATTGTCTTGAAGGAGGAGGAAAAACGGACAAAATATCGAGATCTGCTCTTCGAACTCCGCAGACTGTATCCAGACCATACTGTTAAGATAGTGGTACTGATTGTAGGAGCCCTCGGTGGAATGGGACACACACTGCTTTCGGAACTTAAGATCATACCGGCATGCCGAAATTCGGCAGAGGTCTTAGCCGGCAGAATGCAGAAGGCCGTCATTCTCGGTTCATTACGTCTGCTCAGGGCACACGATTCCCGGACCCAGTAGTCACTCACCCCACGGGCGTGGGGAGTGACTAGCGGTACTACCAGTTCCCCTCTGTGAGGGTCGGAGCCACAGAGAAGGGTGACTGGGTTTTAACAAAAAAATAATAATAATAATAATAAAAATGACAATATAATGGCTTGCGGCAGCCCCTGCAGCTGATATCAGGGACCTCTATACCCATGACACGACTACGATAGACGAAGGTGTTAAATACATCATCCTGACAAGCATTATTATTATTTTTTTTTTCCGGTGTCCCGCTGCCGGACAGGGCTTCCGTGGCCTCCGACACCACACGGTAGCCGCGCCGGCTAATTCATTACAGCCACTCTCCACGACCTGTGGAGTTAGTGACTGTAAACACCTGAATCATGTGCCCTAAGCAGACGAAGGGACCCCAAGATAACCGCCTTCTGCATTTGACCTGCCAACTATTCTGCCGAATTCTGACAGGCTGGTATGATCTTTAATTCTGAGAGCAGCGAAGGCTTCATCCCTCCGAGTACGCCGATTATTAGGACGACCATCTTGACCGAGTAGTCTGGGTACAGCACTTGGAGCTCATACCGGAGATCACGATATTTGGTCCGTTTTTCCCCCTCCTTCAAAGCGATGTTTGTCTCAGCAGGTGCTGAGAATTCGATTACAAACATCACTTTGTTCTGATGGTCGAGGAGGACTATGTCAGGCTTGTTGGCTTGAATTAGCCTGACGGTCGGGAACGAGTCCAATAAATTCGGCACCTCTCGTTCTCGACAACGGACTCAATATCTCCGGGGATGTAAGGCAGCACTGGTGTTTGGTCTACCCCGCACGAGTGCCGTAGATGGTAGTATATCACTCGTAAAGCCGCGTTATGGCGGTGGATGTAGGCCGAAATCGCGTATATCGGGCATGCTGAAAGCAAATGCAACTGCGATTCCAGCGCCTGACGGCAAGTCCTGCAGTTGATATCAGGGACCTCTACACCCATTACGCGGCTTCGGTAGACCAAGGTGTTTATTACACCATCCTGACAGGCCACAATGAATCCCTCGGTCTCCGACTTAAGCCCAGCTGACCTTAGAAAGGCGAATGTCAGCCTAGTCGATAAACCCAGTGTTTCTATGTTCTTATAGTACACACCGTGCATGGGTTTATCGACATGCTGCCTGAACAGATTCTCCTATTCGGCAGCTTTTATTTGGGCTTTCAGACGATTTGGCTGAAGCTCGGTGACTGAATCTGGATCAGCACCGCGCCGGCCACCTCGTCTGACGTCGAATACGAGACCAAGTTCATCTGCGGCTCTTTTTGCTGCCTTGAACAATCCTGCGCCCACCCCTGCCATTTCATGATCTCTCACTAATAGCAGGAGCGGATCCGAGCTCCTGAGGATGTTACATGCCATACTCAGTGCTACTCTGCCATGCATACACTCCAGAATCAAGAGTCCTCGGCCCCCCCGATGACGTGGGAGATAAACACGAGGAACGGACGATCTAGGATGAATACTCCTATGGATATTCATCATCTTGCGGGTATCTCTGTCTAGTTGGCGCAGCTCATCTACCGTCCATTTTACTACCCCAAAGGAGTAGAGCAGAACAGGAACGGCAAGCATGTTAGTGGCAGACGCCTTATTCTTCCCCGAAAGTTCGGACGACCAAATCTTTCGGAGTAGGCGTCTGTACTTGCCGCGGAGAGACTTCTTGATTTGTTGCACATCCTGGATGTGGTGTTGCTGCACACCCAGGTATGTGTAGGTTTCTCCGGCATCCAGATGTCTTAGGATGCTTCCGTCTGCGAGCTGCGTGTCCTCAGAGAATTCCCCGCATCGCCCTCTCTTGAGGTGGACGACCGCGCACTTGTCCAACCCGAACTCCATACCAATCGCCCGCGTGTACTCCTCGACCACCCTCAGAGCGTTTTGAAGTTCTCGCTCTCTGGAGGCATACAGTTTTAGGTCATCCATGTAGAACAGATGGGTGACCTTATGCCTCCGGTTACTGGGTGGGCCACAGAGGTACCCGCGAGTTTGGCGGAGCTCAACAGACAACGGCAGCAGTGAGATGCAGAAGAGGAGGGGACTCAGAGAATCTCCCTGGAAAACTCCTCTTCGGAATGCCACCTGCTCTGTCGTAACCCGCTCTGCACCTGATGGTATGGTGAAGCGGGTCTTCCAGAGTGGCAGCAGTTGTTCAATGCATCTCACTAGTGGCTCTATTACCGCAAGACATTTGAGCAAATGTAACAAAAGTTCATGTAATGTTGTGTCAAATGCCTTACGATAGTCAATCCAGGCCATTGATAGATTCCGCTTGTATTGCACAGAATCCTGTGTAATACAGCGGTCTACCAGCAGGCTGTCCTTACAACCTGCCATGCCCTTCTTAGCGCCACGCTGCTCATATATCTGCTGGAAGACCGGATCAACCTGTCGTAGTGTCCGAGCATACAAGATACGTGTAAATAGCTTGTAGCAGGAGTTCAGACAAGTGATTGGTCTATAACTCCTTGGATCAGACAAATCACCCTTTTTAGGGATGAGCACAGTACGTCCCTCGACAAACCAGTCAGGAATCTGCTGCCCTTCGTTCAACCATTTGTTGAAAACTCGGGCCAGACGTCGGTGGGTGGAAGGAAATTTTTTCCACCACCAGTTATTTATGCCGTCTGGCCCTGGAGCAGCGAAGTTCTTGGTGCCAACAAGAGCTTGTTGGACTTCCTCCGAACTGATTGTCGGGCACACTTCTTCTGGCTCTTCAAAGGTTCTGTGGCACAGAGCCTCGAAGTATGCTATTGCTGGAGTGTCGCTCCTGAATGGACGTGTCGTTTCGTAGATTCCTTTTCAGAAGCTTTCGACATCGGCTACAGTCGGCGGATTGTCTACAACACGCTGTGGCTCCTGAAATAGGCGGGAAGGATTCGTACGGAACAATGTGTTTTGCTCCATACTTCGTACCCGCCTATTTAGCTTCTTCTTAATAGTCATAAGCGCTCGAATCCTATCTAAACAGTGCTGCTTAATAATGAGCATCACTGTCAGATTTAGAGTGTGGTGCTGGCGTCTCAGTCCGGCTGCTGTTCGCCGAACTTTAGGCGTAAATGCCTTGCCAGTTGTTACGTATTCCACCACACTCTGGATTCGAGAAGCGTGTTGTCTAGCCAACTGTATTTTGCCTTTAATCTTTTGTACACGCCGCTTAACCTTTTCGATACCGTTCGAGGCATTATTTGTCCTCTCGCGGGGCACGAGTTGGCTAGCAGCGTTGTACACGGCAGTGTTGATCTGCCAGATGTCGGCGTCTTCTGGTAGTTCCTCATCGATGACAGCGTCCATCCGTGCCAGGTCTTGTGGCTTTGGGGTAGCCCTGCTGTTAAGGCTAACCCTCGTCCTTAATTCAACATCGGCGTATCTTATAGGATGTTCCCCGACAGCTATTTGCCGCGGTGGAAGTGCGGCTGGCACTTCTTCCTGCTGCCGGGGTGCCCTTACGTAACCTGTCCTGCGCAGGAAGGACACTTGATCTCTGAGCTGTTGCTCAGAGAAGGCGCAATGCTCTGGATGCATGTCGCACCAGATTTCGTGCAATCGCGCCATGTACCCCCTGCGTGCAGGTTCGCTGCTCTCATAGCAGGTCAGCAAGTCATCTCGAAGTTCCCTCGTCCACTTAAAGCGTCCTTGTCCATTGCGTGCGTCGTCAACATTGAGACCATCCGGTGTGACCCCTCCACTTATCTCTGACCCCAATCCGAATGGGGTCTATTGTGAGGGGCTCTTTCTCTGTCGATTGGAACCAGAGACCTGGTCCACGTCCGACATCAGTCAGGCAGAGTTTCCTCTGCCTGTCCAGGTACACCGCGTGGAGGCTGCCGGTCCGCTTTCCGTACCCATTATTATTATTATTATTATTATTATTTTTTAGAGTCTACGGAGTTCGAAGAGAAGTTCTCGATATTTAGTCCGTTTTTCCTCCTCTTTCAGAACAATGTTTGTTTCCCCTGGGGCGGAGAATTCAATGACAAACATTGTTCTAAGTTGGTGTTCGAGGAGGACTAAATCAGGTTTATTGGCCTGTATTTGCCTGAGGGTGGGAAACGGATAGTTCCAATAAATTAGGCACCGCTCATTCCCCACTACGGACTTAATATCCCCCGAAGCATAAGGCAGCATTGGTGTCTCGTCTATCCCATACGTATGCCGCAGATGACAGTACAGCACACGTAATGCTCCATCATGTCTGTGGATATAGGCCGAGACAGCCTATTATTATTATTATATATTTATCAAGAAAATCATCAAGCGAGGAAATTAAATTGATTTGAGATGTACTTTTTTATGAATCCACATTACTACAACTTAGTAAACCATAATAATCATGAAGTGTATATAATTATTAATAGTTCTCAATGAAGAAAGAATTTTTTTGAAGGTCTTTTATTTTTTTTCTATATTTTTTATTGCGACGACTGAGCTCGGGCGTGATAATATATATAAGTATATTTTTCCCATCTATACGTTGCTTGTATTGGGTAAAACAAAAAAGCATCAGAAAGCTACAATTTTCATTTTTTAAATGAACCAACACTCATATAGATTGAACAAATTCTGATTTAGTGACGTGTAATTCAGTGCGTCGGTGTCACAGTCATGCGTATTCAAGCGCGCGCACGCATGGATCTCGCTCCGAGTTATAACGTTACACTTGACTATTTTTTCCGGGAAAACCGTGGCTTTAGCGATAAATTTTGTTAGGTCATTTTTTGTTCATAAATACGTGATCTATCCGTCTGTATTTTTTTCCTAGCTTGACTTAATTTGAAAATTTTGAAAAAATGGATGAAAAAAATTTTTTTTTTCACTTTTTTTTATGTTCTGCATCCGAGCGAAATGTAAACTTTTTAGGATATTATTCTATACGCTTTCACGAACTCATAAAAAAAATATTCATTTTGCAAGTTTTTGTAGGTAAATACCTTCATCGACTGGGCTAATCTCTCGACAAAAATGAAATACTTTCCACCTTGGTATGTAATATACTATTACAAATGCTTATCAAATCAACATCGCTCAATGGCATGTGCCGGTTGACACTATTGACAGTTCAACTCACCACTATCCTCCTTTCTCGGCTAAGGTATAGTAATAAATGCACGAGATCAGCATGTGCAACGGTTCCTATTGGCGTTAGAATTTGAAGTGAATGGAATTCAAAATAAGTTATCTAAGACTTATCAAATCAGCGTCGCTGTGCTTATGTGCCGCTTGACTCTCTTGACAGTTTAGCTAATCACTGATCTCCTTTCAAAGTAAAGGTAGTCATTTGTTGTCAGTATGATGTTTCATTATCAATTTTCGTGCTTGATTGTTGTTTATATTGAAATAACACTGAGCTTATATTTTTTGTAGTTGTTATATGTTATCATGTGATGTTATTAAAAGTAACTGTAGGAATATTCAGTAGTCTTTGTCATTTACATTAATATAATATTATAAAAGTAGTGTTATTTTATTAACCTTAATAGTTATGGACTTATAAACGTAAATCTGCTGTCAATTAAGAACATCACTGCCGCTGAATGCATTTCAAATAAGTCAGTTACCAATTGTCTTTCACATCGAAAAAGTTATTTTTGTATAAAGTGATCAATGTTGATACGAAAAACGTTTGAATTCGTTATTTGTTTATTTTTACACCGACTTCAATATCGATATTAGGTAAACGAGGTTCAATTAACTGGGTGACGCGATGCTTAGTGGGGTGGAAAAAAACCATTAGAAAATCGCTGTAGACCTCAGAATTTATTGAATCATCTTTTTTTTAAATGTTCGTTATTAAATTCTTCATCAATATCTCGAGCCAGATTTTAGATTTTTGTATATGATTTTTCAAAATTTTCCAAAACAATTTGAATTTTCATAAAAAATTTTGAAAAATCAGGGACAAAAGTAAAAAATCTGTCTTGATAGATCGATAGGCAATTCAAAAACGAAGATTTCAATAAAAAAAACTTTTCGATTGCTGCAGACTGTTTTAAAAAAAAAGTCACCGTGTCATTTTGTTATCAGTCTGCAGGTTTTATTGTCCTATTTTATTGTAAGAATGTAGTGTGTATAATTAATTTTATTTAGATTTACTTTAGTAGTACGTACTATTTTGATTCTATTTTAGAATTTTTTGCATGTGATTTCATTACTGCCCTTATTAATAAAATGTAAATATGATAGCAGCCACGAACAGACCTTTTTCTAGGTTTCTTTGACTAAACTATTCCCGTACACACGTAAAACTTATTCTATTCTAGAACCACCACTACTTAACTAATGGAAAATCAAAACAATACAAGAACATGTCTAGAAATCACTGCTTTAAAAAAAATACTTTACCCGCTAGTACAACAGCTATTATTAAAACAGAAAAGTGCCATTTCAGTTTTAAAATGTATTCGCTTGAGAGCAAAGAACATTGTTTGTGCGATTGATGATATATGTGACCCATAAAATAGTGAGGAAGAGTCATGTTTTAAAGATAAAATGTCGTACAGAACAGAATCATAGAACTAAATTATATCTCACTGCAAGAGTTGACGACAGTTTTCTCAGGGAGTATTCAGTTCACATTCCCGTGATGTAAATCCTTTGATTCGTCCGGTATTAGCATATCAAACGGAAACGGCTACATCAAATAATAGTGCTATAGACTTTATTACATAAAAACATTTTCAACTGATCTGTTGAAGATGTGTGTTTTATAAATCATTTATAATATACTTTGAGGTTACAAATGTATACTAGTATATGGATAGTTAAATATACAATGTGTCTCAGTATTAAGTTAAATGGTAGAGGGCACAAAGGTGTAATTTAAAAAGATTTTGAAATAAACAGTGTGATCCATTTAAGCGTAACGTCATAAACTTATTTTGTATTAAATATTACAGGGCCTGGGCCCACTTGCAAAAGGGAGCCCCAAAGGCTGCTAAACAGCGAACGCAGGATGGGGTGGTCACTCTGTGCCCCGAACAAAATTTTAGTATTTATCTTGCAGTACCTCTTCTGCAATACACTCGTGAGGAAGAGGTGACATACGGCCGACTAGTCAGGTCCTTGGAGGTGGTTTCGATAATTGAGGTGGTGGTCAATTATATAAAGACAACGTCGCTCTAATCAAATATTTAATAACGATAGCTCGGTACGTAGTACAATATATCAGACAATATAACCTGATAAGTGTGACCCACACCCTTAACCTAACATACACAAAATATCTTACGAACTAATAAACTCTTGATAAATATACGTACATAAGGACATATACAGGGTGAAAAAATAATTGTGTGACTCAAGGTACGAAAAAACATAAATTGCTTAAAACTATTGAAATCTATTAGTAAAATAATGCAAGACTATTTAGTTATTGGAGTAACGATGCACAAAATATGCCAGATATTACTGAAATTTACTGAAAATTTGAAACTGTATGTGAAATATACTATTTAATTAGTGAAATAACGTTACACAAAATATGATAAATATTTACAGATTTATTGTTCATTCCATGTTGAAGATCTACAGGAATATAGGAATTTAATTAACAACGATATAAAGAATTTGGTGTCAGTCTCTACTGACCATCTACTTAAAATTAACCCTAGTAAATCATCTGCTATGATATTTTGCAATGACAATGCACGTGAATTTGTGTCGAGAGAAATGAATATACAGATCGGAAATGATACAATCGCATTTAATAACAGCTCGAAAAGTCTTGGTCTTATTATTGATCATAAATTAAGGTTTAAACAGCATATTACGAGTAAATTAAGAACAGCATATACTGCTCTAAAAATGATATATACTCAGAGACGTTTTTTAAGCATGGAAGTAAAAAAAATGTGTGATTCTCTAGTTTTGTCCCATTTTAATCATTGTGATGTGGTTTATGGCCCTTGTATTGACAGCATCGAGACCCGGCGTATACAAAAAGTACAAAATTCTTGTCTTCGTTTAATTTTTGGAATTCAACGCCGTCAAAGAATATCTCACAAATTGAAAACTGCAGGATGGCTGAATATGTACAATCGCCGCAAACTTCACATGGCTTGTTTTTTTCATAAAATTTTAAAGTTTAGATCGCCACCTTACCTCCTCAACAAGCTCTCTTTTAGAAATGATATTCATAACATTAATATTAGACGAAGAGATATTCTCACCATACCACAACACCGTAAGGAAATATTCAAAAGGTCATTCTCTTATAACATTGCTGCCTGTATAAATAAGCTACCCTTTAATGGACTCAAACTGAACTACTCGCCTTTTATTTACCTCTAGTGTAAATGTAAATTTATTTTTGTTAATTTTGTGAATTTGGGTAATGCTTTATTATTATTATTATTATTTTATTTTTTTTTTTTTTGTTAAAAACCAGTCACCCTTCTCTGTGGCTCCGACCCTCACAGAGGGGAGCTGGTAGTACCGGCAGCCACTCCCCACACCCGTGGGGTAAGTGACTACTGGGTCCGGGAATCGTGTGCCCTGAGCAGACGTAATGAACCGAGGATGACGACCTTCTGCATTCTGCCGGCTAAGACCTCTGCCGAATTTCGGCATGCCGGTATGATCTTAAGTTCCGAAAGCAGTGTGTGTCTCGTTCCACAGATAATCAGTACCACTATCTTAACAGTATGGTCTGGATACAGTCTGCGGAGTTCAAAGAGCAGATCTCGATATTTTGTCCGTTTTTCCTACTCCTTCAAGACAATGTTGTTCTCCGCGGTAGCCGAGAACTCCACGACAAACATTGTCTTGAGTTGACGGTCGAGGAGTACTACGTCAGGCTTGTTGGCTTGTATTTGCCTGACGGTGGGAAAAGAGTAGTTCCAATAAATTACACTTCTCATTTCCCACAACGGACTCAATATCCCCCGGAGCGTAAGGCAGCACTGGTGTTTCGTCTATCCCATACAAGTGCCTTAAATGATAATAAAGCACTCGTAATGCTCCGTCGTGCCTTTGGATATAGGCCGTGTGAAGCTGCAGAAAGATGTTGTGTTCTGCAGCTTTAATTTGGGCTTTTCGTCGAGCAGGTTCCAACTCGGTGACAGAGTCGGGATTTACCCGCTCGACGTCGAAGGAGAGACCAAGTTCATCGGCTGCTCTCTGTGCTGCCTTAAACAAAAATTCTCCTATTCCTGCACTTTCATGGTCCCGGACCATGCAGAGGAGGGGATCCGAACTCCTGATAACCTTACAGGCTCCATCCAGAACCATCCTATGATGGAGACTCTCCAAACTCAAGAGTCCACGGCCTCCCCGATGTCGTGGGAGGTATAGCCGTGGAACGGGCGATTTAGGATGCAAACTTCTATTCAGATACATCTTCTTGCGGGTTCCTACGTCGAGTTGACGCAACTCCTCTCAAGTCCATTTCACTACTCCAAAGGAGTAGAGTAGGATCGGAACGGCAAGCATGTTGGTAGCAGACACCTTGTTCTTCCCCGACAGTTCTCAGGACCAGATCTGTCGGAGTCGGTGCTAATACTTGCCGCGGACAGCGTTTTTCACTACACCCACTTCTTGGGTGGAACGTTGCTCGACACCCAAGTAAGTGTACGACTCTCCGGCATCTAGATGATGTAAGATGCTTCCGTCCACGAGCTGCGCGTCCTCTCGGTAGTTCCCGCATCGTCCTCTCTTGAGATGGACCAGTGCACATTTGTCCAGCCCGAACTCCATACCGATAGCCTGCGTGTACTCCTGTACCACCCTGAGGGACTGGTGAAGGTCCCTCTCTCCGGAGGCATAAAGTTTAAGGTCATCCATGTAAAACAGATAGGTGACCTTATGCCTCCTATCGCCGGCGGTACCGCAGTTGAATCCACGGATTTTCCGGAGCGAAACGGATAATGGCAGTAGTGAGATGCAAAACAGAAGGGGGCTAAGGGAATCTCCCTGAAATACTCCCCTTCTGAATGTTACCGACTCCGTCTGGACTCTATCGTTACCCGATGTAATAGTAAAGCGAGTCCTCCAGAGCGGCATCAGTTGTTCGATGCATCTCACTACGGGACCGGGTACCGCAAGACATCGGAGCAAGTGAACAATAAGCTCATGTGATGTCATATCAAATGCCTTGCGGTAGTCGATCCAGGCCATGGAGAGGTTCCGCTTATACTGCACGGAGTCCTGCGTGACACATCTGTCAATCAACAGGTTCTCCTTGCAGCCAGCGACACCTCTCTTCGACCCTCGTTGCTCATATATCCGTTCGTAAACCGGTTCAACTGCGTGGAGCACTCGCATGTACAAGATGCGCGTGAACACCTTGTAACATGCGTTTAAACAGGTTATCGGTCGGTAGTGTCTTGGGTTGGACAAATCTCCGTTCTTAGGGATCAGCACTATCCGCCCTTCAACCACCCAAGAAGGAATTTGCTGCTCCCCATTTAGCCAGGCATTAAAAATTCTGGCCAAATGGTGGTGGGTGCTCGATAACTTTTTCCACAAAAAGTCGGCGGATTCTCTGCAACACGCGGAGGCGGTTCGAAAAGGCGCGAAGGCTTTTGGCGGAAGAGTTTATTTTCCGCCAGCCCCCTCGCCCGCCTCACTAGTGATTTTTTACAAACCACTAGCATCCGTATCCTGTCGAGACAGTGCTGTTTGGTGGTACGCAGCACTGCCTCATTGAGTGTGTGATGGACGCATCTTAAGTTGGCGGCTATTCTCGTGAACGGCCTATTGGCCGCCATGTAGTCCATCACACATTGGATACGGGATGCGTGTTGCCTCGCCGACCGGATCTTGGCTTCCATCTTTACAAACATTACCAATATTACTGAAAATTATTTAGGTAGTTATGTGCAAAATATGGCTAGAAATTTTACTGAAAATCATATGCAAGTTATGACTAACGGTAATGCAAGTATCACTTTATAATTAAACTAAATGCTAGAAGTGGCGAACGGTAGCACATCTACTGCTATGAACTGGCTGTATACAAAATGGGACGATGGAACTCTTGTCTCGGGTAAACAACCCCTAATTATTTTACTGTACGGTGGACGTTGTGTTGATGTAACGGATCCCTCGTTAAGATAATATGATTCCGCTTACCTTTGGCAGTGTCTGAATACCTTTTCCCGTCCTACCAGGGTGCGTAATTCTAGGTCATAGCAGCCACAGATTGACAATCTACATGGGGGGTCTAATATAACGTGACGAGATCCCCGGTACCATACACAAGACAGTGCGAAGAAGGATTCACCAACCCCGGAACGTGAGCCAACGACAGTTGTCCATGCAAAATAATAGGCAATAATCCAAAATCTAGACACCAAAATCTGGACTAAAAGTCGAAACCAGAGTCTGAAGTAAAACTGGGAGTTCCACGTGAAATGTAGAACGTGACATAAAAGTGCAAATAGAACGTACAGTTCCAAGTAAACGTAGAATAACAGATCCAAGTAAAATGAAGAGTAACAGATCTAAATAAATCGTAAAGCAACAGTCGTGCAATAAAATAAATAACCTAAATTACCAATCCATTTCAACTTTGAGGGTTTCAGAGACATATGTACAGACATATATGATGTGGGCTAAAAGAGGTCCTTTGCTGTCGAATGTCACTCCGAAATCTTGCATTCTAAAGACACCATGTGCTTCAGAAAATTGATTTAATTCGGAAATCCGTAGTTGTATCTCCCCAAAAACGATACTCAAATACCAAATTGGAAATACGACTAATTTTGTCATGCTGAACACTAAATGCCATGGAGCAAATTAACAATATCGCTAAAACGCGTATTCACACCACTCAATTTTCCAGCCAGCCAAAACGAAAACGACCAAAAAGATGTCCCTCTATCAAATCGTCAGGTTCTTGTAACTTCCGTCGGTACGTTCGGAATTTCCAATTCAGGGCGTATCCCACAACTCTGAATAGATTTTCCTAACTTCGTTTACATCCACAAATAATATCGGAATATACTGCGGAGACCGTCCTTTCATAAGTCTTCACACCAAAAGAAGTTTAATTAACAATACCGGATATTGTGGAAGATTTACCAAGGCGTTTTTTCAACGTGCTCTCTTAAAGAATACTCGAACGCACCTCATTCGGCTAGCTTCCGTTATCAGCAGCACATGGAATGGCCCGAAATGAAACATCAGGTTATCGCTATTAGGCAACCCATTATACTCGCTTCGCAGCCGAAGGGATATAATTAGGTAAGACAACGAAATTACTAAATCTAAAAATAGACTGTAACATTAGATATATTATTATTACTAGACCCCGGCCTCGGGGTAGCTATGACGTCAAAATCAGAATCGGCTCTAGGCGATATAGAAATGGCTATTTTCACGCACAATAAAACAATAGCTTACCATGCAATTGGATCTAGCTTATTCCGTAATGTTCAAAGGTATATGGCTCCTAAAAGATTGTTAGCAAGCCATACTGTGATGTATTTATTGTTGGGTGTAATACTAGCATAAACACAATCACTTGCTAACTACGCATTATTTGAATAAGTAAAATAACAAACGTCTTTATTAATGAATCAATACGCATATAGGAGCTGTTTTATCTATTGTTTGTATTTACTCTAAATAGTCCGAAGTTAAATTCCCGTGCTTTTCACTAAATATCCATTTTTGCCGTGAAAAATATCGTTCAACGTCCGTCCAAGTAATATTTGAAATAGGTAAAGCTTTTCTTAGATGACAGATTCACTTCCGTAACGTTATATTATCGTGGTACTTTTAGATAACGTTTCATTCAATCACTCAATGAAAAAATAACCGGTTCCTTGGAATGAACGACTAACCATAGAGGACTCCATATGAAATTTAGAAATTTTAACATTTTTGAGATAAATAAAATCAAACGCAAAAAATCAACTTACAACAACTTTGATAAATTAACATACGATTTTCCCTCGGAAATAATATGTACATGCACAACACTTGAAATGCAACATTGCAAGATGAGAGAATTTGTTCAGTCGTAATATTGTATGCATTGTAATTTCATAAAAGTAAATTAAAATAAACTCTTCCCAGCTTTAAACAAATAAATTTTATTTTTTAGATTTTTAGAACAAAATTTCCTGTATTAACGACACATTATTCTGAAAATAAAACTTCAATTTAAAGTTAGTACTAAATGTAACTACAGGTAGAGTAGTTATAGGTACCCGACTGATTTGAAACGGAAAATTACGAAATAAGAAATGAACCATACCTACTTTACTTTTGACAAAGAGCTATCCATATCTAACTAAATTCAATATAACTATAAGCCTACATTACACAGAAAAATTTTTTCTTCCATAAATTATAATAATCCTAACAGATAGATCATATTTACATATCTACTAACCAATAAACATTGAAAAAAAACTGATCAAATTCGCAATTTTGTAAAATCAGACACAGCAACACATTTCCCACAATATTTTTGTAATTACGTAAATTAAACTAAATTTTCTATAAAAATCGAGTAATGAGTCTTTTTGTGATTCCATTAGTTTTCTTAGTGGCGGGGAAATTATATATTATAATTCTATTTTTAATAAAAAGTACCTAAATAATTTGTTTTGTAAGCTTCATTTTAACCAAATATTTCTACTTTAGTGGTTTTTGATAAAATCGCAAAGAAATGAATGCCTAAAAGTTAAAATTTTCAGTCACTGTCAACTCCACGGCAGTCTCCATCACATAAACACAGTACCGTACATTTTAACTCTGAACATTTTTTACGACTTTTACAAGAAACCGGCTCCTGACAAAGCTGAAGTAGCTTCTGGAGATGTGGTCCAAAGAGGGTGGTAAACTCCACCCCCAAGAATCAGGATCTGAATGATTATTATTATTATTAATATTATTATTATTATTGTTACTAATGTATTATTCTTATGCATTATATTACTCATAACAGTAATACTGTCGGTAACGTACTAAATGATCTGCACGACATCATATTAAATAATGCTTGACAATAGTACCGCTGATCATTTGGCCTAATTGTAGGAAAACTATTTTTTCTACTCCCTTATGTAAATTTGCTGTTTTCTGTACAGTCTGTAGAATGGATAAGTAGGCAATTCCAGTTAACTGAACGGATATATTTCATATCAGTTCTAGGACGGATATGAAATGAAACCGACCAATCACAGTTCGTGTATTAAGTACATAGACAACTATTCGTTTTAAAATCAAATTAGTGCTTAAGCTGTCAAAGTAACTGTCAATGGGTACTGTCAGTGTGTATTTGTGTAATATATTAATGTTTAATAAATTTTGTAGTTTTTTTAAGCTGGTCGTAGAAAAAGTATACTGAACAATTCGAGTGGATTATCCATATCGCACTCAAAAGATTTGAAGCACTCCGCCTACGGCGTCGTGCTCAAAGTTCTTTATCGTGCAATATGGATATCATATCCACTCTTGTTGCACAAACTACTATATTTGGTCTATGGCAAAAAAGTATAAATGTTATTTTGCAGTGAGTTTTGTGTTCTTCAATTTTACTTAGGAGTTTTTTTGTCATAAGTACACGGTTTTCAACATAATCCCAAAAAACTGTCAGCAAACTTATTTTTTTCAAGACGGCCGCCGAAAAAAAATGTTTCCGCTTGGCACTATATCACATTTTGTTCGCTAAGAAAAGCTTTACCTCTGTGTCAAATTTCATGTTAGTATCACAAAATGAACGTTTGTTATGCTTAGCAACGCCACTAATATGAAAATTAATTGAAAGAAATTTTTGAAGAAAACTGTTTCAGTCAAACTCAACAAATTTATTTGAGTTAAATAAGTTTTATTTCGAGGAAACAAATTTACGTAAGATGAAAGAAACATTTTTAAACGTGTAGCAACCCTTCAGACTGACTGTTCCAGTTGGCTTAGTAATACTATACCTATATGATTTTGATATTTAAACCCTATTGAGTCAAATATTGCATGACACAACATGCGTAATATCACTTGATTTTATGTGATGATCTAATCCAGACACATAATATATCCTATTCATTCAATAGCCGAAGAATAATAAGATAAACTGTACAGAAGTAAACAGAGGTTTTAAAACATGTTATATTTATTTTTATTAAATGAGTATTAACGGTGAAGTGGTTTCCCACGCTTTTTCATCTATATGTATATTTTTTTATGTTCCCGAGCCCGTAGATACATTTTTTACAACACAAGTCGGATTTATAACTGGACAAAAAGGTTTAGCAAGTGTCGCGCCGGAAGGAATAAAATACGCAGAAATCCGTTACAGAACAACTTAATCTCATATGCTGAAAAAATGATCTGTGGAAGTGCGTTCCCGTGTTTGTCTATCGATTTTCTTTTGTAAACAAAAACTTTTGTGAGGCTTAAAGTTTTATAGATAATAATATGTAATTCAACCATATTATTTGCAAATCCTGGAAATTAGTGTCGATGCGCAAAGTTTTATATTAGAATGATTCACTTTTCATTATAATGGCCATTTTATGAATTCTACCGGCATTTTGGGTAAAATTTCGCCAAGTATTTTTACGAATTCGGACCTGCTGAACGGGAATTTCGATGTTGGCAGGCCCAAGTCTTGACCGGAAGCTTAGAATTCAAGATGGTAGCCAAGATCGCGGATGTTTCCTTAATATTACGATATTTTCTCTCCCGAGACCGATTCTTTTCTTCTAAAGATGGTCTTTAGGGTTATTTTTGTCGTAAAACGCAATAGCAATCGTTGTAGACTGTTTAAATGGTAATTTAGCTGTTTTTAGTATGTAAAGTATTCAATAAAACAGTTAATTTTGCAAAAAAACAGTCATTTTTTGGTGTGTGTTTTTTGGCTAATATCCTGTTGGTCATTGGTTAATCCTGCCGTGACATCACGTAAATATGTTGTGAGGCGCACAAATACGTGTCTGAAGGGCCGTGAGTGGTGAGTGCACGTGCACTTGCCGGCCTGTGTCACGCCACCAAGTGGTAAGTGTTTTTAACAGTGTTGCCAATTGGTGCATAATTATGCGATTTGCGCATAATTTAACCGCCAGACAATGATTTTCGTACGCTAAAAAAAACGCATAATTTCGCATATTCCCACAGAAATCGCATAAAAAACGAATAGCTTTCTACAAATATTTTGCGAAAAAAAGTTTCTTTTTAATTTTTTTTGCGACGAGTGGGCTTGGCAGCACTTTCGCTCTTTCAAGAGTGATTTAAAAACAAACCGCGCCAAATAATACGTCATCTGAAGAAGAAATGGCGTTTTCTATTGGTAAGATTGGTGCATTTTTTTCTTCTATAATTATCCCCCCCACTCCCCCTCTCGCTTACCAATTACGAGATGCGGGAATTTTTGCGACGCGGGCACAAACAATTTTTTTTGTGCATACTTTGTTCGAAATCTAAGAGTAGTGGCGTATTCGCGTTGATAACAGGAACAACAACAGGTTATGAGAAATTGAAATCCTATGCAAAGGAACGAATTGCTCTGCATTACGAAATTTAAAATATCGCTATAGACGGAAGAAAATAAAACCAATTTTACTGAGTTTGTGTCGCAGCACTTTGCAGAAGCTATTTTTGATGGCGTTGAGCTGGTAATTGCTGGAGGCTTCAAAGATGAAAGGAAGGTTTTCTCTAACCAGCAGACAATACCGATTTCCTCCCTAGAAGCTTCTCAGGAGGAAGCGGACCCTCGAATGATTCTGCACGCAGTGTAATGCAAGTAATGCAAAGCAAATCGTTGTGTCTGCTAGAGACACAGATGTATTCCTGTTGTTTCTTCATCACTTCGATAAAATACCTGCAAAAGAAGTTTGGTTAATGAGTGGTACTGCAAAGAAGAGGATCTTTGTACCTGTTCATGATGTACATAGCAAATGGAATGAGGGGCAAGTGAAGAGACTTGGCTCGCATATTTCAATTCAGTTTCTTTTCTTCTTCGGGCAGCTGACTCAACCGACGTTGCACGTCATGCCTTGTTTGGTAAAGTAAAAAACTCAGAATCTCTTCCACCGACCAGCGCAGTGCTGTTAGAACATATTAAACGAAGTCACTACCAAATTTCATTTTGGCAGAACGCTCACCTCTCTGTCCCCGTCCTGTCACCGATCACTGACTGCGGATGAAAGGAAGATACAAAGGGCTATATCCCAATTCTCACCAGGCTTGAACCAATTTCGAAGGCTGCTTCCGATATTGTCTTTGTGGTTGCAACAAAACTTGTTCTACAAAGCTTTGTAAATGCCGCAAGGTTAAGTTAATTTGCACCTCAATGTGTTTCTGTTGCGGGCTTTGTACAAACCTAAAAAAGACGATTAAACGGCCAGTGTAATTACCAAAAGCCTTGTATAATTACTATAAATATTGCATTTGTCATTACTTCCGGCCAACGTGGTTTACCTACTTGTGCGACATATTTATTTTCTCCCATTCAACTGTGAGTAATGAGTAGCTTGAGCAGTGGCGTATCTTACTTTTACTCCTTAGATCAAAGGCCAAACTAAAGACCAAAACAGAAATATCGCAAAATATATTATAAATAGATAAATAATGGGTATGCAATATCAAACCATAACGTACCAACTTCAAAAATTTACAACTACCAAATGCAAGAGAAATCCACTCAAAATGTTGACTTTTTCACAACGTTTTTTGAACTAAAATAGGTTAAATAATTGCTTGAACAGTCTGAAACAATTATTATCGAATTCTGTGACAAAAATAACCCCATAAATGGTCTTTAGATGAAAAAAATCGACCACGGGAGTTGAAATATCGTAATATTGGGGAATATTACCCAAAATGCCGCCATAATTAAAAAATGTCGAAAAGTGAACCAATCTATATGTACAAGAGTGTGAAGCTATCCGAAATGTTAATACTATTCCGTATACAGCGTTTTTACCAGAGTGAATCAACCATAATTTAATAAATATTTATTTACAATCGAGGATCTCCAACGCAATACTGTTACTTTTATCTATCAAGATGGTACCGTAGTATAAAAGCAATAAACCGCAATAAACTGCGAATGTTAATAAATATTTTCCATTTCTAACGACATAAAGGCGTGGATGTTTTTGGGGGCTAATGGTACTCAAGACTGAAAAGAAATAGTAATTCATTTAATTGGAATTGAAGATATACGATTTCCCATATCTATAAAATGTTTTTGTTTTATTTCCGATACTTTCTGTGTCACATTCACATTAATGGTCTAATTTGAATAACTGTATTGAATTCAGGATTCTTATCTGTCAGATAGAGGATGAGTTTACGCTTACGTGGACTCAAGTCCCGAATATAGGATCATTATGTTGCCCCCATAGATACTGTCATTATCGCCGAGCTTCTCATTCCTCTAGTCAACTAACATTTATGTTGAACCTCAGGAGGAAGTTCGGCATGGATCCATCCTACTCGACAAACTAAGCCAAAAGTATCTCACCATTGATTTTCTTCTTATTAAGCAGGGCGGTGAACCAACACATTCTCGTCAGTCTTGTCTTCTAGGTTATATCCTCTGCGCTTGCGAGTTGTCCGCAACTCCCGGCGTGTGACAGTATTTATTTAGTCTGCAGTGTCTTTTGTTAGTAATCTTACAAAATTTCATAGACTATTTTGAATATTTAGAGGGGGGTAAGTAGAGCTATTTTAGTGTGTATGCAGCTGTTTAGATTACTCCAACATTGCGTATTGCGTTTGAGTGTAGTTCTTTATAAGAAAACTGTAAACTAAATATTAAGGCACTGTAAACTAAATATTAAGGCGCTGTTACATTATGGGCCATACAGATTGCTCTCAGAGCTCGATCCAAAAGATCTTTTGTGAATTATCCTACAATTAGTTGTTGCCTAGGACTACTAACCTTTTTACAAAGCTTGTGTTTTTCCTAGGGGCTAATTTCACTATGTCTTTAGGTGTTAGTTTCACCTTTTCTAGGTACTTTAGCCTAGTGCGGACTAATATTTTTCATTCGTAAAAAATATGTTCTGAGTTTTTATTGCAGTACCACAGTATCTGCACGTATCATTGTCTGCCTTTCCCGTATTCTTAAGATGATATCTCAAAGGGTAATGGCCTGTTAAAAGGTCTATCATCGGCCTTAAGTCGGACTTTTTGAGTTCGAGAAGCCTTGTGGCATTCTTTTTCGAATAAGTGATGAACTTTCTCACTTGTCTTTGACCTGGAGTATTCCTCCAGTAGGACTCTTTCTGTTCCTTTCCCCATTTTTGGATCTGCTCCGTTACATGACTTTGGAATTGGTTGCATCCTCAGGCAATTTTAGACTCAAAGTTGTGGGACCTGAGAGCTTTTAACGCTACCTGGCTATCTGAAAGTATATAGATCTTTGCCCTTTGAATGCCTTTATTTATGCATTCCTGGCCAGATACTATAGTATGGATTTCTGCTTGGAAGATGATCTTGCTTAGGGCTTTGGATAGCCTACAGTTAGGCCCCCGCTACGCTCATGCCAACCCCCTCAGAAATCTCCGATCAATGTGTGTACCAGATGAGTGACCCCGTCTCCAACTGCAGGACTTCGACTCTGCTCGTCCGACGGCTCTCGATTAGCACATCAAACAAACGGACAGTGAAAGTCCCGCTTGATAGGAACTGACGCAGTGGTTAGGTTGGTCATGGATACCAGTTCAATTAACCCCAAAATCTATAAGTGCAGCCCAGGAGCACTGAGTACTACCTCCTTTCTTGCATGCAGATGTAGAGAAAGTAGGTGTAGCTTTGCCTCCATAGCTGCTGTGAGACAGGAGCACGTTGCTCCCTAAGTAGGCCACCCCAGAGGCTATCTTCTTTTATAAGGGCAAATTCGTAATTATGTTCCTTATATGCAACTGGCCTACAGATTGCATCCTACATAAGCTCAAAATGGAAATGCAAAATATAGCTTCAATTGCTGGTGTGAGTGTTGGTATCGTTGCCATCGCACCTGTAACACAGAGGCGTGCCAGTATTTGAATATGGTCTAGTTGAGATGTCGCTATTATTTGTCTTATTATGGATCATCAAACACCAGCTGCATGGTAAATCATGGATTGTATCACAGCAGTATGCAGCTACAGTTGCCGACTGAAAGTCCCCAGAACCTACCTACTGTTTTGCGATACTAACCACAGATATCTTGTTTACCGTTGCTTCCACATGTCTACTCTAATTCAGAGTACAGTAAAATGTGTCCTCAGATATTTGATCTTGAGTTGGGTGCTTTGGTTTGAGCATAATTGTGAACTATTTTAATAAGTTTGCATAATGGATACTCAAAGTCTCCCTTGCCCGTAGGCAACCTAACCCACAGTAGAGATAATACCTTGTGGGTAGTCTTTTAAACGATACCTCTGGTTTTTTTGTTCCCCACACTAATTCAATCAGCTCTCCCTTTAAGTACGTACGTTTTTCATTCATTAAGTGGCATTATACATTTGAGAAACTTTATCTATGCTCTTATAGTCAACAAACGCCCCAGAGTAGATTTTCACATCCATCGATTTTTTGTTCCGGAATATTCTAGAATGTAATGCTGATTATATTGAACTTCATGGAATGTAGGCGTATTTTTGAATGTAGTGCAAGTCTAATGTGTCGATGTGATTTTCAATATCTGGCGATTTAATGTAGAGAAAGATATTGATTGTTTAAGTTATTTTTGTGCCATCCACTGTCCTATTTGTAACCCTCTAGTTCACTATGGTAGAAGCAGAATGGCATATATTAGGCCATTGTTTATGATTCGTCTTTGACTAGTTTTGCATACCTCCTAATCCTCGATACTTTTTGGTCTCTTTGTTTTGTTGTAGAATATTTTTGTCTTTTCTTAGTCGATCAAGTTCTTTGCTCCAAAAAGTTGTGGAATATCTCATTCTGGCCTTTTTTGGTGTTCATATTCTCCAAATAATTTGAAACAAAGACTTCCTACAACCAGTCAATATTACAAAAAATATACTGTCATGTTATTTTTTTTCAAGGGATCACATTTCTTTCTATCTCCCACTATTCCAAATTAAAATACATTCATCTATAATCTGACACGAAAATATCTGCTGATAAATGCCAGCTCTTGATGTATCTTGAGATTTCCAGGACACTAAACTGTTAGAACTGAAGGTTTGACTACGTGAGGTGAGGATTGAGTGTCTCTAAATTAATGGTAGCTAGTTATTCCAGCATTGACTTTGTCTCTATTATTGTTATGTTCGCTACCTTATAGAATATTAGAGATGGAATTGGCATCTCCGCCAAGAATAAAATGTAACTTCATTAGCAGTCACACTATCTCTTGAGATGAGGCAAGTAAAAGGACGTTATTATAATTTAAATTGATTATCATAAATAGTCCTTCTTAAAGTGAAATCGTAATAAATATATTTTCTAAAAAATAAATTCAGCACCCTCTCGCACCTCTTTCTTTAAATATATATATTTTTCCAGTGACCAAAAAATATGCTTTTTACCAATATGACCTTAAAGAAGTATAATTCATTCGTAAAACACACTTCATTCTGGTTACACATGTTTGCGTTACTTCTTTTAGTTTGTCTTATCTCATAAAAGCCATTATTATTATTTAAACTTACCATCCTTCGGAGGGGATGTAAAGCAGGCGGTCCCTTGTCTATTAAATGTTAGGCAAGTAAAAGATCCCTACTCTTCTTAAGGGAAGAGGTTCGGCAAAAATTTCCAGGTTGGAGGTAGCTCGTCTCCTGGCGTCGGTGATAGGCCCTGGTAGTGGAAATAGGCCGACGTTAAATAGTTAAAAAAAAAAAATTAAACTTGCGGTTAAGCCGAATAAAAAGCTTCAACTGTAACGTTAATACTTCCTGTACCAATAAAATTTATATAACTAATTTATTTTATCAACTTTTCCGCTAATTTTCATATTTTTAAATCTACATATTAGGTATGCCATTTGATCTAAGAATTATAATGTGAACTATTCATGATAAAAAACATATTCAAAGTTGAATCGGAATCATCTTGGTCCCAAAATTTAAATGAATATTCTGAAACTTGAAAGTTACATATTGCCATTTTCTGTTATAAATTGTCAAAGTATGCTCCTTTTTATGCTGTTATTTTTCATGTTTAAATTTGTTTTATTATAAGAAATCTGTATGCACAAACTGTCCTGTGTCCCACTTACAGGTAATTTATTCATTAAAGGAGCAAGAACAATGTAGGGTTAAACTAGTATATCGATAATTGACAATGACATGGGTTGATCCAATTCAAAGCGCAATTTGTTTTGTATAAATGGAGTTACGCTGATCTGACTAGAATATAACACAGCTCCTTCATTTTTAAAGGCTGACAACTGTTTTAATTATATCCCACCGTAAAAAAATGTTTTTTCATTTTCTTACAGTCATCTCTCCATATTTTTTTTCTATCTGAGATTCTCTGCCACATGTCTTCTAAAAATAATGTCCATGAAATAACAATTGTACAATTTTGCAGACAAATAATGTAATTATCCAGTATTTATATATATATATGCATGGTGCAGAAAATCCCAAAAATAAAAACAAAAAAGTTAAAAGAACGCCACGAGTAACATTTAGACAAGATTTCTCCATATGTTTACCGTCTTGTTTAGTTAAAAGGCCTTACTGCAAAAATTGTATCTATTAGATGTAAATATTATCTATCAATTTTGTCATAGCAATGTTTGCTCTGCTGTCCATTTGACAAAATGTCTTATCTGAATATTATTTAGTTTAATAGTCCTTCCTATCTGTCCATTTGACGTGCAGGTAATGTTTCCAAAAATGTAAACTGATCCATAGTCACAAATCCATATTAGTGTTCTTCATAAAGTTCACGAGAATATTAAGTATTTGTCTATTATTTAGAAACGTCAAATTATGGATTTGTGTTTTGACATTTAAGATAATTTCGAAATTTATTTATATGTGAAAATTAAGCAGTCGTAGAAAAAATATTGTATGAAACTCATGCATAAAGCGCTTTTTTTTCATTCATAGGATTGTCAAACTTCTCATTCTTGTAAAAAGTGCCACTTTGTACACTTGTTTCATAAATTACTAATTTGATTAAATCAAATATGTATAAAATTATGGTTTA
Organism: Rutpela maculata; assembly: GCA_936432065.2. Lineage (NCBI taxonomy): Eukaryota > Metazoa > Arthropoda > Insecta > Coleoptera > Cerambycidae > Rutpela > Rutpela maculata. The sequence goes on along the minus strand of OW386287.2, from coordinate 132,158,648 downwards.
CAAAGCGCAAAAGAGAGAGAAAAGCAATATTTCCAAATTGCGAATTTGCAAATTTGCAAATTTGCAGATGCAGATAGAAACATTTCCTTAAGCAGGGCAGATTAGGTATATAGGTTTTTCGATAAGAGTACTGTAATAGCTATATGTTTAGTAAGTTAGGAAAAGTGTTTTTTTTTTGTATTAGGCGTAGGCTTTTTCAAAAATACGCCGCATACGGAAAAATACTTTTCCTACGCGTTGCACACATGATTTTTTGTATTGACGCTTGGAATAATGATTAAACTGAGATATTTTTTGAATATTATATTTGACATTCATATACTTTTGTTACTTTTGCAGACAATAAATTGTCATTTTGTTCTAAGAATATTGATTTACGACTTTTTTAGTGCGGAAATATCTTTCTTCTACGATTGTGTTGAAAGTCAAATTTTCTAACTTTAAAATGACTGCGGAAAATGTCACTTTACCGCACGCCGTGCGTCGATTACATCTTCACAAATTTAAAATTTTGGAAATACTTTAAGGGAAATAACTTCACAACCGTTGAAAAAATTGGATGTAACATACATGTGACAAGCATCAGTACCAAACTCGTACGATAAGAACACTCACTACGCTCGTGTTCCTACTTTCGTACATCGTTTTACAATGAAGCCCTTGCCACACTTGTATTACAATAAACTATTTTCTAGGACTGTGTTGAAAGTCAAATTTTTTAACTTTAAAATGTCACTTTGCCGCAAGCCGTGCGGAAAAGAATTTGCCGAGACTTTAACAGAAATAACTTCACAACCCCTATAAAAAAATAGTATGTAACATACATGTGCCAAGCTTCATTACAAAACTCGTAAGATCGTTTCATACATCGTTTTGCAATTAAGCCCTTGCCACACTTGTATTACAATATACTATTATCTAACAATCTAACCACATTATGAAATGTCAAATATCAAATACATTTTTGACATCACGAAACGTCACATCTCTCAAGTATCAGATTCATTACATAACAAGTGATGTAATTAATTTTTACGGTACTGATTATTAAACCCATTTGTTGAAACCAATTTTCAAATGTCTTTTATGCTTCTTCATACCTGTTTTTTGATTTACCAGGTATTATTGAATTTATTGCTAAATTAGCCGATTGTTCTATGTCAGACGGAATATCTGAATCAACCATTTTCGACTTAATTTGCTTCAAAAATTCAGCAGACTGACAAGTAAAGTTTGTTTATACACATGTCAATCCATACTAACACTCAGGTAAAGCGATAAACGCAGAAATTATATGCACGGCTTAAAGCGTAGGTAGGTTTAAAAATAAATTGTCATTTCTATTCTATTTTAAAACGGGACTAAATAAAATTTTGTACTTAAGACGTTATGAAAATAATAATGTTATTTGACTTATGTAATTTGCAAATATTGCAGTCTTCAAATAAAATTAGTATAAGTAATTACCATAGTAATAAATAACTATTCCACTCTAGTTAGGAAAAGTTTGACTTTTCCTAACTCAAATAAGTACTGAAATATAGAACATTTTCCAAATGTCAGTAAAAATATTATTTACTTCTAAGTAGAATATGGTTTTGTGCCACCCATCGTGTCGCCCTCTAGTGGCCACAAATCAAAATTAACGTTTACAAAGGGTGCATCGCAAGCTTATGTTTCGATACAGAGCAACATGTGCGTTTTGGTCTGCACGTATCTATTGAAATTTAAAGTTTCGCACCATACTTGCAGTGCGTAGAACATTCGATATGCATGCTGTATCTTTGTTATGTAGCCGAGCTAACGAAGCTGCAACTACACTAGCTACCTCCACTCTGTGTTAACCAAAACATGCCTCATCTCTCTAGTATCACCACCTTCGCTCTATAGTTGTTGAAATATATCAAGCGTTGCACATTTAAGGTGTGACGTCAGTTTTACTCCGTTTACATAAAGTTATTATACAGTGTGTTTCACTTGAAATGGTAATACCCAAATAACTTTTTATTTTTTTTCCGATTTGAATCAAATTTTACTTTAGTATGGATCAAATTACTTATGACCAGAAAAACATTCGCCTCCTACAAATGCAAAGCCACCTGCGGTACTAAAATATGCGGAGAAAATCAAAAAATTATATTATATTATTATATTTTTATCGGAAAATTTTGAAATGAAACTTGCTCAGAATTGTCCAAAAACCTTCAGTCCAAAATTTAATCAAAATAAAAAAATATATAAATTTTGATTAAAATAATGTCAAAGTCCGAAAATATCATTTTAATGGTTCTTTTGTTTAAAAAACTGTACTGTGACAATTTTGTTTGAAATTAAACCCAAGCTGCCAGGTAGTTGTCAAGCAATATAGAGTTTATTTTTAAATAATTATTTTTAAAATTTTAATTTTTCAATTTTTAATTTTTATTAAATTTTGGGCATAAGATTTTTGGACAATTCTGAACAAGTTTCGTTAACAAAACTTTCCGATAAAAAATGCCTAATATGATTTTTTTGATTTTCTCCGCATTCTTGCGAAAACCGCGAAGCCTTGCGAACACGCCCTTTTGGAGGAATTTTGGTGGCATCGTAGCTAAAGTGATATTTCCATGGATTTGTGGATGATGTCCTAGCGTGTCCTCTCGTACTACTCTTACCGCGAATGTTCAGAAAGCTGTGTTTAGCTGAACCTTCAAGTTGGCGGTTTCTTTGTTGGGTAATGCTCTCTATGGAGGTAAGCTTTTTATTTATAATTTGTATAATAGAATTTTTATTTGAGTTGTGCATTGCTGGAGTAGCAGCTGTTCACTGAAATCTTGTGGGGAGATGTCGCACGGAGACACTGAAGCGCTGGGAGATGTGCTCTAGGTATCAAGGTGGACGACTCAGAATCTCGCCGGACTGCCGGAATTTACAAGGTTTTTTCTTTCTTAATTTTCAATGGCTTTAAGCCACCAATTTAGTATATTTTTGTGAAAATAATTAAATTAAATTATTTTACGATATTAGATCATTTATCGAGTCATAAGTTGTGAACCTTCAGTTCGATTTCAAGTGTACTCAAATGAATTTCCGTAAGCATGTCGCTGTAAAAGTTAAACATGGTACCATGGTGCTTGGGCATTGCACTAAAATATAGTAGGACAAGATAACCTAGTTCTGTTATCAACTTTTAACCTCACATAAATAGCTCTTTTAGTAAAGACTTTTCAATAGTAAATTTATTAGTGAGAAGGGTAAGCACTCTGCCACATACTTTAATTCATTTACTAGCAAGATAACCTTAGAGTACTTTTTAATTCAAATCACCAGTGCAATTAATCTTAAATGTTTTTTTTTTGTGCATACAATTTGGGTAATTTTAATAAATGTTGTCCATGTCTAAGTGCTCTCCTGAAGTGATTTCTTGATACTCATCTAAACTTTGCTTAGACTTCATAATGAATAATTTCGTACGTTAAAACTATACTAGTTAAAATTTCAGTACTTTCCATCGCATGTTATATGCCAGCTAAAATTTTGTTTCTTGGCTGACAGAATTTCATTTCAAAATTAACTATTGGCCAAGTGGCGCCCTCTATTGTTTGTCTGTGTTTACTCTATTACTCACTTCTCTTTTTGCTCTCCGAAACAAACTAGCTGCCGTACGCATGTGAATGTTTTTTTTGTATTAAGCATAAAAAGCGTTGCAGGGGTGTTACCATTTCAAGTGAAACACACTGTATAAAGTTCTTTTTCCACGACTATCGAATAATGCTTGTCTTATGTATTTATTTAACAATTAATAAATAATAGAACTATTATCCTTTTACTTATGAACTCATAATCAACGTTTCGGTCAATCAAGAACCACCAAATCTCATATTCCAGAGGATAGTTTAATTTTTTATGACACGAAAAATGGGTTATAAATGACTGCCGTCTTAGCGTCAAATAAAGTCCTGCCAGTTTCTTAGATTTTGATAGAAATATAATTGCAATACAGTTTCTTATCTAAAATATTTTTCAGAAACATAAAACAAATAAATTGAAATGCTTTGCGTTTTTGACTTTGAATGTATTTATTCAGGTGGCAGGTATCTCATTTAAAAAAATATTTTGTTGGAAAGACCACTTAATAATCTTAAAACTAAGTTGCAGGTATCTCATTATTTATAAAATTATATTTTGTTGGAAAATAATCTCAAAAGTAATTTCAAATTTTCTAAGATTTTTTCTTTTTTCTCAAGTGAAGAGCCTTAATATCAAATGCCTTGCATAAATTAATATTTCTATAAGGATATCGGATTTTGGAGACATTAAACAACATGAAAACGTAACAATTATTTATTTTTAATAATTTGTTACCCCCTTGCTCTAATTACATGGTTAGACCTAATTAAATTAGCTATGGTTTCTTGTGGATGTTATTCCACTCCTCTTCGACTCCAAACTCTTCGTTTGAGTTCGTCCCACAGATGTTCAATGGGATTTAAGTCGGGGCTATTTGCTGGCCACACCGTAACCTGAAGATCAACTTATGCATTCAGATACAGAGTATATTAATTAAAGAACCGTTATAGTTTAGTTCATATCGAAAAACAACCTTCGACCAGAGCTGCTGCTCACAAAATTGTGGGTACCTTTTAGTTAAAATTGATTTCTTTATCAAATAGCTGCCATATCCTCGTATATTTAATCACTGATCTAGATGGAATAGACAGGAAATTATCTTATTGGCTTTTATTGTTATTCATTACATAGTAACATTAAACTTAAAATAAATAGTTAATAAATTCACTTAAATAAGTCAGAATTTAGAATTCCCATCGGTAAAATAAACAAATTGTGGGAAAAAGAATGTAGTTCAATAAAATCTTTCGATCTCCGTCGTTCCTTTATATAACGCTGGATTTCAGAGTATCGCCGTGCTTTTCTCTCAATAAAATTAGCATAGAATTGAAGTGACTTCTTGACATAATTTTTCTCGCTCCACTTAAAATATTCTATTTTATTTGGTAGGCAATCTCTCAGGCATTTAAAAAGTAAAGGCGAATACGAATATACAAAGAAAGGCAGTAATATCATATGATAAGAAAGTTTTAAGCAAGTACATTACATTTTATAGCAAAAGATATACGAAATGCCGAACATCTGAGCCCCAGCAGAAACCTTTCTCTTTAATAAGAACAAAATAATATATTCGAGATTTTCAGTCTCTACCTAGTCTTTCATCTAAATATTAAATTTAAATCTCTTTTGTTTATGAGATTTAGATCTTGTTCAAATATAAGAATTGAATAGGCAATTTATTAATATTCATGAGTGTTTATAAATAATTCTGTAGCAAATATTGACTTTACTTTAGGTGAAATATTCACAAAATCCATTCAGGCGGGAAAGATAATTCCGTTGCTAACATGTAGCTTGTGGTACTCCAGATTTTTTAATGATTGAATTTTTATCTGGAAACGAATGCTGAATCTTAATGGCGCATTTACATATTAGGTGTATGGTTTTTTATTGAATTGAAAAACTGTCACGGACGACTAAAACATTACGGAAATGTGAATCGGCTGTATAAACTTACTTTCAATACGAGTTACAATGTTTTTTATAGTATTGTGACTTGTGATTGGCCAATCATTCCAGTTATATATCCCTAGCACTAGGTACAAGTTTTATCCAATAAATTGAGTATTGTTGTTCATTTTCATGATTTCGTGTACATTTAAATTCAGATCGAAAAAGAGTTCATATCCTATTTGTGCTATTTTACGCTTCAGTTGGTATGTCTGTACTAAGATATAAAGACATAAGCTTGTACATATGTAGCAGGTAATTTCCGAAACTATTGAAATGAATTTTGTGAAATCGCTAAAACTGTTCAATAATTTGAGGTTTCGAGAGTATCATAAGCTAAATATCATCACGCTTCGTCAAATCGGGGCTGAGCAGTGGCGAGGAATGCGAAGATGTTCAATAGGCAGGTTCGACTTTTTTTGATATGACTGAAATCGACTGTATTTGCCAATATTGAGAAAAAAATATTAAAGAATAATGCCGCTTTCAATGACTTTAAAAGTGGCAATCGATGCGAGGTTACAAAACGTACCTGTGCGCAAAGCTAGGCCATGTGACGTCAGTTACTAAGTAGATGCTTCGCTAGATAACGTAAACGTCTCCTATAAATGTTTATTTATATTTACGTGGTACCATTGGAGGGTTCACGCTTGAAGCAAAATTCCAGAAAGAAAACGACGTTCCATACCAGAATGTACTAATACGTCCACTAAAACTCCTCTAACTCCCGAAAAGAAGATAAAAATATTTTCCGGCAGCTCGAGGGAATGTTAAAGATGTATCGCCTACATCGACCGTGTATTTTTTACTAAACGCATTGCCAGTATTAAATTACAATGACATAGAACGAGTGATAAAAAGTATTTGAGATTTTCAACTTTCAAGTCCCAATGCGGCAATCAGCGCAGAAATGATTCAAAAACTTGATAATGCAGTGAAAATCACATGTGCTAAGTATAATAAATCTGCAGCAACCAATAATTAATCAGTGAAATGAAATGTCTATATTTCTTCAATTATTATACAGGTGATGATGAATAAACAAATTGTAATTTATTTTTTTTAAAGTAAGCTCAACTATTATATTGTTACAAGTAAACACCCTTGGGGATAGGCAGCCCAAAATACATGTTGTACGTTATGCCCTCTGTGAGACAGTAGAAACGTTCTGGATCATTGGAGAAAAGAATCGAAACTTCTAGATAATGCTCACGTCGTTTCTAGAAAGTTCCGGAAGCAATCGATAGAGGGTATGAAAGTCTGTATTCTCGGCGGGAGGTGGAAGTTTTGAATTGACCAGTGAGGTTAAGACTACAAAGTGAATACTAAGTAGTAAACATTGTTAAAGGTTATATTTAGTCAGTAGAAGTGTATTTAAGTTAATAATAGTACTGTGAAGTATCCAGTAAAAGTTATTTAATAAAGTGTGTTAGTGGTTATCTCTTGTTATAATTTTTGGAACCCACGGATTTTGCAAGGGCGGTTTCCTAGGGGTGGAAACACGTCACAAATTGGTGTCAGGAAGTGGAATTTTATGACAAGAGGAGCTCTGAAGTGTTCGAGAAGTATTCTCAAGGGTTAGTGCTAACATGGAGGATTAATTTACTGGACATTGTCAGAGGGTTATTTTCAAACAGAAAAATTAAGTGCATTTTTGAGACATTGTAGAACATTTTATTAGGACATTAGTGATAATTAAATCATTTGAACTGAGAAGTGACAAAGACTTTAAACAAGATTCTTTTTGAGTAGTTAAGTGCATTTTCGCGAAATTTCTAGAACTATTTGGACATTAGTGGAGATTGTTAAATTCTCTCAATTGGATAGTGACAAGAGACTCTAGATAAGACTTTTTCATGCTGCTTCCAGATTTCTCCAGAAAGTTCCATTGAAAATATTGACGAGATATCCCAATTTTCTTAACGTTATTGTGCAAATAAACTTGGTTAACTTTATCGTATGTCCAGAACAACAAGAAGTATGGCAGGAGAGAAACAAATGAAGGACCTACTTGCGGAATTTAAGAAGATTATGGACCAACAGCGAAGAACACCAAGAGGATGAAGAAAGAAGACGTCAAGAGGAGGAAAAGCGGCGTCAAGAAGAAAGAGACGAATTGAAGAAAATTATGGAAATGGCTGGAAATAAGACGCCAAGAAGAAAAAGAAAGAAGAGAAAGAACAAGGAAGACAACGTCAAGATGAAAAAACCGAACTGAGACAAATTATGGAAGACCTGAAGATACGACAGCAAGAGGAGAAAGAAGAACAAGGAAAGCGATGTCAAGAAGAGAAAGAAAAGCAGGAAAGAAGGAGTCAAGAGGAAGAAAAGCTGCGTCAAGAAGAAAATGAAGAGCAAGAAACAAGACGTGAAGAAGAAAAAGCTGAACTGAGAAAAATTATGGAAGAACAAGAAAGACGCCAGGAAGAATTAAGAAAAAGTAGATAAGGTAGAAGAAAAGGTAAATGAGTTTGAAGTAGAAGTAGAGCGCCTTAAACAACAGCTGAGAGAGAAAGGAGGACAGCTGGTAGCGTCATCGGGTCCTCGACTAAAACCTTCCTCGTTTGATGGCCAAAGCTCATGAACAATGTACAAGAGACAATTCGAGGCAGCGACATCTGCAAATAACTGGGATAATGAGGAAAAGGCCATGGCATTAGTTCTAGCGCTAAGCGATCAAGCTTCGGAGTTACTCCAGACCATCTTAGTTGAGAAACAAAGGGACTTCAAAGACTTGGAAGTTGCATTAGACTTGAGATATGGCGACCAACACCTTGCCCAAGTATACCAGGCTCAGCTAAAATCACGGACACAAAAAGCTGGGGAAAGTTTACAGGAATTCGAAGCTGCAATAGGGAGACTGGTATACCTGGCGTATCCGAGTGCAACTAGAGAATTTCAGAACAATTAGCCGTGGGGGCCTTTTCAGATGGCAAGGGACGAAGAGGTCAGGCGAGTTCTAAGGCTGACGAGACACCAAAGTAGTAGCGAAGCTTTGGTGCATGAACTTGAAGTAGAAGCCGCTTATAGGGATACTCCAAGGTCGAGAATGCGAGCTGTGACTCTCGAAGAATCGCAACCAGAAACGAACCAGAACCTGTTGACTGAGATGCAGAAAATGTTCACCAAATTATTCGACAAATTGGATGGCCTCGGAAAGCAGGAAAAACAACAAAATAAAGGAAAGCCGAGTGGAGGTATTAAATGTAACAACAACGGCAAGGTCGGACATATGAAACGAGACTGTCGACAGCAGAACTCGGAGAGTCGAGTAAATGTTGTGAATGTTGAAGAGAAGCAGGAAAAGTAGAGATATCCAGCACCAAGGAGGCTGTGCTGGCTAGGGAATGCGGTGCCCCCAGAGAAACAAATATTTCCCAGCTCCAAAGAATTCCAAACAGTCTCTTGTTGCAAGGATATATGAATGGAAAAAAATGCGTGTTTACTATTAATAATAATGATAATAATAATAATAATAATAATAATTTATTGGTGTCAAGATACATAATAATGCTTACACACGTCAAAACAGTAAGACAATGAAGTAGATATATAAAAGATATTGAAAATAGGAAAACTACATAGATACATAAGACAATGAATGACAACAAATTAAAAGTAATATAAAATTGTCTAAACTAATTAACAAATTAAGCAAGGGTAATATGTGGTAATAAGTGTAAGTGTACAGTGCCTAGGTCCTCGTTAATTTAAATCTGAGAAATCGTTCTCGAAAAACTCTTCAAAACTGTAGAAGGCCTTAGTTTTTAAGTAACCATTAATTTTATTTTTAAATTGGAAAAAGTTTAAGTTTTTTACTGAATGAGGAAGAGTATTGTAAAATTTGGCGGAATAATAACCTGCTCCGTTTCTAGATCTCGTAAGTCGAAGAAAATTGACATTAATTTTATCGTTATTCCTTGTGATATATTCATGGATTTGGCTGTGCGTTACATATTGATGTTCATTTTGTTTAAGATAAAGTAAACACTCGAGAATATAAACATAAGGCATAGTTAATATCTTGAGATTAATGAATTGGTCTTTACAATCATCTTTGTATCTAAGATGAGATAGTATGCGAACACATCTACGTTGTAAACCAAAAATGTTGGAAGCATGGGCTGAGTGCCCCCAGTTTAAAATTCCGGACAACATATTGGCATGAAAAGAACCATAATAAGCCGTGAGTAGGTAGTTGGGATACTGTATTGACAAGGTTGCGAAGGAAATAAATATTTTTAGAGAGTTTAGTCGATAGTTTTGTAACATGTTCTTCCCAGGATAATATTGAGTCCAAGTACACACCTACAAATTTTACGGATGCATCGGTCTGTTCTTTTGGTTCCCTGTTTCGTAATATAAATGTTAATGATTGTGTCTTGTCATCATTCAGTTTTAATCTATTAGTTAAAAACCATTCGTAAATATGTTTATCAGTTTCTGTGACAGTCCGTATTAGTTCATCAGGTGTGAAATTAGTGTGTAACGAAGCAAAATTTGCTATGCAATTCTGTCCGTTAAAATTGTTTCTTTGCACACCCTGTATTAGAACCATGTCATATCCATATATTTAATTTTAAAATTTTGTCTTCCATACCAGTCACCTAGAAATACTAGTTTGTTTTCTAGTAAATTCTGTATGTTATAAGTTCCTGATTTCAATTGTTTATTTTACTGCCTTCAGCATCAGAATAATGTTATCAGTTTACATTTAAATTGCTAATAAAAATCCGTAATATAAAATGCATTCTGAATGTGTAAGCCAAAAGCTGCTACCAGCGAATACGTGTTCACCGCGCGCAGGCCTACTCCCTCCATGCCCACGGGCTGGCTATCCACTACAACGCGAAGTTGAAATCATTCAGTTCTCCACGCACCGTACTGATCGTTAGCACGCGACGTCAAGCAGGTACTTCAGGTATGAAATATTTTCTGTCATTTAATTATAAATGAACTTGTGATTTTTATTCGTCATTTAATTATTTTCGAACTTATAATAAAATAAAATATTTCTAACTTAGTCGTTTGAAAGGCAGATACGAAAATATTTTCTATCATTTATTTATTTTCGGACTTCTGATTTTAGTTGTAAATTCAAATCACGCGATATTTTAATGACTTAGTTATTTCCCGTGAACTCACCGCGCATTCACTCTGCGCTTACCCTTCTCTCCAACCAAGCGCTCTCGCCCAAATAATACTAGAGAACCGGGCTGGAGAAATTCATTCCGTCTTGAGTAGTGCTCCGTTTAACATCGTCGTCCGAGGCAGGCTAGCAAAGTGATCAGGAGTAAGTTAAATTATTTATAATTTAAGTTAACAGACTTGGTAGTTGGTGTAAATTGTTCTAAGTGTTGTACTGTCGCAGGTGCGAACTTTGATCATTTGGTAGACTCTTTATATAGAGTTTGGTGAATGTGAAAAGATGTACTAAGACATTTATTAATTATATTTTTGCATTGTTACTCTGTGTCCGAAATCTGTTGAATTATTTCAAAGCTAGAAAGACGCGTCTTTGTACCATTGTCCAGGCACTTAGATGAATCAGACAAATGGTATGAAGCGTGCCCTGTTAGCTATAAACTGTTTAATAATTTCTGCGTCTGTTATAAGACTATAAAGATACGTCTTTGTACCATTGTCCAGGCACTTAGATGAATCAGACAAATGGTATGAAGCGTGTTCTTCTGTCAGTCATTAATTAATTAATTATTCTGCGTCCGTTCTAAGGCTAGAAAGACACGCCTTTGCACAATTGTCCAGGCACTTTGATGAATCAGACAAATTGTGTGAACCGTGTTCAGTTAGTCCTAAAGTGTTTAATCATTTCTGTCCGTCCTAAGACTAGAACAATACGTCTTTGCACCATTGTCCAGGCACTTTGATGAATCAGACAAATTGTGTGAAGCGTGTTCAGTTAGTCATAAAGTGTTTAATCATTTCTGTCCGTCCTAAGACTAGAACAATACGCCTTTGCACAATTGTCCAGGCACTTTGATGAATCAGACAAATTGTGTGAAGCGTGTTCAGTTAGTCGTAAAGTGGTTAATCATTTCTGTCCGTCCTAAGACTATGAAAACGCGTCTTTGCACCATTGTCCAGGCACTTTGATGAATCAGACAAATTGTGTGAAGCGTGTTAGTAGTCGTACTTATAAAAGTCTGGTCTTTTGTTATTCACTGTTATTATTCTACTGTTTGATTTATTCTGTTTAATCTACACTACGACCCAAGTCTGTAACTATTAAACTGTAACTATTAAGCTCGCAATATTTGCATGAGATATTCATAATTTGGTAGTTTGTGATTGTGCTTTCTTGCTTGATATCTGTCACCGTTTGCCCGTTCTCACTAGTTTGCTTTAACGCATCACTATTTGCTTGCCTCACACCCCGCTAACCGTCCTCTAATTTCGCCGTTAAATCGTATTCACACCTGGGTAGCCTAGCTTATCAAACTGGTACTTTGGTAATATTATAAAACTGACTATTAACCTTAACTAAGTATTTTGATAGATTTGTAGATAGTAGGTTTTTATTTAATAAACACTGTTATTGTTTTTAACTCTTGAGTTTTACTGCTGTGTGCCTGTGATAGTCTGAACTTCCTTATCGACCTCTGGAATTACCGTTTCTTCACTGCAGCTATCCCAGCCCTACTGCAACAGGCTGTGTTAAGAGGCTAGGTGGGACCTTTGCCCCACGTAAAAAATTGTAAAGGTGGCGCCCGAGCTATTCTGAAATGAATCTGCTAAAAAAGCTCAAGCGCTAAAGTGACGCTTCCGCTTGTCGAGTGCACAAGGCAATCGGAAGGAAGAAAAACGCGTCACAAACTTGGCGCCCGAACAGGGACTTGATTTAAAACTAAATTAGATTTGCAAATAAGGAAGTTAGACAGACTCACATTCGGCAGTCACCGAACACAACCGAAAAAGTACCAACCATCATATCTAGACGTGCAAGGTATCGATTTCGACTAAATCGACTACGAGAAATCGATTGCAACCATTCCCGATCTGATCCGAACCTTCCCGAGCGCGTTATTGTCCGTTTTACGACCGCTACACGTTCTCGTGGATTGCATATCAGTTTCAGGATTGCTAGCATTCGAAGAGGCTGCACTTTTGACCACAAACCCGAACTCCAACCGAACACTTCCGAGTCCATCCGAACAGACCCGAACACACAGCCAGGCGTGTGGGGTATCATTTTTATGGTAATTGGACCCAAGGAAGCGATTGGTAACACTGGGAGCCCGATCCGATCAACCGTTTCAGGAAAAAGTGTGCTACAGCCAAAGTAAGGATCTAAATTGAGTAGGGCTCATACTAGGTTGTAGTCAGGATCGAGATACACCGTCTGCAGCATATTTTACTGACCACCCGGATTTGACCCGGAGTATCTGACAAACCCGGAGTCCGGAGTTACTAGGAGTGTGACCCCTCGTTTAATAGTAACTCTAGGACGCGGAATCGATTGGCACTGGTTTCAAGACGATCTGAGCCACTACACCGAATATTACTTGTTATCAGCAGCCACCGCCCATACCGTCACTGTACAGAGTTAAATTATCTGAAAGGAAGCAAGCATGGCACCTCCTGGAGAACAGCAGAACCTAGATACGGAAAATCCCGAAGACACCAATCCACCAGAGACATCGGATTCTCGCCTAAGTTGGATTTACAAACTAAAGAAAGAACAGATCGACGCAGAACTGAGCAAAGTTCGCCTAGATGTCTCCGGCACCGTTGAGGAAAAGAAACGACGCCTTGTTAAATTTATCAAGGAGGGCTCTGCTTCACCGTTACCACTGGCTGATCGAACCGGTCCCCCTCCTTTTCCATTTCCACCGCTGGTGATCCATCCTCAAGTCACTACTGGAACGACTGTTCAGCCTCCACCGGTAAACATCAGTCAACCTGTACTCGACCCGCTGAAAATCCGGAAATGGGGAATACGCTTTGATGGCAAGGGCGATCCAGCAGCTTTTCTAGAGCGTATAGAAGAAGTCTGCGTCTACACTGGATTTCGCCCAGAACAACTGTTACCCGTATTACCTGAATTACTGCAAGGGTCCGCTGTGGTATGGTACAGGAATAACCGTTCACGCTGGACAACATGGGAAGCTTTCACTAAAGATTTCCGTACTTTCTACTTTCCCGTTAACTATCTGGAGGAGATAGAAGCCCAAATCAGTCGACGTCTGCAAAAACCCGATGAGCCTGCCAGTACTTATGTGAATGATATACAAACGCCGCCATGGTGACTTCACGCCTCAACAAGAACTCCGCTGGCTGTATCAAAACCTGCTCCCCGACTACAGGCAGTACATTTCCAGAGCCGAACTCACAGATATTGCAACGTTGATAGAAAGAATAAGGGAATTCGAAACACTGCGACAGGAAGTTCAACAAGTGTATAGAACTAGCACTTACAGAGCAACAGCCTCCGTTCCCGTCACCCAGCCGGCATCAACACGTACTGAGCGACCTTTACCACCCCCACCGCGTGCTATTCTGCCCTCGGCACAGGCTCAAGCAGCGCCTACCACTGTCACTGGCACGCGGCCACCGCCCCACAATCACAGGCCAAATGGACCGACTCCGCCATCGACCAGTCGTCCAACTACAAGCAGAGAAAACAGGCCCTCAGCTTCCACCGCCCCGAGTGCCCCGGACCACCACATCCTTTGCTGGAGGTGCGGCAAGTCTGGACACTACCGAAGCCAATGTCGCTCTCCACCAAAACTGTTTTGTTCCCGCTGTGGCCGTCAAGGTACTATAACTAGGGATTGTCAATGCCCCCGGTCGGGAAACTAGACCGGAACTGCACCGTTACGAGGCCAGTACAGTTCCGCCCTACTACCGCCTCGGAAGACATCGTCCCCAGGGATAATCGACCGCACATATATCTAGGAATGTATGGCAGTACTTTCTCCGCTCTGATTGACAGCGGCTCTGTCCGCTCCTACATCGGAAACCGAGTAAGAGATTTCTGCACACAACAAGGGATACCTACAGTTAGTATATCTGCCCCGTCTGCTCAACTAGCTGATGGGAACCTAGTAACCGTGAATAAGGCTTATGATTTGGAGTTCACGATAGATAATAATCAGTTCAACAACCGTTTATTCTATCTATCAAACCTATCTTCTGATATAGTGCTAGGAATGGACATTCTAAGCACTAGGGGTTTCAACATAGACTTGGCAACTGCAACCGTCTACTTAAACCACCGTCCCGTCCCTTCACCGCCTCACAACAGTCCGCTAGGAGGAATCGCTCTAGCTTTGACGAAGAACGAAGAGGACAAGCTACAGGAATTTCTGGACACTGAATTGCCAAGTTTCCAAGATATAACTGGAACGACGAAGCTCGCCCAACACCATATCCGTCTCTCACAACCTGACCCAATCAAACAAAGGTACCGACCTCAGAATCCAAGGATGCAAGAAATAATCAACAAGGAAGTCGATGAAATGCTCGAGAATGGCATCATCGAACCGTCTGATAGCCCCTGGAGCTCACCAGTAGTAATAGTCCGTAAAAAGGATGGTAAGCCCCGGTTCTGTATAGACTTCCGGAAAGTGAATGAGGTCACCGAAAAGGATGCGTATCCGTTACCTTACATCAACGCTATTTTGGACAAGCTCCGAAAGGCCCGTTACATCTCAAGTATCGACCTAAAACAGGGATACTGGCAAATACCACTCTCTGCTGAGAGTAAACCGATCACTGCTTTCACTGTACCTGGCAGAGGGTTATTTCATTTCAGAGTTATGCCTTTTGGTCTGCACTCCGCCCCTGCTACTTTCCAACGCCTCCTTGACCGGATTATAGGACCTGACATGGAACCCTACGCGTTCGCCTACCTGGACGATATCATCGTGCTAGGAGAAACTTTTGATGACCACCTGAAGAACTTGAGTGAAGTTTTTCGACGACTAAGGATTGCAAACTTGCAGTTAAATCCTGACAAGTGCCAGTTCTGCAGAAAATCGTTGAAATACCTAGGGCATGTGGTCACAGCCGAGGGAATTAACACAGATCCTGAGAAAGTAGAGGCGATCGAAAAATTTCCCGCTCCCCGAAATGTACGAGACGTCCGCCGTTTCCTTGGTGTTGCATCGTGGTACCGGAGATTTGTACCAGCCTTTTCCCAAATAGTAACTCCGTTAACTCGATTACTGAAGAAAAACAATCGTTTTAAGTGGGACGTCGAGCAAGAGCAAGCTTTCAACAAATTGAAGACCTGTCTCACAGAAGCTCCCGTGCTCACCTGTACCGATTTTGAGAAACCATTTACCCTACAAACCGATGCGTCAGACCAAGGATTAGGGATAGCTTTGACCCAGGAGATTGAAGGGCACGATAGAGTGATCGCCTATGCTAGTCGTACCCTCACTCCCGCTGAGAAAAGCTACTCTGTGACCGAAAGAGAATGCCTGGCCATCGTGTGGGGTGTAGAGAAAATGAGACCATACCTCGAAGGGTATCACTTCACCGTGCTTACTGACCATCAGTCCCTTCGATGGTTGCACTCTATAAAAAGTCCGACAGGTCGTTTGGCCAGATGGAGCTTAATCCTGCAGCAATATGACTTCGAAATCAAGTACCGTAAAGGAAGTCTGAATCGCGTAGCCGACGCCCTGTCTCGCCAACCACTAGAGGGATCTTCGACCAACTTGGAGACCGAAGAATTATGCGCTCTGAACGAGACGCCAAACTGTTCTTGGTACCAACGGAAGAAGAAGGAAGTCCAACAGAACCCTGAAGCTTTTCCGGATTACTGTATTCGTAATGACCGGCTGTTCCGTCACTTCTGGGATTCAAGCGACTTCACAGAGCCCGACCTGTCTGATCCATGGAAACTGTGTGTGCCCACGTCGCTCCGTCGCACCGTTTTACAAGAGAACCATGTTGCTCCGGCCGCTGGACACATGGGGATAGCTAAAACGATAGCCCGTGTCGCACATAAGTATTACTGGCCTGGTATGTTCCGAGATGTTGCTAGATATGTGAGAAGTTGTATGCAGTGTCAGCGATACAAGATCTCCCAGCAACAGACTCCCGGAAAAATGCAGCCGTCAGCAAACAAACAGCCATGGGAAACTGTCAGTACAGACCTCGTAGGACCACTGCCTAGATCCAGCAAAGGGAATAACTACTTGGTAGTTTTCCAGGACCGTTTCACCAAATGGGTCCAGTGCCGTCCCCTACGAAGTGCCACCGCCCCAAATGTAAGTAAAGCCCTCTACGAAGAGATCATCACTCGATTCGGATGTCCACATACCGTCATCACGGACAACGGGTCCCAATACGACAGCCGAACCTTCCGATCCTTACTACAAGAATTTGGCATACAACACCGTCTGACTCCGCCATACACGCCGCAAGCGAACCCCGTTGAACGAGCTAATCGCACCATCAAGACCATGATAGCCCAGTACTGTGAGCAAGACCACCGAAATTGGGACCAGAATCTGAGTGCCCTACAACTGGCTATCAATAGCTCAAGGCATGAGTCAACAGGCTTCACACCCGCCTTCTTGAACCTCGGCAGAGAACTGTCCCTACCAAATACCATTTACCAAGCCGAAACTCAAGAACCCACTGCCACAGACAATGACCAAGAGGAGGTCACCGCCCCTGATGAAGACAACAAGATATCCCCTGCCCATACCGAACGTCTGAGCAAGCTGAAAGAAGTATTCGAGTTAGTGCGTATAAAACTAGCTCAAACTTTTGCTTCGCAAAGCCGGTATTATAACCTCCATCGCCGTGAAATGCGCTATCATGTAGGAGACCGAGTCATGAAACGAGAGCACCCCCTGTCGTCGGCCGTCAAGGGTTTTGCTTCCAAGCTAGCTCCGAAATTTTCTGGACCTTATAAAATAACGCAGGTCGTCTCTCCCGTCGTGTATAATCTCAAATCAGACACTGGCCAAAAAGCATAACCGTATACACATAAAAGATTTAAAGCTTTATCAAAATTCCAGTGTCCCAACACATACCTCCGTCTCCAAGAAGACAAACCGGCGAACCGCCCCACGAGCCGTTCAGACTGCAGACTACGTACCGATCAATCACTAAGGCCTCGATGTGTTCAATGGTACATGTATCCGTCCATATCATATGCAGACACTACCTCTCGAGGAGTTCGATGCAATGTGTTGCACCGAAAAACCAACTAATGAAGTCGTCTGGAATCCGCCCAGCAGTTTGCTGTTCCAGAAAAGAAAAAAGGTTAAAGGATTTCTTCGTTTTTTTTCTCTGTTTTAGGAAATATCTTCAGCTCTGTCCAAGGGAATTACCAAAGTAATTTTTGTTATATTTGAAGAAAAATGGACAAAGAAAGAAGCCGTCTTAGTTGTTAACACTTAGGAAGTAAGAAGAATTTTATTTTTGTTTTGGTTATTATCACTGTCAGATTAGATGTAGTTTGTAAAGGTCCGTAGCCCTTGAATAAAGTTTACTAACCAGCAAGAGGGTACGTTCCTGAATAAGTTAGGGAACCTTGCCATAGAAATTTTAGACAATTTACTTTCTCTTTTAGGGCGAACTGGAAGACGTATGAAAAAAATAATGTCATTTCATTTTATTATTTTTTTTTATGAAGTAAGAGGGGGATGTAACGAAGCAAAATTTGCTATGCAATTCTGTCCGTTAAAATTGTTTCTTTGCACACCCTGTATTAGAACCATGTCATATCCATATATTTAATTTTAAAATTTTGTCTTCCATACCAGTCACCTAGAAATACTAGTTTGTTTTCTAGTAAATTCTGTATGTTATAAGTTCCTGATTTCAATTGTTTATTTTACTGCCTTCAGCATCAGAATAATGTTATCAGTTTACATTTAAATTGCTAATAAAAATCCGTAATATAAAATGCATTCTGAATGTGTAAACCAAAAGCTGCTACCAGCGAATACGTGTTCACCGCGCGCAGGCCTACTCCCTCCATGCCCACGGGCTGGCTATCCACTACAACGCGAAGTTGAAATCATTCAGTTCTCCACGCACCGTACTGATCGTTAGCACGCGACGTCAAGCAGGTACCTCAGGTATGAAATATTTTCTGTCATTTAATTATAAATGAACTTGTGATTTTTATTCGTCATTTAATTATTTTCGAACTTATAATAAAATAAAATATTTCTAACTTAGTCGTTTGAAAGGCAGATATGAAAATATTTTCTATCATTTATTTATTTTCGGACTTCTGATTTTAGTTGTAAATTCAAATCACGCGATATTTTAATGACTTAGTTATTTCCCGTGAACTCACCGCGCATTCACTCTGCGCTTACCCTTCTCTCCAACCAAGCGCTCTCGCCCAAATAATACTAGAGAACCGGGCTGGAGAAATTCATTCCGTCTTGAGTAGTGCTCCGTTTAACATCGTCGTCCGAGGCAGGCTAGCAAAGTGATCAGGAGTAAGTTAAATTATTTATAATTTAAGTTAACAGACTTGGTAGTTGGTGTAAATTGTTCTAAGTGTTGTACTGTCGCAGGTGCGAACTTTGATCATTTGGTAGACTCTTTATATAGAGTTTGGTGAATGTGAAAAGATGTACTAAGACATTTATTAATTATATTTTTGCATTGTTACTCTGTGTCCGAAATCTGTTGAATTATTTCAAAGCTAGAAAGACGCGTCTTTGTACCATTGTCCAGGCACTTAGATGAATCAGACAAATGGTATGAAGCGTGCCCTGTTAGCTATAAACTGTTTAATAATTTCTGCGTCTGTTATAAGACTATAAAGATACGTCTTTGTACCATTGTCCAGGCACTTAGATGAATCAGACAAATGGTATGAAGCGTGTTCTTCTGTCAGTCATTAATTAATTAATTATTCTGCGTCCGTTCTAAGGCTAGAAAGACACGCCTTTGCACAATTGTCCAGGCACTTTGATGAATCAGACAAATTGTGTGAACCGTGTTCAGTTAGTCCTAAAGTGTTTAATCATTTCTGTCCGTCCTAAGACTAGAACAATACGTCTTTGCACCATTGTCCAGGCACTTTGATGAATCAGACAAATTGTGTGAAGCGTGTTCAGTTAGTCATAAAGTGTTTAATCATTTCTGTCCGTCCTAAGACTAGAACAATACGCCTTTGCACAATTGTCCAGGCACTTTGATGAATCAGACAAATTGTGTGAAGCGTGTTCAGTTAGTCGTAAAGTGGTTAATCATTTCTGTCCGTCCTAAGACTATGAAAACGCGTCTTTGCACCATTGTCCAGGCACTTTGATGAATCAGACAAATTGTGTGAAGCGTGTTAGTAGTCGTACTTATAAAAGTCTGGTCTTTTGTTATTCACTGTTATTATTCTACTGTTTGATTTATTCTGTTTAATCTACACTACGATCCAAGTCTGTAACTATTAAACTGTAACTATTAAGCTCGCAATATTTGCATGAGATATTCATAATTTGGTAGTTTGTGATTGTGCTTTCTTGCTTGATATCTGTCACCGTTTGCCCGTTCTCACTAGTTTGCTTTAACGCGTCACTATTTGCTTGCCTCACACCCCGCTAACCGTCCTCTAATTTCGCCGTTAAATCGTATTCACACCTGGGTAGCCTAGCTTATCAAACTGGTACTTTGGTAATATTATAAAACTGACTATTAACCTTAACTAAGTATTTTGATAGATTTGTAGATAGTAGGTTTTTATTTAATAAACACTGTTATTGTTTTTAACTCTTGAGTTTTACTGCTGTGTGTCTGTGATAGTCTGAACTTCCTTATCGACCTCTGGAATTACCGTTTCTTCACTGCAGCTATCCCAGCCCTACTGCAACAGGCTGTGTTAAGAGGCTAGGTGGGACCTTTGCCCCACGTAAAAAATTGTAAAGGTGGCGCCCGAGCTATTCTGAAATAAATCTGCTAAAAAAGCTCAAGCGCTAAAGTGACGCTTCCGCTTGTCGAGTGCACAAGGCAATCGGAAGGAAGAAAAACGCGTCACAAGTGTTTAGTGCAGTGGTATCATCTGCAAACAGCATAAAGTTTGTGTTATCATCAGAATTGGCAAGGTCATTGATGAATATCGTAAATAGTCTGGGACCCAACACCGAACCCTGAGGAACACCATGAGAAACTCTGCGTTTTTGGGAAGTGCATAGGTTATAGTTAACATATTGGAATCTATTGGATAAGTAGGAATTAATAAGTGTCACACTGTCAGGATGAAAATTATAACCTAATAATTTGTCTATGAGAATTTCATGTGAAACACAATCAAAGGCCTTAGATAGATCAAAGAAACTAGCTGTTGTATATTTCTTGTTTTCAAATGTATCAAGGACAATTTGAACAACATTATTTATTGCGAGAGTTGTGGATCGCTTATTCCTGAAACCATACTGACAGCAGTGAAATAGGTTGTTATGTTCAAAGTATTCATTAATTTGATTTTTTAATGCTGTTTCAAAAATTTTGGCTAATATTGGTACCAGAGAAATTGGTCTATACTTTTGCGAGTTTTAAAACATTGCGAAATACATTATTTTTGATGCACATGTTTATCAAGTTTGTTAAAGGGATTATAATTAAGTTTTTTATACTTTTGATAAGTTTTACATTGATGTCATAAGCGTCCCGACTTTTGCTGTTTTTAAGATTGTCGATTATATCACGAACTTCGTTGTAAGTAATTTCCTTAAATTTGAAATTTGTAGTATCATTGGCCTTTTTAAAATATTTCCGGTTATTTTGATTGGTTTCTGGGAGTTCGCTAATAATATTATCTGCAATATCAGTAAAATAAATGTTGAAGTCATTTGCTGTTAAAGACTCACTATGGTGATGTTTTTTATTTCTTTTTATAAGGTCCCAAAAGGCTGCTTGAGGATTGGAAGAGTTTTATATGAAGTTCAGTACGACACCGTGCTTTATAAGAGTTAAGACATTCCTGTGTAATAAAATTGGGATCACTTACATGTGTTCTTCTGAGAAAGTTCAGATGATCTCTCATAGCTCTAAGGTCGTCGTTAAACCAGTTCAGCTTGGGAGTGATAGGAGAGGGATTTATAAGTTTTGATTTTAATGGAAAGGAGATTTCAATAGCATTACTTATGCAATCCAGAAACCGTTCACATTTATTTTCAGATTGTAAGTTTGCATCATTTATAAAATCGAAGTTTGTGTGTTCAATTAAGTTATAAAACTGTAAAAGCTGATCAGAAAGATTTGGATCACAAGTTTCAACAAGTGTTGTATTTAGTTCACAATTTGTGAAAACATTGTCTAGGCAAGAGTTTTGTCTTGTATTTGTAAAGACTGTTTGTCTCAGTCCGTAAGACTGAAAAATATTATTGATTTGCTGTGCCTGTGGGTCCCGAGTGTTAAACTTAATGTTAAAATCACCTGTTAGTACGGTTCTCTTTCCTGTAAGCGAGAGTTTATCAAGAAGTAGGGTTAGCTTTTCTGAGAAAATGTTAAAATTTCCTAGGGGTGACCTGTATACTGTGATAATTTGATAATCATCAAACAGTAAGCCAGCCGTCTCACAGTGAATTTCACAAGACAAACCATTAATATCAAAGGTTAACGGTGAACATTTAAGGTGGTTCTGGGCAAAAATACTTACACCTCCGTGTATTCTATGCGATCTACAAAAGGAAGAGACAGGTGTGTATCCCTCCACACTTATTGAATTTATTTCTTCCTCATTCAGCCAATGTTCATTAAAACAGAGGAAGTGATAAGAGACTGTATCGTTTAGATAGGCTTCTAGCTCTAAAGTTTTATTGCGTAGGCACTGTATATTTAAATGGAAGATATTTATTACTTGTTTATAATGTTGGGGTTTATTATTTTTACCACTCGATAGATTTATAGGACGATAATTATTTGCATAATTAGGGCCTGTGCCGAAAAAATACAAATTTTTGTATGATTAAGTCTTCCGGCCAGAGGTCTGGATTTAGCAGTTGATCTTCAAGGCTCTTCTTGGCGTCTATGCGGAAACTATTCTATTCTCCAGATCTTGCACGTAATTCTTTAATAACAAACGTTTCGTTGTTAAAATTGGCCTCTAGATACTCCTGCATGTCGTTTACTGATACATCCTTTGATACCTTGCCAACAAATATGGCGATTTTTCCTGGTTTTCTTGTTCCTCTAATGGCATTTGGTGTGGTGCTACTAGTCCTACTAGTGTAGTGCTACTATTGACACCGGTGCTACGTCATCAATAGTACGGCCAGGGTTTATATCAGGCTTGCAGATTTACAAGAAGCAAAATGGAGTAATCATTCGGACAGCCACGGGGGACAGGGCCGCGGTTCATGGAGAGTTCAACTTGGAATTTCAGGTTAGACGGTTGAGGTTCAATTACAAGGTCATTGTGGCTGACATTACGGATGATTTCATTTTGAGTCTGGACATCACGGGAGAGTAGGGATTTATTGTTGACGTAGGGGAGCGAGTCTTAAAAATTGGAAAGGAGGAATTTATTCTGGCAACCGCAGACGACCAATTCCATAAAGCGAGTTTGTAAATAACACAGACGATCAAGATTCCTGCTCATTCAGAACAAATGATCGATGCTTCCTTAGAAGGAAATCTTGGAGGGTACCGTGTTGGCCTAGTTGAAGATGACGAATCGATTAAGTCCCTACCCAATATTATTGTGGCGAGAACTTTAACCTGGACTAAGGACAAAATTCCAATAAGAGTCGTTAATTTAAATTCCCACTCAGTGACAATTAAGGAAGGCAAACCGATTGGTTCCGATGAACCGGTCACATGAGTAGCAAGGTGCGAGGAACAAACAGAGGGAAGTTCATCATCTACGAAAATAGACCGGGAAGTTTTGACCTTGCTGAGTACCCAATTGGAGCATTTATCTGAGGATGAACGAAGGAAGGCAATCAAGTTCCTGGAAAGGGAAAGTTCAGTATTTGTCAAGAATAAGGAAGCCCTTACAAACACAGACATAGTCCAGCATCGGATAAATACTGGTGACTCACCCGCTATTCGACAACCACCTAGAAGGCTTCCGCTAGCGAAACAAGAAGATGCCTCGGTAATGATAGATAAGATGCTACAAGATGGAGTCATTGAGGAGTCAACGAGTCCCTAGTCATCGCCAGTAGTTTTGGTTGCCAACAAGGACGGAACATTAAGATTTTGTGTCGATTATCGAAAATTAAACGATGTCACGAAGAAAGACAGTTACCTATTACCACAAATTGACGACAGGTTAAGCACGTTGGCAGGCTCACGATGGTTTTCTACGTTAGACCTTAGGAGTGGATACTGGCAAGTGGGGCTTCATCCTGATGATAAAGAAAAGACAGCGTTTTCAAGAGGCAGTGGTCTTTATCAATTTACTGTGATGCCTCTTGGACTTGCGCCAGCTACCTTTGAAAGATTTATGGAATTCGTACTGCGAGGGCTAACCTGGAGGACGTGCCTGGTTTACCTTGACGACGTGCTTGTCATGGGACAGGACTTTACAGAACATTTGAAAAATCTTCAAGAAGTATTTGGGCGAGTCAGGAATGCCCATCTGAAGTAGAACCCGAAGAAGTGCCTGCTATTCCAGAAAGAAGTCAAATTTCTTGGTCACGTTGTGTCTTCGGATGGAATACAAACAGACCCCGACAAAATTTCTGCCGTGCGAGATTGGCCAAGACCATCTAACGTTCATGAAGTACGGAGCTTCCTTGGCCTCTGCACTTATTATAGACGCTTTGTGGAAGGGTTTGTAGAAATTGCGAAGCCATTACACCGGCTGACAGAAGAGAAAGTGCAGTAGGTACCAGTGGACACCGGAGTGTGAAACGGCATGGAGAAAATTGAAGGCAGCTCTATGCACTGGTCCTGTGCTAGCGTACCCACAACGGGAAGGACTTTTTATTTTAGACACGGATGCCAGCAATTCTTCGGTCGGTTGTGTACTGTTCCAAATCCAGAATGAGCAAGAGTGATCGAGTACTAGTAAGGTGCTGTCCAAACCGGAAAGAAATTATTGTGTAACCCGGAAAGAGTTACTGGCCATCGTTAAATCAGTGGACCATTTTCATAAATATATTTATGGACGACATTTCAAGATTCAGACCGACCATGCTGAATTAAAATGGCTGTTGCAGTTGAAAACCCCTGAAGGTCAACTGGCTCGTTGGATAGAACAGCTGCAACAGTATGATTTAAAAATCGAACATCGACCCGGAAGGTCTCATAAGAACGCAGATGCTTTGTCCAGAAGACCGTGCAAGGACGATTGCAAGCACTGCCGCCACGTTGAGAAATTACAGGGTACAGGGGCAGTCAACACTATTAAAATAGACCTCTGAAGCCCTGAGACAAGAACAACTGAATGACACAGATATTGGGGCTATATTGAGAGCAAAGAATACAGGAATTCGACCAGCGTGGAAGGATGTTTCGGACAAGGCAGATGGATTGAAGGCTTTGTGGGCCCAATGGGATTCACTTAAAGTCATGAACGGGCTGCTAAAGAGAGCATGGGAAATCCCGGATGGCAAGGAAGTTGTTATGTGTCTAGTGATTCCCAGGTGTCGAGTACCGAAAGTTCTTCAGGAAGTGCATAATGGAGCACTTCGGCGTTAATAAGACCCTGAATAAAGTACGAGAACGATTTTACTGGGTAAATAGTCGTCAGGATGTAGAAGCTTGGTGTCGCAATTGCAAAATTTGTGCAGCCTATAAGGGACCAGAAGTAGTGCAATGAAGCAATATAACGTCGGAGCTCCTTTCTAAAGGATTGCGATCGATATAGGCGGCCCATTCCCAGTAACCAAGGATGGTAACTAGTACGTACTGGTTGCCATGGTCTATTTTAGTAAGTGGCCAGAGGCCTATGTGATTCCAAACCAAGAAGCAGTCACTGTCGCCAAAGTCTTGGTAGATAATTTGACATGTCGGTTTGGTGTACCCATGGAGCTGCATTCAGATCAAGGGAGGAACTTTGAGTTGGGGCTGTTTCAGCAAATCTGCAAGTTATTGGAGATACACAAAACACGGACAACAGCCCTTCACCCTCAATCAAATGGAATGGTGGAAAGACATAACAAGACCATGAAAGAACATCTCTCTGAAGTGGTTCATAAGAATCAACGTGACTGGGATCTTCACATACCGTTCTTCCTCATGGCATACCGAGCTGCTATCCATGAGTCTACGAAACAGACACCAGCCCGTGTAGTATTTGGATATGAGATCAGTCTATCATGTGATTTGATTTTCGGAACACCAGGCGGAGAACAGCTTCCTGTGAGCAGCTATGTGGATGAAATGAGTGAATGGCTAAGAAATGTTCATGAGCTGGTTAGAAACTAAATCACTATAGCCAGTGACCGAATGAAGACTCGATACGGGTAGTTCAGAAGGGTTCAAGGCAGGAGATCTGGTTTGACTGTACAACCCACAGCGAGCGAAAGAAAGGAAAGTCACCGAAATTTCAACCACCTTGGGATGGACCGTATACCGTTATTACCCGGATTAATGATGTCGTTTATCGGATTCAACGAAGCAAAAAATCCAAGATGAAGATCGTACATTTGGATAGACTGGAAAAATTCACTAATGATTTCAAATTGTCTGACCGGGACGATCAGGCTTAAGGAGGGAGCAGTGTTACGAGTAAACACCCTTGGGGATAGGCAGCCCAAAATACATGTTGTACGTTATGCCATCTGCGAGACAGTAGAAACGTTCTGGATCATCGATAGTGGGTATAAAAGGCTGTATTCTCGGCGGGAGGTGGAAGTTTTGAATTGAACAAGTGAGGTTAACGCTACAAAGTAAATATTAAGTAATAAACATTGTTAAAGATTATATTTAGTCAGTATAAATGTATTTAAGTTAATAATAGTATTGTAAAGTATTCTGTAAAAGTTAAGTGTGTTAGTGGTTATCTCTTGTTGGAACCCACGGATTTTGCAAGGGCGGTTTCCTAGGAGTGGAAACACGTCACAATATAATTAACACCTAGGATTAAGTTCGTATTGCTTGCTATTTGCACGTTTATATATGGTAAATTACGCGAATCGACTCTCTGATGTTCCAGCTAGGTATATTATAAATGTAAATTTTAATAAACATGACAGTTAAACTTGCGGTAAGTTAGTAATATTTAATACCAGGTGTCCCGCGCTTTGTAAGATGTGTGTCCGGAGTGAAAGCGGAGCCTGCACCTAGTATCTGATGCTAAACATAGTATCTGACTTCAGACACCGCTTCTGGACATGAACTAATAAAATTCTTTTACAAGTCTTTAACTTGTAATCTGACAAAAAAATGTTTTTATTTTTATGTCCGAACCATTGTATTAGTATGAAATCATATTCATGTTAGTATCAAGTAATACTTTCAGCTAAAACATCTTTATGCTGCTTAAAATCCAACCTCGTGTCACATAAGATTATTAAAACTATAAAAGTTATAATAAATTTCATTATATGTGGTGTCTATGATAAAACTGGTGCGGTAGCTCAGTAGGCTAAGACGTGTTGGGTGGCAAGTTTGTTGGTCGTGCTGTCGGTCGTACTGTCTATCGCATATTGATTCGAGCTCCAGCTCTGGTACTGACAATTCCGATGTATGTCTGCGTTTTCCAAATGTTTATATGAATTATATAATATTACAAATATATCATATGGAATGGAATGTTTGAAGCTTCTTCTGTGCAAAATATATATTTTTTAAAAGTTTAATTGGTTATTTGTTAGTATAGGTGTTCAAGAAATATCTGAAGAAATAAAATTGAAAGAAAGTTATTTTAATTTTGCATTACAAATAAAAAATCATAATGCATAAAAGTGATTATAATATGGACTAGTATATACATAACGAATGGCAGCGCCGTGCCGTGCCGCACAGTGTGGCAAAATGGACAAAAATCGCTCTGAGAGTCAACTTTTGAGCTATCAACTTTTTCTTTTTTTTTTTTAATACTTGCAAAGGAGTCTGGAATAGTGAGTCACTGCCGCTTTGACGAATTTTATTTTTTTACCCACTTTACTAATAGTGAGGGGGTGGATAGTGGAGGTGGCTGATATTAAAAAAGTTCTGAGAGCTTAGCTTCTCGTAAATGCTCTAAATCCCATTTTTAAGGACTCCTACTTGCTTGCTTTACCCTCATTTACTCTCATTTAGCCTCATTTACTATTTACCCCCAGACCCTTCGACGGAATTTGATCAAATTATAATCTAGTTCCAGATTTCGTTATAATACATAAGTGTACCAAATTTCAAGTCAATATAAATAACGGTTCCAGAGTAAACGTTCACACAAAAAAGTTACAGACAGACCGACAAAACAGGCAGACAGATTTTTTTATTCAAACTTAAAATCTCGACGATTCATGACATTCTAAGCCTATTTCAACAAAAAAAAAAAGAAATTTTTTTTTGCGTTTTTATACTTATCCTCCACTACGTAGATGTGGAAGTAAAATTCGTCAAAGCGGCAGTGACTCACTATTTCAGACTGCTTTGAAAGTATTTAAAGAAAAAGAAAACGTTGATAGCTCAAAAGTTGACTATCAGAGCGATTTTTGACCGTTTCGCCACACTGGAAAAATGCAAATGCTAAAAATTTTAACCAGAGACAGATATAGGGATTGCAAGGCATTTCTAACCTGAACAACGCTGGGTTATTCAGCTAGTTAAAAATAGTTTAATCTGATTGATTCGTTTCAAAACCATAATTAATATGAACCGATGGATGAATGTTGCGTCAATGAAGAATTTTCTCTGTTTATAAATCATCTAGATGAAAAATATGATATGGTATAACAATCGTTTTAAACTGATAACATGTCAATAATTACTACTTCTTTTCAAAGGATGATCAAAAATCCTTACAAATTATGGATGAGACAACTTGTCGTATTAGTGGAAAGAGATTGGAAATCGATTGATTTGGTAACATGACAATACGAGTCTACCAAATAGTTATTCAACCGCCTTCAACTGATTAAGTACGCTAGAAAGAAAAAATGTATAAGAACCCATTTTTGCTAAGGAATACATAAACAAAATACAAGAATATCTTTAAAAGGAATGTGCTAGAAAACTATCTGAAGACGAATTGTTAAAAAGGAATAAAACTACATGGTATCTCCCTCATTTTGTTGTGATAAATGCGAACAAAGGGGAATAAGACTAGTTTCCGATGCAGCTGCCAAAGTTGACGGGGTGCGTTTAAATGATGTCTTAATTGAAGGAGTCTAAATTCCAATTCTTTGTTACAAGTACTGTTCAGATTTCTGCAGGAAAATATTGAATTTTGTGGAGATATTAAGGAATCATTCTATAAAGTAGAAGTAAGGCAAGAAGACGGATCTTCTCAAAGATTACTGTGTAGGGGAAATAACAAAATAAATATAAAATATAAATAAATCAGATGAATGTGAGATAGTGGCCATGATTTTTGGGTGCTGCCCCAATGAATATTTTTTGTTTTATAAAGCTTTTAGAAATATCACAATCAGCAAGTTATAAAACATTTTGTAAAACAAATTGATGATGACAACGCTTTAGTTACCTTTATATACCCCTTAAAAGAGCTGTATAAGGATTACCATTACCCCCCTCTGGAAACCTTATATAACCTAGTGATAGAGATATAACTCTTTATAGACCTCCTACAGGTCTTATGCGCCTTTTGATAAAGTAACTACAGTAGTTCCGCAACCTGTATACACATTCTTTTTATATGTTTCCCTTAAGATGTTGGTGGTAAACTATTAAATGATAACACAATATAACATCTCTTTCTCTTTCAAGGAGAGGTCTTCTTTTCTTTCACTTACGAAATATACCTAATGCAAAAATATACTGCTAGTAATTAGACTCAAGCATTTGAAATTGCCAAAATTTCACTGCAATTCCTTGTGGACTGTATAATGTGCATTTTACCTCTAAAAAATTAGAGCACCACCAATGCCAGTAACCAATATATTAGATTTCCAGCAAAAAATATTTTTCTGAAAATTATCACTTTTTCTTAAAAAGTGCATACAGAGTAATTCGACAAGTCGATTCTTGAAAAAAATGAACTATTTTGCTCTGGACATTGTATTCTGAATCTTTTATTCTACATAGTTCTCAACAATATTAATATGGTGTCCAAAGATACATACAAAATATGGCGGATATATTTAAAAGAACTTAGCGGACACTATAAAACCAATATGAAGCTTCTAATGTACTCCGAAACTTCTATATAAATTTAACGAACAGTACTGCGCAAAGGTGTTGTTATATAACTTTTTAGAGTGTTCACAAAGCCCAGTGATATTATATTGCTTATAGTTACGCTGCTCATTACGAGTGATGATAATAATCTCCTAAAGTAAGGGCTACCACCGCAACGCTCTTTACATAACTTCCATATTCCCGCTAGTCGGGGCATATTCCATTCCATTTTCAATTTAGTGTTTCCATGTTTCACTAAATTTCAAAGCAGATTACAAACATCTCTATATAATAATGTATATTAATTATATGCCAACCGACTAAATTGTTACGGGGCATTTCTGCCGGTTACCACAGAGTACAACTTGAAAATTAACATAACCTATAAATGGACTGAAGTTTTATAGCAGTGCTTAATCTCCAGGTTTTATAAAGGTAACTGATATTACTATGGGTACCCACGGTAAGTTTTATATTTATCACAGAAACACCTATATGATAACTGAACACTATTGATGTTATATATCGGATTGGTAACTGCAACTATTGTAGAAATTCAGTACATAACATATAGTAACCGTTACCCTAAATGATATAGGTTGGCGATGAAAACGTTTCCGGTACTACCCTATAAAACCTAAAGCTCTTCGACCTTAGTCATTTTACATACCCATTATAAAATTTCGCGACCAATAAGTAACTTTATAAACCTCCAATATAAACCCGTAACCTTAGTAAAACCCTTATAAAAGCTAGCAGTTACTTAAGGTGATGAACATTATTTATTGAGGTATGTTTCCCAGTCTCAGCTACCTTTGTTTTAAGAAAAATTTCTAAGGAATATGATATCGTAGATGCAGAAGAAGTAATTCGCGTTGTTACATCGGTTATAGAAGTCCATAGAAGAGGCGGTTTTATCATTCGCAATTGATCAAATAACTCCAATTAAGTTTTTAGAAGTAGTCCTAGCTATTTGAGATGTGAAAGAAAATATATGTACATTGATCAAGGCTTACCAATTGAATGCATTTTATATCTGTCTTGAAATCTAAATGATGATACGTTTTCGTTTTCCATAAAATGGAATTAAAATGAACTGAGAGAATTATAGTACAGTAACTAGAGGTTTTAACTTCGGAATAATGTCATATTGAACGGATTTCGGTCATTTCTGGCAGTATAATAGTAAATGCTTCACAGAAAAGTTTCTATAGTTTGCGGGGTTTGCTAATTTATAGGGGGTGGCTGCCGCCCCCTCACAGGGGGTGGCACTCAAAAAATATATATGTATTTATTGGAGTTGAAATAGAATGAAATTGTAAGAAGAACAGGTTCTATGCAATTTTTCACATAAACTGATAGTTTTTAAGTTATAACGACTTTGAAATTGCGAGTTTAGCTTAGAAAAAAGGTATTTCCAAACGGTTTTCGTCAAGTATCTCGA
Source organism: Rutpela maculata (assembly GCA_936432065.2). Taxonomy (NCBI): domain Eukaryota; kingdom Metazoa; phylum Arthropoda; class Insecta; order Coleoptera; family Cerambycidae; genus Rutpela; species Rutpela maculata. Next base: position 132,127,462 of record OW386287.2, on the reverse strand, counting down.
AAAGTATTACTTTATCAAAAAAATGTTACAGATCAATTACAGAAAGTACAAACTGGGAATTAATTATTTTTTTTTGTTTATTGATGTAAGATTAATAATTCCGGAGATATTTAAATTTATATTTGGTATCCAAGTGTTTCGAAATTACCTTTAAAATTTAAAATGCATTTTTTTCTAAAGCAAGTGCTTTAAATGAACAAAAAGATTTGAGCATCTAGGTAATGCTATATCTTAACGAAAAACTGTATTTTAGATAATTTTTTTAAATTACTGGCTAATTAGAGTAACAAAATGGCGACATTTTTATATAAAAGAATATACAGACGCACATTTTTCCGCCATAACTTCTTTATTTCTTGTGCTACAGGAACGAGTAAAAAAATAATTTGAAAGCGCAATTAATTGTCTTTAATTTCATTTCTTAGCATGCGTGACGTAGGTGTCACAATTTCTGAGGTATTTAACATTTAAACTGCATTTTTCCATTTATAAACGTTCACACGCTGTTTGTAAACTTTCAAATCTCTGAAACTATTAAATCTATGTAAATAAATAAACAAGCGAAATTCATTATCAGTTTATGAGCTTTATTTTTGGTCTCTAGCCATTTTTCAACAAAACTAATATTTATTGAGATATTTGAAAAAGGAAAAAAAAATACGTTTTATCGAAAATACCTTCATAGTTTAAACTGTATTTTTTTCTAAAGCAAACCAAAAAATTTGAGCATCTACATCATGCTATGTATTAATGAGAAACAGTGTTTGAAATTCCTTTTTTTTAATTACTGGCTAATTACAGTAACAAAATGGCGACGTTGTTATTAAAAAAATGTGTAGACGCACATTGCTTCAGTCATAACTTCTTTGTTTTTTATGCTACAGAAGCAAATAAAAAAACAGTTGAAAGCTTAATTAATAACCTGTTATTCTACCTTTTAGCATCCTTGACACAGATGTCACAGTTTCTGGGATATTTAACTCTCACTCTAAATAATTATCATATGAACAATTGCCAAATGTAAACTTAAATATCTCCGAAATTATCAATCCTACATCAATAAACAAAAAATATAATTAATTCCCAGTTTGTACTTTCTGTAATTGGTCTGTAACATTTTTTCGATAAAGTAATACTTTTCGAGATACTTGACGAAAGCCATTTGGAAATACTTTTTTTTTTAAGCTAAAATCGCAATTTTGAAGTCGTTAACTTAAAAACTATCAATTTATGTGAAAAATTGCATAGAACATTTTCTTCTTACAAGTTGATTCTACTTCAGCTCCAATAAATATATATTTTTTTTAGGTGCCCCCCCTGACAGGGGGTGGCATCCACCCCATATTAATTAGCAGGTCCCCGCACAATATAGAAACTTTTCTGTGAAGCATTTATTATTATACTGCCAAAAATGAACGAAATCCGTTCAATATGACATTATTTCGAGGTTTTGCATATTTTTTACCTCTAGATACTGTACTATTAATCAACAACAAGAAAATACATTTTTAAAGCAATGACGTCGATCTATGATCCATTTGATTTTTTAAGCAACTTCTTAGTAGAAGTTAAAATATTTCTTCAAAAAAACATTGACACTATATTTTCACTTTAGTATGTGGAAATAATTGTCTATGGAACTTTAAAAATATAATTTGAAAAAATCCCCAAAACGATATGTCACATATGAGGTAGTGGGGGGGAAGGGGGCGATAACAAAAAGAAATGAGGCCTTTGGTTCTTACCCTAAATCACAATTTAGTTTTTTTACAGCGTATTAATAAAGTGGGTGTGGCAATGAGTGCTGCCAAAGAATTTTTACGACCTTGACACTAAATCCCAATTTTGTGGACTCTTACTTGCTTGTTTAACTATTTACCCCCATTTACCCTCAACCCTCAACCTCTCAACGGAACAAGACAAAAATATAATCTAGTTCTAGATCTCGTAATAATACATAGGTGTACTAAATTTCATATAAATGTCATACTGTTTCAGAGTAATCGTGCGCACAAAATAAGTTACAGATATCATATTTTTTTTGGTAGGACCGTTCAGAACCGAGATATTGGCAAAAAAATAATTTTTAAGCGATATTTCCCCAAAATTTGGGATGTTCCGGGGAGCGGACGAGGGGGAAAATTAGAATGTCTAAGAGGCCTATAATGAACTGGTTCCAATAGTAAAATCTTTCCCCCGATTTAAAACTATGTTAGTCTACCTGACGACTGGCCTTACGTGGATATGGAAGTAATTAAGGTAGAAACATTTATAAAAGTAATTAGTTAGTTAGTTTAATATTATTGTTGTGTAGTAGTGTACAGTTGTGTGTGAAATGTGTTCTTATTGTAGTTAAATTTCTATGTGAAATAAAGTGAACTATTAACTTTAATTAACATCAAACTGTAGCTAATGGGAAGATCAGAATAGTCATTGTGTTAATTCTTGTGTTTTAATTTTTGTTGAGTAACTATTCTTAATAAATAAATACCTATTATTTCTGCTTAGATCATTGTTAAAAAATATTATTTTGGGTATTCAGCAGATAACTTTCAAAGAAAACATTCGTTTCTTTCATATACCTTTGGTGCAAGTCTGACCAAAAATGGAAGATCGACAAGACTCCCCCGTTGACTTTGAAATGTAATAAACGTTTGATTGTGAAGTAGTATCCTCTAGGTAGGGCTAGAGATACTTAATATTATATATATTAGCATGATCAGACTTGAATCATCAATATATAGAAAGAGTGGTTGTTTTATTGCTTTTCATGCTGAATCTTGATATGGTAGGTGTATGAAAGATGTCGACAAGTCACCGTAGGGGGGAGTCTTGTCGATCTTCCATTTTTGGTCAGACTTGCACCAAAGGTATATGAAAGAAACGAATGTTTTCTTTGAAAGTTATCTGCTGAATACCCAAAATAATATTTTTTAACTATTCTTAATTTACTCAACATTAATTAGTCTATACCAAACTTTAATGACAAGCAAAAACTTATCAGTTCATCCAAAAAAACTAGTGAATAGCAATAGCAAAAAATCTCAGGTCCTGATTTATTGAACTTTACCAAATTGGAAAAGATTGTAAACAACTATACTATACTAAATATCATATCAATGATTTTATTTTATCGTAATAAATATGGAGTATGATGTCTGTAAAAAGAAAGACACTGGTAACCTTAAGTTCTTTCTTTGTAATGGATGTTCAAAAAATATATGTATAAAGTGCAGCAATTTGACATCTTCAGAAGTTAAAGTCTTAGAATTAAAATCTGGGAGAATATTGAAATTCCACTGTCAACAATGTCGTTAATTTGAAACTATTGATCTTCTACATAAAACAATTGAGGATAAAATGTCCATTATTACTGGGAAAGAAGAAATAATAGCACTGCTGAGACAAAAGATAGAAGATTTAGAAAAAGTTAATGCAAATTTGAAAGTACCTTTATATAGCCAGATTGCACAGAACAGTAAACAGACAACTAAATCAGAAAATTTACACATGTATAGTATCCCAAGTGTAATAATAATGCTGAAATAACCAAAAATGACCTCCAATACATCAAACCTGCAGACTTAAAAGTTGGTATCAAAAACACTCGCACTACAAAAAATGGTGGTATAATTGTAAAATGTCTCAACAAAAGTGATGTGGAAATATATGATAAACTTTTCTAATGATAATGTACCTCATGATGTTGATAAGTATGCTTCGAAAACAATTAAAAAAATAAATTACCAATCTTTTCGGGAATTAATTAGCAATGAAACTTGGGAATCTGTTTTAAACATTAATGATGCTGAAATAGCAACTGAAAACTTCTTAAAAATTGTGTCTAACTGTATAGAACAATCTCAAGAAATTAAACAACAACTTACAAAATTAATAGAAAAATCAAACCCTGGATAACTAACGGCATTATTAACTCTATAAAAAAACGGGATAAAATGAAAAAAAATCTTAGTACTAACTTTAACATAAACGATGATAACAGGTATAAGGATTATAGAAATAACTTGAAAAAATTAATTAAAAAATGTAAATATGACTATTATAAGCTACAAATTGACGGAAACAAAAACAATTTTAAAAAAGTATATAAGATTGTTTCTGAAGCAGCTGACGAGACAACTACCAAGAATAATAATAATTTTCAGATCACTGATAATGATAATAAACCATTTCCCACCATTAAAGACATGTCTAATTATTCCAATGAATTTTTCACTAACATTGGTATAAATATGCTAAACAACATTAAAGCTCCTAATAATATATTTCAAATACAATATAACGCATTATCATCAATGTTTTTAAAACCTGTAAATGATACAGAAATTATAATACATATCAATTCTCTGAAAAATAATTGTTCACCTGGTGCTGATGCTATTGACACTAAGTTAATTAAAACATTTCATCTTTATTTTCTTGAGCCGTTAAAATATATAATTAATCTGATATTCAAAACTGGTATTGTTCCTTCCTACTTTGAAACTTCTACAGTCACTCCGATTTTCAAAACTGGTGATAAATCCAAGATTACCAATTTTCGTCCTATTAGTGTCATTAACAATTTTGCTAAGGTCCTTGAAAAATGCCTGAAGGAAAGACTGGTTAACTTTCTTGCTAATAATAATATACTTTCAAAGAATCAATTTGGCTTTTCCAATGGATTGAGTACTACTGATGCCTTATATGAACTCACTAAAAATATTACTGATAACCTAAACTGTAATAACAAATGTATAACTGTTTTCCTTGACCTCGCAAAGGCATTTGACACTGTGCCACTCGATGCTCTATTAAATGTATTAAACACTTATGGAGTACGTGGCATTGTGTTGGATGTCTTTAGAAGTTATCTCAGTGACAGAATACAAAAAGTTAAAATTGGAGATACATACAGTGAACCTATGAAAGTGAAAATTGGAGTTCCTCAGGGTACTGTGTTAGGACCGTTATTGTTTATTTCTTACATTAATTCATTAACAAATATTGGCATTGATAATGGATTTGTAATTTCTTATGCGGATGACACGGCTGTTGTTTTTGAAGGAAAAACGTGGGAGGAATTAAAAGTCTCGGTTAGTGCAGGTATTGCAAAAATAAAAAACTGGCTTGACTCTTTCAAGCTAACTCTGAATGTTGATAAAACAAACTATATAGCTTTCTCGCTGACTGCAGCTAACCGCCCCAATTTTAACAGTATATATATTGTACAGATGGATACAGAAATAAATGAGGTACATTCTACTAAGTACTTGGGTATTATTATCGATGAAAATCTCAAATGGAACCATCACATTATAAAACTGAGCAATAATATTCGAAAATTAATAAGTAAATTCTATACCATAAGAGAGATAATGGGGAAAAAACTATTAATTTGTGTTTATAAAGCACTAGTTGAATCTTTAATAAGGTACGGTATAGTTATATGGGGTGGTTTTTACAAGAATTCTCTAAAAAAACTAAATGTTGTGCAGAACTATATTCTAAAAATTATTTATCGTAAAAACAAGATTTTTCCCACTAAATTGCTATACTCCGACACAATCTTTGATGTACGTTCCTTATACATATTAAATGTATGTTCCTTTACACAAAAAAATGTGAACTTAAAAAATTATGTAAACCACTCGTATGGAACCAGAAACAATGTAAATAGACACTTGGAAATTCCCAATAGTAATTCTAATATTAATCTAAGATTCCTAAATTATTTGGTTCCTAAAATTTATAATATTCTTCCTTTGGAAATAAGATCAATTGCAAACCTAAGAAAGTTTAACCACACATGTAGGACATACATAACACATAATATACAGAAGTTTATGGCTCTCTTTTAGTTTATACCTTAATTTAACTCTGTTTAAATTAACTTTAGCCCTTAGTAACTAATGGGGTTAATTATTATATCTTGTTTTTCTTGTTTTTTTTTTATGTATAAGTATGTACTCTTAATTTCATTTATAAATAGTTAGTAAGTATGATGTAATTATCTACAATTATTATTATCATTATGTAATACATAACTTATGCACATACAGATGTTCAGTCATCTAGGTGCAGTTGTACAATCCTTTGACTATTTATGTAATGTATTAAAGTGTATCAATATTTATGTAACAATGTCTATGTTTAAATAAATTTATTATTATTATTTATTATTATTATTATGTAAATAAAGTTATGTAAATAAAAGATTTTACGTGTAATTTTTGTTATAACAGAAAATATCTCGAAAACCGTACTGTTTTGATATGTTGAACTAATTAGTTTAACATATTTTGGTCTGATATAAAATTTAGTGGCTGTCATTTTAAAAAGTGGGTTTTGACATATTCTTAAAACGTATGTTTAGTGGTATTTATTGACCATCTCGAACAACTATTTTTGCTTCTGGTTATATTTATTTAAATTTCTACCATTCCAGCAAAAGGTGTGACATTGTAATTTGAGTTTGATAATACCTATCTGACATTTATTATTCGTTTTTGAAAAGTTTTTGATCTAGAGTGTGCTTCATAAACTTTTATCAGAATTTACTTACCCTGTAACCGCTAATAGCAGAAAAACAGAAATATTTTAGTTAGATGGAAACCTATAAAAAAAATTCGGGCTAGTTTGCGTAAATATAGGCAGTATAAGGTCGTGGTGATATACTCTGTACTTCTTACTTATTTTACATAATTCAAAACTATTTTATCACAGAACGTTGGCTGTACAATCCATCAATCAATAACGGTATACAAAATGCAGTATTCTATACCAGTTTCACAAAACTAATTTTTAACGTAAGCAATAGACCCGTAATTGAAAGCATGTCTCTTAGTATAATGTACTATTGTTAGACATACTATATTTCACCGACTGGAAAGACAATTATCCTTATCTAACGCATTTTCAATAAGAACTGAGAGGATAATAATGGATGGAGGACCCAAATGCTCCCTGTGGCTTCTCTTTCAGGGTTTCCTAATATACAGCTGTTAACATATGACCAAACTTCTTTGACGTTTTAATATATTACTTTTTATGTAGTAATCTAAACAATAATAATAAATTCGAATCAATAAATTATACAAATTATTATAGTTATTTTTTTATTTATTTCATACACTGCCAGTCATAGAGCAAGAGACTGACAGACTTGGTGAATACAAACAAATTGTAAATGAAAAAGATAATAACTAAATTTAGAAATTAACAACATAAGATATTCAAATCGTCCACCGATTAATGTCAGCACCTTTAGAAACATTAATGTTTTAATGATACTCAAGCCTTGCGCAGATTATTAAAATCGGAAATAAGTAAAACCTACACAAACTGACAATGAAGCATTCCATTGTCAGTTGTATTAGTCAAAGCACACTTTTAAATACACAATCCCGTGCATGTGGATTTGCACTGTTAATTTCAGAAATTGTTTTGGGAAAATCAAAAAATAGGCATTTTTTCACGAACTTTGGTACAAACCCATTACAGGCGTTGCCGAACCCAGTGGTGGACCCTGATTTAAAAACAAAAAAATTGATAATAAGATTTCATCATTTTCTAATTTTGTACCCACAAAGACAAATGCAGTAGGTCAAACCTTCTATGTTTTATAAAATTTAATTTAAAACATGTTTAAAACATTGCATCATATTTTAAATAAATGTTTAAAACATATTTAATACACAATGCGATGTTTTAAATAACTGTTTAAAACACAGTGCTATGTTTTAAACAGATATAGTATTTTGGAGATTGTGGAAAAGCAGGAAGTGCCGATGAGGGTCGATAAATAATTCCAATATATAAAAAGTAAACACACTCACAAAAAGATAGCCTCTGTAGTCTTACCCTTATGAGTCAAATGGTCAGTGGTCACTAGGGGGTCCTTATTTTGCGACATTGAATTTTTTTTTCGGTCTCACCCCCTAAAGGCTTTCCAATTATTTTAAAAATGAAGTATACAAAATTTTAACTCGATCGGATAACGCTAACCCGTGCCTCAAGACCATTAAAAGTCACTGAAATACGCAATTTTCATCGATAGTTTTTTCTTACAATTTTTTCGGCCTCACCCCCTAAAGTGGTTCCAATTATTTAAAAAATGAAGTATATAACATTTTAACTAGATCGAATAACGCCAACCTGTGCCACAAGGCCATTAAGTCACTAAAATACGCAATTTTCATCTATTTTCAATAGTATCTCGTGAACTGTTGATTACACCGAAATGTTATACATACATAAAGGCACCGGCACTCGATCAGCGATGTTAAGCAACGTCGGTCGCGTCCAGCACTTGGAATGGTGACCCAAGTTCTCGCTGGAGATCTCAGTCCATATGCTGAGCTGTAAAAACCTGACTGGACTGAGGCGGCTCGGCGAGAGAAAAACAGAGGCTGATAACCGTGCCTAGGGGCCCTTATCAACAGACTCGAAGTCTAGGAAGACCATGTTTGGATGGGGAGCCCTGAGACACACAAAAAGGAGTACTACAATAGACCTTATAGGTCGCAGTGGGGGAAGGCCAATCGCCCGCTCCTTCAGAGTAATCTAATCTAATCTATACATACATAATTGGAAGAACATTTGTTTTTATAAAATGTCATTTCTTTGCATTTTTCTCATACATTTAATAGTTTAATAGGAATAATGAAGCTTCGGTTGGCATAAATAGGCACCAGAACATCCATGTTCTCATTGAAATGCCAGGATACACGTTTTGTGTCCCATGAGTTAATCGAGTTAGCTTCCCTTTATTGTAGGGATATCTTATAAGCTACACGGTATCTGTCGCTGTTGTCTGCTAGGCGTACGACCTCAACAAATACTTTTTCATTGGTTGTGTTTTAATAACAACGATTCCCTGAGATATTGCCATCTGCTGCAGCTGAGGCTCGAACTCAGAGATAACAGCTACTAACCATGTTGTTTCACTCAATCGGGTCTAGGCTGTTTCGTCAATTCGCTAAAAGCGGCACTAAACATCCATACTCTAGCCAGAAGCCCTCGAACCAGGAAATCCGTGGTTTCAATGCTAACACGTAAGCACGGAACCACTGAGTCGGTTAAGTTTTTTCACCATTTGCCATCTGATTTTCCATGAACCATTAACCGTTTTATGTTTCAAATTATCGGCAGTAAATTGCCATTTAGCCAAGTTAAGTGAGTTTATTTCAATTTCAGAGAAGTCAAAATGACAATTTGTAAAAGCGTTTTGCATATTATTTGCGAAATATTTTAAAACTTGTCTGCTAAATGGCAATTTACTGCCGATAATTTGAAACATAAAACGGTTAATGATTCGTGGAAAATCAGATGACAAATGGTAAAAGAAACTTAGCCGACTCAGTGGTTCAGTGCTTACGTGTTAGCATTGAGACCACGGATTTCCTGATTCGAAGACTTCTGGCTAGATTATCGATATTTAGTGCCGTTTTTAGCGAGTTAACGAAACTGTAGCAATAGCCTAGACCCAATTGAGTGAAACAACGTGGTTAGTCGCTGTTATCTCTGCTGAGTTCGAGCCTCAGCTGCAGTAGATGGCAATATCGCAGGGAATCATTCTTGTTAAAACACAACCAATGAAAAATAATTTGATGAGGTAGTACGCCTAGCAGACAACAGCGATAGATACCGTGTAGCTATAAGACATCCCTACAATAAAAGGAAGCTAATTCCATTAACTCAAGGGACACAAAACGTGTGGCATTTCAATGAGAACATGGATGTTCTGGTGCCTGTTTATACCAACCGAAGCTTCATTATTCCTATTAAACTATTAAATGTATGAGAAAAAATGCAAAGAAATGACATTTTATAAAAATAAATTTTCTTCCAATTATGTATGTATAACATTTCGATGTAATCAACAGTTCACGAGATACTATTGAAAATAGATGAAAATTGCGTATTTTAGTGACTTTTAATGGTCTTGTGGCACGGGTTCGCGTTATACGATCGAGTTAAAATTTTATATACTTCATTTTTCAAATAACTGGAACCACTTTAGAAGTGAGGCAGAAAAAAATTGTAATAATCCAAGAAGGATGGAATATAATAAGATAAAAGTTCTAAATAATTGGTGTCCTAAAATGATAAACAGAAAAGTTACAGAAGTTTTCAAAATTTACAGAGACAAAAAAATGGAGAAAAAAATTCATATAGCTCCAAAACGGCTGGTATTTACAAAATATTTTACATGGTCAAAATTATTCACAATTTATTCGTTAATCGTATGAATCATCATGTTTCAAGGTCCCAGCCATCGAATAATAATTTCTCACCGCAGCGCCATATCTGTGCACTGCGAAGGAACAATTCTAACTGCAGTTATTTAAGACCTTTTTTGGTGTCAGTTATCCGCGATTTACAAATTTTAAGTATCCTTATTATTTTACGAGATAATGACCCGGGGACTTTTAGCTGAAACACCCTGTATATATATATATATATATATATATATATATATATATATATATATATATATATATATTATATATATATATATATATATATATATATATATGTTAGATCACGGTTTACATGAATGACTTTTTAAAAACTTTTATTTTACTAAATGGAGCCAACGTTTGCTCTTGGAGAAGGAATATAATAAATTAGAAGTGTTGCATTCTAACTGAGTTTAATAACTGATTCAACAAAGCGTGTTTAGTCATATTTATAACATACAGAACCTGAGTAAGCAAAATATATAACAAAGGAATTGCAGTTCTGCAGTCTGCACAAGTTATGAGAAACAAAGGTGTAATATGATATCTTGAAGATAAGCAATTAATAAGAGAAGCTGTTATCGTGAAATACGATATACCTGTGAAGGTTTATTATGGCTAAGTCGCAATAAGATAGCGTGTAATATTATATAACAACTTCCCCCTTAATAAAAAAGTTGATGTTATGCAGCAACTTTTGAAAATTGTTAAAACGTTAAATGAATATAATGCAAAAATAAATTGAAACAATGTTGAATGAATACAAAGCAAAATAATAAAATAATGTAAAAGTTAAAATTGGTAAGCGATAATAAAACATTACATAACGTAATAAGGATAAAATACAATAGTCTAAATTAATAGACAAGGGTAAAACTCCACATGAAAGTCTATGTTAACTCGATGTCCTCTTCTTCTTGAGGTCTAATACCGGGTCGCTTTCTTGGAGGGATCAGTCTAGGAAATTTGGTAAATACTCTGCTTCGCTCTGAAGGAGGTGAAGGAGGGTTATCCGTTGAGGGTTGGATTCGCAATGCTCCACATCTTCTTCTTCTGCATTTACAAGTTATGTAAAGTAGAACTAATAGGATGATGAGAGTGATTATGAAGTATGTGAACCAAGATACATGTTTGGTCACAAAAGGTTCGTTTATAAGGACGTCTAGGTCTTTGGAATATTGCTCTAGTTTGTTTTTAGCAATATCTAAATCTTCTACGTCGAGACTGTTTAATTTAAGCGGTTTTAATTTTGGAATTTCGATTTTGTCGGGCATGTGATTGCAGCATTCAAAAGGAATTTGGATTGGATGTGAATTGTCCTTAATTTCGGAAAAGTCTTTAGCACTGGCTTGTATTCGAGTAATGCCTGCATAGGCGTAACATCCTGGTTGTAGTTTTATGATGGAATTTTTGTTAATTAGCTCTGTTATGGATTCTCTCTTCGGGCAGTTGATGGTAATGTGAAGTGGTTCGGAATTAATCACTAGCCATGTGTTGTCTTCAAGTTCTTGGACGTTGTATCCTTGACTAATGATGAAGGAAGTTTGACAATTTTCTGGGAGTTTCGGCAATGGTTTTAATATTCTAGCTTCACAAATGGCACTTTGGTCGATAGGATATGCAAACAGGTTCGAACATAGTTTGGTTCCAAAATAGAGTGGTTTGCATTCTTTCAAATTTTGTATAGGTATGTACATTAAAGAATCATCGTCTCTCGCGATAAACTTTTGTGAAATAGATAAAAAGTGGTGTAGACCAGTTCTGTTATCAAGTATAGGTATGGGGTATAGGCGAAAGGTGTTATAATTTTGAGGTTCAATAAGAGGTATTGTTAAAACAAATATTAAGTTAGAATCTAGTTGAAAAGCTTTTAGTTCAATAATATCCAGATATTGAGCAACTGCTGATAGTTTAATTGGAAGAGGTAAATTGTTCCTTCGCAAACTCTGTGAAATCTCTTGTAACGCCGTTACTAAGTGATCAGGTGTTATGATTGATGAATGAATAATTCCTAATCTGGCGAATGTTATTGAATTAAAAATATCGTTTAGATTGTCTTCGATGTACAAATAGCTGGCCATTAGTTGTTCGGAAATGTATAGAAATTTTAGTTTTATTTCGGCAGCTTGGATCGTTTGAGTCATAGTTTGAATTGTGTGCTCGATTTCTTTGATATCTTTGTTAAATGTTTCCTCATCAATTTGTAATTTTTGTATAGTTGAGTTGAAATTTTTGATAACAGAAGTTGTAACTGAGATTTGATTTTTGATTAAGTTTTCTAATTGATGTTCGTCATTATTTAATTTATTTATACAGTTAGTGTAGTACTCGCCATCTTCGGCGTCTAAGTTTCCGGTAATTGATTTGAATATTGTTCCGAAACCGTTAAGTATTCCGCGTTTATATCTCTTTGTGTCTGAAAAGACTTCGTCAAATTTCGTTTTTATTGAACTAGCTATTTGCATTAAAAGGTTAAACTCTGTTTTAACTTCGCTTCTAAACAGGATTGATTTTTGATCAGCACCATCGAGGGTGTTCAAGATTCTGTCTAAATTATTTTGATTCTTGTCAAAAGCTAGTTTGAGGGATGAAATATTTTTATGCACTAGTAGAGTCCATTTGTCATTTGTCACCACGATGTCCGTGTCTTGGTGATAGTATACACCAACAGTGTTATTGATCGGGGTAATTTTGTATTGACAGAGTGCTGATCCGAACAGCAGGAGAAACCTGAAAATAAATTTAATTTTCAGTATATGGTTTCATTCTATCAAAATTTACTTTAGTCTCTTGTTTTGTTTCGAGATTTAATAGGGTAGCAGAATTTTGAAAAGTTTCTTTTATTTTAAAGGGACCGTTAAATTTGTTTTGTAGTTTGTTCTTAATTTGTGATTCTTTTACATAAACTAAGTCACCTAGTTTGTACTCAGGTCGTTTTTGGGGAACATTTCTGTGAAAGCGAACTTTCGCTTTCTCTTTTTGAGCTTGTGTTCGATTGCGGGCAATTTCAAAATAGTGAGATGTTCTATTGTTTAAATCTCTGACATATTTTGTAATTAGCTCTTTTTGGTTGTGAAAAGTTTCAGGTCTATTAGATGTATGACCAAAGATAAGTTCATATGGGGTGAAACCGTGTGTTTTATTTACCGAATTTTTATAGCTTATTTTTGCATATGGTGAAATTGTGAAAGGATGTTCGTTCGGGTTTTCAGTTTTATGAATTCTTATCATTTCAGCTAAAGTAGCATGAAATCTTCCTAGGGATCCGTTGGATTGAGAATGTACTATGCTTGAATACGTCAGTTTTATGTCGTAGAGGGTACAGAGATCTTTGATCAAACGGTTGTCAAATTCGCCACCGTAATCGCAATGGATTCTTAATGGGGTACCATAACGTTGAAAGATAACAACAAAGTTTTTACGACGGATTTTGCGGATTTATTCGGGACTGCATAGGCTTGCGTAAATTTAGTTAATTCTTCGCGAATGGTTAAAGCGTAATTTCGAGTGGGGAATTCAAATAAATCGATGTTAATTCTTTCGCAAGGTGTTCTCCGTGATTACTAGAGGGTTATTAGATTTTTCTGGCATACTTTAGTCTTTTGACAAGTTTCGCAATTTTTATAAAATTTTCGACATCTTTAGTTAGACCTTGCCAAGTGTATTTTTCTTTAATTCTCCGAATCGTTTCGTTTATTCCGCGGTGTGGATAATTTTTTTCACTATGATATTGTTCTAGGATTATTGGGATTTGGTCTTCGTCAGGAGTTTGAACAATGTTTTGACAAATTATTACCTTTAAGTCTTTTTTCTGCAAAAGTGAATGATAAAATTTCAAGTATAGGGAGATCTAGATTATTTTCCACAAAGTATATCTTAGAAAGATCTAAAATATCTTGATTTTTAAATAATACCAAAAATAGATGTTTAATTACAGATTCAATATCAAGAGATAGAGGGATGATGAAATATCTCCTATGTCTGACTGTTTTGTTCGATATAATAATGATTTTATCGTTGTAAAATTCAGGTTAACATATGTCCTTAATAAGTTTGTGATGAAGGTCTCGTAAATTATTTTGATGAAAGAAAGTCATAATATCTTTGTATTCTCGATGTAAAAGTTGCTTGTTTGACTAGTCTATAATTAATATATTTTTCTTAAAAGATGTCAAGTTCGTGTACGATTTATGATGGAATTTGAACATTCTGAAAATTGTTAATTTTTCTTCTTCTAAACAACGTACTGTATATTTGTTATTTTTTTTTAAATTTTTTGTGAAGGATTTACTAATTTAAATAATGCATTCTAGCTTTAGATTACAGTTTAATTGTAAAAAGTTTCTGGTGCATTTTTCTTATCTTGAATGTTATCTTCTTTATGTGTAAAACGCGTGTAATGAAACATTATAGCGAATATAATATAAGACCAGAGTATTAGATGTCCTGCAATTCTTGATAAAATGTTTAATTGATAAACATACAAGACGTGCTTCTGTGGGAAGTATAAATGTGCTTGTTAGAATTTCTTCGAATTTAAGTCACCTTTTGTTTAATCGATAAGATTAAGAGTTAGAGTATTTTATTTTCTATTTCCATTATCGTTACAACTCAATTAAAGGAAAAGAAACACATTTTTTTTTTCAGTAGAAGTGAACGAAAAATAAAAGTATTAATCTACAGGGTGATGTTATAAATCATTTGATATAATATATCATGTAAATTTAAAATACTTTATTTTTTTAATATAGGAAAGTTTTTTACTTTAACGTGAGATAATTTGTTTTGAATAACTTATTTTACTGGAAAGAATTTTATTTGGATGTAAAAATGTTTATTAAATACTTTTGAAAATTGTTTATGTTTGTAAAATTAATGTACTATTTGCTAGCATATTTTTTCATAGTGTCGAAATCCGATTGAGACAAAACCTGGTATCGCTAATAAAGCTTAAATATAGATTTGAATTTTTGAATAGGCTCGAATTTTAGGTTTGAAAATTCTACAATTTTTGCTATTGCTTTCATAGATGCTAAAAATAAATTTTGTTCTCTTATGTTCATGTGTATGTGTGGTATATGAATTTTATTTTTATTTTGATTGCAAGAAATTGTTCGAATGTTTCTTAGAATTTTATTCATTTTCCGAATTTTCGGTTTGCGAGATATTTCGTTGCCGATTTGAAATGAAGGTTTTGAAACTATGTTAGGTGTTTTTATTTTCAGTTGTGATTTCGAATCGTTTTTTGAAATGTTAAAAATTGAAATTGTCGGCTTGGGCTTATCTATAGAGTACGATTTTGTATCGGAAATGTTAATTCTTTGTAGGTTAACAACAGTGGAGGTTAAATCTGATATTTTTGCTTTTTCCTGTATTTCTGGTATGGCATTAGTGTTAGCCAAATTACGTTTTAGTTTAGTTATTTTTTCAGTATGTGATTCATAAGGAATTAAATTATTTTTGTTGCCTAAATTTTGATTTTTAATTTCAAGATTTCTGTTCTTAAGTTGGGAATCCGGCTCTTGATAATTTGCATTAAAAATTGCTTTGAATTTTTGTACTGGTTCCAGCTTAAGGTTAGAGAAACTTACAGTTTTCGGTATCGCGTTAGCGTTTAATATTGATGTTAGAAGTTCTCCGTTATTATCGATTTTTTCAAGAGCATTCGGTAGGCGTACCTTTTCATTTTCCTGGGCTAACAGTATAGCCTCGGTGTTTTCCAAGTTACATTTTAATTTGAAAATCTTGTTCATACGTGATTCGATAGGGATTACATTTTTTTCGTTGTCTACATTTTGATTTTTTAAGATGTTTAAATTTTGATTTTCTGTGATGTCCAAATTTTGATTTTTTATAGTAAAATTTGTAGTTGGTTGTAGAGGTAAATTTTCTGTAGCTATATCTTCCGTAACTTTAAATAACGGTAAAGTTTTAAAATTTGTGACTAGCTGTTTATTTTTAAAATCTATTCGACATTCATAATGTTCTAGAAAGTCTGCGCCTAATAATCCATCAAAATCTATATCTAGATTATAGATATAAACTTTGTGTGACTCATTTGAAAAGGGGATGAGAACAGATTCGTTGATATAAATTTTTTGATCAGTAATACCCTGTATAATTACATTTTCAGGAGATCTACGTCTGTAATTTTCAGCTGTTTTAGGTTTAAGAATTGATATATCTGCACCTGTGTCAATCAAAATTTTGAATTTCCCGTCTTTCATATAATAAAGATTTTTTGAGTTTACGATTAATGAGGTACGAGAAAGCGTATTTACATGAACTTTTGTTCTGGGAAGTTCAGCATGGGGTCGATATTGTCGTTGAGGTTCATAGATTGAATTTGAGTTTCTAGCTCCGTAATTGGTTCGAATTCCTCGTTGGGAGGATCTGTTGGTTGGTCCAAACCTTGGTAAAAATCCTGAGGGTTAGCAGTATAATCCTCGTATTGCTCGCTCTGAGAATTAGCAGTATAATTCTCCTGGAAATTTTGGTTGGTTTCAAAATTATAATTTTCGTACGATTCATTTTGAATTTGGTAATTTTGGTAATCGTCGAAAGAGTAGTCGTTATATTGATTTTAGTTACATTGATTGTCATAATTGTCATAAGGTTCGTAATTCAAATGATGAGCTTTTTGCTGGTTAAAGCGATTAAAATTTGGGTTAGGTTGGATAGCTGATGGTCGCTGTTGCATAAAATTAGGGTTCGGCCTTATGGCTGAGGGCCTGTTTTGCTGTGATTGATTTGGCTGATTATTTTGAGGGAATGTCCTCTGACTAAATTGATTATTACTCGGTTGTGCGAAGTTTTGATGAGAAAAATTTTGTGAGTTTGGGTTTCCTTGGAAACTTAGTCTCTGGAAGTTTTGAGACTGTTGCCTTGTGCGGCATTCGCTTATTACATGTCCATTCCGTTTACAGAAGGAACAGAACTTTTGTTGCAAATTTGGACCCTGTGGTCGCTTTTGTTGAATTACTGGGTTTTTGACTGGACTATTTTTTGGGAATTTTTGCTGTTCAAAATAAGAGAGTTGTAGCTCTCTACGAATTCTAATAATTGCGTTCATTATAGTCGGAGGGTTACTGGCACGTATTATTCTGCCTAGATTTGGTTCTAGACCCGTTAACAAATTATTTAATGTCATAGTTTCAATCAGGTTTGTTTGCGCGGTTCTTTACTCCGAAGTTAAATTTTGTTTTTGCACTGCAGCGTGCATTTTCGCATTGTGCGTTTGTAAACGCGACACAAATGTTAAGGCGGATTCACTAGGTAATTGGTGAATTCGTTGTAGGTCCTGAATTAGGGACGTTAAATCTCGGGAGTCTCCGAAGTGAGTTTCTAGTAGTGCCTTTATTTCTGGCCATGTGCTAGGGTTGCGTGAATTTATAAGTTCGGCGGCTCTGCCTTTTAATTTATTTTTGATGTGCATGGTTAATAGAATTTTTTGGTCATGAATTGCCATACTTTGTGCACAGGAACACGAGTTTAGGAATGTCTGTAAATTTATGGCGTTGCCATCGAATTCTGGTATTAGTGAAAAAATTTCAGAGAGCTTGTAAGGCTCAATTTGTTGTGGTTGTTGTTGTTGTTGTTCGGCTGGTGCCGGTGGCACTGGTTGAACGGTCTCTGGTTGAGCTCTATCAGGCATTTTGCTTTTTTATTTAGAGATTTTTGAACTAAAATTGGTTACGTATCAGCAGTATGATACGGAAATTAAATTAAAATTAGCTTGTTTTGTTACGTCGTAAATGAATTGTGTATTAACTGTATAATACACAGTCGTTTCGTGAATACGAAAATATATAACTTAAAATTAGAATTGTTGCGTTGTAGCTTGTAAAGGATTTGTTTGATAACAGAATTGGCTTTGTTTGCCGAGTGTATTAGCGGTATAATACACGTAAATAATTGTGAGAAATAATAATTGTAAAAATGAAAAATAAAATAACGAGATGATTCTTAAAAATGACTTACATTAATTTCATCTCCATGAGTAGGTTCTTCGTCCGTCAAGGGATTGGGATCCGCCACCACCAGTGAGGAAGGTCTCCTTGTTCTAATAGATGTACACGCACTAGTTAGGCACCTTTTGCAGATGTTCCCCTTGTTCTCTTACGCTTCACTACCAGTTAGGCTTCTTGTTCTGATGATGTTTACGGATCCTACCGACTGCGCCAATGTTAGATCACGGTTTACATGAATGACTTTTTAAAAACTTTTATTTTACTAAATGGAGCCAACGTTGGCTCTTGGAGAAGGAATATAATAAATTAGAAGTGTTGCATTCTAACTGAGTTTAATAACTGATTCAACAAAGCGTGTTTAGTCATATTTATAACATACAGAACCTGAGTAAGCAAAATATATAACAAAGGAATTGCAGTTCTGCAGTCTGCACAAGTTATGAGAAACAAAGGTGTAATATGATATCTTGAAGGTAAGCAATTAATAAGAGAAGCTGTTATCGTGAAATACGATATACCTGTGAAGGTTTATTATGGCTAAGTCGCAATAAGATAGCGTGTAATATTATATAACATATATATATATATACATATATATATATACATATATATATATATATATATATATATATACCGCCCTCTAAAATTTTACTAATACCAGAAATAGTGGTGAGCCAAATTCCCGTGATTGTTATGATAACGTGGATCAAAAGAGACGAGAGTATATATAATGCTAGCTATCAGTCTATTGACAGTATTCCATAATATTAGTATTAATGAGTTTGTACAAAAAATAATAAGATATGCAATCACATTTACGGTTTAGGCAAGTAAAAGAGTACTTATCTGGTAAGCCTTGCTGTGGAAATTCGGCCTCAGGATAACTACCCTCCAAAATACAGAAACTTCATGAGTTTTCGTTGAACTAATTCTAGATTGTTAATATTTACATTCTAGTGAGGGGACCAAACAACTGAGTTTCTATCAATCATAACAACGACAGAGCATTTTAAGAGTGTTAATATAAGAAAAATCACGCCAATCTAACTACAAATTTATACGATCTATTAGCTTCACACATATGGTGTTAATAAAAAATTAAATAAAATAAACTTGTTAGAGAAGAAAATCTAATTTTCGGAGCGTATCAGACCTATGCAATGCAGCATTATTAATTTCATATTCGTATGATATTGAAGATGATTTGCACGTGTTCTTACACTTAACATAGAATTTTTGAGAGTTTAATAGAAGTTTGTTCTTAGTGTACCAATTACACCGGTCTGCGAGATTTTGTTGTTGGGCGGATGGGGGTTATTCCCGAAGTAATTTTTCGCGTCGAAACCGAATCTGGCCTTGGAATTGGCCCACCACATCAGGATTTGGAAATATTTGAAGTTAAGTACTTAAAGAATAGCTTTTTTGTCTACTTTTTAGGTTATGTATAGGATTCAAAAAATTGTTCAGCTTATTTCTAATACATCATTTAGTACCCTTCCTTTTTCAAATTAGCTTTCGAATGGTCATCTAAGATGTTTCCTCGCAAAGTTATAGCCATTTTAAATGAACATGATCCCCTACAACTCAACAATCTTAACCAAACGACTCCAAACGAATCAAGATTTAAAGCTAAAAAAAATCTCTCGCTAATGAATTGGTTAAGATTGTTGGGTTATAGGGGATCATGGTTTCAAATTTATGTCACCTTAAAATTGCTATAACGTTGCGAGGAAACATCATAGGTGACCATTTGAAAGCTCATTTTAAATATGAAGGTACTAAAATTAAATGATGTATTTATTATAAATAAACTGAATATTTTTTTGAGTCCTATATATAATCTCAAAAGTTGCCGGAAAAGCCATTTTTTAAGTACCTAACCTCAAATATTTCAAAATCCTGACGTGATTGGGCCAATTTAGATTCAGCGCGAAAAATTACTTCGGAAATGACCCTCAACTGTCCAACAACATCCATGATCCCTTTATTCGCAGACCTGTGTTATTAATCTTTTGTTTGCATTCTTGCAAGTGAATACAATTCTCTCGGTTATCGATTCTGCAAAGAAGTTTTAGATCATCAGCGTACATTAAATATCTAAATTTATCTAAATTTGTAATATCATTAACAAATATAAACAAAAAATATGGACTATGGATTGCTGGACCTCACAGGTAACAATGTATTCGACAGATTTGAGTCCTAAAAATGCATGTATTGATATCTGTTAGACAGATATAAAATTTTCGGGAAGTTCGATATTGAAAAGGTTATTAAGCAGTATTTTATGATCAAGTCTGTCGAATGCGTTTGAATAATCGGTATAAATTACATCCGTTTGTGATTGATCATCCGAAGATTCAGTATTACGTAACGCGTAGTAAGTTCCTTGTTACCGAGCATTCCTTTATAAACCGATGTGGGTGAATTATAATTTTTTTTTATTAATTTTAATGTAAATAGGCTCGCATAAAACTTCATGTACTTTACCAATGTTGCAAATTATAGAGATTACATGATAATTAGTATCAAATTTGTCACCCTTTTGAAAAATCGGGCAATCTTTCGACCGTCTTTACAAAAGAATTTTAAGATTATGTTAAAAGTATTGTTAAAGAAGACTCAAAAATATTGGCGGAATATCTTAATAAGAAAGCAGTCATGCCATTTTGTTTCTCCTGTAGGCCATATGAATGTCAATATTTGTGAAATGCGATATGTGAATTCCTCAATTATACATATTTGATTAAGAACGACGAATTTAACATTTATAAAAAGAAAGTATACGAATTAGTTCTGAACAAATTTAATAAATTGTTTAAATATAGTCACTTTTATGATTGTTGGATGACGAATAAAATGAATGACGGGCAAAATATCGATAATTATTCAACAATAGATCCCATACATCGCCGACATTGGAAATAAATAAAAGAAAACTGATTACTGGAAACAAAGGAGCACCTTTATCAATGCCTTGTCTTTATTTCTATTAAATGTCTTCCCTTCTTTTTGTTACATTACAACTTTTTATGTTGAAAATAAACTAATCTTTGTATTATTAACATCAGTAATTGAGCAAAGAGGAGCTCTAATCATATTAAAGCCATATTATTATCTGTATATAAACATGCCCTACGAACAATAGCTTCGGGGAAATGAACTTCAACTTCAAACAAATCAGTAATAGGCTCAAATTTTCAAGATGTTCGGCTTAATACTCCTAATAGCATGCTAAAAGTCACAGTAAATCTCAACCGCAATTCTCGTTTAACAGAAGTTTGATTTTTGGAATTGAGGGAATGCGGTGGGTAGACGAAGAGATAATTTATTTTTCTTTATCCATCCTCGGGTGTTTAATTGAATTTTAAACCTATTTGAAATATAATTATCCTTCTGCGTTGTATATGTGTGTAAAATCAATGACAAGAATTCACCTTAAAATATTCTCTTACCACTGCGCAATAGGCTAAAAGTAAAAATCAGCGAGCACAACCCAAAATTTTTAATTTTCTAATATTTCTCTAATACTTCTTCATTAAATAGAGAACATATCAATCTATCCTGGTAAAGGTATAATAATAAATAGAGACCACTTTATCCTTCGGTGATACAGGTCGAAATGGCAGTCAGTCGACAACTAGCGATTATTGTAGAATTTTAAATTGTAATATATTTGTTTCAATTATCTGACATATTTCAAATCACAATTTTCAGTAACTCTCATGTTTATAGTTCCCATTTAGTACAAAAAAACATTAGTCATAAGCACTATTTAGTTTGAATTTTTTTTGTAGTGGTTAATGTGATAAGTGTTATCAATATATTTTAATTTTGTAAACATTTAATGGTTCCAAGTGTGCGTAGGTGCAACAATTTTTTTGCTGAATGATTTTTTTAAGTCTGTGTTACTTGCCTGCAAAAGGTTTTCCCTTTTTTGCTCTTTTACTATTTATTAAAATTTATTTATATCCGTTACACAGACCGCAACAGGAAATAAAACTATTCTAATGGTTATTGAATTTTACAAAATGATAAATAAACCTTTAAGTTCAATTAATTGTGTTGTAGTTTTGCTTGCTCATATTAAAATGTTTACGGGGCTATATGGCCGAAAAGAGATTGAGTAGCCAGCAGATATTTAAATTTTGGTATGAGATAATTATTTTAAATATTTATAAAGGAGTACCCTTGGTGTTATTTGCCTGCTACTGTCTATATGACTTTGATACAAGACAGCACATGTGATAAGTAAAACCATTTTACAAATAAATCAGTTTTCGGAAGAAGCACAGTGGACTTGACATAAAGACGATAGTTTTTTAAAAAGCAAAATATTTTTTAAAGAATGACTTTTTTCAAAAAATTAAAATTTAGGTCCATTTGTGGTATCCGGGGACACCCTGTACGTGGAAATGCATCATTTTATACAACAAAAGGAGCAGAATTTATTAAGAATAATTTTGATTAAATTAAAAAACAGGCATTTTGGGCACGGCGGCGAAAGCTCATAACTGATTCGTGGGAACTCGATGGATTATCATTCCTAGGTCCATCAGAAACATCTGTACCAAGAATCAGCTTTATACCATTTTTGTCCTCGATCAGTCATTTTAGAATCCCTATTTACTACACTATGTAGATGAAGAATGAAATCAAATAAAACTTTTATTCCCATTTTAATTTTCGGTTTCACTATGATAAATAATAGCCTAAATATAGGTACACAATAACTAAATGGATGTTATTCACACTGCTGTTAAATTTTTATTATGAATAAATATGCAGTGTGTGCTATTTAATACTGCAACGCCTTGTTATTTTGGATTTTAATATTTTCAAGGCCTACGAAATTCCCCTAAATGGGTCGAAATTTCAAGATGCACTATTAGACAATTTTTTTTTATCAGTAAATTGGATAGGGTATTCGATTGACTGTCGTCTCAAATACCCGTATACATTTTACCTCGAAGCCTCAGATAGGGTGTTTATTATTCAATGGCCAAATTTTAAAATTTTCCACTTTTCGATTCGCTCTGTCTGTTATGAAGTAATAAAACAAATGATGGAAAATTACTATTTCTAATAACACGAACAACATCAGATAATACAACAGTCAACATTACTTTAAAAATGAATACATAGACTGGGGCAGAGAAAATTTCATAAAATGGGAGTGGAATAATATAAAAATTTAACAAAGCATTTCAAATTTTTGTGTTTGCAGTATAACTTCCTTCTCACTTTATGCATTTTTCATAGCCATTTCAAATTTTGGCGGGTCCTTACTAATTATTGAGGTGTTATTTCCCCGTACTTTTGTTCGATTCTTAATCTCCCCTTAATCCCTTAATTCGTTAACATTTTGTGGTTTCGTGTAGTAATTCTTTTTTAATTTCCCCACAAAATAACCAAAGGTGTTAGATCGGGTGAATGTGGGTCCAATAAATATGAGGGCTATTTCGTCCAATTTAGTTGTTTGGGAAATTTTTGTTAAGCCACCCACGTACACCAACTGGATAATGTATAGAAGCTCTATCTAGTTGAAAATCAACTCTTATTTTTTCTTCCCCTTTTAGTATATGATGTGCCTTAAGTCGAATGACCATTTTATCTTTTTAGTAAACCTATCAGACTTTTATACAGAGCCAGTCAAAAAGTGAAAAATTTTAAAATTTGGCTATTGAATAATAAACACCCTATGTGAGCTGTCGAGCTCAATGTTTGTATAGAGGTATTTGAAACAACTGCGAATAGTCGGTTTTGAAATTTCGACTCATTTAGAGGAAATATTAAAACTACAAATTTTTCAAAATAATTACTTAATTCTATTAATAATTACTTTTCTATTTTTATTTAATAATTACTTCTATTCCCAAAATATACATATTTTTAAATCGGGTAACGCATTCCAAAATAAGAAGGTGTTGTGATATTAAATGACACACACTGTATATTATTTACTGTATTAAGAATGCACCTTTTTTTATATAAGAGTCAATGTCTATGTCCTTCACCATTTTTCATTTTAACCGATCGCAAATTTTCTCTTTCACGTAATAATATTTTTAATTAACCAGTAGCTATATACAACATAGAAACTATATCTAACAAATACAGCTGTGGATCAATACGAAATGGAGGTATAAGAAAGCTGCGTCGAAAGTTATGGTAGACAAGGAACATTAGTACGTTTCTGGAATATCTTGTCTTGAAAGAACCGTTAATACAGTTCAGAGATTGTTAATTGGCTCATCAAGAAATGAACAGAACAGAAAATACCCAACTGCCGAAATTTCTTTTTCCTTCTCAATCATTGTAATTAAATCGCGTATAATTAATTTAAATATAAATAAAGCACTAATAGAGTGTTAAAATTTGCCAAAGAGTGTGGAAATAGAACACAGAGAATTCTTTGAAAATAGCTTAAAACTTTTATAACTTATAATGCAAATAATTGAAAGTTTTTGAAATATCATAAAAATAATTTTCAAACAATGGGCTCTGGGCACGATTTAAGTGAAAATTGTAACAAAACAAAAATTGTTATTATATAACGTATACGATCCAAACGCGTAAAAGATAGCTGAGTGATATATTAAACAGGTGGTGTACATTGAAGCACTTGTTGACAGTACCGTTGATTGTGAATATGGAATTCGAGGAGAATAGAAATAGTAAAATCAGCAACTTGCTAGTACACCAACATTTTATTATTATTATTTAAATTACAGAAATATGAAAAAGGTCAGGCTTTTAAAATGTGAGTCTGGAGACGTTTTTTTATAAATTTAACCATCATCTTTCATACTCTTCCGCACGATATCATTTTTTTCTGAAGACATGAAACGAAGACCCCGTTAGTGGAAATCCAGATGGAAATAGAAGAGGACGCCGCGCCGTTTAGAACCTAGGGCTGTTTTTACCAAGGAGCTTTGATAGAGCCGTAGTCATATTTGGTATGGTTAGAAAACGATGATTAAACCTCGGCAATTAAACAAATATAGTGGGGACCTTATTTTTCAATTGGTCGACGTTGAACTGACGTCAGCTGCTAACTTAATAAGGATTGATGTCTCAGTTTTAATTGTTGCACTTATGTTGCCTTCCTTGAATGACATATAATGCAAGACATACAAGACAGAGGCTGTTTTTTATATACACGATAATTGTGGTTACAGAAAGAAAGGACAAAATAAATATGATAAAGAGGAAAATTATTTAAAAAGTACCTAATACAGGTCGATATAAATACCCGACCTCTAATTACAGGAAATTGAACTCAAACATATTCTAATAGATAAAATACTAGTACACGTAACTAACTATTTAACGTCGGCCTATTTCCGCTACCAGGGCCTATCACCGACGCCAGGAGACGAGCTACCCTCAACCTGGAAATTTTGCCGAACCTCTTCCCTTAAGAAGAGTAGGGATCTTTTACTTGCCTAACATTTAATGGACAAGGGACCGCCTGCTTTACATCCCCTCCGAAGGATGGTATTTCCACTACGTAATCCTCGTCTGAAATTACGTGACTTCCGAGTATACACTGATATACAAGCCTCTAGAAGGTGGGGCGAGAATGCTGTATTTCCCAAGATAGGTGGGTCGCCCATCCAAGTACTAACCGCGCTAGACGTTGCTTCAACGGAATATCGACTGATATTCACGTTGAAGTCGCCTCTACGTTCGCCCCATGTATATAGTATATTTATAGAGAATTTTATGAGCTACAATTTTTATATAAACATAATTCCGATATCTTTAATGATTAAAGAGATATAAGCAAAAAACTTAATCGGACCACCATTTCACCAAGATGGCGGCTCGGGCGCACCAATTTGTGCTCAGGACTTTCAGTATGTTGAATAGTAGGCCTTAATGAACATCTTCGCCAAGTTTCAAAATTTTGTCAGTTATTTCCGTTAAACGTCGAAAGGACCATGGGGTTTCAGTGAATTTTTCTGAAAGTCAGGGAAAATATAGGTCATATCACGCTGTTGAAAGGTCTCAATGGGCACAACTTTCAGAAATGCGATTTTCACGATGTAATTGACGTCCAATAGTGACTATTTGTGTCTAAATTATATATCTCATTTATAGGTCTATAGCAATTTTTGTATAGCTTTTTTAGTTTAAATAGGCTACTTTTATGTAATAGATGTTTGTTAACATCAGTAAATAGTGAAATAAACACAGCTGTATGTGCAAAAATGAATTTTGAGATATCCGTATAGGCTTTTGGGCCCATGATGTGGGAGGACTTGAGTTTGATAAGTACCTTTACGTAAGATGTATGTTTTTCATCAATACCGGCCGTCTTAGCCTTACCCAATGTGCGCCACAAGGAGGTTACGCATCGGATTTGCACATCATGTGGAGCAGAAAAGAGTTCAACAATCGGCCCTTTTCTGGGCCACATAATGTGAGTAACAATTTTTTATTTGTGTATTTATGAAAATGTGTTTTGTACTTAACAGAGATCAGGATCCTATGGTTCGTCACTTCCAAACCCTCTCTGTTATATAATTTCTTATTGTCTGAGTTAATCAATAAATACCAAACACCAGTTATGGATACCATATGTGATGGATGATGAAGAGCTTGATAACGAGAATCCAATATTACATTACCATTGCACGTGCAAAACTGGTGCCTGTACATTAGGATGTAAATCCGATCTCATAACTTCCTTCTGATGCACATTGGGAATCGATAAGATGGGTGTAACGGTTTGTTGTCTGGTAGCTGGTTCAGAGATTAATCAGGGTCCAGATTGGTTAATAAGACAACCCAATAAAAATATAAACAATTTATTTACTTTTACAAACAGGTAATGTGTGGCAGTGTTACATAACATACAGGTACAGGTTATATGTCCGTATCTTTTACGGTTCTTAGGACAACATTTTCTATTATCTGAGAGAGAGAGAGAGTGTAACGATTGAGATGTGACGTTTGTTGTTGCTACTGGAGTGGCATCGGGCGTCGGGTGAATATCGTCAACTCAAGAAGTTACCCAGCTCAACACGCTGTAGGAGGTCTCCAGGTCAGACTCATTCGCTCTGGTTTTGGCGGCGAAACGGCGTTCGGGGAATAACTACAGCTCAACACGCTGTAGGATTCCCAGGGCCAGATTGCAGTCGTTCCGTCGTGTTTGCGTCGGGAGGTGCACAAAACTGTAATATGTCCAGCTCAGCACGCTGTAGACAGATTGGCAGAATTATCCACTCTCTGAAATATTTTGATTTGGGGCTGGGCTTTTATATCCGAGAATCTTCGCTTACTGGTGACGTAGAACTGCGTATAGTTTAGTGTCGTGTGCAAATCCTTGCCACTAGACGGAAGCTGGGTCGATTTGCGTGCCGTGTGCATATTGGTATCGTGTGTAAATCCGGAATCTTAGTAATGGAGCAGGAATTTAAAGAATGCTTCATTACATGGGCGGTATTAATGAAAAACATACATCTTACGTAAAGTACGATCAAACTTCCGTCCTAACACTACACACACGCACGCACGCACGCACCCACACACACACACAGTGCTTCGTGCATGTTTTTGACTTTTTTTGCTAGATTGTGCTGATTGCACTAGCAAGTTCTACACAGGAAAGCCTATATTCATTTTTGCACTTACAACTGTGTTCATTTCACTATTTACTAATGTTAAGAAACATCTAGTACATAAAAGTAGTCTATTTAAACTAAAGAAGCTATACAAAAAATGCTATAGTCCTATAAATGACATATATACTTTAGTCGCCAATAGTCACCTTTGGACGTCAATTACACCATGAAAATCGCATTTCTGAGAGTTGTGCCCATTGAGACTTTTGATCAGAGTATGACATGATCTACGTTTGAATTTCAAAAAATTTCATCGAATCGCCATTTCTATGAGAAAGGTGAGGGGTCCTTTGTTCGTATTTGACTGGGACACAAGTAACATCTAGTACAAAAACTTGCACTAAAAGCCAGACTAAAAGTAAACTGGAAATCGAAAAAAGATTGTTGAATTGAACTTCTGCTGATTACATATTAGAATTATTACATATAAATTGCACAGTTTCAACTAAAGGTGGGGGTAAATACTGAAAGTTTTCTAACCAGTAGTCGGTTTTAATCAGTTTGCCACTAAATACTAACTTCGCTATTTGCATTGTTCCCTAAACGAGCAACCACCTAGACAGTTAGTCGAAAAAATTACAAATTGCTACCATTTTCGAAAAGACTACTTACCAACATGTTGAAAGACGTTTCTTCCACTAGTGATATGCACAGTTTACTAAATATATAACATAATTAAACACAATGCGAAAATAAGGTTAGCATCATTAATAAGTTTAATAACTATTGCTTAAATATAGTAGCGCACTAAAAAGTTAAAAACAATTGGTTTATTAAGTAATTTAATTGATTAATTAATAAATTTTATGAGTAGCGCACTAAAAAGTTAAAAATAAATAATCAGTTTGTTAATTAATTAATTTAAAATTAAATTAAATCAGTTAATTAACTAATTGATTCATTATTTTTAACTTTTTAGTGCGCTACCCATAAAGCGTGTTTATTAGTTTTTTTAAACTATAATTGTTTATTATTAATTTTTTAGTGCCCTACTCATAAAAGCGTGTTTTTTTTTTTTAATTAAACTTTTTTTTTGTTTTGATCGCATAGCGTATTCACTCATGCGTTGTATCTTAAGATATTCGAAGAAATGGTGAAGGCGCGCCTTCACCATTTCTTAGAATACGGACGCGTGCATCGAAAGATTGAGTACTATTTTACCGAGTATGAGTATAAAATTATAGTTTAAAAAACTAAAAACACGCTTTTTGGTATCATATTATTGTATTGCCTCCAGAATTGCAGAAGTATGCAAAGTTTTAAATCGATATGACAATTAATTAGAAGAGTGAGTTGTAAGATTTGGTTACAATGTTGCGGGTCAAGCTAAAAGAAGCATGTTAAAAAAAATTTGGTTAGGTCCTGAATTCACTGGACCTTTGAAAGTGCCTGTAAAAATCTCTTAAATTGCGTATATTTAGTCATTATCATTATCGTTTAAGTATTATTACATTATCTCATGTGAACATAATACAGTGTGCACCTTCTTAAATAATTGGAGTAAGTAATATTTACCACATTATATTTGCAAAAACATTATGAAAAAGTAACATTCAGAGTTTCCAAACGTTCTCTATTCCAAATTCTGTAATTGGTTATATGGAGAAAGGTCTGCTATACCCATCGTAAATATTATTATAATGTTAGTACTTCAATTTAACTAAAATAGGGTAGATTCTAATGTCGAACCAACTTTAATTTTATTAATAAATATATATATATATATATATATATATATATATATATATGTATGTATATATATATATATATATATATATATATATATATATATATATATATATATATATATATATATATATATATATATATATATATATATATATATATATATATATATATATATATATATATATATATATATATATATATATATATATATATATATATATATATATATATATATATATATATATAATATATATATATAGAAAATTACGCTTTTTAATATTTCAGAAAGTTTTATTTGAACTTAAACTCGACGTTACTAGTAGGTCTATATAAGAGTTATAATTTATGCAATGGAATTGTAAAAAGTTAGATTTATTGAAACAATTAGAAATAATGAAGGCTGTAAAAAATAATAAAAATATAACAAACGAACAGCAGATCTTCATGAGTTCTAACATTTTAGATAAATTTGTCAAAATTCAAGGAATGGTATAGTATATTAGCATATATTTTTTGGTAAATTAGGCATTCTACTTTAATTTATTTTATAACATTTAGTAATTCTCTTAGGTAGAATTGCAATGTTTAGGTTAATCCTACACAATTCCATTGCATATATTATAACTCTTATATAGACTAGCAACTTAATTTTAAACTTAGTATTGTTTTCACTCTTGACAAGGGCCTAAAGAAACCGAAACATATGTCAAGTTTAAGTTTTATAAAACTTTCTGAAACATTAAAAAGCGTAATTTTCTAGATATTGTATATATTTATTAATAAAATGTTTCACTTGGTGCCTTCTGCGAAATCTATCCAACTTTATTTCCTGAATTAGTTCACATAGGGTTGGAATATTGTTGTAACTACGTCAGATGCTGATACGGGTTGTCAACATCAGCGTAGGTAAGAAATTGAATTGCTACTTAGAGTAGCTGAACCAGAAACAATACCTCCAAAAACCTATCTTGGTGCAAATGCTTTCGCTGAAATCGCGGAAGTGAAGTCACTTCGCTTCAGAAGAAGACCACGACAAGATGGTCGAAACGTCAGGCCCTCAACCAAGTCGACGTGGAAGAAGACCCGGAAACCAGCAGCCAGTTCCAAAAACTAGCTTATGAGAACCCATCTGTTAGTTTGAATTAAATAATCACTCAACAAATCAAGATAAAAAAACCACACACCACAGATAGTAGACAATCCCCAAGGCCATAGCCAAGGCTGTACGGAAGGGGGTTACACATTTGGAAAAACGCAGACATATACGTCCACACCCACCGGTGTTGTCAATACCGGGGCTGGAGGTCAAACCCAGAGCGCGGTAGACAGTCGATCAGCATATTCGCCACTCATACGCCTTAATCGACTGAGCTACCGCGCCGGTATGATCATACTCTCACACCTAAAACGTGCTAAAACTGTAAAATGAAGGATATCTGAGAGATATGGCAAATATAATTTAGCCAGTTTTAACAATAGCAATATTTGTTTAATAAAATAACAAATAAAAATACAATGTAACAACTTACAAATATCTATACAAACTGAGATACAAAGCTACAATGCAGCTGGGCTCTTGGAGAAGCTTCTATCAGGCAGCACCTTGGGCTTATTTTCGGTGCCCGGGTAGACACTTTCTTTGATGAACTTGTCTGTAATGCACTTCCGACATCATGTTTATAAATACCAAAATGTACTCAAATGGTATTAGAATATTACTATGAACGTTAGTTATGAGAAGTATATTTGATTTGAATAAAGGTTTCAATTCAAATAAACGATAAGTTTGTATATAATGAACAATATCAATATTTAAAATGAAGAGTAATATTTATTTAAGATTATTCTTAGCTAGATAAGTACGTAGTATTCAACTGAACATTTCATTTATTTAAAATGAAAAATCCTAGTATTCTTCTTTCAGCACTGTTCCTCGTTGTAAAATGAACACCTCAGTATAGTTCCTTTAAAATTGTGTTTAAGTCTTTGCAAATAAATTGTACGCTACATTTAAAGTTACTTTGTATTTGAAACAATAATGCTGAATTTTTTAAATCTAAATAAAAATCAAATTAAACCAAGATACATATAATTTTAAATTAAATATATTTCATCCAAAAAACCGTTTCCCAAGGAATCACTACTTCCACATCCAGGTCTCTTACAACAAAATACTATATTTGCACTCCACTATGTGGAAATAATTGTTTATGGAACTTTAATGGTATAATATTTGAAATCATGTACCCTAAAACCCCATAAAATTATATGCCACATCTGTAATAGAGGTGGGGGTGAATGAAGTGAAAAAAAATTCTTGATGACTTTGACTCTTGTACACACACTAAATCAAACTGTTTTTTCACCACCTTTAATAATAGGGTGAGGGCGGTAATAGGGATGGCTAATGCCATTTTCTTGAGGCCTTAGCTTCTCTTATATTTACTAAATACCAATTTCATGGACTCTTACTTGCTTGATTTACCTATTTACCCCCATTTACCTCAATTTACCCTTCAACTCTGCAACGGAATAAGATGAAAATATAATCTAGTTCCAGATCTCGTTAAAAAACATACATGTGCCATATTTTAAGTGAATATCTTAAACGGTTCCAGAGGAATCGTGAGCACCAAAACGATACAAGACTAACATACACACCGACGCAACAGACAAATTTATTTTGCTCAGACTTAAAACATTGACGTTTCTTGATATTATAAGCCTATTTAAACAATGAAAATTTCCAAAAATTTTTTTTGCGTTAATATACTTCAACTGAATGTCGAACTAATACGCAGAAAATGGCAAGACAAAGATATAAAAAATCGTTGTGTGCCGTAAACTACACGATAGAAGTAAAGCCTCTACTACAAGCATTTTCTTCTAGGGAACCTACTACGCATCCATACTACTCAAGGTAACCCACTGTGCATCCAATTTACTCGAGTAAAGCCACTGCGCATTCATACTTCTTGATGTAACCCACTCGCATCCATTTTACTCGAGAAAACCCACTGCGCATCCATATCACTTGAGGTAACCTACTGCGCATCTATGGCACTCGAGAAAAGCCACTGCGCATCCACACTACTCGTGATAACCTACTGCGCATCCACTGTACTCGAGGAAAGCCACTGCGCATCCATACTACTTAAAGTAACCCACTGCGCATCCATACTACTTGAGGTAACCTACTATAATACTCGAAAAAAGTCACTGAGTATCCAAATATTCGAGGAAAGCCACTGCGCATCCATACTACTCAAGGTAACTTTAACAACATAATATTTGAAATCGTCTATCCCAAAAACATATAAAACGATATGCTACATCGGTAGTGGGGGTGGGGGTGGTGGTAGAGGGTTGGTAGTGGGGGTGGATGAAGTAAAAAAATATTTTGAAGCTTTTGGTTCTTGTACACACACTAAATCACAATTTTTTTTTCATCCCATTTAATAAGGGTTGGGGGTGGTAATGGGGGTGGCTAATGCCAAAAATTTTTTTTAGACCTTAGCTTCTCTTTTGTATACTAAATATCCATTTTATGGACTCTTACTTGCTTGATTTACCCATTTACAGATGAAAATATAATCTAGTTCTAGATCTCGTTAAAGTACATATGTGTACCAAATTTGAAGTCAATATCTTAAACGGTTCCAGAGTGAACGTGCGCACAAGAAAAAGTTACAGACAGACCGACAGACAGACAGAATTTTTTTTTCGCTCAAACTTAAAATCTCGACGTTTCATGACATTTTAAGCCTATTTGAACAATACAAATTTTTAAAAAAAATTTTGTCGTTACTATACTTCCACTGGATGTGGAAGTAAAATAGCTGGTCACAATTTAACGCAAAATTATTTTTAAATCAATATTATAATTTAATTGTGTATAATCTCTTGTAGTTTCAAATTAAAATTAGTATTCATTTAAATTGAAAATCATTGTTTCATTTTGAAATGAATTTTTCTTTTCAAGTCAAATTCATGTCGACAACAAGAATTAACTTATTTAATTATTCGATCATCATCTGATCCCTGATGATTCAAGAAAGTCTGATAATATTGCAGTGGAGTATTTATATTTTGCTTGCCTACATAAATTTACGGGCGAATAATCTCATAGACTTGTAGCAGGACTAAGTCAACGAATTGTAAGGAGATCCATCTACCAACATCTACCGTGAACTTGGAAAGGGCTTGACTATACTCTGTTTAAGTTAAATATATGATACTCTTAAATTTCAAAAATGTGTATACGTTTAAAGAAAGACTCAAATCTATATTGCCTTTATTTCAAGAGTAAAGCATTGTTTAGTTGAAATTTTGCATAATTCTCTCGACTTGAATAGAATTGTCTCAAATTTAGTAGTTGCCATTTTAAATTTTTTAATAAAAATCTTTAATGAAGCAAAGAGTTCTACTATTTATTTAAAACTTATGTAATGTTAATTTTAAGACTAATACATTTTTAACTTGGAAATATATATAGTTCTCAATATAGAAGAATGTTTCTACTTAACTAGACTCTATTTAAGTTAAATATATGAATGATATTCTCAAATTTCTAAATATATGCATATATTCAAAGGAAGAATTTTATCCTTGTTTCAAATATATATTGTGTTTAGTTTAGTTTTATATTTAGAACATAAATATCTCGATTAGAGAATATTGTTATAAAAAATAATTAATTATAAAATAAATATCTCGATTTGAATATTCTTCTCTCAAGTTAAGCAGTTAGTTTTCTTAAATTTTTCAATAAATACGTATAAAGAAACGAAGAATTCTACTATTTATTTCAAATATACAGGGTGTCCCGTAAATAATGGATAATCTTGAAAATGGTAATAGGTAAGGCCATACCCTATCAGAATATCACAACTTGACCTTATTGAAAACCCAACGGTTTTCGAGATATGGGCACTTTTTTGAAATTTTGAAAATTTCTACTCTGGAGTAGTATTTTGCATGCCACTGCCGCAAGGTAAGGATTTTTTTATTCTGTTTTTTGGTGAGTATTCTAGAATAGTTGTGCTATCAAACGTGTATAGAAGTTTGTAGATAACGACGGCGGTATTCTAAAAAAAAAAATATTTCCTCAATTTCGGTTCCACCTAGATTCCGTTTGCTGACTTTGACCTTTGATGGTGTAAAGAAAAGTGCCAAGCAAAACTTGCCACTTATCTTAAAAACTTGCCCACTTATTGTTATATTCTAAAATGTTTAAAAATCCTGATTCTTCTTGTTAGAAAAAAAGATGCTGTTTGAATAGTGGAGCAGCTAAATTTATCAATTTAAAATTTTTGATAAGTAAGCCTAGTTTTTAATTGCATGTGACGCATGTCATTTTGTACGTCTGGTATTACCGATTCAGACTTTGTTTGTTTGTCGATAATAACGAATTAGCATTTCTTTGGACTTATTGGAATTTGTTGAGAACAACAATGCCTCGTATACAGTATACACAACGTGAGTATGCTAATATGCATACTATTTACGGCGAATGTCGAAGCAACGCTAGTGTATCTTCTGTGAGTTATCGATAAAGGTACCCGAACGCACGCTATCATGTATTTATTAGAGTGCATAGCGCGTACTGTGAGGGAAAGATTTCTAGTCTCCGTGATATTGGTGGTGCCAGTGAAGGAAGACCTCGTCAAGATTTCGACGACGAAGTGCTTGATGAAATCAATGACGATCCATCTACTTCTGTGCGTACCATATCACGACAGAAGGAAGACCTCGTCAAGATTTCGACGACGAAGTGCTTGATGAAATCAACGACGATTCATCTACTTTTGTGCGTACCATATCACGACGCACTGGCGTATCTAAAATAACGGTGCACAGAATTTTAAAACGATACCAACTCCATCCTTTCCATGTAAACTCTACTACCCAGAGATTATCCCTTGAGAGTGGTATTTTGCCGGCAAATGCTGCGGATGATACAAGAGGATCCAGATTTTTTTAATAAAATTTTGTGGTCTGAAAAATCATCGTACAGAAAAGATGGCTTTGTAAATTTACTTAATCTGCATAGTTGGCAGTTTGAAAATCCCCACTTGATGAAAGAAGATCGGTCACAATATCAATTTAAAGTAAATCTGTAGACAGGCATCCTAAATGGTCAAGTGGTAGGCCCATTCGAACTGTCACCAACATTAACGTCAGACAATTATTTGGAATTCCTTCAAAACGACCTACCGGTCTTACTAGAAGACTTTCCTTTATCCATGAGCAGAGCTGTTGAAAGTACCCAATGAAAGTACTTGAAGTACCAAATACCAAGTACCTGACAAAGTACTTGCTGCTCCAATTCCCAAGTACTATGATCTGAAGCAAAGTAATTCAAATACCAAATACTTGTCGAAAGTACTTCAAGTAAATCGCAAGTACCGTATTTCAAATATTTCAGATTATTTGAAGTACTTCACTAGGTACTTCAAATCTCAAAGTAATTCAATTACTCTAAAGTATTTCAAATACTCGAGTATTTCAAGTACTTTAACATATTTCAAATGCTCCACAGTTCTTCCAATACCCATAAAAAATTTTATTTATTAAGTTTTTCTCTTAATAATTTGTTATTATTATTATTTATTAACAGCTTTCTTTAACTCAGCATTATTCAAAAACAATAGAAAAAATAATTTATTATTATATAAATATAAAAACCAACAAAAATAAATATTGCTGCGGTCGATTTCCCTTCAAATATCAGGAAAGTAATAAAGAAAATCAACTTATACACTATCGGAAAATGTTCGCTTTGGTATGGGCAATAAGAGCAAGCGAGAATAAAGCAACTATTCTATTCTTTTTTATCATATAACACATCCTACAATCGTGCCACCTGCTTTCCCCAACACATGTGCGTGGGCAGCCTGTTTGTGGAATTTCAATTTGTTTCCGCCTTGATTCGTGTCACTATTTGCCCCTCTGCTAGAGCTCTGGTAGACGCCTTTATTGTGGGCGGTCGGTTAAGTCGTTGAAACTATGCAACACCTAAGCCAGGACTTTCCGATACTGTATATAAAACATAGTAATAATTTTAGGTAAGTACAAGTACAGATAATAAAATTGAGATCTATCTATTTCCATTACCTTTCAATAGCACCAAATTTTCGAAATTTCCATTAGTTAATGCATTTCTTCTAGGAGCATTTATAATTTCAGTAAATTAAAAGAGTCTTTCTACAGCTGATGATGCAAGGCATCTATTAAACCGATAAAAAACTGTTTTTACTGAGAAGCAAGTTGGGTGTCAGAGTTATTTAAGTATTGAAAAATTTTTAATTCAATTCTTTTTTTCACTGGCTTTTATACAGTGTGTTTCACTTGAAATGGTAACAGCCCAATAACTTTTCATTTTTTCCGATTTGAATCAAATTTTACTTAAGTATGGAACCAATTAGGATCTACTTATGACCAGAAAAGCATTCGCCTCCTACAAATGCAAAGCCACCTGCAGTACCAATATATGCGGGGAAAATAAAAAAATCATATTAGGCATATTTTTATCGGAAAATTTTGTTAATGAAACTTGTTCAGAATTGTCCAAAAACCATAAGTCCAAAATGTAATCAAAATTAAAAAATGTATACATTTTGATTAAAATAATGTCCAATATATATTTACATCATTTGAAAAGCCATAAAAAAAGCTTTTTAATTATATACATGGTATTTATCTTAAAAAAAATTTGTCTAATTTACTATAAATTTACAATTTATCAAATTATCTATGGAAAACAAAAGTATGTAAATTAAAATAAACAATATGTTAGTTCTGTCAAGATACATGTTAGTATCTAATTTCACTTTATTTTAAATAAAATGGAGAATTTCAATAATTGATATGTAAATTTACTGTTTTCTGTAGTCTCTAGAATGGATAAGTAGGCAATTCCAGGTAACTGAACGGATATATTTCATATCAGTTCTAGGATGGATATGAAATGAAACGGACCAATCACAGTTCGTGTATTAAGTACATATGCAACTATTCATTTTAAGATCAAATTAGTGCGTAAGCTGTCAAAGTAACTGTCAGTGTGTATTTGTGTAATATATTAATGTTTAATAAATATTGTAGTTTTTTAAGCTGGTCGTAGAAAAAGTATGCTGTACATACAACTCGAGTGGATTATCCATATCGCACTCAAACTTCTTTATCGTGCGATATGGATATCAAATCCACTCTTGTTGCACAAACTACTATTTCGGACTACCATGACTTAATGTAAGAAAATATAAAACTTATAATATCTACTATAGTTTTTAAGAAAAATTCCATACGTCCTACATCATTGAAAAAGGTTTTTCTATGGCCTTTCTAATGGTGTAAAAATATATGGGGTATTCCATTTAAAAAAAACCAAAGTAAAGCTCGTATCTCAGAAATTTGACTTTTAATTGTTTTTCTGAAATGATTTTTGGAAAATAAACGTGATTTCTCATAACTTTTATTTTTAAACGTTTTTACGTAACTCCAAAAATAACGAAGTTAAATGAGGTTCTAACGTTCGCGTGACCACCCTGTACAGTTGACTATAATAAGGAACTTTAGTCTAGTTAAAATAAAAAACACATTCTTAAATAAATTAATGTTCTGATACTTAGTACATACTAATAATAATATTTTTTTGTTTTTATGTGCCTTTGCTATTTTTCAAAAAGTTTGCCGTCCCTGGATTTTGCCGCCCTGGGCTATAGCCTCTATAGCCAACCCCCTAAATCCCCCACTGCCCACATAATGTTAACACTGATTACTGAATAAAAACAGCTATGCAGTAACAATTTTTTAGTGAAATTTGTTTTTTAAAATATCTAAAACATGGAACTACAAGGACTTCAAATACTTTTAATTAATTGAAATATCAAAAAACATATTTCAAATACTATAAATTGTTAAGTCTAGTACTTCAAATACCGGGACAGTACTTGAAATACCGGAGAGAATTTGAAATACCAAGCA
The DNA here is from genome assembly GCA_936432065.2 of Rutpela maculata. NCBI lineage: Eukaryota > Metazoa > Arthropoda > Insecta > Coleoptera > Cerambycidae > Rutpela > Rutpela maculata. The sequence continues at coordinate 132,088,939 of OW386287.2, read as the reverse complement.
AAGTAATTCAAATACCAGTATTTCTGAAAACCAAATCCCAAATCCAAATACTCGAAGCAAAGTATTTCAAATACCAAGTACCAAATACTGGGAATCGAAAGGATTTGAAGCAAAGTACTTCAAATACTGAAAGTATTTGAAATACTTTTTTCAATTACTTTTATTTGAAGTACTCCAGCTCTGTCCATGAGGCTGACAATGTGCTTACAGAACGATGGATGCCCTGCACATTATGGGAGAGAGTTGAGAGCATATCAAAATTTGAAATATCCAGAAAGATGGATCGGTCGCTTAGCTCCAATTCTGTGGCCACCCAGGTCACCAGACCTAAATCCTTTAGCTTTTTTTACTGGGGATGCATGAAGGAAAAGGTGTACTTCCGACCTGTGCAATCCTTGAATGAATTGCATGAGCGCATCGGAGTAGCCGCTGAAGAAATCAGGCGATCTGGATATTCACGCCATTTAAAATGTTCCTCTATTAAAAGGTGAAGAGCCTGCATCAGAGCTGGAGGAGAGCAATTCGAACATTTATTATAAGTTGTTTATTTCTTTTTAATAATGTTTAATAAATGCAGGTGAAATTACTTTTTATTTTATTCCGATCTTTCTTCGTCCTCTCTGTTTTTAAACATTTTAGAATATATTTTCGATAACGCTCAGCGGGTGCACTGGCGTTGCCTCGACATTCGCCGTAAATAGTATGCATATTAGCATACTCACGTTGTGTAGGTATACTGTATACGAGGCATTGTTGTTCTCAACGAATTCCAATAAGTCCAGAGAAACGTTAATTCGTTATTATTCGCAAACAAACAAAGTCTGAATCGGTAATACGAGACGTACAAAATGACATGGGTCACATGCAATTAAAAACAAGGCTTACTTGTTAAAAATTTCAAATTGATAAATTTAGCTTCTCCACTATTCAAATAGCTATATCTTTTTTTCTAACAAGAAGAATCAGAATTTTTAAACATTTTAGAATATAATAATAAGTGGGCAAGTTTTCAAGATAAGTGGCAAATTTTGCTTGGCACTTTTCTTTACACCATCAAAGGTCAAAATCAGCAAACGGAATCTTGGTGGAACCGAAATTTAAGAATTACTTTTTTTCTTTAGAATACCACCGCCGTTATCTAAAAACTTCTATACACGTTTGAAAGCACGACTGTTCTAGAATACTCACCAAAAAAGAGAATGAAAAAATCCTTACCTTGTGGCAGTGACATGCAAAATACTACTCTAGAGTAGAAATTTTCAAAATTTCAAAAAAGTGCCCATATCTCGAAAACCGTAGGGTTTTCAATAAGGTCAAGTTGTGATATTCTGATAGGTTATGGCCTGGCCTACTACCATTTTCAGGATTATCCATTATTTATGGGACACCCTGTATGTATTGTTTATTCTAAGGCTAATACATTTTTAACTTGAAACTATATATAGCTTCCAATGAAGAATATGGATATCTCTACTTGATTATACTATATTTATGTTAAATATGTGATATTCTCAATTTAGTTAATCATATGCATATATTCAAAACGAGAATTATATTCTTGTTTCAAATGTATATAATATTTGTTCCAAGAGTAATTTTTAAGTTGAAATTATGCATGGTTTTATATTTAGAATACGAATGTTTTGATTTGATTATCCCCATCACAAATTAAAGAAATTCATCAATATTTTGCTTTAGTTTTCACAAATAAATATATGGTTTGAAACAAAGAAACACCTCTTCTTTTAAACAAATATTACATACAATTTCCTGAACAAATACTTTTTGTGTGAACTTTAACAAAGCAAATGGAGAATTAGGTTTGACAATACTTTTAAACGACATTTATTGCTTGTCTTTCTAATAATAAATCTGAAAGTATTAATCCAGTTTTTATTAATAAAGTTCTGAAACAAGCCATTTTTAATGAGTTTTCATCAGAAATATCTAGTTAAAATGCTTCCTCACAATGAATCATCTTGTATATTTAGAGAACGAGACAGGACATATCACATTTCAAGCAATTCATTCTTTCAATAAATAACAAGATTAGGAGTTCGAGTTTTGAATACATCAAGAAAACATGGAATATTGACTTGCCGTATTCTCAAGAAAATTGAAATAGGAACATGAACAACCCTTTTTGACAAGAGAGTTGACCCTCTTTCATCTAAAGTCGGATTTGTGCATTTGACTCTTTAGTATCGATTAGTTGGAGTCAAACATTTCCAGGACAAATATTAAGCTTAAAAACATAAGTCGGATAGCAAATCGGAATGTTAATGCCACTTTAATCACGTGTATTACTTTCCAATTGCAATATGAATATGAAATAATACTATCATTACACAATCTAGAAGTTAATATAGTGATTAGTTTTAAAAAAAATTATATAATGTGTTATACAAATAATTAATTATTGTGTTTTCTTTTTTCAGGTAAGTCGATTTTTGAAAGAAATTTTGAATTAGTAAGTATTAGTTTAGTTTAAGTTTAAACATTTTTTAAAAGAACTTAAGTTTTCAATTTTCGTCTTAAAAATTATTAGCATCTACTTTAATTTTGTTTACCTATAATCCATATCGGAATATGTAAGTGATTGAAAAATACGCATTGAATTTAAAAAAAGTCAATTTTTATGTTAGGTGGTTATTTTGATGTTTTCCTTATATTACGTTGTTGGTGAATTCATCACTTCACTTGGTCTTAGAAACGGTTAAGGAAAACCAAAAATTGTGCCTTTTATTCTTGACGATAGTTAATAAGATATACAGATTAAAATTAATTTGTTTTCATTAAGAATAAGTTTTAAGGAACGAACAGACAAACAAAAAACGTTCATAACTTTTCCTACTAGGGACATCTTGAAAAAAACTGACCTAGATCAAAGATATAAACACTTAGCTATGCAAAGTTTGAGAACCGTTGCCTTCTATATTTTAATGTATGGACGAACAATCTGAAACTTATCAATAAAATATTGTTCATTTATATACATTTATTTCAAACTACTTCCATTTGCATAAATACAATTGTCCCTAATGCGTTATTAGTTATCAAGGCAGGCGATGGCTGATGGGGCAGCCACATTATAATCAATATTTGAAGCATTGTTTATATAAAAAAGCAAAATACGTTTAGTACACGCAAATTAGATTAAAAAACACTGAATAGGAGAAATAATTTATAAAGTAATAATATTTGGGATACGTAGAGATAGAAATAGATATCTTTTTTTTTGCAAAAAACCACCCCCAACGGGGACAACGCTGGTTTTTCACTTTAATCTTGTAAACCATTCATCGGAAGAGGAAAAAGTATAGGAAATAAAAAAATGTCGTTAAATTCTGCATAAAAAATTCCCTATTAATGTTGTAGCTTATCCTCACCCATTTCACGCTAACAGCGTCCGAACAGAGAGGTAGTTTGGGGCGCAGAAGTAAAAAATTGATCCAAGTTTCACAGTGAATATCTTAAAACCGGTTACTTTAACGAGAAAAATGCTCAGGAATGAATTTATAGAGCGAAATTTTCTCTATAAGATCCATATATAGTGGGTTTTGATGCAAGTGATTTTTATGTATTTCCCCTTGTTTCCACAAAGCTGTGTTTTTCAATTTGAGCTCGTTTCTACACCACCCACGGTGCGTTTTTTTTTAAGGCGGTTTCCTCTCTAGACCTATTCCACTAAAATTCTTTCCAATTTTACTCATTAAGGGGACGAACTTTTCTTCGAATTCAGAATTTAAACATCCTTGCCCATGGCAATTAGAGCACATTGTTGAGCAGCGCAATTCAACCTTAACGCATCTACATCGTTTTCCGCAACCATTTTTGCAGCTGCAGGATATTAGCTTTAGGGTGGAAATTGGTAGTATAAATAGGTGCTAAAATGTTGCCTACTTTCTTCCAACCCCATTCCGTTGCTTCCGTTTTCTCCTCGCCAACCATGAATTTGGAGAAATACTTTGTAAGAATGTTGACGTAATGCCTCAGATGTTGGTGGCAGTCTTGGTAGAATCCCGGCAGTACTAGATTGACCGACTAACTTATTGGAGATAATGAATCTTTGATGATTCAAAGATGTCTCTTTTTGGGAGCTTTGTATACTGCGAGCGCAAATTGCTCTCCAGCACTTGTAATTTCTTTTTTTGTTGAGCTACGGTTGTTGAATATACGGACAACCTCTTCGAGATTTTTTCTTTTATTGACGCATTCCACCGTTTGCACTTTTCCTTTACCAAAGAAAGCTGGAGTATTATCGCATCCACTGAACGCGTGGACAAACAAAATTTCCGGTGAAATCCTTACAGCTTTTTAAAACTTCCGAGGACTGCAAGTTTTGTATTTTTTATTTTTCCCTGAGCCTCTCTTAAGAAACGGATATCTTTATCTTCAGGTGCGAGAGCTGTAATCAATGCGAGAAGATCAATATCTTGTCCGACGATGACCACTGTATCGTTCTCATGAGGTTCAGGCAGTTTGAACTATGAGTACGTCAGCGTCGTCTACAGCAGTAATTGTTTTGATTCCCTCGTTTTTAAATCTCTCCACCAATTGCGAAATAAACCGTTCCTTGTTTGTGAGAATGTTTATCATTTTATTTTGCGTTTCAGTCAGTGGCGTGTTCTTATTGAAAATAATTTCCGATGAAATGCATTTCAAAAGTCGCTGCTGTCTTTCGACACTCTTCGTACTGCAGGCGTTGTCAGCATATCCGTCAAAGAGTCACTTTTTGGCCGTAAGGATTACGAATAAAGCGAACGTAGGCTATATAAACGTTGTCAAAGGTACCCTGCTTCAGCCATACTACACGATGAATCAAATTGCCGCCATCAACAATGAACTGGCAATCGAAAAAATCTATTGGTCTCTCTCGTACAGAATTGAAAATATCATACAGAGACGATTTCGTAATTTTTTTCATTAATCCTTTCTCATCGAAGAGAGGAAGAGGAATTGAAGCAAACTCAAAGTTGAAACATGACTCAAAATCTTCTTTTGAGTGAACAGTACAGATTATCCTCTGATATAATTGCATGGGGTCGAAAACCACAGCTTTGTGGAAAAAAAAGGGGAAAATACATAAAAATCACTTGCGCCAAAACCCGCTATATATGCATCTTATAGAGAAAATTCCGCTCTATATATTCATTCCTGAGCATTCTCGTCATTAAAGTAACCGGTTTTAAGATATTCGCTGTGAAACTTGGAATAGGATCGATTTTTACCTCTGCGCTCCAAACTACCCCCGGACGCTGTTAGCACGAAATAGGTGAGGATAAGGTTAATAGGACATTTTTTTATGCAGAATTTAACGTCAAATTTTTTATTTGGTATACTTTTTTTTCTCTTCCGACGAACGGTTTACAAGATAAAAGTGAAAAATCAGCGTTAAGTCCCCGTTGGTGGTGGTTTTTTGCAAAAAAAGGAGGGGAACTTTTCGGGTATCTATTTCTAACCCTATCTAGAGTACGCATCCCAAATATTATTACTTTATAAATTATTTCTTCTAAAATATCTAATTTACGTGGACTAGTTGTTGATAGTGTAAAAGTAATGTATACTGTGTTTCTTCATTTAGCAACTAATACTAGAGGAGCATTGAAAGAAGTAGTTATTGATCTGCAAAATTAATTATTACAATTTTCATATTGGAAAAGGTCCAACTTATCCAGTCGTCCCCCCCCCCCACCCAAAAAAGATATTAAAAAATGTTATTTAAATTTTACTATTTACCTATTTAAGTTTCAGTTTATTTTTAATTATTTTCGGTGTTAATCGAATGGGATTAAAGACAAAAAAAATTAAACAACCTCCGTGTGATGTTAAAAAGGGGATGTAAATGAGATGGATATAATTAAAATGATTACTCAAGGTACAAAAAGTATCATCAATCAATAGTTAAGAATTAATTTCCCCAAGTGGGCAAATTCGAGTAAATACAAGTTAGTACGAAGCAAACATTTGGGGGGAAAAACAAAAATTTATTTGCCTGGCTAAGCTCATTTAAAATGGAGTGGGTAAGTGATCTCAGTTGCAACAGTCATCTGAAAATAAACTACCAAGAATGATCTAGCAAGTGTATATTTAACAACAATAACAAGTAACGAGAATCACAATATTACGGTATCTATGTACATGTGGGTCCCTTTTGAGGGCGATTTGACAGTACCCAGATTGGTACGACCTGAAAATTAAGGCTTGAAGCCTAAGAGCAAGAAAAAAGAGATGTAGGGAGTCAACCCAAGAAAACTATATGCCGCTGGTAATGTAGGAAAAAGCCTTTTGCTCGTTTTACAATACGGGCAGGGATTACATCGTAAAAAGAATACTAAATATCTAACTGTGATGTCTGCCACTACCGATACACTAATATAAAATAAAGCTTATTTGGTTACAAGGGAATAATACGTAACTATTTAGGGAGTCACAAATATAGCTTATTTAAATTAAATAATTACCACAATGACAGGTCTATAACTAACTTGCACAAAGAATTTCGACATAAATATAAGTAAACATAGAACAAATTAAAAATTGACACCGATGTAGCCTGTCTATACCACATAAACGCCAAAATATTCACTAAGTTCGACTCAAAGAAAATATTAATAATCACACGTCACAGAGGGAGACGGTCCAGTGCAATACTCCAACTCTCCCACTGCCGCGCCGTTTCCAGACTGTTCCTCACTACTGGGGGTCACACTAGAATACCACGTCCATCGACCACCATAAAACTTGACCTCATGGGGGTGAAATTTCTTGAGGAGCCAAGGGGAGCTCTTAGGGTGTGAAGAAGAAAAAACCCGCCAAGGGCTCTGAAGTTTCGCTACTACGTACACTGGAGATTTAATCAAAGGCAAATTTAATCTTCCAGGGTTACCAAGGGGGAGTTCTGGGGCGTCAAATGGAATTTTCGACGTACCAAATGAACCAGTTGCCGCCGGGTCCCTCCAAAAAGACAAATCTCACAAACCAAAATGGAGGACTACGCCGACACGAGATTGGTTTCGCCAGAGGTTTCTACGCCACTATTCCAACAAAATCAACCAACAAACAAACCGAAACCTCTGCGATCAAGGCGGCGTTTTAAAACTCCATGTTACCACGTTATTCATATTCACAAAATGCTAAAAACACTATCGCCTATGGCCGGTGTCGTTCCAAGAACCAAACAAACCCACAATACAACCTCGGAAATTCATCATTCTCCCTCGCTGCTCCCTTTTCCGGTATTTAATCTGTAAACAAGACCAGGTGAACAGCACTGTTAGGTAACTTCATATACACATAGTTTCAATTGCAATGCGAGTTTTTAGTTACGGTAAGCCAAATGGCCGTAACACAGTAATAAAGATATTTTGTGTCAAAAAAACCTATTTTACTTGAGACCTTAAACCTTTACTCTTAATGCACTCATTCAGTCAATCTTAATTGAGCAAAAAGTTACGCGAAACAAACTTACATCAAATTAAAAAACGAAAACTGATCTGTTTCACTAGCAAGCATACGTTGTACACGCTGCTTCCAGCTACCCCCAGCTTTGATAACACAGCCACACAAAAAAAGTGGTCTGGCCTGCGGACTAGACCAGTGTATTCTTATGTATTTGGACCCTCTGAAACCGAATCCGAAGTCAGAATTGTCAAATTGCTACCTTTTTCACCCCCAACCCCCTAACCCCAAAAAAACGCCCCCCAGAAAGGTGGTCTGGCCTGCGGACCATGCCAGTGTATCCTTATGTATTTCGACCCTCTGAAACCGAATCTGAAGTCAGAATTGCCTGATTCGCTCGTTTTTCACCCCTGACCCCAAAAATCACCCCCCTCCCCCCCCAAAAAAAGTGGTCTGGCCTGCGGACCAGATCAGTGTATGCTTATGTATTTGGACCCGCTGAAACCGAATCCGAAGTCAGAATTGTCAGATTGGTTCGTTTTTCATCCCTAACCCCCCATCAAAAACCAACCTCATTAATGGTCTGTCTAGAGGACCATACCAGTGGCAGTGTATCCTTATGTATTTGGTAAGGATATAATGATCTGGTCCACTTTTTTTTGTTTTGGGGGTATTTATTGGGGTTGGGGTGAAAAAGAGCGAATCTGAGAATTCTGATATCGGATTCGGTTTCAGAGGGTCCAAATACATAAGAATACACTGGTATGGTCCACAGGGACGGGGGGTGTTTTTTTTGGGGTTAAGGGTCAAAAACGAGTCAATCTGAAAATTCTGGCTTCGGATTCTGGTCCGCAGGCCAGACTACTGATTTTTTGTTTTATGGTTATGGGTGAAAAACGAGCGAATCTCACAATTCTGACTTTGGATTTAGTTTCAGAGGGTCAATATACATAAGGATACACTAGTATGGTACACAGACCAGACCAAATTTTGGGGGGGTGATTTTTGGGGGTTAGGGGTGAAAAAAGAAAAAATCTGACAATTCTGACTTCGGATTCGGTTTCAGCTGGTCCAAATACATAAGGATATACTGTTCTGGCGCGCAGGCCAGACCGCTTTTTTTGTGTGGCTGTGTAACTAATAACCAATGATCGGAATTTGGGTTTAATTCCAGTGGCGCACATAGGTATATAACATTTTTGATCAAAAAATTAAATGTATGTTTGTTTTTTCTTACAAAATAAATCAAAATAGAATGTAATACGAACCATATTTTAATAAATCCTAGTAACGACTCACCTGAAATTAAACCCAAAATTCTGATCACTGCCAATAACTAATTGAGGATTAGTGCGCTAGCGTTAATTTAAAGGACACAAATGGGTGCTAGCTCTTTTCTACCAAACTGTAATAAAAAAAAGTATTTTGGAAGACATGAAAAATCAAAAATAAGAAAATGAATTCTTGCACAATCACATTACTTTTCGCTGAGAGAGCTGGAGGCTTCGGTATAACCTCTGCCTTTGAAGTAGTTTCCTCAAACAGCAAAACACTTTCATTTTTAGTTGCACTTTAGTTTTAGTCATCTCCAGATGATTCCAACATGGTTGACGAAGCCCTCCTCGAGTTACAATATTCGAGTGTATTCTTAAAGTGTTCTGGTGCTTGGGGAAACTACTTCTGAGACACGTTACTCTTATAAACTCCATATTTGGGGAACTAAAAAAAGTATTGGTCTTTTAGCTATATAAAATCAGCTCTCTACTCTATTACTAGATTCTCATAAACTGAAACCAAATAATTGTCTTGTCTTTATTACATCGCTCATTATGCATGAATACTTTACTACAAAGCATTCATGACTAATTAATAGGCAATCAGTTTGTACCCTCGCATTTTAGTTTTGCAAGGGTGCAACGTGATATACAGGAGAGGTAAGCTAAACAATGTTATTTAGCTCCCTAAAAATCGTTATAAAATTATGTTTAGACTCTGTATGTGTTTCGTTAAGGAGGAGGTAAAAATTTTTTACTGTAGTTGATGTCTTAAATTTCTAATAATTTCTAATAATTCTAATGCATCCAGAAATTCGTTCCTGTGCGAACTAAATTAAATCAGAAATATCCTATCTGGTTTAGTTCGATGCTGAAACATTTAATCTGCGAAAAAAAACTCATAAACAGTTCAAACAATCAAGCAATCCAGATGTGTATTTGGTTTTTAGGGATCTTCGTAAAAGATGTAGTTTTTTGACTAAACAATGATATGCTGAATATGTAGGTAATATTGAAAAATGTAATCCGGAGAGTGTTAAACGTTTCTGGAATTTTATTAAATTAAATAAAAAATCTGATCGTTTGCCTCTCTCTTTGCCTCTCTCTCTCTCTCTCTCTCTCTCTCTCTCTCTCTCTCGCTCTCTCTCTCTCTCTCTCTCTATGATAATTTCAAAGCTGAGGGTGGTGAGGAGGATAAATCAAATTTGTTTGGAAGCCATTTTTCTTCATGATGTTGAATGCCATTTAATCCCAATATTTCTATCGATGTGCTTAAGGTATATATCAGTGCTTTAGATGTGGAAACTGCCTTTGAATTATTTGGTGTTAACAAGGAAGCGGACCCTGACAAAATTACATTAGTTTTCTCTTTTTCATATTTCCATGTTCTTAAGAACAAGGTGGGGCGAGCGTAGAGGCGACTTCAATGTGAATATCAGTCGATATTCCGTTGAAGCAACGTCGAGCGCGGTTAGTACTTGGATGGGTGACCCATCTTGGGAAATTCAGCGTTCTCGTCCCACCTTCTAGCGGCTTGTATATCAGTGTATACGCGGAAGTTACGTAATTTCAGACGAGGATTACGTAGTAGATATACCATCCTTCGGAGGGGATGTAAAGCAGGCGGTTCCTTGTCTATTAAATGTTAGGCAAGTAAAAGATCCCTACTCTTCTTAAGGAAATGGTTCGGCAAAATTTCCAGGTTGGTGGTAGCTCGTCTCCTGGCGTCGGTGATAGGCCCTGGTAGCGGAAATAGGCCGACGTTAAATAAATAGATAAAAAAAAGAACAGGGTAACAAATCTGGTAACAAATCTCTCATCATAGACCTGTGTGCATTCTGTCTGCAATTCCGAATTTATTTGAATCGTTAGTTGAAAAAATATATGTTTCCTCAAGTAATATTTTCATTCCAGAGCAGCATGAGTTCCTCCAAGGTCGCGCTGTGGAATTCATTGTTAAATCTCTGGTGGGAAGAGCTAATGTATATGCAGTATACACAGACTTTAGTAAAGCCTTCGATAAGGTAAACAACTCTCTCCGTATAAAGAAATTCTACAAAATCGGATTTAGTCCTCCCTTATTGTCTTGATTACAGTCGTATCTCTCCGAGAGAACCCAGGAGGTTAGTGTTGACGTATGTATTTTGGAGACTTCCCTCCAACATCTGGAGTACCTCGGGGTTCTTACATGCGTCCCCTATTTTTCAATTTATTAATCAATGATTACAAAAAATATTGATTGTAAATTTTTACAGTTCGCGGACGACTTGAAAGTATTTAGCGATATTTATTTGCTGTATGACTGTGCTCAGATTCAAAAGACCTTGAATCAATATATTTACGGTGCAAAGACAACAACATGCTTCATAATGTTGAAATATGCTATTCTATGATATTTGGTCGCAGGCTACTACTCATAAGTCCTGACCAAAGTATTAATAACGTGAGCTTGCGTAACGTAAGCTCTGTGAAAGATTTAGGCGTTATATTTGATTCTATGCTTTCCTTCTTTGAGCATTTCGAACAAATGATCGGGAATGCAAATAAAATGTTTCTTAAGAGAATACATTTTTCAGATCCTCAAGCGCTAACCATTTACTCTGATTAGATCTATTATGGAATATTGCAGCATTGTTTGGCCACCATACTGCAACAGACTAGAATCTGTTCAGAATAAATTTGTTCAATTCGTGTGCTATAAACTAATAGACTAGAAGGCAGCGACTAATTTTTGGGACGCATACCATTAAGTCTGATTTTCACATATGTAGTAGTTTATTGCGTGCACATACACGAAACAGCGGTCAGCTGGTTCACCCACCGCACCCACCCGCGGTGGGGGAAGCTACGAGAACGCCATGCATAAAAATAATACGTCCGCTGCTTATATAAACTTGTTGACTAAAATTTGAATTTTAGTAATTTCATCAAGGTTCAAATTTTGTTATATAACAACATGTATAATGTATTTGACGAAAAATGGAGACAGCTGATGGTAAGAGAGGGGAAAAGTCGTCAGCTGACGCCATAAACATTGTAGTTCGCGTCTAGCGAGCGGCGCGCGGGCCATGCGTATCGAGCATCGCGCATTATTTTCATAATAAAAGCTGACAGTTTTTCCCTTATAACAACCCAGCTGATCATTATTTCTATTCAATGTATTCAATACTGTATTATATATTTGAATAAGTTTTTTTTCCTATTTAATTAATGGAAAATTTTCGCGCGTAAAAATAGCTTGAATATATATCATATGAGACAGTACACCGTTTCTTTTTTATAAGTTTTCTGCTCGACTATAAAATTATTATTGTGTTAAATACAAATATTTAATTGTTATTGTATAATAAACTTATTTATGATTATATTGCTTATTTAAATTATATTATACATCACAATAATTCGTTCTTTCCTTTTTATTGTGTAACATAATAACTCACTAAAGAGTTATGCATATAATTTAATTTAAATTGAAATATAAACTTTGTGGCATGCACATATGAACGTAATTCGGAAAATCCTCGCTCGCTTTCACTCTACTATTTTCAAATTGAATTCCTGAAACTGATTTTGGTTTCCTGTGAAGCAGCCTAATTGAGAACTTCTTTATCCCCTCTCCGAGATTTCGAAGCCCATGTATTAGGGGCTAGCGTTTCGAGCAGATGTAGAGTGAAATTACTTAGAGAAGATAACATACGTAACGGCATCGCGCATCTTGTATATTTTTGAACACGATACCAGTGCGCGCAAATCTATTCATTATTAAATAAAATAAAATTTCTAAGTTTACTATTTTTGTTTATTAATATTGGGCAGTCGCAATTAAATTTCAGCTCATCTGTTTTATACCTTACTGTATTCTATTCAAGTTTAATTACCAAGATTAGTATTACCTTGTAAATGTATTTATACGTAAATACGTAAATGAATAAATAAATAAACTTCTAACAAAAATTTTTTATAAAAAAACTTTTTTAGAGAAACCATTCGTTTTTTCATATAGTTAGTATATAATATGAAGTGCCCCTACGAAATGTCTTACGTTCATAATAAAAAACAAGAAAATAACCATTCTTTCTGTATACTGATGATCTAAGTCTGATCATGCTGGTACATTATAAGAAGCCTCCCTTACGAGATATTCTATCTAGTATCGCTAGCCCTACCTGGAGGGTACTCCATCATAAATAAAGATTTGTTAAACTACTGAAAAGTACAAACAAAATCTGTATAAAATTTCACTCACCGCATGCATGTCTTAATAAATAAAATATTTCTGCTTTAGACTCATTAAACCACTCCAAAAATTGATCAACTTTCTTCATTCTCTTTAAAAATCGTCAGTGTATAGAAACAGTGGTTATTTTTTTTGTTTTTCATAGTGATTGACTAATTTTCTTACTTTCGTACTTCATATTAAGTAAGGGCGGGGGATAATTTTTGTTGATATACTAACGTGATCAGACTTGGATCAATAGTGTGTGAAAAGAGCGAATTATTTCTTTGAAATTTATATGCTAAATACCGAAAATAAACTTTTTTAATAATAATCTAAGTAGAAATGCAAAATATTTATTTTTAAAGATTTGTTGTAATTGAAATATTTTCAACAAGCAAATAAAGGGGAAGCGGTATAATTTAGTAAATTAAAATACCATTCCAAGGAATTTTCTAATTGTTCGATAACAATAATTACAAGGGATCTTCTAAATTACAACATAAAGCAGTTCTCCAATTCGAGACGGCTAGAGTCAATAAATAAGAATGACATATTAGGGGCAGTAATTCAGAGTAATGGAGTCCCGAGCGTTCTGCAACTTTAATAGTTGAATCAAGCTGAGGAACGAATCAGGAAAATAGCAAATAACTTATACCTAATTTCAAATTAATGAATACAAATTTGGTTTTTAACATTATAAAAGGATTCAGTGACGTTTTTTGATGATATACCTGGAAAATTAGAGAACGATAACTTTAATTTTAAAATTAAGGCCCCTGTATGCAATTTGTGTAATAATTATTGCAGATATTAAACATGAAAAATGGGCAAGGTATTTCAAATGGTAATTGTTTAGTTTTTTAAATATATTTACTTATGAAAATGTCGAATTTTTATGTCTTGATTACACAAAAAAGATTTTAAAATATTTAATTAATTCCAAGTAACTAAAGAATAAATAAAAATTATACAGGTTGTTTCATGAGTAAGTAGACATAGAAGAACTATATGTAGTTTAGATTAAGATAAGATGATTTAATCTCTAACCAAGTTGCATCCTGAGGACACACCTCTCTAGCCACCTATAGCTATATAAGCTAGAGTAATAATTTAAGAATCAAATTCAAAAGATTTATTTAAATGTTAACATTTTGTGATTAGAAATTAAATTAATAATATAATTTTGTTATTATTATATACCCATGATGATACTTAATATGTAAGTGAATACGCAAACTTACCAAAGTAATAATATTAAAAATGAGTTTTAAAAAAGAGAAGTCAGATTTGACGGATAGATGACAAGATAGCATGTTGTTCAATAAGGAAAACTCAAAATATCTGCAATAATATTTTCTTTAGCGTGAGCATCCTATATGTCATTGGTAAATTGAGATAATTAGTCCATAATAATAATTCATATATTCAATTATAGATAAGTAATCCACAATAGTAATTCATAATAATAATTCATCATTGTTTATACAGTGTGTCCCAGGATAGATGTAACAAGACGTGTAATGGACCAAAAATTTTGGAATGGATTTTGGGGATTGAGTCCTGATTGTTGTGAAACTAAAGTGTACCAAAAATGACTTGATTTGGTGTTCTACAGGGTGTTTTATAAACAAAGTTGTAAAAATGACCACTAATAAAGCACCTTTATTTTTCAAAATATGAAAAAATTCCACTAAAATTACAAATGCCATAAACTCCATACCATTAGATCATATTCGAAACAGTTTTAAGTTTTCAGGCGAAGGATTGAAATGTGTGTGGATGTGGGTGGTAGCTAATAAAAAAATTGTAAACATTGTGGAGACGATTAAAACTGTTTTAGTCGTCTAAAGATGATTTGGTTAAAATATTTCTAAAAGGCTTGGTTTATAAGAGATACATAATGAACACAGAATTTTTTTCAATTTTATCAGGTCTTCCGTTTTTGAGATGTTTAAAATAAGGGCGCATTGTAAATGCACTCTCAGAATATGACAACGAAATGTACTTTACGTATGTGGTAAGTCTCTAAAAGCACTACATGATTAGGGTTGCCAACCGTCCCGATATATCGGGACGGTCGTCGTGACAGTCACTGTTATTGACCTCCGTGTCTTGACGTCACGATAAAAACAATGAAATTTCTTAAAATAAGGAGCAGTTTTAATTTTGTTAAAAAGACAATGATATATTTTTCTTTAACATATATGCCTTTTTATTAGGGAAATACATAGTGTCCCGATATAGTTTCCGGACATTTATGGCAACCCTATACATGATTGAAAGGCGATTTTTTAAATTAATACACATATTGGCAATTATCTATAACTAATATTTCTTTACGTAGCTTATGCCCATTTTGCAATTTGAATTATTATTATTAATATTACATGGGCTTGTAAATTGTATATATTTCCCATAAATTCTCAACGACCTTGGTATAAAGACTTGAAAAGTCTCCTTGATTTCATTAAGCAGTCTTTAATAACACATGCAACAACTTCATTAATAATAACGGGAATATAAATTTATGCTTTTTTTATAATTTTAATTTGAATTAGTAGGTTCGCGACTAAATTAGTCGTGACTAATTTAGTCGGTCAATTTCAGTCATGACTAAAAATTTAGTCCACTAATGCCTATCTCTGATATAGTTGCCCACAATGTTATGAGACACGTAAAAAATCTCAAAGCTTTGCCGCGAAGCCCCTTAGGATAGAGCGGGCATGCTTTATATTTCTACAGCATATTAAATAATAAATATAATGTATTACTTAATACATAAAACATTATTCTCATGTAAATTATGTTCTGGCATGATTAAAATAAGAAATTTATGGAAACACGCCTGTATCAATTATAATTTCAAATTATTTTGATATAATTACTCAACTCCCTCCTAAAATATTTTACGACCTAACGGCTATTACCTAACCAGCATTAGGTCCTAAAATATTTTAGGAGGGAGCTGCGTAATTATATCAAAATAATTTGAAATTATAATTGATACAGGCGTGTTTCCGTTAATTTCTTATTTTAATCATGCCAGAATATACTTTACATTAGAATAATGATGTTTTATGTATTAAGTAATACATTAATATTTATTATTTAATATGCTGTAGAAAAATAAAGCATGCCCCACTCTATCCTAAGGGGCTTCGCGGCAAAGCTTCGAGATTTTTTACGGGTCTCATAAAATTGTGGACAACTATACCTATGTAGTTAATCATAAACCAGTTAAAAATAAGAGTATCTATTTTTTCAATTATAACAATACTAATAGACCAGTGCCAATAGTTCTTGAAAAAAAAAATTCTTAGCAGTATATAGGTGGGTGGTGGGAAAATTTAGGATTAATGGTATATAAATGTGGAAAAATCGATTGGACCGCAACAGATAACCTGAATTAGAGTGAGGGTGGCAAAAGTGTGTTTTTAGAGGTAAAACGTGTTTTTTTACGATTTCTGGCAAAAGTAGACCTCCTATCGAAAAAAGTTTAATATAAAAGTTGTACATAATAACTTTTGTTTGAACCATTTTTTTACATAACCTCAAAAATTTTGAGAAAAAAGCCAAAAACCAATTTTTTGTTTTTTTATTTTTATCTTCTACAAAAATAATTTAATTTTGATGAAATTCGGTGAAAATGTACATTTTTATGCATCAAAAAAGCTGTAATTTTTTTGAGGCGTAATATTCATTTTTGATTTCTTTACGAATTTAATTTGAAAAAAAAGGCCTAATTTTCAATCAAAAAAGTTGATTAACAAAGTTTTGATTTTTGAAAATTTCAGGACTGAATTTTTTTTCGTTGAAACTTCTACTTTAAGATGGTGTAAAAAATCACATTGTGGAAAAACATTGTCAAAAATGGAAAAAACCGAAAAAACACTTTTCAAGATAGATTTTTCCGTAAATGTCACTAATTCTTCATTGTTCATTTAAATGAAGCGTTGTAAGTGGTGCAAAATGGTAATTTCAACGAATATGTAATAAGAGAACTTGAATTAACCGTTTAAGGTTCGGACTGCTGAAAACCGAAATGTTTAAACAATAATTTTACCTAAGAAATTGCTAACAATGGCTATTTTTAGGCAATAAAAATAGTATATTGTGTATTAAGGTATGAAAGCAATACATTCCCGGACGATGATGCAACAAGCATCGAAGTTCTGGAATGTGCTTTCACACCGAAGCACACATACTATTTTTTTTGAAATCACAATCAATATTATTATAAATAAAGGAATTGGTATTAATACATAACATTTCTCCATTACAATCTAACTGCTTACTAATAAATGCAATTTTAATGTGAGGCCTAATCGTTATAAGCTAATTTTTTTTAAATACATTTTATGATTATTAAATATTACTTTCGATACGTTTAAATTCACAGCAACGTTAAAGAACCATTTTAGAAATCTGTTAACCCGAAGGGAAGAGTATATTCAATAAACGGCTGTTAGATCTGCCATCGACATGTTTTTGTGGTTGATACTCACAAGGGAAGTTGTGGAGTCTCAGGGGCCTCAGCATCGTCACTATCCCACGCCCACCGCCGCTGTCCACAGAGAACGACATACCCAATTCTGGGGTAAAATAAATGTGCCTTTGAACTTTGCAACAGATCACGCGCCAAAAATCAATACCATGAATTATTAATGTATCTTTCTTTGCAGGTTTTTGTCAGAAGATTTAAACTTACTTCGATTTTTTTATGATACAGGGTTTGTTTTAGTAAACAACTTGGAAGGTGTGGATATACTTACATAAATAATTAATCTTGACACATGTTTTATTTTTGCTTGTTTGAATAAAGTTTCAATATATTTCGCATGTTGCATTTGTGTTTGACAATAATTTTAATACATTTACTTAGGATCTAATATCTTAAAAGCTTTGCATGGAAATACTTTTTCATTTTTTTAATTGAATAAATTTCCGAGGTGCCATGTCTTCTCTATGGAGTGAATATAATTTATTAGCTTTTTCTTTATGTTTTACAAGCACTGTATATTAATCTAAGTATTACTAGATTTAATTTAATAGTATATTACAATTGGACAAACATTTCTACCAATCGTCACAAAATTCAAATTAAAGGGGGTGTTTGCCAAACCATGGATAATCCTGATTCTAGTAATAGACCAGGCGTACCTATCAAAATACCAAAATTTGAACTTAGTCCTTTTCCACTTGGTGGTATAATACAATTTCAAATTCTTTCTTGATACTCGTACTTTAAAACATGTACCCTCTACTTTACAGCGGAAAAAGTTCGGGTAGCCTAGCTACCGCAGGGTATAATACATTACACAGGCCCACAAAAAAAAAAATTCGTGAGCGAGAATTAAGACCCACTTCGACTTATGTTTTTCGGTGCGCTGGTGCTGGTGCTAAACACGAATTTGAAGTCGGAATAGCATGTTTGTAGATGAATTTTTGAGTTGGAAGTCAAAATTGGACGAAAATCATGAAACATCTTGATTTGTGATTTTTCCAAGTACGAAATAAGTAGAAAAAATTTGGGAGACATCGAAATATCATTTTCGGGAGAATATACAGTATTTTCCAATGTATTGCATTACTTGATAGAGCCTCATGTACGTTGAGTTCACTTTGGACCGCACTATTATACAAAGTTTCCGAGAATATTGCTCCCAACAGTGGTTTATAAACATATTCATGTAGGTTGATTCACCTATGAGATTAGACCCTCTCCGGCATCGACTTGTGATGAAACATTTTGACGCTTACCTTCGGACGACCTTGCACCCCCGTTATAATCACCTTTTTATTTGAGCGTTTCAACATTTATCACTTTATTTTCAGTGTAGTAACTCAATTCGTTTATCAAAACTCATCCCTCTAAATTTGGAGATCAGTTATTTTTTGCTCGTTTCCTGACTCTTTTATTATCGAATGATCTACGCAATGGATTTCTTTTTCGTTCGTGTGTCTCTTGGACTGTTTTTCTCTTTAATGACAAAAGTCTGCCATCATATTGATATCCTATCTTCCTTGATACCGTTTCTTCATTTCCTTGATATCTTGATAGAATCGATCGCCTTGCTCTTCACCGAAGTCACCTAGATTGTCAGAAAATAACTTAGATGCGAGTCAAGGAAATGTAATTTTAAATTCATTAAACAACCTAACTTTTGATAATTTTTGATCATCTCAGTTACAATGCTTTCGTAGTCATCACTTCTATGATTCCCTAGGAACTGATGGACTACTGCCTTAAAGCTTTCCCATGCGGCTTTCTCTTTTGGAGTCATCGTTGTAATGAACATAACATCCTTCAAAATCTTTCGAATCTGGGGTCCATAAAAAATTCCTTCCTTAAGTTTACCTTCCGACAAGTGACTGAATGTTCGACTCAAATATTCAAAGCAGTCAGCTTGTTTATCAAGCACTTTTACAAACTGCTTCATCAAACCTAATTTTATATGCAGGGGTGGAAGGAGGATTTTCGACGGTTCAACCAGTGATTGTTCTATTATATTCTTATCAGCCGGTAAGAGGCACGATCGCGTGGGCCAGATCTTTTTTTGTAGTGATTGTTTCGATCTCTACTATACCATTTACAAAGGAAGCAAGGATATTTTGTAATTCCTGACTGTTGACCTAAAATCATCAATCAGAATTTTAAGATCACCACAAATTTGCCACTTATGTTCTACATATTTTATTTTTTTTTAATATCATCTCTAGATTGGTGTATTTTCCTTCCAACACTCGAATATGCTATGGACACAGCTGCATATTTATTTGTATTATGCAATAATACTCCTTTGAGGCTTCTCTTTGATGAGTTAATAAACAATCGCCACTCGTCTGCTTTGTATATATTTGGTTTTAACTCATTCATCAACTCGCTAATAATATTGCAATCCACTAAATCTGAATCTTGGGAGAAATATTGTCGGAATGCTCTATCTCCATCTCGATAAAAGGAAACCTTAGTACCTTTTTCCAGCACATTTTTTTCTCGCAATAATTCCGCGGCATCTTTTGGTAGTCCGAGATCACGTACTAAGTCATTGAGTTCTGCCTGTGTAAACTTTTGTGCTTCTTTGCTTTTTCTGGCAGATGAAGCGTAATCATCATCTCCAGAGCTTTTCCATCACTACTATCGCCCCAGTCATCGTGTGCAGTTCTGCTCAGCACCGCGAACACAAGTACAATCCCAAATCAATCTACATGAATATGTTTGGGAGCAATATCCTCGGAAATTTTGTATAATAAATAGTGCGGTCCAAAGTGAACTCACCGTACCTGAGGTTTTATCAACTAATGTAATACATTGAAAAATACTATATTTTCTCCCAAAAATGATATTTCCATGTCTCCCAATTTTTTTTCTATTTATTTCGAACGTGGAAATATCGCAAATTCCGAGTTTTCACGATCTTCTTACCTCTAGCACAAACATGCAATTCTGACTTCAGATTCGTGTTCAGCGCCCCGAAAAACATAAGGAAAAGTGGGTCTTAATTCTCGCTCACGAAATTTTTTTTTTGTGGGCCTGTGTTATTTTTTAACTTCTTCTCACCAACTGTCGCTCTTATAGTGGCTAGATTGAACTTAAAGAAACCGAATATAATGACAAGTAAGTGATTGTAGTAATATATTAGTATGCGAATATTTCATAATTTTGAACGTTTATATAAAGATATTGTTTTCGATCATTATTTATCTATGGTAGGTATTTCAAATATACAACAACGCACGAACATCATGAACTTTGTACATTATATTTTTTTTATTTTTTGCAAACACTGTAAACACAGAAGATATTGCAATTGATCGGCACATTTCTAAAACCGCTTATAAAGAGAAAAATGTTCATATCATTTGTATTACTGATCGAATTGTGAATAATTTCCAAAATATCCGTTCATGTAACTGGTCGCCCGTCTGTCAAATTTTTTTGTAAGCATATAACTGAAGAAAGGAAAGTTCAGTCGCTTTAAAACTTGGATAAATCAGTGTTAGCAGAAGGAAGAACTGTGTTGTTTTTAAAAATATCGATCAGTAAATATAAAAGTTGTCACATTATACCCGAAAACTGCTGCAATAATATTCTACGAAAACAAAAATGCTGCATAATATCTTGACGGAGACATCGCTAACCAAATTGGTATCATCGAGTGATAATTAAAATTGAAAATATAGCAATTATGCAAATAAAATAGTATATTATTCAACGAGCGGTAATGTAGGTAATAACTCACGCAGTTGAAGTTGTAATTCGTCAATTTTTCGATAAAAACGATAATTATCGAGATATTCGAGGAAATGTTGGAAATTACACGTTTTCCTATAGAGTGTATGTAAATCTTAAAAAAAACCGCTGCCCAAGGAATCACTCCTTCCACATCCAGATTTTCTATCCAAGTCACTCACAACGAAAAAATTTTGTATGTGGAAATAATTGCTTAAGGAACTTTAATAATATAATATTTGAAATCCTCTACCCCAAAAACCTATAAAACGATACCCCACATCGGTAGAGGGGTGGTGGTGGTGATAAGGGGGTAGTAGTGGGGGTGGATGAAGTAAAAAAATATTTTGAGGTTTCTGGTTCTTGTACACACACTAAATCACAATTTATTTTCATCCCCTTTAATAATGGGGTAGGGGTGGTAATTGGGATGGCTAACGCCAAAATTTTTTTTGAGACCTTAGCTTCTCTTGAATATACTAAATACCAATTTTCTGGACTCGTACCTTCTTCATTTACCTATTTACCCCAAATTTACCCCAATTTACCCCCAACCCTTCAATGGAACAAGATGAAAATAAAATTTAGTTCCAGATCATGTTAAAATACATACGTGTGCCAAATTTCAAGTCAATATCTTAAGCGGTTCCAGAGTAAACGTGCGCACAAAAAAGTTACAGACCGACAGACCGACAGTCATACCGACAGACAGACCGACAGACAGACAGAATTTTTTTTTTCGCTCAAACTTAAAATCCCGACGCTTCATGACATTCCAAGCCTATTTAACAATAAAAATTTTAAAAAATTTTTTTTGTCGTTACTATACTTCCACTGGATGTGGATGTAATAAATTTTTCTCAGAAACTTTTGTATCGAAGGGGCAAGATTAACGGAGCGTCAAAGTAGTACATGATATTAAGTGAACATCGCATAGGAGATCGATTTCAGTCAATTACCGATTAATTACGGTGACAAAATGGAGAAATTTTACCGAAAAAAAAAAGTCCCAAATCCCGCCCCCTCTAATTCCTTCATTTTTGTCGGAATTCAAAAAAATTAAAAAAAAGCTTTATCAAATTCAATTCTGTTTACATTAACTAGAGTAGTCTTTTGGCGTAGGAGCCAAAATTAAAAAGTTGCCAACTGTAGAAGCTCAAAATTTGCAATTCTTTGTCGTACATGGCCAACATTTCAGTAGTTACCTCCGAAACGAAAATAAAATCAAAATTCTGATGGTAGCAAAAGATTCGTAGTGGAAAATATTCGTTTGACCTTGTTTATTTCGAGCTAACTCCCACCGTTTCGGAGATATCATCGGAAAATAACAAAAAACCGCTGCCCAAGGAATCACTACTTCCACATCCAGATTCTCTATCCAAGTCACTCACAACGAAAAAACTTTGTACGTGAAAATAATTGTTTATGGAACTTTAATAATATAATATTTGAAATCCTCCACCTCAAAAACCCATAAAACGATACCCCACATCGGTAGTGGGGAGGGGGGTGGTGATAGGGGGTGATAGTGGGTGGATGAAGTAAAAAATATTTTGGGGCTTCTGGTTCCTGTACATACACTAAATCACAATTTTTTTTCATCCCTTTTAATAAGAGGGTGGGGGTGGTAATGGAGGTGGTAATGGGGGTGGCTAATGCCAAAAATTTTTTTGAGACCTTAGCTTCTCTTGCATATACTAAATACCAATTTTATGGACTCTTACCTGCTTGATTGACCTATTTACCCCAAATTTATCCCAATTTACCCCCCAACCCTTCGACGGAACAAGATGAAAATATAATCTAGTTCTAGATCTTATTAAAGTACATATGTGTACCAAATTTCAAGTCAATATCTTAAACGGTTCCAGAGTAAACGTGCGCACAAAAAAAAGTTAGACAGACCTACAGACAGACAGAAATTTTTTTTCGCTCAAACTTAAAATCTCGACGTTTCACGACATTTTAAGCCTAGTTGGACAATAAAAATTTTTAAAAATTTTTTTGTCGTTACTATACTTCCACTGGACGTGGAAGTAAAACAGCTTACATTTCGGAATCGAAAAAATTGCAAAAACATGCAACCTTGACACATTCATATTTTTCAAAAAACACCATTGGGACAGCCGTACGATGTCGCGACATAAAGAGGAAATCTTCCAGATAAACCTGATCCTAAATTGCACGGCGAAATTCGAAAATTAAGCTCGCCACGACCGAATTAAAAGTAGCATTTTGTGACATTTCAGAAAATCGATCTCTTCTTGTAACATGTTTAATGTTTTACTCATTTTTGCAACACTAAAAGTTTGGCAGACTTGCACTTTCATCATTAATACTGCTATTATGGGAAAAAAATCTAGCTTTATAGATATTAACGCGAAAAATCTGTCACTACCTCCTTGGCTACCACCTTCGCGTGTCGCGCGTTACGTCGATTGGACAGGCTAGGGCATGAAGATAAAGGTGATTGGCTCTGTACCTAGCGTGAGTTATAATAACTCACTCATTATAGCTCACGCTATTTGTTTATGGATACTATTAATTGTTCAAAAGCAGTTAATTAATTAGTACATAACCTAATAAGAGTAGATAAATGTATTTTAAAAGATTGCGATTGTATCTGCTAGAATTGTAAAAAATTATATAAAAATTTCAATAAACCAGCGAAGTGTATAATGTTGGCTGCAGTAGCAGGTCGAGAGTGAAGCAGAGAAAAAAGAACAAGTTTGAAGCCGAATAACGTGAATAATTACAAGCCGATAGTATCACTTGAGAAAAGAAGGTATTTACATATATACCAATATACGGCAGTTACTAAGGATGTGCTATATGTGGTAACCAAGACCATCAAAGAAGATCTAAATGGACTTGTGATACTTATGACGTCGTGTTATGCAAGTCAGACAAAAAAAACTGTTTTCAAAGTTTTCTTAAAAAAATTAATGTTGTTTGTTCTGTGGCTTAATGGTATTTTTTGAAAAAAAGCTGATGAAATAAAAATTCTGAAAAAATGCACATTCATCTTTCAACCATTATCAATTAGTGTACTTAAAATCATGCATGGGAAACAACTATTTCTAAATGCTGCCCACAAAGAGTTAAATCAATTTTTATATTCTATATATTTCTCTTGCCAAATGTTACTGAGATTTTCGATCTAGAAAGAAAAATAACTTCAGATTTGAGTTCTGTCGACTTTTCGTCATCAATCTTTGATCTTCCGTTTTCGAAAAGAAATGTACAACACTTTTATACCATTCTGGAATCTGGACAAGTTTTTAAGATGAATGTCTAAGTCTGTGTATACCACAATTAAAACTTAGTTTTAACATCTCTAGATGATGGCAACATGATTGGAGAATTACGTGTTGAATGACAGTATTCAAGTGTTCAGGTATTTTGGTACTTGTGGAAACTTCTTCAGAGGCATAACATAATACTCCTGTTTAATATATTGTGACAATAATATATAATACACATTTTACCGGATGTCAACGAGATCACTTTTTAAGCCGCTATTTCTTTATTTTTAAACGAATCGAGATAAAACTAAACATGTGTCACACTCTACCAGAACGACATCTTTTGAAACATGTTAAGTTTCTACAGCTTTCGGTTTCACTTTTGATTTTTAAATGGAACGCCCTGTATATTTTTGCATTTTTGGAATCTAGAGGTTATTCTGCGTATTTCAAAAGGGCGGAAAGAGGCATGGAATTAGCTCAGTCACATGAAGAATGATCTAGATTTACGTTTTTAAAATCATACATAATTTAAATATAAGTACCACAATATAAAATTTCAAGAACATGTTAATTTTACTATAGAAATACTATTTCGTAGCAAAATTATATTAGGTTGATTTTTCTAAAATAGGTCGGCAGCTCTGTCTTTACTCGACACAAAGAGTTAAGCAGGAAGTGTCGAAGTTAGTATTTGGATTGGTAACCTCTGGAGAAACGCAACGACCTTGTGTCACCTTCTGGTGTTATATGTCGGCTAAAACGCAGAAATTATGCAATTGTAGGCGAGGATTGCGTAGTGGTTATACCACTCTTCGGAGAGATTGATCCATTGTCTATTAAATGTTAGTCAAGTAAAGAATCCCTTTTCGAAACAAAAGAGGTTCCAAAAATTTTCAGATTGCAGGTAGCTCACTTCCGGTCATCGATAATTGATCTATATCATTAAAATAAATAATCCTCGGTCTAGACTGTTATATACACATGTGATTCAAATAAAAAATACAAACGCTGGTGTCACATGTAAAAATATATATGATGTCAGATGTATAACTTTCTTGTAAAAAAATATCAGTTTCAAATTTTGGGACGTTGTATGGTTGAATACGTTGCACATTTTGATTGCTCCAAGATATGATTTTAATTTCCGGTTTAACCGGAAACAGTATGAATTTTGTTATTTTAAATGGAATATCCTGTATTTTATTCGAAATTCTAACTACAAAACATGTAGCATACTCTATATCTATCTTTGATAGTTTTCGAGAAAATGGCGGCTGAAAATGTTATATCGATCATAAATTATTCCATTTTTACATAAAACATTTGTTCCTACATTAATTAATGTAGGAACAAATCTGTTATGGTTATGTAAATTTTTTGGCAAGTAAAATTTCTCATTCTACTAACCTTTCTGAATATTTCATGTTTTGGTGTTCTTTACCTAAACCTAATAGTTTTTGAAATAGCTGTAACTGAACGTTCACTCGCACTGTAAATATCACAAATCTGTTCAAAGCAGAAAAACAAAATAAATATTAAAAGTGAAAAACTAAAAGTAATAAGTAGGTATAATTTAACCATAAGTTAAATGTTCAAAATATTCACCGTTGACTCCTTGCCAAGAATTAATCCTTTTTTTCCCGAAGAAGTTTTTCCATCTAAATTGAAGTAATAGAGTTTATCACTTGCATAATTCTATTTCTAAGGTCTTCTATGTTATGTGGTTGTTTGATATACATCTTCTACTTGATATGGGCCCAGTAAAGAAATCCAAAGGTGTAAGGTCTGGGAATCTCGCCGGCCACCTTATAGCGTCATTGGTACCTATCCAGCGATTATTGAAAGATTCAGTTAAATAGTCAGTCACTACTCGGACGTTATGAGGCGGTGCACTATCCTGCTGATAGAAGTCATGCTCATGCTGCACAAGTAAATCTTCAATAAACCTTTGAATTTCATTTTAGAGAAAATGTAGGTACCGGGCCGCGTTTAAATGACCATAAAAAAACATCGGTCCTACAACGCGTGTTCCTATAACGCCCAGCCATACGTTGATGCCAAATCTTTCTTGGAAATCACCTTCTTTAAATAGATAATTACTTTCAGTTGCCCAATATCTCGTATTGTTCCTGTTAAACATTCCCGTATTGATAAGGCGGGATTCATCCGAAAATAAAATGCATGACTTTATATTTGGCTGATGACGCTCAGTTTCTAGATACCAATTGCAAAAATTCAATATTTGTTGATAATCTGCCTCGCAAACATGCTGAATGCTGATAGATTTGGTACTTAAAAGATTTGTAATTATGTTTATGTAGAATCTTTCTAACACACTCGGGCGATATTCCGATGCCACTGGCTATTTGTCTTGTGGAATTGGTTGGATCAATCTCAACAAGGCCAGTGTGTTTATCTCTGCCTCCTCACTTACAATATATCTGTTTTGTTCATTATCATTTTCCCTTTTTTAAATGTTTTTCAGCTATTTTGAACAACTTGATAACACTTATTAAAGGTAAATCAAGAATAAAACGTGAAAATTATATGACAAGTGTCGAAAGAAACTTAAATAATGCAAAAGTACTGTAAAAATCCAAATTAAAATCGGTAAACAGTTCTTTTGTTATACCTACACAGCCCTCTTGAATCAAAATACTGTTTAAACAAGTTATTGTTTAGCCTTTGTGTATAATATTTACAGTGCGGGTAAACATTCACTCGCCGATATCTCAAAAACTATTAGGTTTAGACAAAGGACTCTAGAAACTAAAATATCCAGAAAGATCAGTAGAATGTAAATTTAAGATTTAATACAGGTTATTCCATTAAAAGTATCGGAGTAATTTAAGTCTGAAAGTCACTTTTAAATTTTTATGACTATCAAATTTTACTCGCCAAAAAACTTAAATAACCATAACATATTTGTTCATACATTCATTTTTTTAATGTGAATAATTTATAATCGATACAACATTTTCAACCACCATTTTCTCAAAAACTGTCAAAGATAGCTATAGGGTACGTTACATGTGTTGTACCTGAAATTTCTTCAGCAATCTATATTTCGAATAGTGTATAGGGTGTTCCATTAACAATAACAAAGTTTATACTGCTTTCGATTAAACCGGAAATGGAAATCAGATCTTGGAGCAACCAAAATATGCACCGTATTCAACCTAATAACGCCCCAAAATTTGAAATCGATAATCTTTTTTTACAAGAACGTTATAGGCTAGGTAGTGTATATTTTTTTTCCAAAAACATTTTAATAACATTCCCCATTGTAGCACAGGAGTTTTAGTCAATATATCGCTTCCATCCGGAATTAATTATTGTAAAGCTGAAAATTTCCATGATTGTAGTTTTGGTCCAGGACAACACGTACCAAAAAGTCCCCTACTATCCCCGTCGGCTTCCCTGTTTTTTCGGAGCACAAGGGCTTAAGTCGCAAAAATTACAGATCTGGCTATAGAGTGCAACAGAAAGGTTGTTACTGGTCCGATTTGGGTCGAAATGATCCTAAAAGATTAGGAGAAGCATATCCATGCATATTTTTGTTCATAATTTTTCGTTCTAGATCTGTCAACATTTCAAAAATTTAAAAAATTTTTAAAAAATTCCGAAATGGAGCCATTGCGGATAAATGAAGACTCGGAGGGGAAAAAGTACCCCAATAAACGTTTCTCTTCATACTTTGGGGCTTTCCATTGGTATGTCTACCTTCTCTATAGCGTCACTCGCTACAGAGTTACGCCACTCTGAGTGTCGCAGCGGCGAAACTCGGACATTTAAGTGCGTTCATTGTTGCGTCTATCACGTCTAGTCTAAGCAATCAAGAAGGCTCAAGACGAGCTATACCCTTAGTTCATTAACTTTGACAATTCTCTAAGTGTGTGCATTAGTTCATTGGTGCGGCAAAATTGAGTGATATTAGTTAAGCCATGTAGCACAGGAATTTTAGTTTTTGACTTTGAATTGATTATTGTAAATCTGAAAATTTGCAGGATTGTAGTTTTGATCCAGGACAATACGTACTAAAAAGTCACCTACTCTCCCCCGTCGGCTTCCCTCTTTTTGCGGAACAACAAGGGCCTAAGTCGCAGAAATTGCAGAAAGTGCAGCAAAAAGGTTGTTACTGGTCCGATTTGGGTCGAAATGATTACAAAAGCTTCGGGGAAGCATATCCGTTCCTATTTCACATGTTCCATGCATATTTCGTTCATAACTTTCCGTTCTAGGGCTGTCAAAACATCAAAAATTGAAAAAATGTCGAAATTATCCCTATTGCGGGTAAATGAAGACTCGAAGGGGAAAACGTTTCTCTTCATACTTTGGGCTTTCCATTGATGTGTCTACCTTCTCTGTAACGTCACCCGTTACGAAGCTACGCCACTTTGAGTGTCACCACGCGGCGGCCGCGCTCAACTTGTCAGACTCAGAAAATGACTTTATTCGGCTAGACAATTGACATTATTGATCTACTGGGAAGTAGGGTCATCCGGATCATCATCCACATCCACGACTGGCTGTTTATGCAGCTGAATCCTCTACAGCATCGGCACATGATCTGCAGTTCAGACCAGAGTTCCTGCACTCGCACCGGGCAATGCAGTCCGCCTTGCAGGCACAGGAAATTAGCCGTAGCTGGGTGTCAGGAGCTGGCTGCCTTGTGGTAGGAACATGCACATTAGTTGAGTACTGCAAGTTTTTCTGGAGATTAAATCCTCACAATATTCTCCCTAACTCCTCTCCTCTCCTCACCTGGAGGACTGGGGGTGGAAATCAGGACTCCAGGGCCTCGTTCCGATTCCTGTTCCTGCCACAAGGCAGCCAGCTACTGATAGCCAGCTATGGCTAGTTTCCTGTGCCTGCAAGGCGCACTGCGGTGCCCGGTGCGAGTGTAGGAACTCTGGTCTGAATTGCAGCATCATATGCAGGAGCTGTAGAGGATCCAGCTGCACAAACAGCCAGTCGTGGATATGGATGGTGATCCGGACGACCCTACTTCCCAATAGATCAGTAATGTCAATTATCTAGCCGAATAAATTCATTTTCTGAGTCTGACAAGTTAAATATAATTCAATAAATCTTATAAAGCACCAATAATATATAAACAGGAATTCGCAACTGGTCTCATCAGCGCAGCCAGGGCAGTTCCACCGGGCACATGATGGGCGCGACCGCCGCGCGGTGACACTCAAAGTGGCATAGCTCCGTAACAGGTGACGCTACAGAGAAGGTAGATACACCAATAGAAAGCCCAAAGTATAAAGAGAAATGTTTATTGGGATACGTTTTCCCCTCCGAGTCTCCATTTATCCGCAATGGCGCCATTTCAGAGACTTTTAAATGTTTTAATTTTAGAACGGAAAATTATGAATAAACATATTCATGGAACATCTGAAATATGAACGGATATGCTTCTCCTAATTTTATGACCATTTCGACCCAAATCGGACCAGAAATGATCTTTCTGTTGAACTTTATAGCCAGCTCTGCAATTTTGCGACTTAGGCCTTATTGCTCCGAAAAAACAGGGAACCCGACGGGGGAGAGTAGGGAACTTTTTGGCACTTGTTATCCTGGACCAAAACTACAATCCTGCAAATTTTCAGCTTTACAATAATTAATTCCCGGTCAAAAACTAAAATTCCTGGGCTAATTGAGGACACTGGTTCAAAGTTACTTAAAATATTCCGTGACGGATACAATATTTGCTCAAAAGTTGAAAGTAAAAAAAAAATTTTTTTTATTCAAATTTGAGAAAACTGTAATTTTTTTCCATAACTCAATATTTTTTCGATTAGTTTCAATTCTAATAAAACAAAACACATCAATGGAATACAACTTAAATACTCGTACAAGTTATTTTTGTTGTTAAATCTCCGAACACCGTTACAAATTTCAGAGCCCTCTCTGCTACAGTGATAATTCCTAAATCTTGTTTATACAGTATAATTTGAAATTATTTTCCTTATTGAACAAATACGACCCTGTCATGTCATAGTTTACATTTCATACTCTAATCGGGCTAATCCATTGCCTTCCCTGCAAAGTGATTACCCAACTGTATTGGCCAGATTGGACCCACGAAGTTAAGCTTATGCGATTATTTCAATCATCCACACATATACGAAATCCTCCGAAACGTCACTGAGGACTTAATAGAATGTGACACGGCAGTCGAATTAGTCCCTTCATTTGTATATTAGAATTGTTATCTATCTGTGCGGTAAATATGTTGAATGGTTTGTAACCTCCAAGTATAGGGTGAAGCCGATATTTGGTATGGTAGTTAGAACTCTTGTATGTATTTTAAATCCGTCTGTCTTTTATTGTTCTATTTACTTATTTTTATTTTTATTTATTTATTTTCTTTTGACGACTTAGTTACATGAATCCTGGTGGGGCTTAGCTGCAGCTATTCCTCATTTATTTTAACACACTCTTAATTACCAATTTTTAGTTCTACTCTGTATAAGTTTGTTCCCTGCTACAGCCTAAATGACTGACATATTTGATTCACGCGGTTCGATTTTCCTGAACCAAATGTCAAAGCTGGATATACAGTGTGTGCTATTTAACACCGCAACACCCCGTTATTTTGGAACGCGTTGGTCGATTTTATTTTTCTTTTTGAGTCACAAACCTCGATGAGCCTTATTTGACTGTTTTGAAAAATTTGTAATTTTCATATTTTCACGGCCTATTAAACTCCTCTAAATGGGTCGAAATTTCGAAATCGAGTATTAGGCAATTTTTTATTGGCAAATTGGATAACGTATTCGATTCGCAGTTGTCTCAAATAAACTCTATACAAAATTTTAGCTCGATATCTCATATAGGATGTTTGTTATTCAATAGCCAAAGGGTATAGCAGAATAAGCCTGGTAAAATGGCCCCAGAAGCGTTTGGGCCTAATTCGGTGTCAGTAGATTGACAATAGGAAAAGAAATGTTTTCCTCGAGTTTTAGCCCCCCATCGGCACTGGTAACTCCTGTACCCTAATAAACATGATATTTCGTTTTCATTTTTATCTCTGCAAGTTGTGCGTTAATTATTATGAAAAAAGACGATGTACATGTAATTTAAATGCATCTTAGAAAAAAAATCAGCTGACTTTGCTGCCTCCTTCGAATAAAAAAATATTTAAAAATTAGAATATTTATTTTTTCATGAAAATAATGATTCGCATACACAAAACTTTTACCAAAAATACATTGTTATGAGTAGTTTATTGTAGATTTTTTTCAAATTTTTTGAAGCCGTAATTAAAAAAAATAACAAAAATTGTTACGACGCATTGTTTAGTGGTGCTTAACCATTCAAACTGTCCGGTGGACCAGACCAGTGTATTCGTATGTATTTGGACCCGCTAAAACCGAATTAGAAGTCAGAATTGTCAGATTGGCTCGTTTTTCACCCCCAACCCTAAAAAACATCCCCCCAAAAAATGGTCTGTTCGACGGACCAGACCAGTATATTCTTATGTATTTGGACCTGCTGAAACCGAATCCAAAGTCAGAACTATCAGATTGTCTCGTTTTTCACCCCCAAAACAAAAACAAAGTGGTCTGTCCGGCGGTGTATCCTTGTGTATTTTGATCTGCTGAATCCGGATTCGAAGTTAGAATTGACAAATTGCCTTGTTTTTCACCTCTAACCCCGAAAAGTCCCCCCAAAAAACGGTCTGTCCGGCGGACCATACCAGTGTATACTTATGTATTTAAATCCGCTAAAACCGAATCCGAAGTCAGAATTGTCAGATTTGGTCGTTTTTCACTCCTAACCCCAAAAATCACCCCCGAAATAAAAAAAATGGTCTGTCCGACGGACCATACCAGTGTATCCTTATCAAATACTTAAGGATACTCTGGTATGGTCCGCCGGGCAGACCATTTTGTGGGGGGAGATGTTTTTTGGGGGTTAGGAATGAACACGAGCCAATCTGTCAATTCTAACTTCGGATTCGCTTTCAGCGGTCCAAATATATAAGGATACACTGGTATGGTACGCCGGACAGACCACTTTTTTGTTTTGGGGGTGTTTTTTAGGGTTCCTTGTGAAATACGAGCAAATCTGATACTTCTGACTTCAAATTCGGATTAAGCAAGTCAAATTACACAAGGATCCATTGGTATAGTCCGCCGGGCAGGCCACTTTGTTTTTGTTTTGGGGGCGTTTTTTGGGGTGAAAAACGAGCCAGCCTGACAATTCTGACATCGGATTCGGTTTCTGCAGATCTAAATACATAAGAATACAATTGGGGGTGAAAAACGAGCCAATCTGACAATTCTGACTTCGAATTCGGTTTCAGCGAATCCAAATACATACCGATACACTGGTCTGGTCTGTCAGATAGACCACTTTTTTTTCTGTGTGAATTAAAGTTTCAGTGGTTAAGCACCACTAAGCAATGCGTCGTAACAGTTTCTATTTTTTTTAGTTATTGCGCATCGCTCCAAAAATTTTTAAAAAAATCTACAATTAACTACTCATAACAATGTATTTTTGGTAAAAGTTTTGTGTATGCGAATCATTATTTTCATCAAAAAATAAATATTATAAAATGTGGAAGAAAAAATAAAAGTTATTCTTTAAATAAATAGTGCCTCTATACATTTTTCGGTTGCTATACGTAGGTGCCTTAATGAAAATTTTTCAAACAAATGGATTAGACGCAATAGATTTTCTTTTTTCTTCCTCATTTAGTATCTAATATTGATGTTACTATATAAGGAAGAAAAGAGGAAAGCTATTCCGATTGATACATTTGTTGTTTGAAAAATTTTCATTAAGGCACCTACGTACAGCAACTGAATAATGTATAGAAGCATTATTTATTTAAAGAATAGCTTTTCTTTTTTCTTCCTCATTTGGCATTTGATGTTCCCTAAGTCGAACGACTACTTTACCTTTTTAGTAAACCTAACCGACTTTTATACAGGGCCAGTCGAAATGTGAGAAATTTTAATTTTGGCTATTTAATAACAAACACCCTATATCAATATGATATAAATATATGATATAGAAGAGCATAGTAGACCTTGAAAATATAAAAATTACAAATTTTTCAAAACAGTCAAATAAATCTCATCGAGCACTATATCTCAAAAAAAAAAAAATCGGCTAAGGCGTTCCAAAATAATGAGGTGTTGCGGTATTAAATAGCACACACTGCATGTAAAACTGAAGAAAATCTGAATGACGGAGAATGGGTACCATTTTGTCGAAATTCAAAACTTCAATGTCGTTAAAACTCATTATAAGGATACGGTTTGAAATGTAATATAATATGTTGTAGGGTTCCTTAAACAATACAAGAATAGAATGAGCTATTAACCTAACACACCTGTGTGTGTTATGTTATCTATATTAATTAAAATGTCCATATTATTTAACCAAGACACTTTACTAAGCCTTTAAATGAACTAATTTGATTATGAAATTTATATATTAAAATATTAGAATTAAAATGATTAATTAAAAAACTCGGCAAATGGGAACTAAATAAGATAGGTAACGATAATGATCCCATCTATATCTCAACTTATCTTCAAAGCCACTCGTCTAAAGGTGTATCAATGTATTCGATTAAAAATTTGAATAATAAAATATTTTCACAACATTTTTGCTAGTAATTTGGGACAATCTTTTTAAAGCTAAACAAATACTTCCATATATAATTTATGTGAGCTTTCCAGTTTAATGACATATCCAGATAAATGCCTAGAAGCTTAAAATATTATACTTGTTTTAGGCTAAAGTTTAATAAATCGATTAGATATATAATTGGCGCTGACAGGAGGAAACGGAATGGAAAAAGTTTTTTCCTGATTTATTGCCAGGTTGTTGGAAGTGAAATAATTAAAAAGAGAAATGAAATTATCCTGCAGAAGTTCCGACATTATATTTACATCTTGTTTTGCATGATAAAAGGAACATATCAGAAAAAACAAGGTAAAAAATGTAAATAAAGTTTTCAATATCATTAATATATAACAGGAATGAGAGTGGTCCCAGAATACTGCCCTGAGGAACTACAATATTAACATCCATTTCCTGTGATCTTTTGTAAAAATATTCAACGAATTGTCTTCTGTTCATCAGATAAGATCGTCATAATTTATTGTATTGACCACGCAATCCACACCACCCCACTAATTCATAAAGGGTTAGTGCTCTAGTTATAATTTAAAGCTTCTCTACACTGTAATAAGAAAAACATTTAAATTGCCTTTCTTTGTCAGAGTGACCAAAAAATCCCAAAACCAAATCTTAGCCCCGCCCTCACATTCAATAGTTAATAACTCGGAAGGGAATAGGGAAGTGGTGGTGGGGTGGATGATGCTAAAGAAGAAATTATGGCCTTTGGATCTTGTATGTACACACTGAATCACAATTACGTTTTTTAATCCCCTTCAATAATGGGCTGGGAGTGCTAATGAAGATGATAGTTGGGGTGGCTGATACTTAAAGATGTTAAGACCTTGGCGTCGCGTACATCCACTAAATCTCAATTTTATGGACTTGTACTTGCTTGCTTTATCTACTTACCCTCAGTTGCCCCCAACTCCTCAACGGTATAAGATCAAAATATAATCTAGTTCCAGATCTCGTTATAATATAAAAGGTATACAATTTTGAAGTTAGTATTAAAAATTGTTTCAGAGTAATCGTGTGCACAAGAAAAATTAAAAAGACCGACAATTTTTTTTTGCTCACACTTATAATCTCGACGTTTCATGAAATTCTAAGCCCATTTGAACAAAAAAAAATCAATATTTTGTTACCATTACTAAACTGCCACTAATGTGGAAGTAACACTTTGTATACTATGCCTGGAAACGATTTGTAACGCAATTAAATCAAAGACCTGACAACAGACAGACCAATGGTCACGGTCTTTCTAATGAAAGCCTAGCTCGAAAGGGTCGTACGAATTGACGAATTCGCGAACCGAGTACCATAATACTTTAGCCTATTCTTTTAGAGCGGAGTCAACACGAACCACGAGCTCCGATAAATGTGCTGTGTGATATCTATCAGTTCCTACTAAGCTAACGTAACCACTAAGGTATTTTTAAACTGGATTTATAAATAAATGAATGTATTTGGATATACAGGCATCTTTAACCTAATACCTAGTCTATTTTTAAACTGTACGCAGAAATATATTTATGCACTCGACTATGAAAGTAAGAGTACTGTCTCACCAACCTAACCACGTAAAGACTAGTTAGATAAGTTTCGCAGTACACGAGTAGAGTAGACATCGCGCTAATATAAAAATTTTATGTTCAGTGGCTGCAGTCGGAGGACCATTAACACACAGAGAATCATCCATTTATCCACGAGAATGGAGAGATCGTTGATATGTATGAGCAAACTATCCAAGCTAGTGGGATTCCGACTGCAGTTATTGAACATTAAATTTTATATTAGCCGTAATCCTATTTAGCTCCTTCTAGTTTTAATTTCCTTTTTCGCAATCGAGTAAGTATATTGTGTTTTCTTAATTATTATTTATTTTATTAATAAATCTAGTCCAGTCATGCTAGAAAAGTCTGTATGAAAATGTTTCGCCAACGAATTTCAAACTATAAATTTTGTTAAAGTACTTAGATAAAGATCTAGTTTACTAGTGAAGTATTAGACTTCTGTGACAAGTAAAAAATGCTGAATTTACATAGCAAAGTATAACAAAGGAGATTATGTATAACCTTCAGTATTTTTGCGCACTGTACCAATATGAGCGAAAAGTGCCACAGCTTCGCTTCGCGTCGCGCGTCAAACACTTGAAAGCGGCAATGACACTTTGCGTTCGAGGGGGGGTCATTTAATCAAATTTTATACCGCACTTTTTATTACAACTGTGCGAAGTAATCATCAAATAGGTATTACGCTGAAAATTTGCGGTCGATCCTATAAGTTGTTCCAGAAATATACTACTTTAAAATCTAATTCTTCATAAACTCAGGCGCTTGAATCGCTGACGTCATTCTCTCCTAAGCATGTCGCTTAATAATCTTCTGCAATCGCAAGTCAGTGTTCGTATTATCATTAAGGAGACGTAGGATCCTTTACTATGTGCGAATCCTGCTATTTAAAAGCAGATCCATCTAATCTCCCAAAGGTGGATTTAATTATGATGATGGAGTAATTTAACACAAATCACCAGTGAATAAGTGCCGAAATGGGAGAAGTAAAAATGAAACAGTAAGTTGAATTTTTAAAATCGTAAATAATGATTACCGTGTCAGTTTTCACTATTAAGAAGATATATTAATTATTATTTTGCTAATAATATAGAGGGTGTTTTACTGTTATGACATATAATCTTATTCCAAGAAAAAGTTACTAGCAATAATCATCTCTAAATCTCTTTATTTGTACAAAATGTTACCCCCGATTGTGGGTGACTGATTGACTCATCACTATGTCTCCGGTACCTAGCAAGCTAAAATTTTGCATCGTGGTTGTTTTTAGGGTCTTCGCAAGAATTTTCTGAAACTAGCCCCCTAAAGGAGTGAAAACAGCTTTCTAAACATTGAAATAATTAGTATACTAATAACAGTTAGTAAATTCGAAAAACGCTCGGTCAAAAATGTTCTAACAGGATCCTGCGGTAGATTAATAAACAGTTTATTGTGTTGTACACAATACAGTACTTACTTTTGCTTTAGTTTTTCCATCAACTACCGTTTTTACTATTCATGACACAAACGGTACTTATAATGCTCATGACGCATCTGCGACATTTAAATACCTACTGTTAGGCATGTAGGCAAGCGGCTACGTTTCCCGATGCGATAGGAGTGAATGACGTCATGCAGCTATAACACGAAAGCGCTATGCGTTGATGTTCTTGATTAATTTTAAAGCCTATAGAGACCCTAGAATATTTTTTTCCATTTCTCTCCCGAATTAATAGTTCTTTCAGAAATTGTAATTTAAAAAAATGCTAAATAAGCCCATTACACACTTGATTTTATCTGCGATCATTTGGAAATATCAAAATAAGGAATAATTAAGTTGAATTTTGTCTGGAAACGGCGATTTGTCAACATATTATGAGGATGCCTTGTATATGTGATCAAAATAAACAGACGAACAAAACACAGTTGCTGTCAATTTATTAAAGTTTTATTAAATCGTATAAATAAATTAGATAATTAATTGTTACCCTTGCATCAACTCTCATTATATTAACAACAGTTTTGGGGCATTATTATTTCATAAAAACACATTGTCAATGTTTCGACCGAGCTTGTTTAAGTGCCGATGTACTGAAGCCAGCGTAAAAGTACTTTGCCACTCGTTGCCATGGAAGAAGAGCGGCAAAGTGATATTATTCACAACTGGTTGGCAAACCTCAATGTTGCCCTTTCAAAATGTGAGTAAAAAGTCTACTTGATATGTCGATCGCAGATAAATGAGTTTTTTTTTTAATGATTGGAAACCGCCACGGTCTGCTCATCGCTAGAATGGGTCTGAGTGCCAGACACCAACTGACTAAAACCCGTTCTCCGGTGAATAGTTTCCAGCTACGGCTGACAAAGTGTATCAACCCACCGACAAACGAATCTAAGGGCAAAGTTTCAAAAGATCGCAGTGTGGAAACTGCTCTGCCGAGTACAACACCCTGCCAGGTACGTAAGTCGTCTACAGACAATTCCGAGTTCCAACATCGAAACGGTTGTGTGACCCATGATCGGCCATCAACAAGGAGATCAGGTCGGACACGGCAAGGATCGATCCCACCGCTGACCGTCGATCTCGACGGCGAATAGGGCTAGTGCGACGATCGCGGTCATCCGCGACCGCCTAGTAAAGTCACATTGTTTTGAGATTTTCGAATCTTGGAAATCCAAGAGATATCGTTGCTACTTTCAACTAGAAAGGATACGGCCTTATAGGCGTTCAGGCATAATCCCACGGATGGTAGCTGCGCACCACCGCGCGCTCGAGCGAGTGCGTGAACCAAATGTGCGAACCTGCAGTTCCTCTCGTAATGAGCAGGATTACTGTCGCAACGACGAGTCATCAGTAGGGTAAAACTAACCTATCTCACGATGGTCTTAACCCAGATGACGTTCACTATTAGCGGCTGATAATATTAACAACAAGATATCGAAACCATAATATACAGTGCGACTGCTCCATAGAAGAAAGCAGGATATGTAAAAGAATATGTATTTTTTTAATATAATCATCCAGATTTCAGAAATTAGCAAAAAATCTACTTGACATTAGATACTGTTGATAATAGTTGTCATGGCAACAAATTTTATTTTAATAAAACAAGTATATCTGTGAAGCTGTTGTAACAAAATATTAAATTATTTTAGGATATGTAATAACATTCTTTAAATTATGAGATGAAAGTCATACTCAGTGTAATACGTAAAATCAAATCTAGGTTTATATGGGAAATAAGAGATTTATTTGTCATTTTAAACTAAAAAATCCTTTATAAAATGAAGCTTGTAAAATTAGAGAGAAATAACTAATTTAGTCCTGTTTAATAAGCTTGGACATAAAATACATAACGCTCAATAAAGAAGCAATAGAGTATCATATGGAACGAATATTTAGAATTTTTAGCCTACCGCAATTTCTGCATTTAATAATATATCACACATGATGAAAGAAAATAAAAGCTAAACATCCAAATATATTACTTCGCCGAACTTAGAATTTAATGATCCATCCAGATCCATCCAGATCCATTAAAAATATACAGGGTGTAATAATTAAAATCTGACATGCTGTAACTTCCGGTAACACCGAAAATTGAAGAGCTAAGTGGATAAAGGTGTTATGTCGCATTTTTAAAAAAAATTACTTTATGCAATTTTTGAACACCCCTGATATAGATTTAACACCCAATAAACGGTGAATTCTAAATTTGTAATATTTTATAGAAACTTTTTAATTATAAAGGCGCCATGTCATACATACAACCAGTAATTTTAGTGGATGAACACAGTTTTTGACAGAAAAATCTAGTTTCATAACAGCTTGATATTGTTCTTTAATATTAGTGTAAACAAAAGAACATAACCCAAAATTATCTGTTTTATGAGGTATTATTCATTTGAATCGAAGACCAAATAATTAAGTTCCAACTCAAAACCGTTTTGTTTAATTTACTCAAAACTTTAAAAGTGTGGACTTTATCCACTTAGGTCTTCAATTATAAATACCTCAGTTGTATGCCAAATATCTTTTTATTGGCGCGTTGACCAAAATAAAATTATTTTTTTTAAGTTAAGAGACAAACGAATAAAATGGGCTGAACCGTATCTCAGTGTCACCCGGTACAGCATCACCTAGATGCCCATTTAAAACGCTATCTTTAGATAACAGTTCCATTCGCCATATTGAATTTATGGATTTATTATCTTAAAAATAAACTACGTTTCAAAAATAAATCAGCAAAGTATTTTGAAATATTAATAGCATGACAGGTACTGTCGTGAGCAAAAGAGCAAAATTAAATAGGACAACTATTTTTTTCTAATGTAAATCTCTCTCTATTTGCACACTTCCAATGAATTATGACAACTAACTGACAATGTCACAAAAATTAAAGTTAGATGTACACAACTAGATTTTAGCAAAAATACGTTATAAGACTTGTCCTATTTAATTTTGCTCACGACAGTACCCCAGTTAAATTAGAACAAATTTCGACGTTTGACGGAAAAAACTGATCAAGTTTTGAAACTTGGCAAAGATGTTCATTAAGGTTTACTATTAAACATACTAAAAATCCTGAACTCAATCTCTTGCTCTCGAGCCATCATATTGAAAAGATGGCGGACTTGTTCAATTTTTTGCTTATATCTCTCTGACCATTAGCTAAATAGAAATCATGTTTATATAAAAAATGAAGCTTATAAAATTCTCTGTAAAAAAAAAATTTTACATGCATTTTTTTTGTATCTGTTATTATCCTCTTTGGAAATACGATAGCAAAGAGGATATTGCGTTTTTTCATCGACACATTTCAAAAATTATAAATATCGCTCGTAGAGAAAAAATTATGATATCTTTCAAAATGTCCGCCGTCTTTCTGTCAGTCTGTTCGTCTGTCAGTCTGCTCCTCCATCCACCAAGCGCCTTTTAAGCCAAATAACTTAAGAGAGAAAAGTCCGATTTTATTGAAATTTGGAAAATATATAAGTGTTAGCTAGAGAAAGGACCCCAGAGTTTTTGATAAAAATCATTAGTAAATATAAAGTTTATGAGACATTAAAGAAAAAATGCACCTGATAATTATTGTAATCTTTGATATAATTCTATCAACACAAAAATACTGCATGGTATACTAATAAACGTTTTGATAATTAAGATGGAATCATCGAGAGATCATTAAAATTACAAGTGTAGCAATTACTCCTAAAAACTTTACTTATTTTTGAAGAATTGCGAAGAGGATACTATAGAATGTTCAATAGATATATAGAAAACTCAATAATCCGAAGAGTGGTATAATGCTTATATCTAGTTATTGCTGGAATGGTACAAGCAACTCAAAGAATATATACAGAATGAACATGGATAATAGAAATATGCCCAATTTTCCTGACAGTAATAATAAATTCAGTGTGACATAAATTAAGTGTAACTGTTGACGTAA
Source organism: Rutpela maculata (assembly GCA_936432065.2). Lineage (NCBI taxonomy): Eukaryota > Metazoa > Arthropoda > Insecta > Coleoptera > Cerambycidae > Rutpela > Rutpela maculata. Next base: position 132,047,913 of record OW386287.2, on the reverse strand, counting down.
AACAGCTGAATTTTTTTAACCAACTGGCTACGTTTCATTTATTATATCGCGTTCTATTAGATTTAATAGATTGGCTATGAAACACCGCTATACTAGAGGAAACAAATTTCCCCCTATTTACGCGATAACGGTAACACCAAATTTTCGTGATTTATTTCCCTCACATATTTTATGAAAATATTCATCATAATAGAGTGCTTGAAGACATGGCTTATCTTCATCTGTGCCTACTGCGATAGAAGATAATTTGAACATTTGAGCCCTAACTCACCTCTCTCGTAATTGTTATTGCTGTTATTATTACCCTCGAAAGATATTATAACGGCGATGATGATGTCGGTTTGCTTTACTTATTATGCTTATACATACGGGGTCATGGTGTAAATATAAGGATGTGGGTCAATGTTTAGGTAATGTCCTCTATGCAAACTAATTAATTCACATCTGTGTTTATATGTCCAAGTAATGGGGTTCTGTCATGTTGAGGTGAGAAAAATGAACCATCCTTCATTTATATTTATTAACAGGCAATAGGGATACATTTTATTTAATTAAAAATGTTTTAGCTAAAAGCTACAATATCTGGAAACAAAGAGGTATAAAAATATACATACATTATAAGCGATAAAAATATGCAAATCGGTATATTATGACCTTACAAAATTTTTTAATATCATCGTAGAACCATTTTTTCCACGGAAATCCATTTCATAACATACTAACAAGATATCGAAACCATAATATACAGTGCAGTTGCTCCATGGATAAACGCAGGATGTGTAAAATTATAAAATGATCAGGAAGAGCAATTTAATTAAGCTTATTGCCTCTAGGACATATTAACTAACATAAATAAGTATTTTTTTTGTCACAATATCAGAAATGAAATGAGTTTTTATAAGCTATATATTTTTCAACACAGTATGTTAATTAAAAGGAGAGTTTCATAAATTGTCACTAAAAGATGTAACAATTTCATTTTATTTTGATTGTCCTTTCTAATAGGAGACACGCACCAATTATAATATCAATAAAAACAAAGCCTATTCTTATTAAAACAACCATTTTGATTATTAATTTCATTAAAATATGTTGAATTTGGCATGAAATTGAATTTAACAGGGTGAAATTTTACCCGCGCGAGAAAACTGATGTGATGTCACTATTTAATTTGGACGGTTGACATGACAGTCATGACGTCATGTCATTTATTTACGTTTGTCGGAGCCGTGAATGTCATGATAAAGTAAAGCGTTTTTAATGTTTATTCGGTCGTAAATGTGTGTAACTTTTGATATTTAAGATGGATAAATCTGTAATGAAATAACTTAACTCATCAAATTTCTTCGACATTAAACCAATCATTTGAGTGAATGACCTCCATCAGCATAAACGAATCAACATTGGGTAAATTGTCACTTTGTGCTTTCACAAAATCGCTTTCTGCCATTTTAATGTTTAAAGAACACTTCTGAATTAATAATTGCTCTTTTATTTAATGTATTTATTCATTGCAACACCTTATAACAAGCACAAAAGTTCACACTTGCTTAAAATAACTAGTAAATATGGACACCCAAAATTATAGTTACTAAGGTATCAAGGGTGTTATAAGGATAATAACGCACCGAGGTCGACAGTCTACTTCCCGAGGGCCTTTGGCCCGAGGGAATGTACGTCGACCGAGGGCGTCATTATCCTATAACACCCGTGGTGCCTTCAACGTTTAATGTCCTACAAGTCTGTTATTTAATTCGAATTTTTTTTTTTTTTGACATTTACGATTTATTAATTTGACATCTATTATGTTCAGAACGATTTGATTTAAAAGAGAGTTAAAATCAAAATTGTTTGTGACCGCCGCCGTTGCATAGCAACGCATTTTGTTTGTCAATAACGCTATCATAATTTACTTGTTTTGGGTCGTGTTATAATTTTATAATGCCCTAGGGCGTTATAGATATTCATAACGCCTTAGGGCGTTATATTCCATTTAATGTATCTCAAAATAGGGTGGTTATTGTAAAATAACAGACTTGTAGGACATTATAGTTATTAAGGTACCAAGGGTGTTGTAAGGATAATAATGCACCGAGGTCGGCAGTGTACTTCCCGAGGGCCTCTGGCCCGAGGAAATGCACGTCGACCGAGGGCGTCATTATCCTATAACACCCGTGGTGCCTTCAACATTTAATGTCCTACAAGTCTGTTATTTAATTCGAATTTTTTTTTTTTTTGATATTTACGATTTATTAATTTGACATAACATAAAATAACAGTCTTGTAGGACATTAAATAAATAAGGGATCATACGTCACGCGCGGACCGGATAAACTCAAAACTCGCCAGTTCCTTATACCGGATGTGTAAACAATTGATATTATGATATATCTATACATTTTCGAACATAAACTCTCGGTGCTATTACCAATTATCGATCCTGTTTAACCCATTTTATCTACTTGTCTGTAGAAACCCCATTACGAGTGTATGGCATCGGTAAAAATAACTCTTTTTACATATTAGTTTGAGCTAAGTTCACTCCATTATTATCTAGTAGATAAAAATTAATCGCTCTCAGTGGAATTTATCGATGTTGGTTCTGTAATTGACTTTTAGGACAAATTCGATTAAAAAAATATCTGCATTAAAGTTATCGATGGTCGATATCTTTAGCGATGGAGACTGGTAATAGCACTGAAATATCTGATAAAAACACTTTTGGGTGTAAAACTGATATTCACGTGTCCCAATTGCTTTTGGATTTAAATTATTTTGGGAAAACAATATATTAACGAGACAATAATTAATTTAAACGCGGTGCATGTGCAGAAGCTGGGTTTTATATTGGGGTATGTTCTCATTTTCTTTCACAATCCTAACAGGAGTTAGGATTGTTCAGGGTTCTTTCGTATTATTAGTTGTATAGTCTGTTTTGCAATGTGAAATCGACAATTTTAGTGCAGATACTGTGTTACTGCATGTTATATCTTCATATCCTATGCAGCTAGGACAATCACTGTTGGATAGAAGGACATAGCAAAATATCAACACATTAAAATCTCAATTTTGAAAAAAATGTTGGTTACAGTGTTCTTCCTTGAAGCAGACGAATTTCACTTCAGGTTCGAACGAACTTTATGCAGATTGTATATCATTTTCCTTCAAAATTCAAAAAAAGCATTTTGGATAATACCATTATGAAACGAATAAGAATGCCAACGTATAACTCAAACAAGTTACAAGCGATCAAATTAAAAGTTTCCGAATTCATGAATGTTTTTAATATATTTCCAGACAGAAATTCTGGCTATACTGGCTGTTCTGGCTATTCTCGCTAAACGACGATACGTGAACCAGCAGATCTCAATCGCAACAGACAGTCAGGTGGCACTTGGGGCACTAGCCTCTAACAAAGTGTCTTCCAGACTGGTTTGGGACTGTCACGAAGAGCTCAAAACTCTGGGTGAGCGGAACAGAGCAAGACTACTCTGGGTGCCGGGACATACCAGTATAGAGGGCAACGAGAAAGCTGACGAACTTGCTAGACAAGGAGCAGCGAATATATTTTATGGCCCAGAACCTGCGCTGGGTATCACAAAAGGCTCAGTCAGAAGGGTAATCAAAGACTGGGTCAAGAGTAAACACAACCACTACTGGAGAAATATTCCAGGAAATCGACATGGGAAAACACTTATCAATGGACCATGTTCAAAACAAACTGAAGAACTACTCACAAGGAACAGGATTCAGCTGAGTATCATAACTGGTCTTCTGACGGGACACTTTCCCATCAAGAAGTACCTGCATTTAATTGGAAAGTTTGCTGGCGACCTGAACTGCAGACTGTGCGGCAAGGTACCAGAAACTGTAGAACATATTATACATGACTGCGAGGCATTTGTCCGCAGAAGGTATAATATCTACGTGCAAACACAAACAGACCCGGAAACCATCAAGACTCGTCCATTTTCAGACCTGTATCACCTTGTCAGTGACACAGGAATATTAAAGTGGACAAGTGTAAACTAAAAACTAAAAAAAAACAGGGTAAGCATAATAAGCCCAGGAGGCTGCAGTGCATTCGGAGTATTCCATACAGACGAGCCCTAAGAGGAGGGGTTTTAGTCAGTTGGAGTCTGACACTCAGACCTATTCTTAGTTGGGATAGGCAGCCCGTGTGGGTTTCCCCCCCTCGCCAAAAAAAAACAAAAAAAAAATATATTTCATATTGTGTTCTTTTCTAATAATGTTTTAGAACACTAAATAAGATTTCTCGTTTTAACAAGAATAGCATAGAAAAAGAAATAAAATTTGAAATATTTTGGAGAAGACAACAGAAAGATCATCCTAAAAAGTAAATGAAGGATTGGTTTAATTAGCTACAACTTTTTTACATAAACGTTATGTCATCCTGATCAAAAAACGCTTATCTAAAAGCTTGAGTATAACAATGATTGTACTGATTTTTTTATGATTTAATGAGGTACTAAATGCCAAAGGAGCCATTTCCTAAAGCTTTTCAATAATATTTTCTTTTATCAGAAAGACGCAAAGTTTATGAAATAATGTTTTATCTTTTTTTAGGACTCCTATCGCCTTTGCCAAAATTTTTTAAATTTCATTTTGTTTTAAGTCAGTTTTATTGAAACGAAAAATCTTATTAGTTCAAAATATTCTAAAACATTATTGAAAAGGATCACAATATAAAGTATATTGAATATATTAAAAAATTCGAAAATATTTTTACTTGACCGCTTGCAACTTTTTTGAGCTGTATCTCAGAAACTAGATGTCAGTTCGGCGTATGAGCACTTTTGATCAGAAAGTCGAAATCTACAATATATTAAAAATTCAGCCGATTTGATAGAAATTCAATTTCGAAATGAAAACAGTGAGGTCCATTGAAGTCAGTCGTTGCTGACTACGATTACCTATTACATATTATCTATATAGATGTTTTTATTTTCTTGACCGTTGATATCAAATTAACTTGATGTAGATATATCCTGGGTTATCGGTCTTTTTAATAAAATTACTCTTTTCTTACGTTTCGGTTTATTCAACCATCGTCAGGGAACCACAATTAAGTGAAGTTATTTGTTTTTTTTATAAATGCTATTTTTTATACATATGGTTATAAATTACTTACATTACTTATTATATATTGGTACGTTAATCTGGTCACTCTACAGAAAGCAGATAATTTCATATTAAATAAAAAAAGTGTGAATGACTGAATTTAAATAAATAATTTAAGTATTTTCAACATATTTTTTTTAAATGCTAGGAATCGCATCATGTAATTCAATACTTCATCAGTATTAGCTAGAAGAGTAGTTGTTTTGATTGGTTCTCCAATAATGTGCGTCTTAAAGTATTTACCTAATTAGTATATTAGCGTGCCCAGATTAGGGCAACAATATACAGAAAGTAGGTAATTTCGTGATAAATAAAAAAGTGTGTAAGTTGTGATTTGCTTAATACCTAAATAAAATTCTCTAATAATAAAACGACTATAAAATATTTCTTATAAAATTACTGAAAATGTCTCGAGATATATATTATCTTCTAACCGCATGCCACCCACTTACGCAAAGTTAAAAATATCTTTTACTTCTTGTATTTAACTTTTAGAAATTTGTATATGTATCTACTTGAAACTAAGAGACACGTTTTCTCACATTGACAGTCAAATGGCAAGTAATTTTAGATAATATGTAATTAACTTGATGTAAGTATATCCTGGGTTATCGGTCTTTTTAATAAAATTACCCTTTTCTTACGTTTCGGTTTATTCAACCATCGTCAGAGAACTACAATTAAGTGAAGTTATTTGTTTTTTTTATAAATGCTATTTTTTATACATACGGTTATAAATTACTTACATTACTTACTATTACTGTTGAATTGCACACTACAACTAATTACATTTTAGGTCTAATGTATATGAGTGTTTAAAAGCAACTAAAAACTGAAAATTAAGTATTGCCTGTCTGCGTTGAATGTAGTGGTTTGTTTATGTTATGTAGATAAGACTTAATTTATGTGTATTAGATTTGAAGTTTTTGTTTAAGGGTGGTGTGAGATTTTACGGTTTAAAATTACTATATTTAGCAAACTTGGTGGAAAGATGTAAAAATATTAAAGTTATATAATCATATTATCTTTTTTATATTTAATTTAATAGATTGAAATATGTTTCGCTTAAATTCTATATATCAGTGCGGTAGTTTATTGCGTTAGTATGCCTTTTAATTTGTAACATTTCATGTATTGTTCTTCGGTGAAGGTTTGGTTCTTTTTCTAAAATTTGAATATTATTAAAGTTAAAGCTATGAAAATTTTCTAAGGCGCGTTTTCAGAGTGCTGTCAAATTTTGATGTATTTTTATATTATATTTATGTGTATATATTCTTTTATGTAGATATTGTTTTGTTTGGCCGATAAATGTGCTATTACAGTTGTTGCAGTCTATTTTATATATTGTGTTTTAGTTGCAATTTAGGTTTTAGTTTTATAATAAAAATTTTTGTCGTGATTTATGGTTTATGTGCTATTGTTATATTATGTTTTTTAAAAGCGTTTGAAATATTTTCTGATATTTTTGGTATGTAGGTCATAGATATATATTTATTATCTTTTTTTGTGTTTCATTCCTTGTTTTATTATATATTTTGTGTATTTTCTTTTTTACTATAGTTTCATAAAAATGTTTTGGGTAGGAATTTGTTTCGAGGACTGCTTTAATTTCTTTCAAATTATTGGTCTGTATTTTGGATGTGAGAGTTGAATAGCCTAACAGATCGTGCCATTCAACTCTCACATCCAAAATACAGTTGTGATTTGCTTAATACTTAAATAATATTCTCTAATCATGATAAAAGCAAATAAATAAAAATAATTAATTGTAAAAAGTTTTCTTATTGTGTTTTTTTAGGTACACGAACACTTGCCACAGAGCTTCTGATCTAGCGTAAAAAATCGTAGTGTAGTATAGTGACATCTTCTACGTGCTGGAAAAAACACATGCAAGAAAGAAATAAAATATATCAAACGATAAACCTTTAATCATTATGTCAAGTATTTTTTGCTAAATAAATTCTGAAAGTAAAGGCCACGCAATAAATTATTTTTCTTACGTCAACCTTCAAGTAAACTGAACTACTAGCAACAAGCAAACATTGACTTAAAACTAAACCCAAACTAACCAATAATAATTAATGTACAATAATTAATATATTACGGCGAAACTGAATTTTTCCAGCATATCAGGGGAAATATGCGTGATATAAATTTCTTTCAGGAAAATAATATCTTCTCAGCAAATACAAAAACAATGGATCTATTACAAAATGTAGAAACGAAGATATCCCAACTACAAAAAAAGAATTGATGGTGACGGGAATTGCCGATATGGAGCACTCAGTCAACAGCTAAAAGAACAGCTCAGGCCCTCACCAACACGGTTTTTGGGGTGGATACATGTGGAATATATTTTCCATGCAGGGCAATAATGCCACGACCAGAATGGGAAGGGACAAATATTAATAGCTATCAAATGTCGCAGAGAACAGAAGAAGGACATAGTCAGGTAACACCAACTGATAGGATGACTCTGGCGATATGGAGTGTCAGAAGATGCGTACAGAGAGTGAAAAGGGAGATCGACGAGGCCCCACAGGTAGAAAATATCGACGTTGCATTTATATAAGAAACGCGTATGATAGACGGTACAGCAATCACACAAACTTAACACATCTACCATACTGAAGAAAACGCTAATACTGAACAGCAACAAGGGGACCATGCTATCATATAGAAATCGCAGTAATATTTGCTCCGTCAGAGTGAGAAACAGAAGACTGAGGAGAAGAACTGTAGAAGCAAACACACAAAAGAGGAACATATCTATATGTCTATATCATCACACTTTCTACCCCTGTACCCATACGTCATGTGGTTCTCTCTGCTGACAAGCATGACACAAATTCAACCCAGCATATACACAGTCGGCCCGGCCGGCGGTATGTTCCCCTGGAGTGACAGTAATGTTGGTATATCAAATCAAATATTTAACAAATAGGCATTCGCAGTCGGCCACGCCCGACTGCAATATATACTTGTTATATTCAGGACTAAAAGGGAAATTTCAATCATTAACGGAAGTGTTTAAATATATGTATGTATACGTTCAATATGTATACAAAGTATTTGAACCCCAATGGTATAATTAGTTCCATCGAGTAGAAATTTATATGTAGACCTAAATACATAGTAAATATATATTTGTCAAACCATACAGCGTTAACTTGATGTAATCATATACATTTTGTGGGCGGTTTCATTCAGCCAGATAAATGATATAGTGCAAACACACAATTTTTATTCACACCTTAGGTTAAATATTAATATTATTGGTTTATATAATGTATCACCATTAGTAACAAGAGTGTTATTAAAATACATGGATATGAAAAATGTTAAGTACAATAGTTGAGGACGCTATTCGAATGTTGTTTAAATTGCAAATTTAAAAAAATTGAACCATTGAATTGAAAACTGAAGATAAATTAATATAAACAGGTTTTAAGTTAATGTATTTCTTTTGTGAATGTATTCGCTTCTGCAGATACTGATAGCAATATAAATAATTTTTTGTTTTATACACAAACATTCAAATTAAAAAAATAACGTGTTGTTCAATACCTAAAACATGCTTAGAAGATTATATAATCCAAAATGTTGATGTTGATGTTACCAATAAACTAATGGGAAAGATGAAGTTATAAACCTAACCAGCATCCATGACAAATGTATGCTGTTAGATGCGCCATACAGCAAAGTGGGGTTAATGCATGGATCACAAAATGTCTTGCAACGCGTCGTGATTGAGAAGAAGAATTAAAAACATGTTTCTCTTTATTAATATAATGAAATGATGATCACATACGTTATTCAGAATAACTTCAAGAATAAATTAGTAGAAGATGCCTCAAAATAAAGACAGTAATAAAATGTACCATTTATAATTTTAGAGTTTTAGTAAAAATTCCGAAATCACAAATAAAATTTATTTAGTTTCAGTGTTGTTAAATTTGTTGTCTAGTTAAACAACCAATACAATAATTCACTTTATTTGGCAACCGAAACTGTGTTGTTATATTTCTCGTATTTATGACATGTTTTAATATTTGAGAGTTTTATTATTTTCACAATTAATAATTTTGTATTTATTTGCTTTCATCATGATTAAAAAATATTATTTAGGTATTAACCTAATACAACTTACACACTTTTTTATTTAATACGACATTATCTACTTTCTGTACATTGGTGCCTCAATATGGTTACGCTAAAATACTAGTTAGGTAATAGTATATTAGGTAATGAGTTTTGTAAGAAGCATATTACGCACGAATGGAAAAGTTACGCACGATGCCGCGTAGCGGCGAGTGCGTATTTCCATGAGTGCGTAATGGCTTTACAACTCGAATTATGTACTATACTTTACCTACGATCACTATTGTAAATAGTAAAAAACACACTACCTGCACCTATGTAAGAGGAACTTTACATATTGTAAACAAATCGCACGGTAAACAAAACTCACGGGATACGCAATTATAAGTGGCTTATATTGCTGACGCGGGGTTTAAAAAAACAAATGCGCCTACGTAATTTTCAAACGCTGTCAAAACTGACATAATATTTGTTGAATAATATTGTTGACAAGTAAACTAAATCCAGATTTTATCAAATAAATAAATAAATATTATCGTAGGTAAAGTATAGTACATAATTGGAGTTGTAAAGCAATTACGCACTCATGGAAATACGCACTCGCCGGTACGCGGCATCGTGCGTAACTTTTCCATTTGTGCGTAGTATGCTTCTTACAACACTCATTACGTAATATACTATTACCTAAGATCATATTTACTTATTTATTTAGTAAAATCTGGATTTAGTTTACTTGTCAACAATATTATTCAACAAATATTATGTCAATTTTGACAGCGTTTGAAAATTACGTAGGCGCATTTGTTTTTTAAACCCCGCGTCAGCGATATAAGCCACCTATAATTGCGTGTCCCGTGCGTTTTGTTTACCGTGCGATTTGTTTACAGTGCGATTTGTCTACAATATGTAAAGTTCAACTTCCACAGATCGCATGTAGTGTGTTTTTTACTATTTACAGTAGTGATCTTAGGTAAATACTTTAAAACACTTATTATTGGAGAACCAACCAAAGCAACTACTCTTCTAGCTAATACCGAATATTATTTATTAATAAAATATATAGTCCAGAAAAGGCACAATGATACAAAATTAAGACAAAAGCAAATTAGAAATACAGAATTCAAAATAGTAGATAAGCGACATGATATACAAGGACAAGGATCAACTGAGAATTTAGGCAAGCCGGCATACGTGAATGTGTCATCACATAATTACCGACTTCGCTTTGGCTAGTGCTCTGCGTTTTAGTGTGACTTAGTCTGATGATGTCACAGAACTAAAATTTCACATTTTATTAATATTTTTTATCCACGTCCTCTTATTCACAGCATCTTGCGAGACGCTTTGTGATCCATGCGATATTCTAGTTGGCCTCCGTTTGTGGTATACCAAATTTGATGGCATTACGTAATGTGTCGCAGTTGCCTGTTAGGCACGCATCCTTAATAAGACTTCTTCTCTTTACCCCTTGTTTTTCCTGAACTATCAACTGTTGTATATTGTCCTCTTTTCGATTAGTGTAACCAAAAAATAAGAGAACTCGGGAGAATAGGATGCGGAAAAGTCGCTTTACGGACGGATATTTTGTAGGATTGAACTATTTGTGCGATGGTCCGCCCAGGGAACTCGTAGCAAATGTCTCCAGATCCACATCTCGAAAGCATCAATACGACGACGAAATCTCTGCTTCTCTCAGAGACCTAAAGACAGATTGAGAAAATTAGGGCGTTATCAAGTCTGGTCTTCATGCGTCTTGTGATATATTTGTCGTGCCATATTTTGCTCAACTGGCAAGTTACCAATCTTACCATCTGTGTTCTTCACCGAATCTCATATTCGCAGTTGCTGGTATTGTCCACAAAGGCTCCAAGGCAGTCACGGTCACGTAGCATTAGAGTGTCTGGATTGACTTCAATCACAATTTTCGTTATAATTTACACTTCTAATCTCACTTCAGCTACAATAAAAGTTTATTGTCTGAAGCCTGTATAGCAGGTCTATGAGCTCTTCCTCTCTTGCTGCAACTAGGATGCAAATCTGCAAAACTCAAGTTAGAAATCTTGGTTCCGCATGTACCTACTCCACCCTACTGGTCTTTTAGCATATGTCGCATCGCATGTTCAATTTGGATGTCAAAGAGGATTATTGACAGATCACCCTGTCTGGCACCTTCACCAACTTTACATTTCTCGGAGTTAGTGTTGTTTACTTTCACCAAAGCAGAGTTTTATTCATACGGTCGGCGAATAATAAAGATCAGATGCTTGATTGTCCCCATCTCTAATAAGCCTACAACCTGTTCCATTCACATTGCCAAAGACCTTACAGAAGTGTACGAAACAAAGGTACATAGGCACGTAGTATGTACGTACCATTCGCGCACGTGTGTATTCCCTTGCCTTCTCAATAAATTGTCGCAAATTCAGTATTTGCTCTCTAGTACCGCGTCCTTTAACAAGGCCTGCTTGCTCAGGAGGTATTTGCCAAAAAAGATAATTCTAAATTCTGTATTGAAGAATATACAGCATTATTTTACTGGCGCGTGATATTAATGTCAGCTATCTGTAGTTATCAGAGACGTCTGTGGCTCCCTTCTTATGTACTGGTACAGTTGATTTAAAAAAAAAACTGGTACACTTTCTTTTAGCTATATGACGTTAATCAGTGGCGTCATTATTAAAAATGGTTCGACATCATATTCAAAAATTTCGAATTGTTTCTAAAATTGAAGATAGTTGGTCCATAAGAAGACTTGCTGCTGAATACAATGTGAGTAAAACCACGATAATGAGTGTTAAAAAACAATGGGAAACCAACCAAGCGGTATCCCGTAAAGTTGGTTCCGGTAGGCCCAGAAAGAGCAATAATCAAGAAGATGAAAATATTATAAATTACCTAAGAGAAAACCCTTTTCATACTGCAGTAAATGCAATTTCAGAGACAAATTTCCCTGCTTCTTTGTCTACTGCGTGCAGAAGAATAAAACTACAAAGCGACTTGAAGAGTTGTTCAGCGGCTAAAAAATACAAACTTTCAGAAGAAGAGAAGCAGGGTAGGATTATTTTTGCACTCAACTATATAATCAATGATGAAAACTTCTGGGGACAAGTTGTCTTTTCAGACGAAAAGGTTTTTAAATCCTGTAACGATGGACATGTTCGCGTATATAGGCCTCCTTCCACCAGACACGACGAAAAATATACTTTCGATCCACAAATATCAGGAAGGTTTTCAGTCAATGTCTGAGCTTGGATGAGCCTAAATGGGTTAGGTGTGTGTTAGAACAGTGGTGGTCATCTCAATTCCATTAAATATATTGAAATATTAGACAATATTATGTTGCCGTCAGTAATAGAGGTGTTTCCGGAAAATAATTTTATTTTCCAACAAGACAACTGCTCCATACATCCGGCCCGTCGTGTCAGGCAATGGTTTCTTAATAAAAACATAGAGTTGTTACCGTGGCCATCTAAAAGTCCGGATTTAAATCCTATTGAAAATGTTTGGGGACTAATGGTGAAACATATAAGAAAATTAAATAGCTATCCAAATAATGCCCAAGAATTGGAAGGGATAATTGAAGACACTTGGGAGAACTTGTCGCAAGAAGTTGACCTTGCAAGAAATCTGATTTTGTCCATGCCTGCAAGACTTCAGGCAGTTTTAGACGCTAATGGAGCAATGACAAAATATTAGTTAATTCTGTATTACGTAGTTGAAGTTCATTTATTTTATTTTTTTTTATTGTACTTTTATGTTCAGTTTGCATTGTTTACATTTTTTTTAATCTCAAGTGGTATTTTTGTGTTCTTATTTTAAAAATAGAATTATCATTATTCAGTCAGTATTTTAATTACAACCATTAGTAGAATTATCCGTAACAAATATTATTTTTTAAACAATAATATGGCAGGCTTGAAAATGTTTTGAAAAAGTTATTTTCTAATTATTTTTTAAAATTCCATTTGAATAAAACAAAAAAGAAAGGTTTAATAAGTTTAAAAACACTAAGAAAACCGGTCTCCTACAAAAAACCCAGGTCCGGGGTAAATCATCTCTTCTCCACCCCCCTCTCGACATGCCTGGCCAGCCTTATTTACAGACATATGCACACAACTAAACTATTAAGATTTTCGATTACAAGAGTTGTACCAGTTTTTTTTTAAATCAACTGTACGAAGATTAAGGTTCTCCAGTTATCGTGCCAGATTTCCGTCTTTCATATTTTCTACCCACTTAAAAAAATGGTTGGCTTAGATTTATATGGACTATTAAAATTAGCGAACAAATAAAAAATATATTGGACATATCCATTAGTTGCATACTTTATATGGAATGTTTGTTAGATCTTCTCATTCTTATACAGTTTATTTAAACCGCGTTTGGTTGCTTTAACGAAAGAAATTATTAACTTTTTAACCCCCGACCCCAAAAGAGGAGTGTTATAAGTTTGACGCGTATGTTTGTATGTCTGTCTGTCTGTCTGTCTGTGGCTTCCGGGTGATCCGATTTTGAAGCACTTTTTTTATTTGAAAGAGTATTTTGTCGAGAAGGTTTTTGCCATATTAGATTTTGATGTTTGGTCGCCATCTTGATTACAAGATTTTATTTAACTTGCTTTGTTCGTGTGGGTCAAATCTTGCAACTGAATTTTAAAATAGTTATCCTCAACCGATTGAGGATTGGAATGACGTCACTTAGCTAAGTGACGTCATTCCAAATCCAATATGGCGGACCAGTTATTTTTTATGCACCCCCATGATATGGGTATCAAATGAAAGGGTTTGCTGAGAAGAATACGAAAATAAAATGACGTCACACTAAATTCAATATGGCGGACGCCCCAAGATGGCGGACAAATTTTTTTGTTTAACACTATAATTTGAGTGTATTCGCTCATACGTTGCATTCTAAGAAATGGTGAAGGATTCGATTTAAACTATAAATACACAGGCCCACAAAAAAAAAAGTTGTCATCATCAAAGAGGAAGTAATAAATGATGTATTTATTAGAAATAAGCTGAAAACATTTTTGAATCTTATACATAACCTCAAAGGTAGACAAAAAGCCATTTTTTCAGTACTTAATCTCAAGTATTTCAAAATTCTGATCTAGTTGGCCAATTCTGAGGCCAGATTCGGATTCAGCGCGAAAAATTACTTCAGAAATGACCTCCATTTGCCCAACAACAAAACCTCGTAGACCTATGTAATCGGCATCGAATATATATTTCGTGAAATTATTATAGCCATTGCTTTAACATTTACTTCATTATTATTTTAAAATTGTGATATGATAATGAAATATCATCGAACTCATTACCAAACTGAAATGCTCACTCCAATGGAGAAAGCATCACAGAGACCATATCCGTCTTCTTTTCATAGAATTTTATTGGAAGTGTATAGGTATTTCGACTAATCAAATCTTGTCAAACAAGTACATGCACGGTCCATTCACAACCTGTCTTTTTCTAAAAACGTACAACTTTTTCCATAGCATTAAGTGAGCATTCTAGCTCGGTATTAAGTTCAATGTGAAATATAGCGACATGCACATTATTTCACCAACAGCGATAAAAAGGGGTCAGTCAACTTGCCCCCACCCCCCCGTTACTTTTTCTTCTCCAATTTGCTAGCACACAATGTTTAGACCTAGCACAACCACGTTTAAAGCTAGCACACACCCGCGCAAATAATAAATAATAATGCAAATTATGTTTTTTCGGGCGGGGGGGGGGGGGGGGTGCAAGTTGACGCCAGTTATTTTTTTCTCTCGAATTTGCTGGCACATACACACCTACAGGGGCGGTGATATACAGGGTGTACATTTTTTCCTCAGCCCCCCACCCCCAGTTATTTTTTGGTCTTGAATTTGTTAACAGGTAATGCTTACAACTAGCACACCCTAGCACAACCACTATCCAAGCTAATGCTCCTACATAACGCTCCTTCACTGTCGAAAATATACAGGGTAGAAATTTTGTCCGGCTCACGGATATATTTTCTATTATTACTAAGATTACCTTACCAAAAATAATCACATATATAATAGAGGGTTGAAATAGAGAGGTTAATATAGAGGGTTGAAATTTATTTGTTAACCCCCATGCACTTTTTTTTCTCAAATTTGACAGCACACAATGTTTGCACCTAGCACAACAACTAAATAATTAAATAAATTAATTAATTAAACTTTATTTCATGAATAACTTTTACAATCATTTTAGTAAATATAATAACACACCACAAAAATAATAATGACATACTTAAAATATAATCTACAGTGTTTTTCAATAAGCTCACATGGTGGTGGGAAAATTTTTATTATTGTTTCCATGGAAAATTAAATGGAGAGTCAATATCTCCTCAACTGTTTGAGGAATTAGAAAAAAATGTCCAATATAAAAATTGTATGAGATTTAGAGTGTTATATTTGAAAATTATTCTGGCATCTACAGGATGTTTGACATAGTGGTTGCAAGTATTTACTTGGAATTTTTCGATGGAATTGTAATTTATATATTTATATTTGACTCCTAATTCTCTATACTGGCATATATGATTTTTGAATTTTCACTGCAAGGTTGAAACATTATTCCATTTTTTTTTATAAAAAAATGCATTAGCAACAGTCAAGAATAAAATCTCCAAAAAATGCATTTTCATAAAGGACCCCGCACCTTTTAAATTCAATTTGGCTTTCACTTCCGGGAGCTGAAATTTTGCACAGAGGCAGTTCATAACAAGTTGATCAAAAGTCTCCCAGGTCACAAAAAAATTTAATGACAAGATTTCGAAATACTGGTCGAATAAAGTCGAAACTTCGTCGACCAATCGGCCTTCGACCTTCTTCGGCCAATATCTCGAAATCCTATAATTAAAATTTTTGCGACCATAAAGACTATTGATCAGCATGTTCTGAACTACTTCTGTGCAAAATTTCAGCTCCCAGGAGTGAAAGCCAAGAGGCATTTAAAAGGTACGGGATCCTTTATGAAAATGCATTTTTTGCAGATCTTATTCTTGACTTTTATTAATGCATTTTTTTATCGAAAAAAAAAATGGAACAACGTGACACTACAGTGAAAATTCAGAAATAATATATGCCAGTATAGAGATCTAGGAGTCAAATATAAATATATAAATTACTACTATATATCGCTCTAAATCTCGTACAATTTTTATATTGGACATTTTTTTCTAATTTCAAACAGTTGAGGAGATATTGACTGTCCATTTAATTTTCCATGGAAACAATAATAAAAATTTTCCCACCATGATGAGAGCTTTTTGAAAAACAATGTATATTTTATTTTAAGTATATCATTATTATTTTTGTGGTGTGATATTTACTAAAATGATTGTATGTAAAAGTTATTCATGAAATAAAGTTTAATTAATTTATTTATTTAATTATTTAATTGCTGTGCTAGGTGCAAACATTGCGTGCTGTCAAATTTGAGAAAAAAAGTACATAGGCGCTAACAAATAAATTTTAATCCTCTATATTAACCTCGGTATTTCAATCCTCTATTATATATATGATCATTTTTGGTAAGGTAATCTGAGTAATAATAGAAAATGTTATATATCTGTGGGCGGGACAAAATTTCTACCCTGTATATTTTCGACCCTGTAGGAGCGTTAGCTTGGAAAGTGGTTGTGTTAGGGTATCCTAGGTACAAGCAATGCGTGTTAGCTGAGGAAAAAATTTACACCCTGTATATTACCGCCCCTGTAGGTGTGCTAGATTTGAAAGTAGTTGTGCTAGGGTGTGCTAGGTCTAAACATTATGTGCTAGCAAATTCGAGAGGAAAAAATAGCCGGGGGGGGTAGCGTCAACCCCCCCCCCCCCAAAAACAACCCCTATTTATTATTTGAGCGGGGATGTGCTAGCTTTAAAAATGGTTGTGCTAGGGTGCGCTAGGCCTAAACATTGTGTGCTAGCAAATTGGAGAAGAAAAAGTAACTGGAAGGGGGGCAAGTTGACTGACCCGATAATAAGAGTACCTAACTCGCCCAGCGGGTATTAGAACATTGGAGTTATGTCAAAATTTAAATATTACATTACCTGAACTCATCCAAATCAGTATTTGTGCAGTAGTTCCTTGGCTTATAGCTAGAATCATAACCCGCCTAGATCTTACATCTGTGCCAACAAATGAAATATGCCCGCTCCCTCTTAAAACCAAATTCCTATAGATGGGCAAAGGAAAGTTTCCATTTGAAAGTCTCCGGAACGAATTTTTTTTTAAATGAAAGTTTCTGATAAAATATTTGAATATATGAAAATTTCCAAAATTCCGGGAAAGTTTACTTTGGAAACTTTCGGAATATTCAAATATTTTGTTGGAAACTTTAATTTTTATCAAAACATAGTTCCGAAAATTCCTTAAAATTTGCTGCTTTCACTGGAAAGTTTCTTTTGCCCATCTCTGCAAATTCCTCAGCATTCTAGACGAATACATTAATTTTACCCACATATACACGGATGGGTCGTAAACCCAATTTGGAGTAGAAAGCGCATTTGCAATTTCAAATCAAGCACATTGCTGGAAACTATCTAAAGATGCTAGCATCTATACGGCGGAACTATATGCCATCTTGCATTGTAATACAAACAATGAGTTATACTTCACCATTTGTACGGATTCGCTTAGTACCCTACACAGCATATTAAATGCATACACTATCCAATAGTACAGTTGATACTTGCAACTTTATACAACTTACTCCTTAGACTAAATCAAATAGTTTTTCTGTGGACACCAGCCCTCATTGGTGTGATTGGTAATGAACTGGCAACTGGCTGATGAGCTTGCTCGTAACGCTGCAAACTTTGATACCTAAATTAATTATAGATATATAAGATTATATGACGTAACAGCAACTATCAAAACAAAAATACACGAACAATGGCAACATAAGTGGAGTCGCGAAAGCAAACTAAAGGCCATTAAACTAACCATAAACCCTCGGACCACCTTTGCAAAGCTAAATAGAAGTTGTTCTAACCCGCTTACCAATTGGCCATACCAATCTCACCTCTTCGCACCTTATCCTAGGATGGCTCGTTCCGATGTGCGAAAATTGTGGTGAAATATAGAAGATAAAACATATCATAGAAATATGCCCGATCTATGAAGTTGTACGGCAACGTTGGAATATCCCAAATCAAGCCGCAAATACAATAGAAGTTATTAACACAATAATTAATAAACAGCTGAATAACCTTAGACGTAGAATGAAAAAATAAAAAAAAACAGTACCTAACATTAGTATATTTTTTGAATTTATTATTGTCATTGCTTCAACATTTGATTTTATAGAAACTTAAAAATATTTCCTATCTAATTCTCAAGTTAAGTATACAGGGGACTGGTTTTAAAATGTGGTCAATAGTCGAGTGCAACATATAATCGATAGAGAGGCAACATTTGAAATTTGCATGTGTTTACACTTACATGCATACAGTCTAATTATCCACGGATAATTTGCAGGTAAATTTCCACTTGTTGACGTTGCGTATACATTGAAATGAAATCAATTATTGCTACACAATGTCAATTACTCTGTAAGATTAATGTCGTCAAACATAAATGTGTGGTGTGTGCAAATGTTTATTTAGTACATTCAACTATTATGCCGGAAGTAGACTTTTAGTAACCCAAAAAAGTTGGTGTGCCGCATGTACCTTGGAAGGTTCTGCTTCCCAAATATACTTGTACCATCTTTCGACAGACCTAACTTACGTTATCACGTATAGTATATCAAACGATATTTGAACCTATAAAAATTTTAAAGAGAAACTATACTGCACCACAGAAATGTGCAGGTACAATTACTGATAGTCAGGAATCTAGCTTCTCGAAAGGCGCTCCTAAAGTGTCACCATGTTACCAAATTAAATTATCTTTATTTTCTTTAACTATTTACAACATGTTATTAAGTAGGTCATTTTATTTCATTGTACAATAATTTTTTATAATACTGCGTTACAGATACGCGACTCAACCACGCAAGGTAACACCGCGGCCAGATGTTGCGGCACAACGACTTTCAGACTATGTTGTTAAAGGTTTATTAAAGACTGTCTTCTAATAAAGATCAACCGTGATTTGTTTTTGATATTATTCATTTCAGATAAACTCGCTTGTATTTTATTAATTAGAATGGATGTTATTCGAGAATACGCAGGGGAAAGGAAAGAAAAATCCTGATTCAGATAATGCAAAACGGTGTAAAAAAATGTTTCCGAAAATTTTTGTATCACTGAAAATTGATTAATTTTATATTCCCACCGCATTTATAGGCTTATTGTTTACCATTTCTTAATTGAAGAGCTAAGTGGATAAAGGTGTTATGTGACATTTTTGAAAATCTTAAAGAACAATTACCATTCATAAAGGAAGAATACAGGCCGTATTATCACAACATACTTGGAAATGACCAACCTGTGGCTCAAAACCGTAGAACTGTCTGACTACCCAAAAATTGTACAATGTTTTAATAATAGTAAAATATGTTTAATTTCTTAACACTTTTACTCACTAATTTCTTATTCATTTCAGAGAAACTTATGAACGGATTCATTATTTAAAATTTTCGAAAATAATGACAACTGACAACTTTAGTTATTTGTCTCTGAACAGTACATCAAATGTCAATATCATCGCAAAATGCAAGCTATGTAGTCGTTATAACAAAAAAGTTCTCACCTAAAAACTTCGAGTTAAATTACTCAATAACGGTTTTTGTGACATAACACCTTTATCCACTTAGCTCTTCAATTATTTTCAAACTAATGGAAAGTTTATTCTTTCTGGATTGAGGTGCTGTTCAATTGTCCTCGAAATTGTTGTTAGCAAACGTTACAGAAATTGTTTAAACGAAGCGTACCTGAACAGTGCAGTGTAAATTTCAGCACCGAGGCATTTTTAAAACTATTGCAGATAGATGCTTACTTCTATGAAATGAAATTCAATTCAATTTTATTAGGTAGAAGAGAACAATGTTGTTTAGAATTTAAAATAACTACATTCCTTTAAGAATAAAAAGTGGTTTAGGCAACTTATCTAAGTTACACTTGTAACTTGTGTTGTAAGTGTGCTTATAACATGTCCATTGTCCATTAATTGTAAAACAAACAAAAAATTGATGGAAAAAATTCTACGGAAAACAATAGTATTTGACATGCAGTTAACACAATTGATAAGGAAGAAACCTATTTTAGTTTTAATGAAAATGATATATGGGGTGATCACTAAAGAAATAAAATAATTAATTGGACTAAACACGTCAACATTTGACAGAGGATGTCGGATGTCACAGATCACTTTTCACTTTTTTTTTGGGGCAACCTCTATATATTTCGACATGCTGAATACGAATCAGTTATCTGTTTAGCTTCGTTACCCACCAATTTTTAATAAATCGCGAAAATAACCCAAATTATGAGTTTTCGCGATTTACAAAAGAATGATGGCCAACGGAGCTAAAGGGACACCCGATTCGTGTTCAACACGTCGAAGTACATATTATGGGTTACCCAATGGAGTACCAGAAAAAGGCCATTTTTTTAATTTTGTGTGATGGTATAATGTGTCAATTTAGATGAAAGTTTGAAAAATATGCTCTTCATGGATATATTACTTCCACGTCCAGTGGAAGTATAGTAACGACAAAAAATTTTTAAAAATTTTTATTGTCCAAATAGGCTTAAAATGTCATGAAACGTCGAGATTTTAAGTTTGAGCGAAAAAAAAATTTCTGTCTGTCTGTCGGTCTGTCGGTCTGTCGGTCTGTCGGTCTGTCTGTAACTTTTTTTTGTGCGCACGTTTACTCTGGAACCGTATAAGATATTGACTTGAAATTTGGTACACATATGTACTTTAACGAGTTCTAGAACTAGATTATATTTTCATCTTGTTCCGTCGAAGGGTTGGGGGGTAAATTGGGGTAAATTTGGGGTAAATGGGTAAATTAAGCAGGTAAGAGTCCATGAAATTGGTATATAGCATATACAAGAGAAGCTAAGGTCTCAAAAAAAATTTTGGCATTAGCCACCCCCATTACCACCCCCACCTCCTTATTAAAGGGGATGAAAAAAAAATTGTGATTTAGTGTATGTACAGGAACCAGAAACCTCAAAATATTTTTTTACTTCATCCACCCCCCACTACCACCCCCTATCACCACCCCCACCCCACTACCGATGTGGGGTATCGTTTTATGGATTTTAGGGGTAGAGGATTTCAAATATTATATTATTAAAGTTCCATAAACAATTATTTTCACATACAAAGTTTTTTCGTTGTGAGTGAAGAGAATCTGGATGTGGAAGTAGTGATTCCTTGGGCAGCGGTTTTTTTTTGTAAAGTTACGAGTACATGATGATGTCGATATTACCAAATTTTAAATCTCCCAGTACCTCCTTAGGGAGGTAATCGACATTTAATGGCCAATAAATTTATTTTATTTGATTCAGATAAGTTAGATCGGAAATATTGAATAAGACCTTTCTTTTCTAGACTTGTGTCATTATTGGATCTGTATTAAATTTATTTATTTAAAAAGCTATATACTGGGTTTTTAATTTTTATTGTGATTGTACATATTTAATGGTGGTTTCGTATACAGTATCAGAAAGTCCTTCTAAAAGCGGATTTATACTTTTGCCGCCTAGGGGCTAACGGTAACTTGCCGTCCTCCACCCCCTTCCCACTCTCTACTCCTTATTCTCATCATTAAAAAATGATAGTCCCTCTATACCTCACCTTCTCTTTTTAAAGGGCAAACTCCCTCCTCGCTCACTCCCTTTTATGCTTTCTCCTCATAGATTTGTCAATAGCACAAAGCACAAAATCATTAGTACTGGCCTAATTTTGTTCAACAGATCGACACATAATATTGTTTATTTTATCATACAGGATGTAATCAGTTTCATGTCATTAAAAAAAACTGGTGGTGGGGAACGACTAAACGAACAAAAAAACCTTGTATAACATGGGGTCTAAAGCCCATAGTTTTATAAAAAAAATAAACAAAAATTTCCAGAATTTTCAGTAATATTGTTTGAGAACTGCTGAAATGTTGGGATAGGCATTTATCTTCGCGTATGTCGGCGCCTCTTACCATCAAATATGCTAATACGACTATATCAAAGTGTCGCGCTCCTTTGTTAGAGACTGCGCGGGGGCGAGGACATAAGTCGATAATCATCAGACTTTTTTTATGGCTTTTTAAAAGTAGGTAAGATAAGGTCTTTAGCGGTGCGGTAAAGGCGAAGGACGTCAGCGTTTTTTGAGTGCTTAGTAGATCTGAAGAAAACTATACTCTCCCTTGTGCAATATTTTAGTTTCTGTGGGCACTTCGTTAAGTACACACGTCCAACTCGTTCGTTGTTTTTGTATGTTGCTTTTGTTCTTTTTGAATTTTGGGCCACGTATTTACAGTTAAGATTTATTTCATTGACTTACCGTTCAAGTCGTTAAGTTCTTGATTGCGTACAGACACTACATACTTGTTCGTTCTTTTTGTGTTGCTTTTTGGATTTTGGACCAAGTTTTTATTTTTATTTTCTTTATTGACAACGTTAGTTGATAGTTTAGTGTGGTATTTTAAAACGCAAATTTTGAACGCTATTGGAGATTACACTTATCCAGAGCTCGCGGATATGCACTGGATGTATGGAGAATGCCGTGGAAATGCAGCTGCTGCGGAACAATTTTATAACAATAATTTATTGATAAGTTCTACATTTATCGAATATTTTAGTTTTCGATACCTGATTGGCAATTCTTTAAATAAATAAGATTTCTTCCTAACTTAAAATACACATAATTGTTTTCTGTTATCGTATCTCAGACGCCTAACTCTTAATTTCCCAATGCCATGCAATAATTACTCATTTTTTAAGCTTTTAACCCAGAACTCTCATTTAGGTTACAAATTTTAATAAACCACGTTTAAATCTGATAAATTATAAACAATAATAAAAGCTTCAATATTTTGTTCTAAATTAAAAAAACACACATGTAAAGAAATGCTGTATTTAAACCTTTATGCCCATAATTTGCTTGCAGTTCTACATTTTTATAATTGGTTCGGTTGGGGCGGTCATCAAAGGTGACGCCCTTCTTTGCTTTGAAACCGCCGGTCGGCAAAAACGAGTCGGTCGGTAATCTTTGAACTTATTTATGACAATTTAAAAGTTGTATAATTGGGAAGTACACGTCCATTGACCCAGAAAGGCAGTGGTTCTCAAATGTGTCCTACCCTAATATTCAAATTGTTGACCTAGGTCAGTTTTTTTCAAAGTTCCCCTAGAGGAAAAAATCATAAAGGTTTTTTGTTTGTCTAGTCCGTCTCCATTACCAGTTTTTTTTAATGACATAAAACTTATTACACCCTGTATGAGAACGAGAACAAGATAAAATTTGAAATAAACTTTGGTATGTATTTAAAATATTATTTATTTAGACATAGTTAAAATAAAAAACACTCTGAAATAAATTAAAAATGTTCTGATAGTACATACTAATGGTAAAGGTTTAATGAACTTCCCTCGTGAAAACGGATTTTTCAGATGTGATACGGGAGATAGGTAGGTAGCATTCTGCATTCCCGTCCTGTGGGCTTTAAGTGATTTCTCGCAATTTCATACAACGTCCTTAAAACATGTTATTTTTATTTTTAAATTGTTTAACATTTTTATTTATTTTTGTTTTTATGTGCCTTTGGTATTTTTTCAAAAATTTTCCGCCCCTGGATTTTGCCGCCCTGGGGTATAGCTCCTATAGCCCTCCCCTAAATCCGTCACTGAGTCCTTCGTTTGGCATTACGCTATTACCCAACCGCCCACAATAAAGACGTCTACCAGTACTCTAGCAAAGATTAAGAGGCATGTGTACGATTGCGTGCTTCGCTCTCGCTTGCCGCGCTCTCGCTTGCTCTTATTGCCAACCCAGTACGTACACTTTCCGATACTGTATGTAGATCTGTTCAAAACTTTATTACAAGCACACTCCATTTTTTGCGCAAAGTCGAACAGTTGCAATTATATTTCTTTATACATTTTGTGCAGCAATAATAATTTTTAATTTATTTCGATTTTTAACTTTATTTATCCACTATATTTCAAAATATTATATGTGGCCGATCAGCGCCGATAATGCTTTTAAAACAATTCACTCTTTATAAAAAGTATTACACTCGAAAATAATGAAAAATTATACGTATAAAACTGTTATTTTCTGCTGGCAAAGAATTGCCAAATAATAAAAATATATTTTATCAATTTCATCTCAGGCTCACCAGTTATAGTTTGTCACTGTCTAGTGTTTAGAGAATACTTAAATCCCTATTTCATCCCATCGCTCCCAGGATGATGCTTAGAAATACATTTTTTCCATTTCACGACGTTCCACGATATAAAGATTGTGGAAAAAAATCGTTTCTAATATGAAAAACAATCTCGTTCTGCTACTGTAAAACATTTTTAATCGGTTTTATTTCCCTTTATTAATCGCTATTCTTTTTTATATCATATTTCCTTTTTATTACATATTACTAGGGAATTCAATCAGATGTAATATACACTTATTTAGCCAAGGAACTTAACTTTTATTACACAGTGTAGACATTTGAACTATTATCTGCATGAAAAATACAATATTATACCTATTTGATTTAATCAAATAAGTATATTATAAACAAATATAGGGGCAGCTTATGACGATTACGTTGGACCTGATGCAGTTTCTTAACACTTTATCAAAACTTAGACATTTCGAGCTTTTTTAGCAGCCATTACTGTTTTGGATCAATTTTTTTTATAAATGGGGGCTAGTTTTCGCCCCTCACTGGGGGGTGTGTTTCATGTCTGTTGTATGTACGCTACTGTTTAATCTTAATTTGTATAATTCGATCGGTTAAGTTGTAACAACTATTTTCGTAGCTTAATATTCTTTTTACCCCAGTTCAGGGGTGTTTTTTCCCTCTAGCTAATGATTTTTTTTGACCTCGGATTCGGATTCAGCGATCGAAAATACATGGGGATGCATGGGTCTGGTTCGCTGGTCTGAACTTTTTTTTTGTGGGTTTGTGTGATCAGAACATAGTCAAATTGTCGATCTTTAACTTACAATGACTCATTGAATATCGCCTAATATTAGCACATGACACATAACAATATTGTTTGTTCCACTTATGCAAGTTATTTTGTATGCTACTTTGATAACTGTCAAATGCCAATACTGATTTTTAAACTGCTCAAATGGGTATTTGACATCTGTCGACTGTCAATAGTAACTTTTTATTCTAGACAATGTAGTATTAAAAGGATAAGATCATTTGCTAACATGCAGTTTTATTATTTCAATAATGTTAATAAAACTCATTAAAGTATAAATGACAGTTAGAATTTGACAGCTGTCAACAGTCAAAATAATATAATTTACTCGTGAAAAAATACTTCTAATACAGCAGAATTCACGGTATCAGTAGACCCTACGCTGCTTCGGCCAACTAAAGCCTTGTATATACCTTCTTACTGTTTCACTCGTGGTATTGACAGCATTATGACAGCTGTCAACTGTCATAATAATCCTATTTACAGAACTGCCAAAACAATCTTATGATTGTTATAACAGTTAACAGCTGTCATAAGGTTGTAAATGCTACGAATTGAAAAGTAAGAAGGTATATAGAGGGCTTTTAGTCCCTCGAAGCGTAGGGCCTACTGATACTACGAATTGTGCTGTACTAGAAGTATTTTTACATGAGTAAATTATATTATTTTGACAGTTGACAGCAACCAAATCTGTCAAGTCATTTATACATTAATGATTCTTATTAATATTATTGAAATAATAAAACTGCGTGTTAGCAAATAGTGTTATACTACATTGTCCAGTGTAAAAAGTAACTATTGACAGTTGAGAGATGTCAAATGTTCCGTTTGAGCGGTTTAAAAATTAGTATTGGCATTTGACAGTTATCAAAGAAGCATACAAAATAACTTGCATAACTGGAAGAAACAATATTATTATGTACCATGTTCTAATAGTAAGCAATATTCGATTACCCGGTAGTCATTGACAGTTAAAAACTGCCAATTTGACAGTGTTTCCATCATTATCGATTCCATCATTATCGATAACATTTAATGCCATAATCGTGTTCAGCGGCCAAAAATTAGTCGAAAAACACTTTTTCTGCACTTTTGTCAGAATGGGCAAAAAATGATTATATACTAATTAATGTACTGCTTTTGAACAATTAATAGTATCCATAAACAAATAGCGTGAGTTATAATGAGTCAGTTATTATAACTCACGTTAGGTACAGAGCCAATCACCTTTATCTTCATGCGTAGCCTGTCCAATCGGCGTAAAGCGCGACACACAAAGGTGGCCAGGGACGCAGCGACAGATTTTTCGCGTTAATATCTATAAAGCTAGATTTTTTCCTATGATAGCTTAGACAGTATCAATGATGAAAGTGTAAGTCTACCAAACTTTTAGTGTTGCAAAAATGAGTAAAAAATTAAACATGTTACAAAAAGAGAACGATTTTCTGAAATCTCACAAAATGCTACTTTTGATTCGTTCTTGCCATGCAATTTACGATCAGGTTTATCTGGATGACCTCATCTTTACGTCGCGACATTATATGGTCGTCCCAATAGTGTTTTTCGAGAAATATGAACGTGTCAAGATTGCGTGATTTTGTAATTTTTTCGGCTCCGAAATGTAACCTGTTTTTTGTTATTTTTCACAGATATCTCCGAAATGGTCGAAGTTAGCTCGAAATAAAAAACAAGATCAAACGACTATTTTTCCACTACGAATCTTCCGCCACCATTAGAATTTTGATTTTTTTTTTTCGTTTCGGAGCTAACTACTGAAATGTTGGCCATGTGCGGCAAAAAATCGCAAATTTTGAGCTTTTAAAGTTGGCAACTTTTTAATCTTGGTTCCTACGCCAAAAGACTACTCTAGTTAATTTATATAGAGTTAAAGTTGCCAAAACTCTTTTGTTTATTTTTTTGAATTCCGTCAAAAATGAAGGAATTAGAGGGAGCGGGATTTGGGACTTTTATTTTGGTAAAATTTCTAAATTTTGTCATCGTAATTAATCGGTAATTAACTGAAATCGATCTCATATACGATGCTCACTTAATATCATGTACTACTTTGACGCTCCGTTAATCTTAGCCCTTCGAAACAAAGGTTTCTGGGAAAAATTAATTTTTTAAGATTTACATACACTCTATAGGAAAACGTGGAATTTCCTACATTTCCTCGAATATCTCGATAATTATCTTTTTTTTTTTTCGAAAAATTTGTAGACAGCTTATGTAAAGAGAATTGATTGAGCTTTCCGACGCTTTTTTAATTTTTTCTCTAACATAAAAAACAAGACTTTTGACCAAATATGCACTCCGAGCTATTGCAGTTCGCGGAGAAGTTTTTCATTTTCCGCCGCGGAATATTAATCTACAAAGCTGATTTTTTGTCTACAAGCAGTTTATGCACTATTTCGATTAAAAATCACATTCTACCTCCGCTTAAAGGTGGCTAAATCTTTGAAGACAACAAATATAAAAGGGTGTACAAAAATTAAAGGACCACGCTCTGACCTGATGAAAAGTGGTTTCCGTTAAATTGGCTATATTTTTGATATGTTATGTATTTCGGCATCCTGAACAAATGTGTCCATGGGCACGAAGTCCCAAACCTTAAGGATTTCGAGATACGATACGTTAAAGTTGGATATTTTATGTATGTCCCTTGAGATAAAGTTTTTTCCCCAAAAGTTCTGCGACCGGATCGCAAGACATTAACCCACCCGTTTTTGAGGGCGGGGAACACGATGGTTACAATATTTTCTGACTTACCGTCCAACCACTACCCCCAAATCGAAAAAACCTTTTTCCGATTTTTTGACGCTAGGCTTGCAAGGGCTTGTCGGATCGGGTTTTTCTTGGTCAATTTGAATAAAATAAGTAAATATTGACCACAGGTGACCTAACTCAGCCCTCGCATGCCTAGCACCTAAAAATCGGAAAAGGGGGGTAGCTTTCAGGTTTAGGGGTAGTGGGTGAAGAGTAGGTCGGGAAATATTATCACCATCGTATTCCTCGACCTTGGAGACAGGAGTATACCGGTTTTCAGCTGATATTCGTTATTTTCGTGGCATTTTGGTATTGGGGGTGGGGGTAGTTTCAACCCCTGTGGGTGAGCTAGGTCACCTGTGGTCAATATTTACTAATTTTATTCAAATTGACCAAGAAAAACCCGATCCGACAAGTCCTTGCAAGCCTAGCGTCGAAAAATCGGAAAAAGAGGTGGTTCTTTTCGATTTAGAGTAGTGGTTAGACGGTAAGTCGGAAAATATTGTCACCATCGTGTTCCCCGCCCTCGAAAACGGGGGGTTAATGTCTTGCGGTCCGGTCGTAGAACTTTTGGAGTAAAAATTTTATCTCAAGGGACTATACATGATATACATAAAATATCCAACTTTAACGTATCGTATCTCGAAACTTCATGCCCAGGGACACATTCGTTCAGGATGCTGAAATACATGACATATCAAAAAATATAGCCAACCACTTCCACATAAGGTCAGAGCGTGGTCCTTTATAGTTAATTTTATTTATAAACAAACCGAGTAATTTAAACAAAATTTTCTCAATTTAATATTTATTTTTATAATCGTAGATAAAGTATAGTATTCAACTTGCGGTAATGATAATAACTCACTTGATGAATTCTAGCACGAGCCGAAGGCGAGTGCTGCAAACTTCATCTTCGTGAGTTATTACTTACATTACCGCTCATTGAATAATATATTATTTGTTAACATTGTTCTTTAATTGACAATACGCTAAATTCAAATATCGAATAGAAAACATGTGTTGTTGTAGATCGTTTCCTGTAAACACAATAACTTAAAATTTTGTACACAGTAAAATAGTATGATAACACAGTCGTTATTGAAAGTGGATCAGATCGGTCATAAAGGATGATCGTTCGAGTCCTTATATAAAACATGACAGCATGTTTTATAAACTTTTGCAGAGTGAGAGGGAAATATGCGTTTATTTATTAAAAATATTTAAAAAAACAAACATAGTGTAACTGTTTTAGATACTTGCTATTGTTCTAATGAATACAACTATATATGTTTTTTATTGTAATTTATGTTGTACATGAAAATTGTAGTTTGTCAATGAAAGTAATTCCTAATTTCATTATTACAGTATGGCATTTAATATATACAAAATTTATGATAAAATATGTATATAGTTGTATATCTTAGAGCAATGTGAAGTACCTGAAGCTATTTTGAAAATTATACCATTTATGATTTTTTAAATATTTATAATATGCCGAAAATACACGCATATTTCCCTCTCACTGTGCAAAATCCTATCCTCAAACATACAAAAATATGAATATACAGTGTCTCTCAGATTCGAACAAAGTTTAAGTAAAGTTGCAGTCTAACATTGTCGACTGCAAAAGCCTGTAAAACACTACAATTTTTGTTGGGCATATATTTCTTATTGTGTATGAGCTAAAGTGTTATTAACATTTATATCTCACAACATAATTTACTAATTCGTTCGTCTGCTTAGTATTTCGTCCTCCCTTGTTAGATATTAAACTCTTCAAATCTTTTGGCATATGTATATATTTAAAAATTCACATTATTTTTTAACGGCCCTTTGAGTGCTTAACACAAATGATTTATTGCATGTTATATTTATATTGCATTTTCTGTAATGAAGATGAATAATTTTTGTGGTTGTTTAATGAAGTTTGAGAATTATAACAAAATATTGTGTTTTTGAATATCATGAAAAATGACCAAAAATATCTTGTATTATTCCTAAATGTTTCAATACAACTACGGAGGCACCCAAAAAACTGATTTTCATAGTTCCTTATGATGCCAAGATCCGAATTTTTTTTTTAAACACTCTAATTCTGTTATGGCTATAAGTTGTGTGCACCATTATGAGAACTTTGGCATAAGTATTTATCTGCCTTAAATTATTTTTAGGAAGTAATTTTTACATATTATTTATTATACTGGTTTTTTCCAATGACTTCGAGTTGTAAATAACTTGATACGTAAATCATAAAATGGAACAATTGCACTTCGGTAATGAAACATAAACGTTACAATAAAATAGAAGAATTATTATCTAAAATTAAATGATAAACTAGTCAGTATGATTTTAGAATTATCAAAAAGAAGTACTGATATCCAGGAAACATAAAATCTATACTTTAATGACTATAAAATAATAAAATACACATTTTAAAATAAAAGAAAATACAAAGAACAAAAAACAATTAAAACTCATTACAATATTTATACCAACGTCAAAACCGGTTTAATATTTTTTTTTCATATTTTTCTTCTTTAACAGTTGCATTAACTGCACGCGAAATTTTAATTTTTTTTTTTTTGGGTGACCACCCTGCATATTTTTTTCATATTTTTCTCCTTTGACAGTTGTATTAACTGCATGCAAAAGATTATCGTTCTCCATCGCATTTTTTAATTTTTTTTTTGGGTGATCACCCTATACATTTTTTTCTTTACATAATTTTCTTTTTCGACAGTTGTGTTAACTACATGCGAAATATTATAGTCCTCCGTCACATTAAAAAAAAAAATAATTGAGTATTTTTTGTTTTTTCATATTTTTCTCCTTCGGTAGTTGTATTAATTGCATGCGAAATATTATGATGATGCTCCGCCACATTTTTTAATTTTAATTTTTTTTTTCTTAATTATATTTTTTATGAAACTGTTCCCAGTTCGTCGTTGGCAGTAGCGCTAGCTACCTACCAAATATTTTCCTTCTCCATCAAGTAGTGTTGTAGATATAGCGCCCACAGACGGACAGACAGACGGAACAAAATCACTTTAATTTTCGTATTCTACGTACTCTGAAACGTGAAAATCCGAAGAAATCTCGGAGGGTGATTTTTTCACGATTACAATACTTCCCTTCGGTAAGCGAGGGAAGTAAAAACAAAAAATCCATTTATACATCCTGTGATGAAGGAGAGCAAGAAAGAAAACAGATAAATTAGGAAAAGAAAGATGAATGTACTGTTCCCAGCACGTTCCACATATCGTGAAATCTTATTTTTATCACCTTGTGTGTCAACGTAGGGTATCGGTACATACACTGAAAAAAGTAATCATGTAATTTTACATACATCTTCATGTAGATCTGTGACCAGTGATAATGACTAGAATTTCACAGACTGGATGTAAAATTACACCACTGTTGCCTATAAATTTAAAAGAGAGCTAGTAAATTTACACGAGAGCTAGTAAATTTGCACTCAGTGTGGATAATTAAATTGCGATTTAACAAGACAATTAATTGACGTAATATCACATTAGGATTAGAGAATATTATTTAGGTATTATGCAAATCACAACTTACACACTTTTTTATTTATTATGAAAATACCTACTTTCTGTATATTGTTGCCCTAATCTAGGCACGCTAATATACTAGTACCTTAATCGGGTCACGCTAATATACTACTTAGGAAAACACTTTAAAACACTCATTATTGGAAAACCAATCAAAACAACTACTCTTCTAGCTAATACTGACGAAGTATTGAATTACATGATAGGATTCCTGGCATTTTAAGGCAAAAAAATATATTGAAACTACTTAAATTATTAATTGAAATTCAGTTATTCACAACAATTATTGAACCTTACATTCTATTTCAACTCTAGAAAAGTTGTACAAGTTTTTTCGAACTCGTTAGTTCTCATCAGTAGAGTATAGAAACATTCATTCATTATTTACAAGCCTATTCTTGATTTATTTTTTACAATTAATTATTTTTTATTTATTTGCTTTTATCATGTTTAGAAAATATTATTTAGGTATTATGCAAATCACAACTTACACACTTTTTTATTTATTATGAAAATACCTACTTTCTATATATTGTTGCCCTAATCTGGGCATGCTAATATACTAGTTAGGTAAATACTTTAAAACTTATACTTTATTCTTTACTTTACTTACTTTACTTATACTTTAATACTTTAAAAAAAAATGTAATTCAATACTTCGTCAGTATTAGCTAGAACAGTAGTTGTTTTAATTGGTTCTCCAATAATGAGTGTTTTAAAATATTTACCTAACTAATATATTAGCGTGCCCAGATTAGGGCAACGATATACAGAAAGTAGGTATTTTCATAATAAATAAAAGAGTGTGTAAATTGTGATTTGCATAATACCTAAATATTATTCTCTAAACATGATAAAAGCAAATAAATAAAAAATAATTAATTGTAAAAAATCACATTAGGACAGGAATAAACTCGCAAGTTATGTATGTTTCCATGTGGCATCTATTTTTACATGTATTTTTCTGTAGCTTTTTATTACATGATTCTAACTTTAAAATTCCATGAATTCTAATGTAATGAAGCTGTAATTTTACATGCATTTTTTTCAGTGTACCGCTTCTAACCGCCTATGCATTGTAGTGGGAATAGTTACGTCTTTCATTTCCTAAGTTTTCTTTCTTTTGCTCGTTTCTCTCAGAGCCCATATATAAAACTGCATTTTCCGAATCTGTATAAATATATACATACAGAATCGTCAAGCGTTTGATTAGGTACGGCAATAAGAGCAAACGAGAGCGAAGCAAGAAATGATATAAATTAAGGGGCGTGTCACACTTTGCTCTGCTAGGGTACTGGTAGACGCCTTTATTGTGGGCGGTCGGTTAACTCGTAGAAACTATGCAATACCTAATCCAGAACTTGCCGATACTGTATTATATTCTTTATAATAGAAAATATTTTTATAATGGAGTTTTAATGCATTCGTATGGAACAAAGATGCAAATATAAGATTTTAAATCATTGATTGTTCCATATGCAAAGATAAATTCCAGATTTTAAGTTTATATAAATCACATTTCACGAATTTTCAAAATAGATGATCTCAATATTATGTGTGAATGGTATGGAACAACGAACAAAGAAGCATTCGAGCGACAAAATATGTATTAATAACATAGTAAAAAACCGCCGCCCAAGGAATCGCTACTTCCACATCCAGATTTTCCATCCAAGACACTCACAACGAAAAAACTTTGTATGTGGAAATAATTGTTTAAGGAACTTTAATAATATAATATTTGAAATCGTCTATCCCAAAAACCCATAAAACGATATCCCACACCGGCAGTGGCATGGGGGTGGTGATAGGGGAGTGGTAGTGGTTGTGGATGAAGTAAAAAAATATTTTGAAGTTTATGGTTCGTATACATACACACTAAATTACATTTTTTTCACCCCCTTTAATAATGGGGTGGGGAGTGGTTAATGCCAACAATTTTTTTGAGACCTTATGGTACTAAATTTACATTAAACTTTAAATGGTGTCAGAGTAATCGTGCTCAAACTTAAAATCTCGAAGTTTTATGACATTTTAAGCCTATTTGAATAATAAAAATTTTGAATATTTTTTTATCGTTATATACGTTATACTATATTTCCACTGCATGTGGAAATAATTTTATTATTTTATTATTCCCTTTTTGATTTAAAATGTTTTATTTTAATTATTTTTGTAAGCGGCCGGTCTGTGCACTCTCCATAGATCTCAAACTATTCGAATTTTCTAATACCTATAACTTGAAAACTACTACCTGTAATTAAATAAAATAAAAAATAGCGTGCTCTTCTGAATCAAGACTGCTCAGGTCCACTCAGTTGTTTATAAGCTATCGTCAAACTGTGCATTATAAGAGAAATTATTTTTGAATTTAAAAACATTATGTTAGAACGAATGTATTGCAGTCTTGTTTTTATTAAACCAAAGTGAATAGTAATTAAAATTTTATTTTGATTCTGAAAAATAAATAAATATATTGAACCTCCTATTGAACTGACAGAAACACCGGTCGAAAAATGTATTATTTTTAATTTTACAAATTCTTGTAGTGATAACTTTTCAAAACATCCAATAAAAGTAAATTTTTATACAAAATCAATTTTGGTTTGAAGGGGTTGTTCAATTCCCCTTCAAATATTCCCAGTTGCTACCTGTTTTTATGTGGTAATAATCATATATTTTTAAATAATTACAGATTTTAAAACCAAAAATAAGTTATATTTTGAATATAAATTGTATCTTTTATTAAATTATTCCATAATCGTTTCATATTATTTGGATTCAGTTTGACTCCCTAATTTCCAATAATATATTCAACGTCCTACAATGTCATGTTATCATGTATAAGAAATGCTTGTGATTGTGAATGAACAGTTAGATTAAAAGTTAAGTCTGTAATTTTTATAACAAGCAGAGAGATAAAGAATAAAAATGGAGCTCATTTTGCTGTGACAATTCTTAATTAAAAACACTATATTTTAAAAAAATCCAGTAAAAAAATTATCTCCTAGGGGATCCGTGAACTCTAGGGAAAGGTTACCCGTGAGTTTAGAGTTGATTGTTACAAAAATAAGTGCAATGCTCTGGGGTTAAAGAATAATACTGAACAAGGTCAGAAAAATAATGACTCTACGTTAAATCCCCGGAAAGTATCTGCGGAGAGAAATTACTTACGCTCTGACAGGCTACCGAGTCGATTAATTGAAAACTGAAGGGATGTGAACTACTGCTGCGCAGCTGATACCGACTAAAAACACTGTAGCAGGCTTATAAAGGAAGTCAAAATAGTAACAATTTATTGCGTGATTCATTAAACCTATTAATATTCTTTATTAGATTATTTATGAATTAACATTTATTTCATCATCGCAAAACACTTAAGATGAAATATTTAGGACATTTGATATTTTTTCGTAGTAGTGATAAACTTTCTCTTTTTATTATTTTTTTGTGATAGTTGATCGTTCTTTCGCGGAAAAACAATAAGCATTATTGAAATCCTTATTTTGAAAAATGTTATTCATATTTCATATAACACACTACATATATTAAATATATATTAATATATTATATGTATTATTTACTATATAATAAATATATTATCATTAAAAAATAACTATTAGCAAACCATGAAGGTAATATGCAGTAATTTTATGGAACAAAATATTTAATCGATTATTTAGGATTAATGCCACAAAATCCTGTAGCGGAGACCAACATATTTAAAAAAGTTATGTGAGTGGATTTAAAATAACTATATAATATTTAGCCAAGTAAGAAAGACAATCGATTTCACAGTGTACAGCAAAATACACAGTGTTGGTAATAAAACTTTTGAGTTGGAATTGTTCCTAAATATTCTTGATAAAAAGTCTTATTTGAACCTTGGGTACAACAAGAAGAAGACTATATGAACATTGAGAACTACACTACAGTGACATGATTGTCTAAGAGAATTGCCGAATATGGTGCCGGATGCATTCTGTCGTATAACATGTATTAGTACGTCGGGTACACCAAAGAAAGCTGCACTTTTTGGTTGAAATGTGCCACTTTCTGTGGTCACGTTTGATGCCAAAAGGTAACTTTTCATATAGGGATTTGAAGATTTTGCAAATTTGAAAATCCGTGCAGAACACCAAAATAGCCGCCATTAAAGTTGGACGCCATTAGCACACTACATTTTGTTGTATCTCAGCTCCTAATCCGATTTCGTTTTTTTTTTTTGTTTGAAAGCTCTTAAGAAGATGACACGTTTTGTCCCTATACATTTATCACTACACCTTACGGGTTCTGCGCAATTTTCAGAAAAACAAATAATTTTTTAAGTTTCACGGACTTTTGGAGAATACTGTGATACAGAATTCAAAAACAGAATTTTGAATAATGCTGAGAGAATAAACATTTCTTGGGATACTTACTCAAAAAACTGTCTGAAGAGCCGTGTGAGAGCTAAAAGAGGCGTTGGTCTTCATCGCCAAGTAGCACAAGAAAATATGCTACCAAAAAATTGGGATGACACAATCAGACTAAGACAGAACTCTTCAAGTTACTTGGAGAACATGCATTTTTGAAGTTTGATTGGGCTAACATCAGTTCTGAGATGGCATAATTCATTCATCTTGGCGGGATTAAACTTCAATTGATGAATTACAATGCAGGCAACAGGAAGAAGCAGATGGCAGGATTTTTCTCCACGTTAAAGTCAGTGTCGAACATGGAGCAAAAAAAAAATTATTTTCACAGTAGTTACTGATGTAGTTGTTTTGGCAATCTCAAAATTGCGAGATTTCAGGAGATGTGAATTCTTTTTGGTTCTGGGAAGGCTCAGAGATACATGAGCATTAATGCCATGTTTGAAAGTATGGATCAACATAAAGCTGTTGGATTGAGAGGATTTCATGCATTCACTGAATCAGATGTAACGTCGTCATTTGCAATGAAAGAGAAACAGACTGCCTGGAAAGTTTGGAAATCATTTCCTGAAGCTGTTGAAGTCTTCCAAGCTATCTCTCTACTTCAACAGTCTATTGCTGACGAGACTTTTCAAATTCTGGAGAAGTTTTCTTTTCTACAAAGACGCAGAAGTCTTCTCAGTCAATCATGTTAGAAAGCTTCTCTTTACTTCAAAAAGTCGCAGTGTACAAAGTCTGTCCCCAACAAAAGAGGCACTAAGGCAGCATTGTCTTCTATCAACATAACAGACATGACAAGTTTGGGATCGTGCTTGCTCAGTGATGGAAAACATTCCAGGACCAGAAGGATGGGGATGGACCATGGTTGTTGGGGAATGGACGCCGGTCTGTTCTTCTCTTCCTTCTATTAAGTCAGCCTGCAGAGAGTTGGTTAAGTGTAGTTGCTCTGGATGCCGTACACGATGCAGCAATAAATACAATAAAAGGTATGCGTTTAAATGATTATTTTTAAATTAGTTCCACAGTTTCTAGATCATATTGCCTTGTTGATGCAATGCCTTAATATAATAATAACATATAATTATTTTGTTCCAGGAATGAATTGGAAGATGAAGAAGATAATTACGTGATCTAGATTCATAAGAGTTGTATAGAAGCAGTTCATTTTCATGAGTATTTCTTAGTATTTAGTCGTTTTTTGTTTGTAGAAAATTGTTTCCTTAATGTAATAAATGTTTTCAAAATAATTAAAATCACTGTTGTGTATGAAAACAAGTATTTTTTGGCACATTCGGAACCCCATAAACTTTTTTGTAGGGGAAAAAAAGGTATATTGAGCTCATAAAAACTTATTAATAAAATTCGAAAAGTGAAATTTTCAGATTTTTGAAAATTGCGTAGAACCCTTAGGTGTAGTGATAAATATATAGAGACAAAAAAGTGTCCTCTTCACCATTAGGAGCTGAAATATAACAAAAATTAGTGTGGCTAATGGCGGACATTTTGATGTTCTGCATTTTCAAATGGCTCCCTATCTGAAAAGTTACCGTTTGCCATCAACTATGACCACAGAAAGTGGCACATTCCAATCAAAAAGTGCAGCTTTTTGGCTTTTCTAGCCATGTACCCAACGTACTATATGAGTTTGAGTAAAAGAAACAGTATTGGGCGCCAAACTGAATGTGCATGTGCTCATAATAAATAATTCAGACTATCGGGCTCTCCATCTAATGAACTAACTCGGGAAATTTTAATATATTTGTGGAAGGAACCGTTTAAATTCTTGATCTAACTCATCAATAACACAAGTCTACAAAAAAAAAACTGCTCCAAGGACTAAACCTTATCATGCCATAAGTATTTTTGTATGCTGAATCCGAATTTTCAATTGAAAAAATTTTCTACCTCGTAGATTTCGAGTAAACGTCAAAAATTGTCAAAAAAACGTATTTTGACGATAAAAACCGAGATTTACTTAAAACATACGCGGTAAAAATTTTTAAAATCGAAAATTCGGATTCAGCACACAAAAATACTTAAGGCATGATAGGTTTAGTCCTTGGAACAGAATTTTTTTTGCAGACCTGTGGGCATAGGTTTTACAAAAAAAAAAGTTCTGTTGCAAGGACTAAACCTATCATGCCTTAAGTATTTCTGTGTGCTGAATTCGAATTTTCAATTAAAAATAATTTCCACCGAGTAGATTTCGAGTTATTCCCTGTTTTTATCATCAAAATACGGTTTTTTGACAATAAAAATCGGGATTTACTCAAAATCTACGCGGTAGAAAATTATTTTAATTGAAAATTCGGATTCAGCACACAAAAATACTTGTGGCATGTTAGGTTTAGTCCTTGGAGCAGACATTTTTTTATAGACCTGTGTAAATTTAGAAGATTTTCTATCAGAAGAATTTCTAATACGAATCTATTACAAAAAACTGTCAAACACAGACTTCCCTATATAACTTAGGAGGTTATAATGTAAAGCAAGACTTCGGCATACAAAAGTACAACAAAACAAATTTCCTTCCGAATATTTTCACCAATTTTGAAATGGTTGAGTATTGTCAATTGGTAAGCTCTGCATATCATATCACTAAGCTGAGATGTGGAGCACCAAAAACCTTCAAAAAACTTAAAACAAAATTCTACAGAAACAGAAAGTCCTTTCTATAAATATACTCATACAATTTCGACAGCTAAGTGAGTCTTGTAAACACTGTTAGCACAGGTAATTTTGCGGTGAATTTCGTTTCATCCGCCAAGGAACTTGGTTGCAAGCGATGGGAGTTTTAGAACGTCTTGGGGTTGCAGCGGCAGTACCTAGTTGTATAGACAAACCTAACTGTCGATGACTTGTTGAACTGATGAACTGTCTGGAACTGGCTGTGGTGCGTACATTTTTTCTTTTATATTCTTTAGGGTTTATTAGGGTTGTTCAAAAAGCCCCCCAGAGAATTAATTTCCATTTTTTTTCAAAAGTAGGTTTTGAAGCATTTAAAATATTTTGCGGCCATTTGCTAACAAATGGCCGCAAAGCATTTAAAAGAAGCACATCATAGAGGACTAATCGGCTATGATGTACTTCTTTCTGGTTAATTTGTTTTTTAATTTCCTCAGCGAAGCGCCTAATAACTGAAGTGTTTGCGCGCTCGGTGACATTTTCCTTAAAAATTTTATTGGAATTGGCGAATAACTTTTTTATTTTAAGAAAAAATTGAACTCTTTGCGGCCATTTAATAGTCCTTAATGGCATGCTTAGCTTTGGATACTTTCCTGATTGATTTTCTCAGCGACGCGCTTATTTACTGAATTTTTTGCGCACGTGGTGACATTTTCGTCCATAATTTTATTGGAAATGGGTGAGTAACTTTTTAAGGAAAATTTTGTGTGTTTTGGCCAATAGTGTGTTTTGACCAATAGGTAGGTCTTGAGTATGTGCTTCTTTTTGATGAATTCGTTTTTTAGATTTTTCAGCGATACGCTCGGAATTAATTATCTAGTGAATTTTTTAGCATTTTATGTAGTGATTTTACTGCAATGTACAACTTGTTAGGTATTTTTGTATATGTAGCATATTATTTGTTATTTCCCATCCTGCAATTGTAGTCGGAGAACGAGCAATGTCTAAGATGCACCCTCTATAACACTCGCGAACAACCACCTAAAAAAAATTGATTCTTATGTAAATCGACCTGGCGGATCCGATTTTGGAGTTCGCCAGACAATCCGGAATTGCGAAACTGGTCAAAATCGGCAATTTCCGAAAAATCTCAAATTTTATGGATATTTTTTAATTTTTACTTATCACCCTATATATCCCTTAGTTTAAATCCGATTAAATTGAAATTTTTAGAAGAGCCAATTTAGACCTTTGTTATCATGACGGACATGACAGAAATGCAAAAAAATTTACGTGTCACCAGTAATATATTTTTTTAATATTTGATGACACGAAATTTGTTAAAAATGCAGCAACAAATATTCGATCGAGAAAACTTTTTTGTTTTTAAAGATAGATGTATATAGTAAGTTACAAAGTTGTAGCCAAAGAACCAAAGAACCAAAGAAACTTTTTTATTTCAGTGATTTTTTTGATAACTGGCTTGGTTTTTAACATAACGGTTCCGCAATATAGAAAAGAACTATGCCGGCCGCGGCCGGTCACGTACTGCACAAGCGATAACGCCATGCATAGCTTGAGAGCGCCAGGATTTGTATTGTACTAATAACCTATTTAATAAAATATAAAAAATAAAGTTTTAAATTTTGATAAAGGCAATTTAGACATACTCATTTTATTTCCACATTTAACTTTTACTCGTATAATTAAGCAGCAATATTTAAGAGATAGTTAACACATTCGTATTTTTTTTATCGCAAATTATACAACGTTTTGGGCCTCAACGGTCTTCCTTTTTTATAACCAGTATTAGCCACATCTGTGCTTTCTGCTTTTTGTTTATAAGCTTTTCGGGTGTAATTTCTTCTGCATCTTGCATGATAGACAAGACATTTTGACAAAAATAAATCCCTTTTTTTGGTGCAATATTTCAACTTAAGAGAGATATCATCCGACTTTATAGAAACTGCTTTAAATGCTTAGTCCAGTGCTTTGTCTGTAACACCCTGTACAGTTTCTTCGCTATTTTGTTGGCAAAATATGCATTTCATAGTTTAACTCTGGGTTTAACTGTCAAAAAAAGTTGAAAACGCGCGCAAAACTGCTGACGTTAAAAAAATTGCTTAAAAGTTGTTCTTTGTTCAAATTAAATGTTAAAACTAGTTTT
This sequence comes from Rutpela maculata, assembly GCA_936432065.2. NCBI lineage: Eukaryota > Metazoa > Arthropoda > Insecta > Coleoptera > Cerambycidae > Rutpela > Rutpela maculata. The sequence continues at coordinate 132,006,987 of OW386287.2, read as the reverse complement.
AAATGTCTGGAAAAGAAATTCCGAGACTTTAATGTGCACTTTACCCTCTATAGCACTTTCCTAACGCAATAATAATTATTATTATAGCTGCAACTCATCATTTTTCAATAAGAATAAGCGTCATAAACCACACAGACGACAACAACTCCTGTCGATCGGTTAGAAACAACTAAATAAACGTTTTATAATAGGTATTTATGTAACAATTTAAACATAATAAATGAAATGGATGTATTTAAAAATCTTAAAAATTAAGTAATCTTTTTCATAGTTACCCTTGCTGCTATCACACATTATAATTTTAATGTCAAAATTGACAGACGTTATTTAGTCAAGTTACATATTATTTGTCCCAATTTGATAACATAATAAAGGTAAATTGTATTAATTAATGCAAAAGTTTTGTTAGCGTATTTTGAAGGAAAGAAGATTTTAAAAGCTTCCACTTTATGGACTTAGTATTCTATTTTGTGTTGAATAAACATCGTTTCTTTATCTTTTTGAGAGTTGTTTATCTTTCCTAATTGATGACATAAGGAACTTTTTATAACCCCATATCCTAAAATGGCATTTATTTGACACTTTCCATGAATCAAAACAATGTCATTATTGACAAGTGTAAAATAAAGAAAAAAGAGAGAAATAGAGACATTTTATTTCACAGTGTGATATAAAACTTATTGGTTTCTATTGAAACAGCAATAGAATTTAGTCTATTTTTATAAAATTATATTGTTTTCTGATTTCGAATGGCGATACAAAAAATTTTGTATACAACTCGAGAGTAAAATGTGTTTTTTTTTACTCGTGTGGTTTTTAGCTCACTCACTCACTCACCTTCGGCTCGTACTATAAACGCTCCACTCGTAAAAAAAAACACCATTTTAGCCACTTGTTATATAAAATACTATTTTGTAATGCCATGTCCTAAAACGACGTTTATTTGACAGTTTCACTGATCAAAACAATGTCATTATTGACAAGTGTAAAATAAAGAAAAAAGAGTGAAACAAAACTTACTGGTTTCTATGGAAACAGCAATAAAATTTAGTCTATTTTTACAAAATTATGTCGTTTTCTAATTTCGAATGGCGATACAAAAAAATTTTGTATATAACTCGAGACTAAAATGTGTTTTTTCTACGATTGTGCTGAAAGTCAAATTTTCTAACATCAAAATGACTGCAGAAAATATCACTTTGCCACACGCCTTCATTATATCTTCACACACCGGAATAAAATAGTGTGTTTACTTTAAAGAATTTTATATTACTTACTGGTAATAACAATTAAATTCTATAAATATACATTAATTACATATGAATTGCAATTACAAAGTCAAATCTAACTTCAGAATGACTGCTGAAAATGTCAGTTTAAATAAAATCTGACAGGCAGCAAATTTAAAATTTTGGGAAGACTAAAAAAGGGAAATAACTTCACAACCGTAGAAAAAATAGTATGTAACACACATGTGGCGAGCCTCATTGCAAAACTCGTATGATAGGAACACTCGCTGTGCTCGTGTTCCTACTTTCATACATCGTTTTGCAATGAAGCCCTTGCCACACTTGTATTACAATCTACTATTTTTTTACTCGTGTGGTTTATAGCACTCGCCTTCGGCTCGTACTATAGATGCCCCACTTGTAAAAAAAACACACCATTTTAGCCACTTGTTACATAAAATACTATTTCGTCACCAGTTACGTAAAATTTTACTTTTCATAACTGGTTACATAAAGTAGGACGTTTTGACACGTCAGTTTTGAAAACTGTCACTTTATACGTCAAAATTAGAAAAACCAATATTCACAACTATGCATTATTGTATTCACATCGGGCGGGGCATCCTGAAAGACGAGAAACATAGCCGCGGTATAGGCCAACCCAATCTTTTATCTTACGACGCGACCCGGCGCGGCGGTCAAATACAGCAGCACCGTTTTCTTGAAAACTAAGTAAGGTATCAAAAAAATCACTGAAATAAAAAAGTTTCTTTAGTTCTTTGGCTACAACTTTGTAGATTACTGTATACATCTATCTTTAAAAACAAAAAAGTTTTCTCGATCGTGTATTTGTTGCTGCATTTTTAACAAATTTCGTGGCACCAACTTCTTAAAAAAATATTACTGGTGACACGTAATCTTTTTGACATTTCTGTTATGTCAGTCATAATAACAAAGGTCTAAATTGCCTCTCCTAAAAATTTCAATTTAACCGGACGTAAACTAAAAGCGATATAGGGTGATAAGTAAAAATTAAAAAATTTCCATGAAATTTGAGATTTTTCGGAAATTGCCGATTTTGACCAGTTTCGCAATTCCGGATTGTCTGGCGAACTCCAAAATCGAATCCACTAGGTCGATTTACATAAGAATCAATTTTTTTTAGGTGGTTGCTCGCGAGTGTTATAGAGGGTCCTTAAAATGCATCGTAGAAATCCCTTGTTCTCCGACTATTGGTACTTGTACTGTTGTATGGTGTGTTTCTAAAATAAAATAAAAATAAAAAATATTATTAAGCAAGCTAAAAACTCTTCGCCAATTTATTCAGCTTTTTATATAATTGTTACACATTCTATAGGATACTCTTCGTAGTTTTCTTGTAAATAATGTTAGTTTTTGGACATCTTAAATTTTGTGATACCAATTTTGTTGTGAAAAAAAAAAAATGAAAAAAATGAAAGAAAAGAACATCCAACCTGTGTGGGATTCGATCTTTGGATAAGGCAAAACTTTAGCCATCACATACGCTACGAAAATTGAATGTCTGTGATAAATATCTTTCGAGAATCATATTTCAACTCATTAGATATATTATTAGGAAATATATATTAGTAAAATGCATAAACAAAAAAAAAATTATTATAGAGATAATCTTTCGCAAGATTTCTATTCAAGTACAAGCGACAACAATTAAGAAATTATATATTTTTTAAATTAAATGATTAAACAACTTTCTTATTTACTGACTGATTTTCTTCAAAAATAATAGAATTCTTCCTCTAGCTAACACTAACTTACTTTCCAAGTTTCAATACAACCGGACTTTTCTTTTTTAAGTTATCGTGCTTACAAGAAACGTGATGGACGGACGGACGGACGGACGGGCAGACGGTTGAAAAAGGTGAAAGTTGTTCAGAATTCGTTCACTAACACAATGGTATGAAATTTTTTTTCTCTACGAGCGATATTTACGGTTTTAGAAATGTGCCGATCAAATTCAATGTACTCTTCGTTTTTGCGAAGAGTATAATAATAGGTAATAATCTGATATTTACGTGTTCATTGTAGATAGGTATTGATTGTTATTTCACGTGTTAAATTTTTGTAGACTCTGCTGTACGTGATTTGATGTTTACTTTTCTTGTCTCATATCTATAATATTTAAGCCAGGTATATAATCTAATAATTTCCGCTATGCAGTAATCAAGTACCCTATAAAATAATCCATAAAAGGATACACTCCTTAGTAAAAGGCAAGTTGTATTAGTGACATCGTTATGCTAAGAAATGTGGAACCGTAAAGACTTTATGGTATCCGACTTTGAGTACTAACTACAACATTTATGACATCACGCGTCATCTAAGCTGACATTATCCTGTGTACTTCAGGTTTTTTAGCATCGGAATGTAAATATTTTATTCCCATAAGCAAACGCAAAAGTAAAGAACTCCTAGTAACATTCATTTTATTAACACACTGGATGGAACATATAAAATATACATACTCTAACCGTGTGAATATTGTATGTATCCTATTTGCCGTGGAAAACGATTATTCATTGCAGTTTATATGCATAGTGCACCAGTAAAAACAAAAAAGAACTGTGTAACATGAGTTAGGTATTAAAGAAGCCATCAGTCCTCTTTAGGAATATGTACGTGGTTCATAATTTACTGTCTTTGTAAATCTTAAATGAAGTGGATTTTTCATTTTTCCATAGCAATTGCGCACTCATTGCAAAAATGAAGAGTATATTGCATTTGATCGGCACATTTCTAAAACCGTGAAATCGCTCGTGGAGAAAAAAATGTTATATCATTGTGTTAGTGAACGAATTCTGAACAACTTTCAAAATTAAATGAAGTTCCTTATAGTGATTTAATCCCGATCTACAAAGTTAAGGCAAGAAAAAACTGGGAACAAATATATAAAAATGCCTATATTGATAAATCAACAAATTACTTTCTTATACATCCTACACTCCCCAATAAACATTGGTACAATAATTCACACATATCCAGACAATTTTATACCACGATTGCAAGGCTTAAATTTAACCATGGACGATTCGCGTCACACCTTTTTAAAATAAGAATACGTACAGATAATCTTTGTACGTGTGGGCAAATTGGAGACATAAACCATATAATTTTTAGTTGTGCACTTAATCAAGGTCAAACGAATGTTCTAATGGATAAACTGGTAGAACTCGGATTCTACCTACCTCTAAATGTTAATAATATTCTGGTATCCGAAAATTTCCAGGCCTTCACAGCATTGTATATATTTTTTAAATCAACAAATATAAGTCTATAAGTCAAATAATTTTTTAGGTTAAACTTGTTACCTTGGTGTTAATTGCTCCTGTGTAGTTCTAACCTATCATACCGTGGTCCCCCTACCCTGTCTATGTTTCCATGAAGTCGTCAAGATGGACCCCTTGACGTGAAATGAGTGTCCCCGTTATATATCCCTGTGATAGATAGGTGATGTACTTGTGTTGGTGTGTGCGCATACACGTACGTGTATTGCATGCATACTTTATCCTTTCATATATATAGCTTTGGTTAGGTTAATAGTAGGTAATAACAGGGTTGAATATATGTTGGAAGAGTTTTGTTTGCATGTGTCACGAGTGTGTTATAAATCAAGAGCTACTGGCTGATAGTTTCATCCAAAGCCAAGAGGAGGAAAAAAAAAAACTTTCAAAATGTTCATCTGTCCGTCCGTCTGTTTGTTCGTCCGTCACGTTTCTTGTAAGCACGATAACTTAAGAAAGAAAAGTCCGATTGTATTTTGGAAAGTAAATTAGTGTTAGCTAACTGTTTTTGAAGAAAGTCAATCAGTAAATAAGAAAGATATTAATCATTTAATTAAAAAATATATATTTTCTTAATTTTTGTCGCTTGCACTTAAATATAATTCTTGCAAAATGTTATCTCTATAATACATATTTTTTTGTTTATACATTTTACTAATACATATTTCATAATAATATATCTAATCCATTGAAATATGATTCTCGAAAGATATATATTACAGACGTTCAATTTTTGTAGTCATGTGTGATGGTCCAGTGGCTAAAGTTTTGCCCTTTTTTTACCATTGCCGCCAAGCCGAACTGCACCTGCCCCGTCCAGCCCTACAATCATCACGGTTGTCTGGCTGGCTTCGGGACAGATTTCGGGGAAGCGCATATGTATATGTGAATTTTAATAAATTTTATTTGCTTGCTTGTTTGCTTGCCTTGCAATCCAAAGATCTTGTGTTCGAATCCCACACAGGTTGGATGTTTTTTTTTTTAATTTTTTTTCATATTTTTTTTTTCCACGACAAAGTTGGTATCACAAAATTTAGGAAGTCCAAAAACTAATATTATTTACAAGAAAACTATAGAGAGTATCTTATAGAATGTGTAACAATTATATAGAAAGCTCAGTAAATTGGCGAAGAATACGTTTTTAGCTTGTTTTGTTTTGTATTTTTGTTAATTCTTCTAATAACTCTAAAATGACTCCTGATTTATTTGACCAGAATATCTATTACTTTATAGAAATGTGCTGTGTGAGATTTTCCGTAAAATACAGTTGAAAATAGTGAATTGGCCTACCTATTTCTGCTTACACGTTTTCTTTTTGCTCTTTAATTTTGAAATTTATATAGAGGGTGTTTTCTGATTAGCCCTGGTTCAGATCAAAGGAGGATTCTCATTTCTCTTGCTACCTTTTTTTCTTGCACACTGACTTGGAATATTATCACAGTCATCATCACTGTCACTCAATTTATTGTCTTCTCTGTTACTAATAGCAGATGGGCGATCGAATTTTACTATCCTGATGGATACTATTCCTTGAAATAAATAACTCAATCGATTAACTATCAGATTGTGCAATTGACAATTGTTCCATATTTGAATCAAAGTTAATTTCCAAAACGGGAACAAACGGTTTTTATAATATTTAATAATAAAAAATGGGAAATTTCTAGAAAGCGTAGTCAAGTAAAAGACTTAGTCTCAAAACATTTTTGTTCCAGTATTTACTTATTTTTCACTTAATCCAGTCAACGAAGTTCAAAAAAGGCCGATTAGGGGAAATAATTCGTATAGTGGCCAATTTTTGTACAGTAGTTCGCGTCCTTCTTTCTTTCCTGCTTCACTGCGTAAAATGGAATGAGAAGATGTTTTTAACGATCTACCAATCTACTGCAGATGAGCGAGACTTAAACACCGATATGCTGCGTTCCTAAAATCATCCACCAAGCCAAAACCTGATCTAGCCTCCTTTGGAGCTGCGCAACAACACACTTTCAGAGTTTATTTGCAGGTGTATTAACAGTTTTTTTACAAAATTACTTGTTGCAGCGGTTCGCTTACTTACTTACAGACACGGCAATGGCTCAAAATCCCCCTGGGGATGAAACCGAGGGGAAAATGGATCGCTAACCCTGATTACTACCAAAAAATCAGTAGCTCCTGAAGTAATCTTGAACTCCATCATTTGCCAATGTTCTACTGGGTGTGGGGGACGCTGTGGTTGCCGAAAAGCCGGCATTCCATGCTCAATGGTGTGCGGCACTTGCCATGGTACGTGTAGGAATGGTGTACCATTAGACGACAATTTGGACGACGACGACAATGATGATGATTTTACTGACTTTTAAAATGTTTAGATTTAAGATAATGCTCGTTTATTATTAATAACATAGTTTTTCCGTTAGTTTTAAAATCACTTAGTATTTCATTTATGTCATTAAAACTCGATTTTTTTTTTAATTCGCGATTTTTCCACCCTCTATATCTCGTAAAGTATTGATCCTACATAAAAAATGAATAGGAATTTGTTTATAGAAAATTTTATCTAGTTTAATTTTGTATACGGATACTTTTTCGCTAGAGGTCCTAGTTTTCGAGTTATTCAAGAAAGACGTGAAAAGAGAACCTATAAACTACCCTCCCATCCCCCCGCACACCAACCACTGGTCAGGACTTTTAGTATGTTGTTCAGTGAAGTCCCGTCGACAACTATACAAAAATTGGCCACTACACGAATTAATTCCCTGATTTTTCCTTCGTTGATTGAACTAACTAAAAAATCGACACTTTCACGTGGTAACATACATGATAGATAAACGAATGAGATGCGAGATATTCCTAATTTGATCCACTTGACAATAAGAGTTATCTAGTAGTTATCTTCAGTTTATAAAAACGTGGTTGACGAAACACGTATTTTACTATAGTAATCGAATGAACTGTTCAACTGTGTTTATGGGAAACACTTCAGAGTAAATCTCTCTCCAAAAGGTTCCAAACTTTTCTCCATTTCCAGAAGTAGTGAATTGACAGATACATTTACATTTCTTTAAAAGTACGGAAATAAATAGTATTTAATTTATCCACTTAATGTACAGATGTATTTTCGCAGTAAGTTCCCAATACAAAAAACGAGAATTGCGAGAAAAGTGTATAAATGAACAGAAAGAAAGTGCATTCAGAAAAAAATGTTCTGCTGGTTTTCCAAGTACAGGTGTCCCACCGGGAACTGAATCAATCGATATCACAGGCACACAAAATAAAAAAAGTGGTCTTTTTCTGGTACTTCATTGGGTAACCCATGTATTTCGACATGCTGAATACGAATCAGGTGTCCGTTTATCTCCATTGGCCACCATTTTTATGTAAATCGTGAAAATAACCTAAAAAAAAAACTCATAATTTAGGTTATTTTCGCGATTTACTAAAAATTGTTGAGTAACGGAGCTAAACGGGTACCTGATTCGTATTCAGCATGTCGAAATACATACGGGTTGATCAATGGAGTCCCAGAAATAGACCTTTTTTTGTGTGTGTCTGTGTAAAAGTGATCTGTTTCTGGAACTCCGTTAAGTAACCCCTATGTATTTCGACATGCCGAATACGAATCAGCTATCCGTTTAGCTCCCTTATCCACCAATTTTTAGTAAATCGCGAAAATAACCTAAATTATGAATTTTTTTAGGCTTCTTTCGCGATTTACAAAAAATGGTTGCCAATGGAGCTATACGGATACCTAATTCGTATTCGGCATGTCGAAATACATATGGGTTACTCAATGGATTACCAGAAAAAGACCACCTTTTTATTTTGTATGTCTATGTATTTAATTTCTAAGAAAATTGTAAATAATTCAAACAGTCGTAAGTTAAACCCCTACAATATCTACATGGGAAAAAGGGAGAACTCAATTTAACATAATTTAATGCAAGAAAATATAGGACTTAACCCTTAACTGGTTCGGTACCATATTTGATGCCGAAACTGTCCGGCGTAGTCTGAGAGACTACTTATTTTGAAAGGCCAAAAAAAGAAACAAAAATGCATATAAACTAAATCTTTTATTAAACGTGGATATTATAAGCATTATTAAAGTAGGACATGTAAAAATAAACGTAAATAAACCAAAACATAATAAAATAACAACGTAAATTAAATGTCATGCAAAAAAAAATTAAAAAAGAACTTGTTTGTAAAATAAGAGCTATAAAAAATAGAAAAAAAAGTGAAAAATCCGTTAGTTCTTAATATTCATTCCTTAAAGTATTAAATGAGCAAAAAATTAAGGGAAAATAAAAATTTAACAAAAATGTTGAGCTCCAGCATGAGTCAAATTTCTTTATTTTTGAGCGCAGTTATTGCAGACTGGTTTTGTGCACTGTAGACAAACGGGCTAGTGGCATATAAGGCATAAGTATTTTGTCATTCTAGACTTTTTAGAAGGACACAAGTGGCAAATCTTGTGTTTTTCCAGAATCAAAACATCTCTGCTGGATTCTTCTTCTTCTTCTGGAACTCCAAGTATCCTCCTTATAGTTCGTACTTCACGTGGAATATTCGTCACCATCAAACGTCTTTTCATGTGATCTTGTACTAATTGCATAGCTAACTGCAGTCCAAAAACACTTTTCTTTTATTATTGGATTTTTTTTCATAACATTGGTGTAGGATATATGAATTTATCTCGGAAATGTCCAAGACGCGGAAAAAAATTGCTAAAGGCCATCTTCGAGTTCGGCGGCTTGTCGTGTTTTTGGAACATTTCCCATCTAGAGAATCTACTCCTTCTTTATTTTCATTGTAGTAGGAAATTATTTCTGGCTTGTTTGAAGAGGGATCAGTGAAACGTCTATCATGCATGGAAGATACTAGTACTGTGCTTTTCCAACCTTTCCAACATGGGATATTAAAGTGCATTCTTCCCTAAATCCATAGAGTGTTGAACTGAACCCACAGCTCTTGTTCTATTGAGAAGTAGACTTGATGGTACTTCGGTCTTATTTTTCGTTAGTTTCGTTCATTATGTCATTTTCTTCAGAATTAGATAATTCCGAATTGGTATTGTGTTCTGATTCAATGTTATACTCTTCCGACACATCATCGTTATCACTGTCACTGTCATTTTCCTCCTCAAACCATTTTAGGACAGTTTGTTCATAATCGGAATCGTCAAAACGCACACGTTTCGATGGCCCGGCCATATTTCTCGAAATCTGCCACGCGAAAAAAGTTCACACATTCAGTCCTGCGTCGTCTGGGAGACTACGGTTGAGCTAATTCGTATTACAACTTATACATAAATAAAGCAATTGAATCAAAAATGTACCCACCTCTCATAATCCAATAGGGGGAGGATTAGATGGAAGGACGGGTTTGTGGGTGATCCCAGTAATCAATAAGAAAGAATTATTTAAACCAGGTAGTCTCTGAGACGATGCCGGACCAGTTAAAAGTTAAACAAGTTTTCGTGGTTGGCAGTTGATAAAATATAACGTAAAAAACTGAATATTTGGGATACTATTATTGAATTTCTTTAAACTGTAGACCGTAGTTCACCTTATGATCTTTCTGCATGCCAACAAGCAAATGAGTATTTTTTACGTGAATGAAGTTATAAAGGTTATTGCAAACCGATACACTTGTCAAATTTTTTAAAAAATATCAAATATCTCTGAAACGGCTGGATCTAGGTGTAGAGTATGCTACCAGTTTTCGACTCAGACTTTTTCGCTCTTTTCGAAAACTTCGAAATATATAGAGTATTCCATTTAAAGAAGCAAGTTGGATTGGTTATACTAACATTAGTAATTCCTTAAATTTTCAAAATTTTCTGATGCGTACTTTTCCCTATATCGAGCAATGCAGTTCCCGGTAGAACACCCTATATTTTATTATTCAAATACTATATTACCAAATTTTCTTAAATATATTAATTTAAAAGTTTTCTATTTAGTTTCATATCATTTCGAAATAACTTTCATAAAATATTTAATAACAACGACTTTACTTGAAATACCTACTACTTTCTAGATTTCAATAAATTTATTTAGAATTCATATCTTGTAAATAAACAGGCTTTTGGCAATAAATAACAAGATTTCTGAAAACACAAGCAAAACAAATAATAATGGGTGGATCTGACCTGAGATTGATGTTTATATTTACAGCCAGTTGATTGACAGGCGTGGTGCTTCAGCGAGTTGAGGGTACCGGATATAGTTTACAGGAAAACGTTGCAGACACTATAAGCAGGATTAGCAGGAACTGCTGTAAGCCATTTTGTATCTCTCTCGATCTCACGTAGATAATATACTTATAAATAAAACGATTTCTTTAGGTGTTATTATTGAAGTATTTTGATTTAAAATTTATGTATTGCCTGTATTTTTTTAGATCAGATGAAATTCTAATGAAGGAAACTATTTTAATTCAATAATACTAATCTGCCAGCCACGCATTTACTGAATTTTAAAACCAAGTTATATGTTACAAAACCAACCTCAACCAGGGCTGGATTAAGGATTGACGCCCCTCTAGGCAAATTAAATATTTCTATTCTCTTTTTCATATGCGGGGTTAGAGGTTCCCAAAATGCGCCGCAGGCGAAAATTTTTATTTTCCAAGATCAAAAGGCCTCAAAAGTTAGAAAGGACACCGCACGTTTTGTAGGTAAATTGGTGGCCTGTTAAATTTGATCAATTTGATGTGTTGTAGTTCAACTGATTATGAACAATAAGTTCCTTTGGCAAAACTTCAGATTATGGACAGTTTCTCCGATAGATGGCTCCGAAGACTGGACCTACCCCTCGAACTGTACCACGATTTCCCAAAACTGGAAATGAATAATCAGACTATTTACCATTATTTGGACTTAGATTGATGTGCCTGGACTTCCGGTTTTGCCGGAAGTGACGTCAAATCACGTTTTTTCGAATGCACAACACCCGTTTACTTCAATTTAATAATCATACAATTAGCTTTATAAAAATTCACTATCTTAGTAAATAAGTAAGTACGTGTATTAGCTGACCGAACATTGATGCCAGCTTAATACTGGGTACATCATAATCTTGGTACAAAACAGAACTGATTATATTTTTCAAGATGTAAAATTGCAGTTGTGTCTAGTCAATGAAAACTAATTATTTGTGAGACCTTTATGTAGAATAGGCAGTTTTTGTTTATTTATAATACATTAAATCTTATTATGTTTGGCAAAAAATTGCATAGCTGATTATTTTCATTTTTTTAAATATTTACCTATTTTAATCATTCCTTAACAGAAATCAAACCAAAAAAACTTTCAAATTAATTAACAAAGAACAACATTCCCCTCCCCCATCACGCATTGGAGCCAGCCACACATGCACGGTGTGAGGCGCAATGAAAGTTGAATGAAAAAAGGGTAGATTACATTAAAAACAGTTAAAAAACCGCTGCCCAAGGAATCACTACTTCCACATCCAGATTTTTTATCTAAGTCACTCACAACGAAAAAATTTTTTATATGGAAATAATTGTTCATGGAACTTTAATAATATAATATTTGAAACCCTCTACCCCAAAAACCCATAAAACGATACCCCACATCGGTAGTAGGGTGGGGGTGGTAGTGGGGGTGGATGAAGTAAAAAAACATTTTGAGGTTTCTGGTTTTTGTGCACACCCTAAATTACAATTTTTTTTCATCCCCTTTAGTAATGGGGTGGGGGTGGTAATGGGGGTGGCTAATGCCAAAATTTTTTTGAGACCTCAACTTCTCTTGTATATACTAAATACCAATTTTATGGACTATTACCTGCTTGATTTAGCTATTTTCGCCAAATTTACCCCAATTTACCCCCCAACCCTTCGACGGAACAAGATGAAAATATAATCTAGTTCTAGATCTTGTTAAAATACATATGTGTACCAAATTTCAAGTCAATATCTCAAACGGTTCCAGAGTAAAACGTGCGCACAAAAAAAGTTACAGACAGACCGACAGACAGACAGACCGACAGACAGATTTTTTTTTCGCTCAAACTTAAAATCTCGACGTTTCGTCACATTCTAAGCCTATTTGAACAATAAAAATTTTTAAAAATTTTTTTGTCGTTACTATACTTCCACTGGATGTGGAAGTAAAATGAACTAGATACACATATGTATATGCATTGCGATTGCTTTTATAAGTTTCAAAGTAAGTAATTTTTATTATAAAACCTAACGTGCCGCACGTAGGATTTATTTTCTGTATGGATAAGGTTTAATTAATTTGAAATAAAGTTTTTTTGGTTTGATTTCTATTAATTAATGATTAATATAAGTAAATATTTAAAAAAATGAAAATAATCAGCTATGCAATTTTTGCTAAAAATAATAAGGTTTAATGTATTATAAATAAACAAACATTGCCCATTCTACTTAAAGGTCTCACAAATAATTAGTTTTCATTGACAATACTTAACTGCAATTTTATATCTTGAAAAATAAAATCAACTCAACTCAAGATTATGATGTACCCGGTAAATACCAGCAACAAATATTGCAGCCTTATATTTTCCTCTGAGCTAAATATAACCATTAAATGTAAAAATAATAGATTGAAAAGCAACAGATATTCCTTTTTGTGACTTCTTGTTTGCGAACTCCGCTGTAATATAATCCTATAAATAATTCTGTAAAATGTACAGGGATAATAAATTCCATAAATCTGTCTAAATAAACTAAAATTTCCTTTTATATTTTATTTTCCAACAAATCAGTAGTAAACTGTAAACGTGGCCCATCGGCCGTCGGGAGATAAAATTAGCTAGGCGCCCCTAGGCGCCCAGTTTGCCTTTGCAATAATCGGGACGTCAGTTACTGTAGTATATATATATATATATATATATATATATATATATATATATATATATATATATATATATATATATATATTCATGGAAGCATTCGAAGAAATATCCATTCGCTCTAGTGTAGATAAACCATAACGTTGGTTGCTCTATGTTGATAATACGTTCATTATGTAGCCTCATGGAGATTCTTCTCTACCTATTTTCGTCGACCATCTAAATAGCCAACACCCAAATGTCAAGTTTACGATGGAGATCGAGCAAGAGGGAGTTTTGGATTTCTTAGATGTATCGGTGAAACGATCAAGTAAAGATAGGCTGTCCCATGGAGTCTACAGAAAGCGAACACATACCAATCGTTACCTGCAAGTTACAGCACACCAACTTCCACAACAGAAGAGGTCATTAATAATAATATTGTTTCATAGAGCCAATATAATAATGCTTCCCTCAAACACGACCCCATCCCTAAACTACGAGCCAAAGGTGTTTACCAATTGGAGTGCTCATGTGGTAAGAGTTATATCGGGCAGACAATAGTATCTAGTGCATAATCAAGAATCACCAGAGAAACGCAAGACTAGGTAGACAGATAGGTCGGTAGTGGCAGAACATGCTCATCAGAATGAGAACTATAAAATCGACTGCGAAAACATCAAAATATTGATAATTAAATGCAAATGCAAATTCCTTACTTGGTAAAAGTTCTATAAAATAGAATAATTAAATAAGTTACCAGAAAGTACTAGTAATTATTTTAACTTTTACATAAATCTTATCACAGATAAGTATAAACATATATCCTTCTATTAAAAGAAAGGAAACATGCAATTTATGTACACTATTAGTGTCACAATAATGTTATTTCTTTAATTTAAACTCTTCTGTTCAATGGAATCAAAAATAAATAAAACAAAAGCACTTACCAAAATAACAGTTACAACAAACTTTAAAACATTCACATACACGTGTTTCGGCATCTATTCTTCGTCAGTGTGACTTCTTTTAAAGCTTAGAATAAATTGAAAAATATCCTAGTAAATACCACTACAATATTTATTAATGATTTACCTGAACAGAAAAATAAAAATTGGATTAGAAAGATTTCCTATACAGGAATAATTATAACAATAATTAAATGCAAATGCCAATTCCTTACTTGGTAAAAGTTCTATAAAATAGAATAATTAAATAAGCTACCAGAAAGTACTAGTAATTATTTTAACTTCTACATAAATCTTATCACAGATAAGTATAAACATATATCCTTCTATTAAAAGAAAGGAAACATGCACATTATGTACAGTATTAGTGTCACAATAGGTATTTGCTAGGATATTTTTCAATTTATTCTAAGCTTGAAAATAAGTCACACTGACGAAGCAGAGATGCCGAAACACGTGTATGTGAATGTTTTAAAGTTTGTTGTAACTGTTATTCTGGTAAGTGCTTTTGTTTTATTTATTTTTGATTCCATTGAACAGAATAGTTTAAATTAAAGAAATAACATTATTGTGACACTAGTACTGTGCATGTTTCCTTTCTTTTAATAGAAGGATATATGTTTATACTTATCTGTGATAAGATTTATGTAAAAGTTAAAATAATTACTAGTACTTTCTGGTAACTTATTTATTTATTCTAAATCAAAATATTGGATATAAGTATGCGTTATTACCCAAGGGAAATTAGAGAATTACTGAAAATTATGAAAAACAGGGACAACTTCAACAGAGAAGATGGGATCGACTGAGTAACACATGGAAACTGGCTTTGCCAAGTACCAGTGGTTTAAACAGTCACGATCGACGAAGCACAACGAATAAGCAGCGAAGCGAAGCAGCGTTAAGGTATATAACCTTGAGATGGAGAACTTCCAAGTTATTTGAAATAAAATATATCAATTATAACTGAAAATATTGATTAGAATCCGAAATGTTAAATATTCATTTCACGGATTCACGGTACTTGTAGTCAATTCGGTGATACTTCATCAGTTAATGGAAATAAACCATAATATTAACCATCTATAACTAAAAACCGTATAGCCTACAGCAATCAGAGAAACTTGTCTTCCTTTTATTTAATAATATAGATAGTCGGTTCGTACTTTTGTACCCACCAGCGGTTGTAAATTTTTCCGCATTATGGCTGATGTATTATTTTTCGAATTTACCACATTTTCATTATTGAGTTTCCCTAAAAATATAAAAGGCGTATCATTACTATAAGCTTCGCAAATGCAAAAACGAAGAATATATTGCATTTGATCGGAACATTTGTAGAACCACTTAAAACTCCACAGACTTGTAACTTTCTTATTTTTTAAGCGACGACCATGTTGGGCTCATCAAACTGTAGATATTTTTAAGGCCTTTAAACATGTATATAGAGCGTTTAAAAAAAAATTTTTTTGGAGAAATTGTTAAGAAAGGAAATTTAATTTCCTTGAATATTTTTTTACCTCACCCTGTACATGAACCGTGTTAATGTTTTCTTAGAAAGGTTTTAATTAGCTTCAATTTATGTTATTAAGTCATATTCGAAATTCTATTTGGTTTTAGAGAAAAAAAAAAATAAAAACACTCCTTTCGGTTCCAAACTGAATTCTTTTAAAATAACTTTGAAAAGAATGTAAATATAATTTTATGCTTTATTTGTAAAAGACGTATCATAGACAATATTTAAATTAACAAAACAGGAACAGGAAACAATAGGAATAAATATGTTTTAAAACGAGCTTTTATTAAAATGTACTAAATGGGAAATTTGCAAAAAAATGTATTTTTTTTATTTTTTATTTTATTAACGTAAATTGAAGATAATTAAAACCTTTATAAGAAAACATTAATACAGTTCATGTACAGGGTAAGGTAAAAAAATATTCAAGGAAATGAAGTTTCCTTTTACAATTAATTATTTTTTATTTATTTGCTTTTATCATGATTAGAGAATATTATTTAGGTATTATGCAAATTACAACTTACACACTTTATTATTTATTATGAAAATACCTACTTTCTGTAAATTGTTGCCCTAATCTGGGCACGCATTAGCTAGAAGAGTAGTTGTTTTGATTGGTTTTCAAATAATGAGTGTTTTACAGTGTTTTCCTAAGTAGTATATTTGTGTAACTTGATTAAGGTACCAATATACAGAAAGTAGATAATTTCATATTAAATAAAAAAGTGTGAATGACTAAATTTGAATAAATGATTTAAGTATTTTCAATATATTTTTTGCTTTAAAATGCTAAGAATCCCACCACGTAATTCAATACTTCTTCAGTATTAGCTAGAAGAGTAGTTGAATGATTCTCCAATAATAAGTGTTTTAAAATATTTACCTAACTAGTATATTAGCGTGCCCAGATTATTGCAATAATATACAGAAAGTATGTATTTTCATAATAAATAATAAAGTGTGTAAGTTGTGATTTGCATAATACCTAAATAATATTCTCCAATTAAGTTTCCTATCTTAACAATTTTTCCAATTTTTTTAAATCACTCTGTACGCATGTTTAAATGCCTTAAAAATATCTACAGTTTGACGTGCCTGACATGGTCGTCGCTTAAAAAATAAGAAAGTTACAAGTCTGGGGAGTGTTAAGTGGCGCACCCTGTATATCGCCCGTAAAAGAAAAATTTTCATGTCATTTTGTTAGTCGTTGAACAACTTTTAAAATATCCATATCTCTGTTTGTTCGGGTAACTACCTGTCCCTTTGTCCGTCTGTCCGTCTGTCCACCTATCCGCCTGTCCGTCTGCCCGTTTCCCCATATATCACTTTTTCTGCAAACACGGCAACGCAATGCAGAACACGCAGATTGTAATGAGATTTGGACAATAAATTAGTGTTAGATAGAGAAAGGACTCTATTATTTAAAAAAAAATCAGTAAATATAATAATTATGAAACATTTTAAGAAAAAGTGTACATGAAGAGTGTTGTAACCTTTGATCAAAATCTACAAATATAAAAATACCACATAGATGATGACAAAGGTTTCACCAAACAAGATCATATCAGCGGGAGACGATTAAAATTACAAGTACAGAAATTATATCTAAAAAATTAACTTGCTTGCAAGAAACTGCCAAAGGATATAGAATGTTCAACAATTATATAGAAAATTCAATAATTTGACGAGGAATATAATGTTACATCCACGTAGGAGTGGGGTAGCACGTTAGTAACGGTAAAAGAAATATTTGTTAGGGGATGACGGAACAGACACTGACACTGACTTTTCTACTAGTAATATATACTTCGAGACACGTCTATATAGATTACTCATCATTATATAACACTTCCATCGGCTGTATGATGATAATACCGGGCGTCACCTAACACGGCCATCCGACGTTTCGTTCGACCCTGGACGAATAGTGAAGATAATCTAAAACATTAATAATTAATAATATTTTTTTTCGCAAACAACGCAGCGTGAAACAAGCCTTGATACTTGAATCGTTGCTGTAAATATCTTAAGCAACAAGCCTCGATACCTGATGCTTACTATTGCTCTATATTGCGTTCACCGTAGGCCTTAATTTCTGCAGCCGTTAGCAAATAGCTTCCGTAGGCCTTGATACCTATGGTGCAATCTTACTATAGGCCTTTATACCTTATAGCGAGACTTTATAAGCCTTGATACTTAAAGAGTAACATATATCTAACTATAGGCCTTGATACCGTATAGTGAGACTCTACAAGACTTACTTAAAGAGTCAAACATATATTTAACTATTTACCTTGTTTTTATTTGAGTAGGACATTATAGCTTAATCTTCTCTATGCACTATATACTTATTCTACTACATAATCCTCCGTAAGAAACATGTTTGTCTGATTTGGTTGCGTGGATGTCCTCCTTCATCTGATTGTTGTTTGACTATACACTCGATACACATGTTACCACCAAGTCTCCTATTGCGAAATGGCTTCCTTTTCCTTTTTGTCAAATGACTCTTTCTGTTTTTCTGTATTCCTTTCTAATTTCTTTCTCGCTCTTTTTATCCATTTGGTAACGCCTGGGGTATCACTTTCTTCATCAATGTAACGGTCAGCCTGAATTCTCATATTTGTACCAAGCATTAATTCGACCTCTGTTTACGCATAATTCTTGCAATAGGGCTATTCCAGCACTCGCTATAATTCTTTTGGGATTACTAAAAATTAAGAAAATATCTGTAATTTTCTTTATAACGTTAGCAATCTTAGTATCAGGCACAGTTCTGGGGTAAAAGAATTGTTTTAAAGATATCGACATGACTAGAAAATAACTATTCCCTTTTACACCTGTTACAGACGGCCCTAGATAGTCGATACGTAATGTACAATAAATAAATTTCATAATTTTAGTGACCTTTTTTTTTAATTTTTGATGACAGTTCAATTTTTTTTTTTTCACTCTTTAGTGACCCATTATTTAACTTCCACATAATAAAAGAAAATAGACGCCGTATTGAATTTTCAAGCTGTAATGTCAGTACCGTTATCTGAGGATCATGGAATCCCCAATGTTAACAAATTTCATGTAATTCTGCAAAACCCTGCATATATGGCAGCCATATTAGATTTGTCATACTTTTGATACTAGGTTCAATAGTGGCTTCTCCGAAAATACCCAACTACCAGTTTTAATGAAATTCCAACGAAATTTGAATTCTGTCTAAATTTTGAGAATTCACATCACTGTGCATTAGTCAATAGGATCACTGCCGATAAATCTTATTTTATGGTTGTTAAATTTCACTCATTTTCTTCCACCAAGAGCGTATATTTTAAATTTGAAGAAAATAAGACGTACTCTAATCAAAAAGCTCTTTCGAATGATGCATATTCGAGAAAAAAAATGCTCAAACTTTTACATTTACTGGAGTCATCCATAATTATTTTTTGCAAAATGAGACCGGATCTAGCTCTAGGTCGTTAGTTCACATAGTTGGTTCACATATATTCATGCGTCTAAGAAAGCAAATCTCGAGGACATAAAGAAAATGTAAGCTGGATTTAAATAAATCATAAGAGTTCGCATATGGAATCAAAATTATTTCATAATTTTCAAAGTTGTGTTCATTTATTTTTTTTATATTAGTTATTTAGTCGATATTTTTGTGTCGGTTTTTTTTTTAAATTTGCAATTTTATTTTATTTTATACTTTTTAAACTAAACATATGCATACAACATAACGTATTATTATATCACGAGTCCCACACAGAACTTTTTAACTTTTAAGCCGACGCGGTCTAATTTTATATTCTACTAGTCGCACACGGTCTACAAGACCGGTTCTATTATAAATATGTGTTATATTAAATTTTAATAAAAACTGCATCAAAATCGGATCTCCCGTTGAAGAGATATAAAGCCACAGACAGACAGACAGACAGACGGATGGACGGACGGACGGACGGACGGACGGACGGACGGACAGACAGACAGACAGACAGACAGACAGACAGATAGATAGACAGACAGACAGATAGACAAACAAAGATACAAACATACGAGTCAAATTTATAACCCCCCTCTTTTTGGGTCGGGGGTTAAAAAATTGAAAATTTTTAAATACTCCCGATCAATGTATCTAATCGTACCAGTTTCATATGACCGAATCAAAATGAGGCCGAAATCATATTCGATTACCATAGTTGTCTGCACATTTTCAATTTTACTTCAATCGGACCATTTCTAGAGAAGTTCAACATGGCGAATTCAAGATGGCGACCAAACATCAAAATCTAATATGGCCTAAAAGCTTCTCGACAAAATACTCTTTCAAATAAAAAAAGCGCATCAAAATCGGATCACCCGTTGAAGAGATATGAAGCCACAGACAGACAGACAGACAAACATACAAACATACGCGTCAAACTTATGGGTCGGGGGTTAAAAATTAACTAACTTCAAACTTTTGGTTATTTTTTGGTGGTGCGTTAATTTCTTGGAGAAGTGTATATTCATTGCGTCGTTCCAATTAGATATAAAACTTATAGTTTAAACCGAATCCTTCACCATTTCTTAGAATGCAACGTATGAGCGAATACACTATACAATCAAATTATAGTGTTAAAACTAAAAGATTTTGTCCGCCATCTTGGAACGTCCGCCATATTGAATTTGGTGTGACGTCATTTTATTTTCGTATTCTTCTCAGCAAACTCTTTCATTTGATATCCATATCATGGAGGTGCATAAAAAATAACTGGTCCGCCATCTTTGGGAGTCCGCCATATTAGATTTGGAATGACGTCACTCAGCTAACAATGCATTGTCATCAAAACTAAACGTGCATATAAAATTTCAGCTCAGTCGGTTAGGGATAACTATTTTAAAATTCAGTTGCAAGATTTGACCAACAAGAACAAGGCAAGTTAAATAAAAGCTTATAATCAAGATGGCGACCAAACGTCAAAATCTAATATGGCAAAAACCTTCTCAACAAAATACTCTTTCAAATAAAAAAAAGTGCATCAAAACCGGATCACCCGTTAAAGAGATATGAAGCCACAGACAGACAGAGAGACAGACAGGCAGACAGACATACAAACATACACGTCAAACTTATAACACCCCTCTTTTGGGTCGGGGGTTAAAAACAGCATTTGAGAATTCTTTTTTTTTAGTGGTTAATTACAATAGCAAAATGATGGCATTTTTATTTAAAAAAAAATGTGAAGACAACCATTGTCCCGGTCAATTCTTCACTTTCTATGCAACAGAATGACAACAAATTAATTTAAAAGAACACTTATTAATATGTTAAGTGCCGTAGTTTCTGAAATATTTAACATTTAAACTATATACTTCGTCTTACAAACGTTCGAGCTCCATCTTTAAAGTTCCATATGTCTGAAATTACTAAATCTACACTAATTAAACAAGTCAATTTCATCATCTTCAATTTATAAAGTTTCCTTTTTGCTTTTAGCATTTCTTTTTGATAACTGTGATACTTTTGGAGTCATTCAACAAAAACCCTTTTGTGATACTGTTTTCTCAGACTAAAATCGTAACTTTCAAATAAACTTTCAAAGGAGAAAAACTTTATTACGTAAGAAGTATCGTAATTTATTTAAATTGTTAATATTTGTTGCCTCTGCTGCTGAATTAATAAATTTGTCTATTATAACACCCAAAACTAAGAAAATTTTGTCACCTAAAAATTCAGTTTTACGTTATCAATCTTTGCTAAATGGGGACAAAAAACGATCGTATAAAGAACAACCATCTGTGATTTACTACTTTCATAAAAAGAGTATACGTATCTCTTCTAGAGTGGAAAGTTTCTAGCAATTTTATCTGCCAATCGCCCCAGCTATAATTTGGCCATTTTTTTAAAATAATTTTTGTCTAAATTTTCATACCATATTGTGGCGATGTCCTACAGCTTATTTAAGGTTTGGTTATCTCAATTCAATAGTACCCTACATCAGTTGTCAGAGCTTGGTGAGCTCTAAAAATTCTAGAGGAACTAGAGGAACTCGAAGAACTACTAGTTGATGACGAATACCTTCTTTGTTTTCCCATTTTAACGTGAGTAACAACCATTTCTGATGTTAGGGGATGACGGAGCAGACCCTAATATTTAAACTACAGGCAACATTTGACACCTTTATTCAGTAACGAGCTGCTAGCTCAATCAATGATATACAGTAACTGACTTATCTACTAGTAATATCTACATCGGGACACGTCTATATAGATTACTCACCATTATATAACACTTCCATTGGCTGTATGATGATAATACCGGGCATCACCTAACATATTAAATTTTGTTTTGTTCAAATAGGCGTAGAATGTTATGAAATGTCGAGATTTTAAGTTGCAAAAGAATGTCCGGCTGTCTGTCAGTCTGTTGTCTATCTGTAACTTTTTTGCGTACGATTACTCTGTAGCAGTTTACGATATTAACGTAAAATTTGGTAAATCTTTGTATTATAACGAGATTTCCAACTAAATTTACTACACTAAAACACTTGGTATATTATTATTGTATTTATTTAAACTGTAGAAAGTAACCCATCTTATGGTCTCTCTGCATGCCAAAAAGCAAATGATCTTTTATGCAAAAAAAGTTATAAAGGTTATTATAGCAAACCGTTATATCTGTCAAATTATTTTATAAAATGTCAAATAACTCTGAAACGGCTGGGTTTAAGGATAGAGTACGCTACATGTTCGATTCAGAATTTTTCGCTCTTTTCGAAAACTTCGAAATATGTAGGGTGTTCCATTTAAAATAAGCGGAAGTGCCAAATGCTTGTAATTATTTTCTTTGGATTGGCCATACTGACATTAGTAATTTCCTAAATTTTCAAAATTTTCTGGTGCGTACTTTTCCATATATTGATCGATGCAATCCCCGATGAGATACCCTGTATAGCATCACCTAGATGCTCCATTTTTTGTTGAATTTTTTATTTTGACTTCAGACTTGTAATCAGCGATCCAAAAACATAAACATCCTACGTTTCAAAAATAAATTAGTCCAATCAATGAATGCCGAAGGGGACTGTACAGAACATGGAGAAGGGGAGAATTTTCCTCTTCAGGAATGTGTTGGGGGTAGTAATGAAGACACCTTTATAAATTTTTTATTTTGTTTCCGACTTGAATCAAATTTTACGCAAGTATAGAACAAATTAAGATCTACTTATGTCCAGAAAAACATTCGCCTGCTACAAAGACAAAGTCACTTGCGGTACCAAATATGTTAAAAAAAATTAAAAATCTTATTAGTGGGTCTTGATGAATTTCACGTATCCACCACAAATTGCGGAAACTGAGGATCCCCTTCGCCAGATGAGAGAAATCCCCCATCAATAACTAAATCAAATTTTGGTGTATTTACGTTTGTGGCACCGATCCGATGCATTTTTTAGAATTTGTAACATTCAAAATGTTTTTATTCTAATTCTAATTCTAAACGTTTTCGTTGACTGGACTATCAGTAATACTTTTTCAAATATTAAATATCTAAATTTAGAGGTGGTTTTCACCCCTTGATGGTAAGAACAAGTGTCCGGACTATATAGAAACTTTTACTACAATAATAATCCTATACCGGTAAATTTTTGTTTTATATGAGATTATTCCTAAATTTTACATATTTCCACCTTTTACTTTCATGTTATTTCATGACACAGTAAGCACTATGAAATAACATGGAAATTCATGAAAACATCTCATTTTTCAAATAATTATGCGTTATACCCCGTGCGGCGCATACATTTCACCTTGCATTCAAAGTGAACTGGTGATAAGCAAAATAACAAACATATTCGGAGATATTCGCGGAAACGCTTTTTTTTACCCATTATGGTGGTATAACATGGGAAGACGTTTTACATATAATTTACAACTATTGAAAGAACGTGTGTAGAAAATGTCAGATCTAGAATTTTTTCTAAAGCAGTTATCAATTTTTGAACTTAGTTACGGAGTTAAATAAAAACTCTAAAATATTTACTATCTTGACAAATAAGGCATTGAAGTGTTTATAAAATAAGAGAGTGTAAAAGAAACATTTCAATGTTTTCAATGATATTAATGTATTACTAAGAAACCTACTTAATAATACATCCAGAGGGAGGCAAAGCGTACTGGAATATTAATGTCTTGACATTTTATTCGTCCTTCTTCTTGCAAAAAGATTATATAAATGAAAGCGTAGTAAATTTTATTTTAAAACAACATAAAAACGCATTTTTAAAATACTCAAATTGCTGATAATAATAAACTTTCTACTTTCAAGAATGCCTTATCTTTCTACATTCATATTTTTAAAGAACTTTAAATGAGACAAGAAGATGACATATTTTTAACAAGTTGTTGTTGTTTCAACTGTATTTTTTGCTTAATTAATTATTTTTCTAAGCCTAGGAGCTAGCTTAGAAAATTTACTTTTTTATTTAGAGGGTAAAGTTGAGTTACTGAAGGTTATTTTGGGATTTGTACCACATCCAGGACATCCACTTTTCATCGTAATAATTCAGGAATATCAGACGAAATAGGAGAAAAAATATAACTGAAATGAGATTCTTAGTTGAAACTAACCTAGCTTAACATACTAAAAATCTTTATTGCTCTAGCTTGCTTTTGCTGCTACACCTCGAAAAATAGTTTTTTCAAGAATATTTTGTGATTCGCACATATACAGGAAAATATTTTAAACATAACGTTTATTAAATTTTATTTCCTACAAAGAAAATATGATGTTTTTTACCAGAGCCTCTTGCCTTAGAAGCAGACCTAGAAAATGTACAGGAAAATAGAGAAACTATGACAAAACCGCTTAAAAACATGTTAAAATATTGCAATAATATGCATATTTTCCCAGCACCTTTGAGGTAAGCATTCGGCGTGATTTTTAGCCGGGGTGTCCTCTACAGGCCTACTCCTTAAACACTTAATTGCTTGTTCGAAACTTAATCAATTACCTCTTTGGCTTTTGGTTAGTTGATCATCATCCCAACAACCCGTTTTATTTGTCTTCATTAACATATTTTTCAGCAAAGGAGTTTTCGATCTGATTACTGTTTGCAGTTGCCGTTTCTCTTTCGGCCCTTTGCTTTGATCTTAGGCAGAGACGAACCCAGCTATTTTTTTTGGGGGGGGAAAGCTACAACTAATTTGCCAACTGCCCATTTTTTTGACAACTTATATTTCCTTATGTTTTTTTTAATTTCAGACTTAATCTATAAGTAGCGTAGCGATACAAATATTATGCAAAAGAAGTTTAACTAAACTACTTGATGTAGGCGCTGGACAAGGGCGGATCCAGAAAGGTTACGGGGTGGGAGGCACTAACATCTACAAAAAAAATTTTCACCTCGGAATCTATAAAAAATTTATCGCCTCCTGGGGGGGGGGGGGTGCAAATTTTTTCGCATCATACAGAGAATGCTCACCTCGTGCGAAAAAATAAATTCGCCTTGAAAACATAACGGATACTTTTCTCGGGGGGAGGCAATTGCCCCTGCTGCCCCCCCCCTGGATCCGCCCTTGGCGCTAGACCTAAGTTGACCCTAAGTTGACCCCGCGCTCTCCTTCGTCTAGAAGCTACTGGATGAGGTAACCGTTATACTTTAATGACCGTGGAGAAAAACAAGATAGAGTACGATTACACGCAAGTCGGGGCGCAAGCTCGTGAACGTCTATGCTAGTACGGCTACCGGCCACTTCCCACTTCACATTGTGATACGCAATAGGAGCATTAAGGGGTCTACACACGATCCAGCGGCAGGGAGCCAGCCTTGCCGCATGCTTTGAACTCATTCGTAAAAGTGAACTGGTCCGCTGGAATTCCAATTATCTTCAAAGCGTACCAACAATGTCGGGTCCCAGCAGCTGGATCGTCTGTAGACCCCTTTAATAGTCCCAGATTCTGATTCAGTGTCCTCTAAGAATTTAATATTTTAACAATTTCTGACCGACAACAATTTGTTATTATTATTATCTCTCGTTGAGAGGCTGGTAACTGATATTAGTGATACTCAGTATAAACCAACAACAAACGAGCTAGGACAAAGCATTGTATTGATAAAGGCAAAAAGGAGTAATATTCTAATATTTCTAATGTAAGACAGTCTTTGAGAATTGTATGCTCTGGCCGTGCCGTCTACTGGGTCGAACGTCGAATTTCCGCGAGTTGACGAGTTTATTTTGTTGGCCCGTCGCGTAGGCCCGTCGGCGTTGTGCGTTGTCCGTCGACTATTCTGTGGCTCTCACAAGTCTCACATCAGTCACATCTAAGTCATAAATAATATCAATTAAAATTATTAAATGGTCATAGTGACAGTGTCATTTAATTTTTATCAACTCATTATTCGTTTTTTTGCAATTATACCCAATAAAGATTTTTTTACATTTTTGGTGATTTTCCCAACTCAATCAACATTGGGGGGGGAGCGTACCCCCCCATAACCCCCCGTGGGTTCGTCTCTGATCTTAGGAGGTTACGGGACAAGAGCAGGCAGGTCTTCCTTATTCGTTTCAATTTCCTCAATTCTCTTTTCTTCCTCGCCACTAAAAAATTTATTTAAATCATATTTAGTTATTTTCGGGAAGTTGTCAATATTCTCGTAAAGTCAATACTTTGGTCAAATTTCCTAGACATACTTTTTCAGATAATCCTCGATCAGCTGCTTTTTACCATTGTTTCTTTTTTTGCTCTACAACTGTACTATCTGAAAAATTCAAGTAAGTAAGTACTTTATTGGTGCATTATACAGAAGTATTTACAAAAGTCAATCACACAAAAATATGATTTGTACACAATATATGTTATTTAATATAAATATATATATATATATATATATATATATATATATATGTATCAAATAAGTAAAAATAAAACAATTTCAACAAAACAATTTCAAAAAATATCACAGAAAAGTCAGCATTTAAAAATCCATTAGAACTATAAAAGATATTTTCCTTGTATCGTCTATAATCGGCTATAATCCGGTTCCTAAATTCTATGGGGTCATGCATTAAAAAAATTTATTGAATAATATCCGTGTTTTTGACAGACAGGGTAGGGTGATCGTCGCTATTTGTTTTATATAAATTATGTTTATTATAATTTAAAAACAAAATGTTGCTAAAGTTTTCGATTAATAGTCTAGTCAACGAAAGAGTTGTAGAGAACATTTGAGGAGGTGAGAATTTTTCTCTTCAGGAATGTGTTGGGGGTAGTTAGGAGATAAACATACTAAAAGTCCTCGCCCCTAGCCCCGTCGCTTCAGGCGGAGAGGGGGGTGGAAAGGTTCCTTTATTTGATTCTTCGCTTATAACTCGGAAACGATGCGTCGTAAGGAAAAAGGTAAAGTAACTACAAAATTAAACATAATTAAATTTCCTACAAGAATGTCTATTTTCATTTTCTTCCTATGTGTTATAGTTTACGAGATATTCGCCAGCGAAAATTTATAATTAATAAAAAAAAATCAATTATGTATCTTGAATATTTCTATCAAAGCGGTTTACCGTGGTCTGCTAATAAGTCACAGTCACAAAACAATATTTTACAATACTCGACGTATTTACCAACGTAATATTTTGTCGAAATCTATACATTTCCTAAAATATACAGTGTGACTCACTTAAAATGAAGACATCCTTAAAACTTTTTCATTTTGTTCTCGATTTGACTCAAATTTTACTTAAGTATAGAATAAATTAGGATCTACTTCTGACCAGAAAATCATTCACTTGCTATAAAGGCAAAGCTATCTGCGGTACCAAAATATGCGGAAAAAGATTAAAAATCATATTGATGGGTCTTGAAGAATTTCACATTGCCACCACAAATTACGGAAACTGAGGATCCCCTTTACCTGATGAGCTTATGTATGAGAAATCCCCCATCAATAACCAAATCAAATTTTGGCGTATGTACGTTTGTGGCGCCGATCGGATTCATTTTTTAGAATTTTTAGCATTCAAAATGTTTTTATTTTTAAAAGCTTTTATTTAACTTGCAATGTTTATATGTATGTTTGTTTAGGTCAAATCTTTCAATAAAAATTTCGGCTATTTCTAACTAAGCTAGAGCTTTGAAATTTGGCGCACATGTACAAGTCCGGTGACAATGCAACATAGTATAGCCATTATCGGTCTAAATCCAATATGGCGGACGTTCCAAGATGGCGGATCGGCTTCTTAGTCACAACCCCATTGATATGGGTATCAAATGAAAGGATTTGACGAGTAAAATACGATAAACTATGTGACGTCATTCTAAATTCAATATGGAGGACATCCCAATATGGCGGATCGCCATTTTCTTCACAACCCCCTTGACATGGGTATCAAATGAAAGGGTTTGACGAGTAAAATATGATAAACTATATGACGTCATTCTAAAATTCAATATGGCGGACCATTTTCTTCTCAACCCCCTTGATATGGGTATCAAATGAAAGCTTTTTCTTAAAAAGATTTTTTTATATAATTTTATTTTCAGCACATTTTGGTACCGCAGGTGGCTTTGCTTTTATAGCAGTCAAATGTTTTTGTAGTCTGAAGTAGATTCTAATTTGTTCTATACTATAGTAAAATTTGATTCAAATCGGAAACAAAATAAAAAATTATAAGGGTATCTTCATTTTAAGTGAGTCACACTGTATATTTAAGGAAATGTATAGATTTCGACAAAATATAACTTTAGTAAATACGTCGAGTGTTATAAAATAAAGATTGTTTTGTGACTGTGATTTATTAGCAGACCACGGTAAACCGCTTTGTTAGAAATATTCAAAGTACATAATTGTTTTTTTTTATTAAATATCGAGTTTCGCTGGCGAATACTTCGTAAACTGTAAAACATAGGAAGAAAATGAATATAAATATTCTTGTAGGAAATTTAATTATGTTTAATTTTGCATAGACTACCTTTTTCCGTGCGATGCATCGTTTCCGAGTTATAAGCGAATAATGGAAAATAGGAACCTTTCCACCCCTCTCCCCCCTGAATCGGCGGGGATAGAGGCGGGGACTTTTAGTATGTTTACCTCCTAACTACCCCCAACACATTTCTGAGGAGGAAAATTCTCCCCTCCTCAATTTTCTCTACAATCCCCTTTTGGGCATTCATTGATTGGACTATAAGTATGCAAAGATTACAAGACTGAAACTACGATACAGTGTGCTTTCAGGTTGAAATGAACTTTCAGTAGATTAGGTGATTTTACTTTATGTTTAATATAAGAGTTGCAATCTGGCGTTGTTGACTGCGAATACCCATTTGAATAACAGAATTAAATAAAAAAGATATGGATTGTGTTAATTACATTCAGTAACCACCATGTATAAGTATCCTGTACAAGAAAAATGTAACCAAATAGGCATCTACAGTTGGCTACTTCTATTCGTATAGAAGTGTTTGAGTGCAAGTAGTTTAATATTCAGATTGATTAGATCAAAGGTAATTTTATTTGCAAAGACTGCGGTCATTTTTGAAATTAATAACGGAATCACAATTTACAAAAAAATCACAACTCGAAAGATTTATAGGCTGTTCTCTACGCCTCGACTAAAGACATGATATAGACGTATTTATAGAAGTTTTAATTACGTTTTTTTTTTGTAGATTTGTAAATTGAGCATGATTCTTTGAGGATTAAAAATTTGCCCGCTGAGTAGTTGTTTCCTTCAAATCCTATTTCATAAACAGTGAGTATAGCCCACTAAGGCTAGAGGTCGCCGCTCTTGGTACTTGCAAAAAAGCAAGTCGCTATACGCCAGTGACATTTGTCCGACGTATAGTAGCATCTGACCATATGAGAGTTAACCTCGCACCGTCACTTCATTTGATTCAGTTTGTATAAGACTAGCAAGTTGACCACTATCATTTGTTCGTTCCATGACCTATGGCATACTGAGGAGAACATAATAAGTTCGAAACCGGTCTATGTCTGGTTAGGAACAGACAAATGATAGTTGGTTACTGATCACGATTTGAAGGTGTAATTCAATGCAGGTCGGGGTATTTGCCCGCTGAGTAGTTGTTTCCTTCAAATCCTATTTCGTATATATATATATATATATATATATATATATATATATATATATATATATATATATATATATATATATATATATACATATATATATATATATATATATATATATGAAGATATCCGCATATGGGTTTTTTATGTGATATTTCGACTTTGTTTCCAATTTTTCGTCTTTTGTACCCCATGCCGTCGCAGACGTCAAAAAATATTTTTTAGATAAATTTCTGCCTAGATTGAAAGAAGTTTGCTTTGTTTTACTATAAAACGTCTTTTGAGACGAAAGATTTTGATTTTCGCCATTTTTTTTATTTAGATTGATTTTCTTGATTTATGCAACAATAACACGGTAAAAATTTGAGACCAATTCATTGTTTTTGAGTAAGCGAGTTAAACGAAAAAATAATTACTTCATTTTTAATAATCTATCCAATATATGTCGAAAACAAGAAAAATAGTCCACGAAAACTCGTGAAGGTGCTAAATAACTTATTTGTAATAATTAAACTACTTGACGGATCATTATGAAATTCAACAGTGTTTTATTCTGGTAGCAACTGAAATCAGTTAAGGATTGCGATCTGTAGAATGTTTCCATAGATAGAATAGAATAGAATAATCTTTATTTTCCAACTAAACTTACAACAGTACGAGCATCGTCAGTTACATTATAAATTGCATGTTATAAGGATAAAAGTCTAAAATTGCAATTAAAAAAAAAAACCGCTGCCCAAGGAATCACTACTTCCACATCCAGATTCTCTATCCAAGTCACTCACAACGAAAAAACTTTGTATGTGAAAATAATTGTTTATGGAACTTTAATAATATAATATTTGAAATCCTCTACCCCAAAAACCCATAAAACGGTACCCCACATCGGTAGTGGGGTGGGGGGTGGTGATAGAGGGGTGATAGTGGGGGGTGGATGAAGTAAAAAAATATTTTGAGGTTTCTGGTTCCTGTACATACACTAAATCACAATTTTTTTTCATCCCCTTTAATAAGGGGGTGGGGGTGGTAATGGGGGTGGCTAATGCCAAAAATTTTTTAGAGACCTTAGCTTCTCTTGTATATACTAAATACCAATTTTATGGACTCTTACCTGCTTGATTGACCTATTTACCCCAAATTTACCCCAATTTACCCCCCAACCCTTCGACGGAACAAGATGAAAATATAATCTAGTTCTAGATCTCGTTAAAGTACATATGTGTACCAAATTTCAAGTCAATATCTTAAACGGTTCCAGAGTAAATGTGCACACAAAAAAAAGTTACAGACAGACCGACAGACCGACAGACAGACCGACAGACAGACAGAAATTTTTTTTTCGCTCAAACTTAAAATCTCGACGTTTCATGACATTTTAAGCCTATTTGGACAATAAAAATTTTTAAAATTTTTTTTGTCGTTACTATACTTCCACTGGACGTGGAAGTAATACGATTCGGTTATAAAGTAAGTAGCTGTAAAAGTATTATGTGTTTTTTAGCTCTAGCTAAAGATTTTGGTGGTGTGCGATTTTTTTTGACCTCAGATTCGGATTCAGCGACCGAAGATACGTAGGGATACATGGGTTTGGATCGCTGCCCTGAACATTTTTTTTTGTGGGGCTGTGTAATTTTATATTCCTGAAATTTGGTATAGAGGTATAAAATTGCATTCTAAATAACTTTTCTTAGTTGAATTTTTTCATATTTTGAAACATAAAGGTACTATATTAGTGGTAATTTTTACAACTTTGCTTATAAAACACCCTGTAGAACACCAAATCAAGTCATTTTTGGTATACTTTAGTTTTGCAACAAGCAGGTCTCAATCCCCAAATACTATTCCAAAATTCCCAAATTTCTGGTCCATTCCACCTCTTGTTACATATATCCTGAGACACACTGTATGTATTATATTATATTATTATGGCTACGTCTCCTGTAAAGTAATAATTGAAAATATCAATTCAATTAGGTTGCTATAAATCTTCTAGACATGATTGTCCTGTGCAGTGTTACTAAGATTTAAAAATTTTGGTATTGCAGAGGTAGGCTACATATTCATCCAGTCCATTTGAACGCTATAACAGACCCCCAATTTCTCTAAAGACCATAAGTTAATAGATAAATAATCCAGATTTGATTTAAAAAGCCTCTCAGCCCTCTATTAACAAATTTTAACTTGATAAGAAATGCTGGTATTCGCTAACAATAAAGTTATCGGAGACTACAATTTTGTATTTTTTCTTACTTAAACGGATAGGAAGTGATGTAGGTAATCCTGAAAACTTGTCTTCCATAATATATTGGGATCTCCACGTTCAAAGGACGTGAAAATTAAATGAAGGTGTATTAATTTCATGAGTTTGTCATTATCTATGACTTATTTTCGCATGTACGATTAATTCATGGCATAGAATTTAGCTTCAGATCCAGAAGAACCTGCCATACATACTACTACTTAATAATTGCTTCTAATTACGGTCGCTGATTTTCAAATTCCATAAAATGGATGCAATTAAAAAAATACAATTCGGTTATAGCTACTAAGTAGCTGTAAAGGTATTATTACATGTGCATGTTTAACGTAAAAAAGATATACTTATACTAGTTACTACACTAATTAAATGCCTACGTGTAGCATCAAATGAATAAGATTAGGTTATTTAATAAAAAATACTTAATATTTGTCATTTATAAACACTAAATTCGCTGGTTAAAAATTCCTAAAAAAGAAAAATATATGTTAAAAAGTACATGTGAATGTGAATGGTGTGTAAAAAAGATGTATTTTAAAAGACAGAAATAAAAATTATTTCTGATGCATAAAAAGTCACCTATGGAAAATTATTTAAAGTTTATATTTATATAAGAAAAAAACATACGAGTTTATAGATATTTTTTAGCAAATGTTTAAAGTACAATGTATTTGAATTTTTTATGTGATCGGAAAGTTTATTATAAATTTTGATTCCAGAATAATAATGTACGGAGAGACCAATTGACAGAGTTGCATAGCAATTCTCAATAGCAATTTTAGCAACTTTAGAACTTAATAAAAGTATTCTAAAAATTGTACAAATAGAATAGGATCTTCTCCGTTCAAAAAGATATAATTAAAATTGATTCCTTGCAGAATTAACCAATTGAAAATGTCTTTTATCTACAAAACTGAACGCTGGCTCGCTGAGCGAGAATAGACCACACATCCAGCAGGATGTGCAATAAAAGGGATTGGATTGGTTGCAGTACCAATGAAAAATGTATAAAATCGAAATAAACTGACGTCCCGGGGTTGTTTCTCAGCAGGGGCGAACTATTTGTTAAAAACAGAAACAATCCTGGAAAACCGGAACGTCTGGTCACCCTAACCCTAATAAACTTATGCACCACAGAGAAGCCATAAATGAACTACTTCAAACAATTTGCCGCTCTATACATTATGTAAGCTTGTAAGGTGTAAAAGTGCTTGTGTCCAGTGAGTCGTTAGTGACCCAACCACAATTTGTCAGTTCAGTGATTTTCTGATAAAGAGAACCACCTTTTAATTTTGAATTAAAATATCTACTACATGCTAAGTTTCTGTATAAAGAAAGATTTAAGAATTTAGTGTTTACCGAAACAATTCTTGTAAGGTAGCACGGCATTTACTTAAGTGGTTGTAATCCGAATTATTAGAGAAATTATTTTGAAAAATCACAGCTTTGACATAAGTTAATTTATTGGTACTTGATAATTAATTAATATATATATTATATTATATTATTATGGCTCCTGTAAAGTAATAATTGAAAATATCAATTAGGTTGCTAGAGATCTTCTAGATATGATCCTGTGGAGTGTTACTAAGATTTAAAAAAATTTGTTATTGAAGAGATAGGCTACATATTCATTCAGTCCACTTGAACGCTATAACAGAGCCCAAATTTCTCTAAAGACCATAAGGTAATAGATAAACTAGTGGAAGCATTATACTTTTCGCCGATTTACTGAGCTTTTTATATAATTGTTACACATTCTATAGGATACTCTTCGCATTTTTCTTGTAAATAATATTAGTTTTTGGACATTCTAAATTTTGTGATACCAACCTTGTTGTGGAAAAAAAAATATATGAAAAAAAAATCACCATGTGAAAGATCGAACACGAGACCTTTGGATTGCAAGGCAAATCAATCAATCAATCAATAACAATTTATTAATAGTTTTTATACATGTATGCGCCTCGACGAAACTTGGTCCGGAGCCAGCCAGACAACTACGTCGCACAGCGTCGTGGTGATTGTAGGGCTGGGCGGAGCCGGTCCGGTTTGGCTTAACGACAGATGATATGTAGGTTAGTGCTCCTGTCTGCCGCAGGCAGACTTAAAAACTAAATTAGACATTAAAAATGTGTCCACAAGGACCTAAAACTAATTAAAAGAAAAACACTATAAAACTATCACTTACTAGACGAAGCACTTATTTAATTTTGGTTGCTGGCACGGGAAAACAGAACACAACGAAAAAACCCGTTCGAAGCAATTCCACCCTGGTGGTCTTCCTGCCGCCAGGAAAATGTCGTGGAAATTTAAAAGATATGGTACGAAATATTTTGATTTTGAAAATTTATTGGTCAAGATAGAATTTAGAAACAAAAAGGACAAAATAATAAGAAGGATAAAAACAAATAGAACATATAAAGGAAATGGAGAAAGTTGATTATAGTTTTACTTCCACGTCCAGTGGAAGTATAGTAACGACAAAAAATTTTTTAAAAATTTTTATTGCCCAAATAGGCTTAAAATGTCATGAAACGTCGAGATTTTAAGTTTGAGCGAAAAGAAAATTTTTGTCTGTCGGTCTGTCTGTCGGTCTGTCTGTCTGTCGGTCTGTCTGTCTGTCTGTAACTTTTTTTTGTGCGCACGTTTACTCTGGAACCGTTAGAGATATTGACTTGAAATTTGGTACACATATGTACTTTAACGAGATCCAGAACTAGATTATATTTTCATCTTGTTCCGTCGAAGGGTTGGGGGGTAAATTGGGGTAAATTTGGGGTAAATGGGTAAATCAAGCAGGTAAGAGTCAATAAAATTGGTATTTAGTATATACAAGAGAAGCTGAGGTCTCAAAAAAATTTTTGGCATTAGCCACCCCCATTACCACCCCCACTTCCTTATTAAAGGGGATGAAAAAAAAATGTGATTTAGTGCATGTACAAGAACCAGAAATCTCAAAATATTTTTTTACTTCATCCACCCCCCACTACCACCCCCCTATCACCACCCCCACCCCACTACCGATGTGGGGTATCGTTTTATGGGTTTTTGGGGTAGAGGATTTCAAATATAATATTATTAAAATTCCATAAACAATTATTTTCACATACAAAGTTTTTTCGTTGTGAGTGACTTGGATAGAGAATCTGGGTGTGGAAGTAGTGATTCCTTGGGCAGCGGTTTTTAGTAAAGGTTAAAAGTGGGGAAATAAGAAGTTGTCGTATAGGAAAGTGTGGCTAGAGAGGTTGCCGGAAGATAGGCAACGCCTGGTATGGTAGGGGGTGTCGAATATCGAAAAGGATTGCATTATGCTGACCGATTCGGGTTATGTTGCGGGTTAGCGGACTATCGCGGAGTTTGAATTCGTAGAATTTTTGAGAAATTTCTTGGACGTAGTCCGCTGGTGGGGTTATGTCGTGGCAACGATCATATAAATCTCTGAAGGAGGTGTATCTGTCCGAACCAGAGATGAGGCGCATAAATTTATGTTCGAGAACTCGAAGTTTTCTCGTTGTCGTGGCCGGTATGCTGCACCACACCGGCGCCGCGTATGTGATGGCCGGCCTGATCACCATCGTGTACAACAGTTTTTTATTTGTCCTGTTAAGTCCGCTACCCCTGGCCAGGAGCGGGTACAGACTCCTGGACATGAAGTAGACCTTGCGTACCGTCTCGTTCACGTGGGCGTTAAACGTCAGTCGTTTGTCTAAGTTCACCCCCAGACACTTCACGCACCGTTTGATTGGAATTTCTTGTCCCCCGATCGAAATTGAAGTTAAGATGCGGTTCTCTGTGAACCGGTGCGTGAAAAGAATCGACTCAGACTTCTCGGCGTTGATCCGAATCTTCCACTTGTCGTAATACGCCGTGGCACGGGTCATGTGCGCTTTCAGTAGCATATTTGCCGCTTGTGCGTTGTGTGAATGCGCATACGGTATCGAAGACCTACTCAACATCGAGGAGCACCATGACGGTGCTCTTCCCAAGGTTGCATTGCACCTTGACGTCATTCACGATCCTGACGACCTGCTGCACAGTGCTGCTGCCTCTCCTGAAGCCGAACTGGCACTCGTCGTTGATGTGAAGTTCATCCTGAGCAGAGTCTAATCTGATCAGGATGACCTTCTCTATCAACTTGGAGATCGTCGACAGTAACGAGATCGGTCGATAACTGCCGGCGAGCTTCGCGTTCTTTTTCGGCTTCAAGATCGGTACGACCACGGCGCATTTTCACTGGCTAGGCCAGTGTTGCAGTCGCAGGATCGCGTTGACAATGTACGTCAATTGCTCAATACCTTTCCTCGGGAGATATTTGAGCAGCTTGTAATCGATGGCGTCCGAACCCGGGGCTTTGTCATTCGGTAAGGTCTGAACAATGCTGGCCAGTTCCGAGGGCTTGGCCATGACCTTTAAAAATTCTCGTTGTGTCAATTGGACGTCATGGCCAATTAGTTCGTTAATGCCAGTTTCAATGCGGTCGTGTTCAACATCGTTTGGTATTTGTACGTCATGTATGTTCGCAAAATGGTTTGCTAAGTCGTTCGCTTTCTGCGAGTCCATCAAAGCCGTCTGTCCGTTGGCGTTTGTCAGAGCGGGTATGGCCTCCCGCGTACTTTTCATGGCCCTCGCTAGCTTCCACAGCGAGTTGTCCTGAGAATTCAACGCTTCCAGCTTATCGCGCCATTTCCGGTTTTTTGCGGTGTTGATGGCGATCCTGATCTGCCGTTGTAGCCTGCCCATCTCGGCCTTGGCGTCGACATCGCGATTTCGCTGCCAAAGTCGTCTCAGTCTGTTTTGCTCTCGAATGTCTTGTATGACCGCTGCGTCGAGTCTGTCTTTGTATGGATTTATCATTATCGTTGTAGCAACACTCTGTTTGGCGTCCTGCAGTACCCTTGTGAACTCGTTCACTACATTTTCCAGTTCAGCGGCTGTGGTGATGTTGTTTCCAAGTGTTACGTGTGTGTTAATGTGTGTCTTGTATAGACGCCAGTTGGCGTCCCTATAGGAAGTAACTTTTCGTGTCATGTCTTCCCTCGACATATTTGCCAACTCTAAAAAGATGGGATTGTGGTCGGATGGCAGTTCGATGCGTGATGTCGTGCATTAAGGTCGCCTATGAGCGAGCAGCGTGGGATTGCGCTCAGCAAATTCTCAATTTTTTTTATTTAAGTGATTAATAACTTTTTTATTTATTGATTGATTTTTTTCAAAAACAATAGGGTTCTTCCTCCAGCTAACGCTAACTTACTTTCCAAATTTCAATCGGACTTTTCTTTCTTAAGTTATCGTGCTTACAAGAAACGTGACGGACGGACAGACGGATAGACGGACGGACAGACAGACGGACATTTTGAAAGTTGTTTAGAATTGGTTCGCTAATACAATGATATGAAAATTTTTCTCTACGAGCGATATTTCCGGTTTTAGAAATGTGCCGATCAAATGCAATATACTCTTCGTTTTGCGAAGAGTATAATAATCCAGATTTGCCTCTAATAACAAATTTTAACTTGATAAGAAATGCTGGTATTCGCTAACAGCAAAGTTATCGGAGACTACAATTCTCTATTTTTTCTTACTTAAACGGATAAGAAGTGATGTAGGTAATCCTGAAAACTTGTTATCCATAATATATTGGTATCTCCACGTTCAAAGGATGTGAAAATTAAATGAAGGTGTATTAATTTCATAAGTTTGTCATTATCTATGACTTATTTTCGCATGTACGATTAATTCATGGCATAGAATTTAGCTTCAGATCCAGAAGGACCTGCTATTCATACTACTACTTAATAATTGCTACTAATTACGGTTGCTGATTTTTAAATCCCATAAAATGGAGCATATTAATACACTCAGATATTTTAAAGAGGAACATTAAAAAAACTAACAGATTTCTTCGAAACAAGCACAATACATTTTTAATGGTCTTAGGTCTTTAGGTGCCCTAAATATCTATCTATGTGTGTGGGTATCTAATGAGATCTTTAAAATTATTTTACAAATTATTTAAGACGACAAACGACAGGAACTAATTAGTTTGAAAAATGGTGCCATCTAGAGATATAATAAAAATAGTATATGCTGATGACATGTTTCTAAATAGCTCTATGCTGGTTCAGGGTTTTCTTCTTCGAACAACTTAATGAATGCTTGACTTTAAAACCGTGTTGTTTTCTTCTAAGCATGAATATGCGAGTGAATCCCAATGAAATGAGCTTTTCTACTTTAGTCCACTGATATTAGGAAACAGGAGAAAAAAAATATAATGTTTTGCTGTTTTTAAATTATCTACGCGTAAGGTATTATATAGGCTAGCTTCCGAAGCAAAATAGTTTCCAATGCACAAGTGGGCCCTTCACCCTTAAATACACCCCTAACCCGTTCCGCTGCAGATTTTCGCATTTTTCCGCGAAATAGTTGATCCCCCAGAAAACTCCATACTCATTGATAATATTCTACATAAAATATACTACAAATCAAGCGCAATGCGTATTTTCAATAGACGCAATAATTTTCGAGCACTAAGCGATCGAACTAGAGGGTTGGACCCTTATCGACGAGCACTTTGCAAGTTCTCAATATACAGGGTGTTTCAATGATATTGCCACAAACTTTGTAGAGTGATTTCTCTTGCCAAGGAAGTAAAAAAATTGGTGCATCCAAATTAATAAACCAAAAATTCGATTTATTGCAAATAACTTTTTTTCTTTAAGATTCTATAACCCCAACCCACCATAACTTCGACATCGCTGGTTAATTTTTGATGAAACTTCCATGCTCATAGCTACATGAATACACTCTTCCCCTTCAAATTTGAAGTCGGTACTTTCAACCTTTACTGAGTGATTATTTAAAAAGTTGCAGTACTGTGTCTCACAATTGAAGTTATTTGGCTGTTTTTCTTTAATGTTGTTGTTGTTGTTGAGTTTATAAGTGTAGCTGATTGGGAGGCCACTAGAGGGTCTGAGATTGTCTAAAATTTATTTCTACAGAATCATTTCTAATATCTTCAGGTTGGTTACTGCTGCCCGAACTAAACTAATCCTGTCCAATATTGTATCGTGGATTGATTCTCGAAGCAGAGCGAGGTTGTTCGTTCCGGGAATATTTCTAGCATGATGGTCATTTTTGTGGAACATTAGCTGCATAATTTTGCAATAATGTTCGCAACTCGGCAGCGTTATAGGAAAGTAAGGTTGCAAAGAAGATTCTCTCTTTTGGATCTCAATTTCTCGAAGGTCTTGCTCGGGTCGAATGTCTTTTCCCCCTAGAGATATATTATGTTTATTTTACAGGTTTTTGAGAAGTGTTGCTCGAATTAAGTTCAAGTAACTAAGCAGAATGGTAAAACCTACCGATCACGCCGGACTACACCTAGAAAGCCAACAACACTCTGTGTTACACTCGCAAAAACCTGAAAATTTATGAGTTTTCTGAACCTTCTTAGCCAATGGTTCCAGACTCAATAAATGTTGCCTGTAATTGAACATTTTTAAGCATCAATGTCTAAAATAACCGCAATAAAAAAAGATGATTTTTCATTCTTGTATACATTATTGCTATTTTCCTCTTCTCTTCTGCTCGCATCATGTTTTTTGATGGCGTTGTGTATGTAACTGGGTTTGTATGCCTTTCTCGATGCTGACATGAACAGAGTCTAACATTCCACTTGAAGATGTTCCTCCTCACATATTTGCATTGATCTATGTAATGTGGGAAGGCTACTTGTGTTTGTAC
Organism: Rutpela maculata; assembly: GCA_936432065.2. Lineage (NCBI taxonomy): Eukaryota > Metazoa > Arthropoda > Insecta > Coleoptera > Cerambycidae > Rutpela > Rutpela maculata. Next base: position 131,967,075 of record OW386287.2, on the reverse strand, counting down.
TGGGTGGTGGTGAGTGTTACTCTATAGGTATCTGTCAGTGTTTGTCGGATTTCTCCAATATTCCATTGCTCTTATATTATATGAGAACGTCCAAAAACGTGAGTTAATTATAGATAGATTAGCTTATTATAGTAGCAGAGTCCACTTCAAAAGAGAAATGCGACAAGGTATTTGAAAAGACAGACTTCTGCAAAACTTAAAGCGGATGAAGGCCCGAAGATCACCACATAAATTGTCAGCTTAGCACCAAATTTCTTTAAATAGCTGCTTCAACGTGTACTTGGCCTAATTGAAAGGATTGTTTTTCAATTAATATCATATTATTTAAGTAAAGTATCTTATAGTTAAATAGAGATGTCAGAATGAATTTGAATTCGTCAAGGATAATTTTGACAACCTTATTCTTCGCATTCCCAATGATTTTTCAAAATATATAAATATATTATTGATTTACAAGTTTCCACCTTAGAAAGAGTATAGCCGCTAAAGATGGGCGAATTGTCCCCCGATAGAAAGCTCTATTGTTAACTATATCAACGTGTAGGTAAAGCTATAAGTAAACAATATATTTATCTAATTTTCATTGCCCGTTTTTGACTTGTTATGAAGATACTTCAATAAAACTTCAAAAGTGAGACTTTTTCACAAATTTATTTGTCGTAAACTATTTAACTTGGCAAGATGAATCAAATATTTTATGAGAGAACATAGCAGGTATTTTTTTATGGGCATCCCTAATAAATTATAATAGTATTAAAAAATATATATTGAAAATTAATTTTCATAAAGTTCCTATTGAGTGGCCACTTTCTAAAAATTACCATTAATGATTCTAGATGAACTATATTGCCACCTAGAGGAGACTACCAAGATTGACCTGTAAAGAAGAAGCCGAATTAGTACTTTGGAGTGTGACCCATCGATTCTTCTGAGGGAACGGGTTACCACCCCACGTTGTGAATACTACTTGGCGGAACTATCTCCCGCCGCGTTCTGTGGAACAAGTTCTACGGAACAAGTAAAGGGCATGGGCATGGCCTATTAGGGCAGAGTGATAGGCGCTCAATCATCATGGGTGAATCCCATTTTCGACACAACTAAGCGTTTTCCCGCAAACTGTTTGATGTCCTTCACAATTTATATTACAGATTTACGAGCAATCACGAACATGAATTTTTGAAAAAAATATTTTTATTTCAGAAAACAAAATACATGTTTGAATAGTATTCATCATCATCCCCATTTGTGACTATATTAATGTTGTTTGTATCAAATATATTTTGAAGTATTTCTGCCTGTTTAAATATTCAAGATAGGTATTCCGCACGCGAAAGATATAATAGATAATTGCTGTCATATGTGACTATTCTTCAATTCATAGCGCAATAATGGCAATACTGATTATTTCCGTATTCTACGTAACAACGATAAAATTTTTGTTGTTGATATGGCAAGATCTCACTTCCATCTTCAGTATATGCGATGTTATAGTAACGAATATTTTTTATAAGATTTCGCAAACACCAGAAATAATAATATATCAAAAATCAAAAGTGAATCAGTCTAAGAAACTATTAATGTTAAATTATTAATGTTAAATCATTAATTTTTTTGCTAACCTACTTCTGGTTGTGCTAGAATTTTAGAAATTTTAAAATTTATTTATGTATAAAATAACTATTTATTCTTATATACTTTCTTGTGTCAGGTTTTTTGCTTAGTTCTCTTTTAGTTGAGAAATATAAAATTAAATGATTATGTGTTTGGTAGAATACGTTAGTACACTCTGCGACCGGTTGCATGGTCTATGAACCAAATCCAAAAAAACTGTCTATTCAATCAATAATGAAAATATAGTTAAAATATCAATTTTCAATCTTTGTAATCTGGTTGTGTTAGAGACAAAGAGTTTGAACTAAATTTATTTTCGAACATCTATCTTAATGTTTTTAATTCAACAGGACTCACCTCGACAGATTAAACTATCATTCTAATTCTTCTAAAAATGTATTCTTTGAAACGTACCTTTTTCTCCCATTTTTGCAAAAACCCAACTATTTTACACAGTGACATATCCTCTGAAATTATTTTGTTGTGCAAGGTGTTATGCAGAAGCTTGTATTTTTGAGCTTCCGTACCATGGACACCTTCGAGAAACCATCAATTTTAGTTTTTTTTAATCTTTTTCTGTTTTTTTTTCCGCTGTTCACATATAGCGGCTATTATATATTATCTTTGGCATGCGAAGTACCTATCTAAAATATTTAGACCGGCAGAAATACTTTCAAAAATATTTGAGACAGACAACATTAATATAGTTACAAATGACGATACTAATGAAGACTAATCGAACATGTGTTTTGCATCCGAAAATATAAATATTTTTTCAAAAATTCATGATCATTACTCGTGCAGCTGTTATGTAAATTCATATATTTTCTCCAGTGTTGTTCTTCTTAGATTTTAGGTGACAATAGAGGTCACGTAGAACCATTTATGGCAATTTTTAGAAAATGTTCACTCACTATAAACCCTATGAAAATAAGTTTTAAATATTTTATGTGATATTACGATTATAATTTATTAGGAATGCGCATAAAAAATACGTCATATGTTCTCTAGAATGTCCGCTTTCATATAGCTTTTGGTTCAGCTTGCTAAGTTTACGAAAAATAAATTTTTGAAAAATGCCTCACTTTTTGCAATTTTATTGAAATATCTCCAGAACAAGTAAATAAACGGGCAATGAAAATTAGATATGTATATTATTTACTCATATCCTTGCCTTCATGTTATCGGGAGGCAATTTGCTCATGCTTATCCGATCAGATTTTCAGAAGTTACTTATAACATAAATATTAGTAATAAATATTTATCAATGTACCCATTATTTCTACTTACAAAAAATATCCAACCAAATGGCCACAAAGGACAACTTTTTATAGAATTTCTAAAACTACCTTTGCACTGATTTATTTGGAAATAAAATTTACTTAATTTAAAAGACATGAATGTTTTAAATTCCTCAGTTCGTACACAAAAGCCCCACAGAGCTGTATACATTCTTTATGTTTATTTCCCACCAAGTTACGAATCTGAGAGCTCAGAGTTTGAGTTCTCTTTTAATGTACTAACTATTTTAAATTGAATCCTTTTGTTAGAAACCATTGCACTCTATACGGGTATTTCCTTTATAACATTTTTTATCCCTTTTGTATAGATTTATCGTTTCATTACTTTAATTTATTTACGCTTTTACGTAAAAGATCATAGAGACATAGGGTAATTCATTAATTGATTCATTCATCATAATATTATTGTATTAATATAGTTAGTAAAAACATTTTTCACTGGCATATTACATTTAATCAAAATTTCATATTTAGAAAAGTGAATTTAAGATGTGTAACTCATTTAAGACATTTTCACGACACAGCATAGAGCACTCAGCACTTTACTTACTCTTTACAGCGAAATAAGTTTATGTTGCCTTTTTATATGTTTCTTAGCAAGTTGGTTTTTCTTTTGGTTTTGTTCTGCTGTACAAGACGATCCTAGTTTTGTGCTACAAATTTCTGGACCAACTTTGAGTTACAATATATAATACTGATTAACCTTTTTTTATAATAATTATCATGCTAGGTACCGTGAAGGAGAGATACGAGGAGCCCGCACGTTTGTGGCAATGTCGAAGAAAACCGTTCCGAAAAGTGTGATGATTCAAAACGTGCCATGAGCGGCGCTAATAACACACTAAATAGCGGCAGAGCCCCCTCCCCCCACCCCAATTCGTATATAGTTAACAAGGCATGCTGCTGCGAGCACCGAAATTATAGTGAAACAAATGCGTTGAGCCAACAGGAACTATATTGGTAATCAGACCAATAAACTTTCGCACGCATGGCTCAAGTAAGATGATCAATTCCATAATAAGGAATGATACAAATGTGAATATTATGTGACAAATATGAATATTAATATATTATTAAATCAGAATATTACTCATCACAATATTCATATACATTTCCAACAAGGTCCCCGATGGCTCGTTATGTTATCCGCAAAACAAATTACGTTCTGGTTGCTAGGACGAGCATACCTGCAAATCTATATATATTTATGTTCACTATGAGAATAGCGCCATCCTGCGACTGCTTTCCTTCTTCCAGTTTTACGGATATAGTGCAAGCGCGTCCTACTTGCTCCTTGTCTCTATTCTTCATCGACGTAGCTGCAACGAGAAGTGAAGCAGGCGCTAAGTCAGACCTGGACTAGGTCACCGAAGTGAAACATCGGTCGGGGGGAGGACTTAGATGAGTGACCTGACCACTGGAAATATTGGAATGATCGGAAGGGCATACATAGAAACAGGAACTGGCATAATAAGCCTCGATGACTACAGAGGTCTTGGAGTCAGCACGGCAAACGGCTCTGAAAAAATGCAGTTGCAATACAATTTTTAATTACTGATATAATGTGGTGTCGAAATCATCACTGGAACTGGTACTATATGTAATCGACCTTTTCATTTATCTTCCGCCATTCCTCCTCAATGTGCATTTATATTCCAGTTAAGGGCACCGATAAAATATTATGCTATATCGATGATCCTCTATTTTCCTTCCTACTCCCCACCAGTTCGGTACTAAACAGTTCTTTATATATGTTTATTTCATTAACCTGCGCCATATGTACTGTTAGTCATTTCAATTTGACAAGTGCAACAATGTCTTTGCTACTAACTTTGTTTTTATCTACGCTTCTCTTTTATTTTCGCATACAGCCCTAGAAATTTTTCCTAACACTTTTCATTCAAAGGTAAGTAGAATTCTCATCAGCTTTGGAGATGGTTCACATCTCTGATACATATACTAACAGCTTTCTTGTTTCAGAAAGTTGGATGTACTCGGATAGGCCTTGGGAAGACTTAGTAGCGATTATTATGCGTCGGCGTCGTTTAATTTCCTCCTGGATATTGTTATTTGGGTCAAGTTGTAGTAGGTAGTTGTCGGTGATTAAGTTCTGTGCTGCATGACCAATTCACGTTCCCAAAGTTATTGAAACGTATTTTTACTTTGTCTCATTTATTTATATATTTCATGTTCTCTGCTGCAGCTGCTAGGTCTAAGAAAGATTCTATATACTTTCTTGAAATTCTTCTTTTAATATCGACGTCATCTGCGTATACCAGACTGACTTAGGGATGATTTTTCCTCTTGTTTCAAGGTGTGTTTCGTTAACAATTTTATTCCGGGCTATATTACCTTTCCTTTGAACAGTGCTGATATGTCACTTTGGATTTTAACTGTAGACGTAATCTTAGCCATGATCATTATAACTGGGCATATTAGCTTTTCAGGGATCTTCAGTAGACGGGAAAAGGCCTTCATAATAATTACATGTCTTCATAATTAATCAATGTTTCTTTTGGTGTTATTTTTATATGTTATAATTTTATAAATTTATTTTGTTAAAGTGAATGTAAACACAAGAAATCATATGTATAGATTACTTTGATTATTACCTGAAATACGGTAAAAATAACGAGGACTGATCAAATATTTTCCATGAAAATGGACGTACATAACAAAATATGAACATAATATTTATTGACGTTAAGATTGTATTTAAATATTTATTTATTTATTTGGTATACTTTTCAACAGGTCAAATTGAATTACAAGATAGGAAATAAAAACTAAGTTAGATATTGTCTATATCAAAAGAGAAAGAAAGCTATTTTTTTCAATTAATTATGAATAGAAAAAAATAGTTATACTTATATGGGATAATTCAAATCTTATACAAAAAAACTTTCATGAGAAATTCATCGTTAACACTGGAATTGATATTATGAGTGATGTTACTAAAATAAATTTGTGTGACTTTTTGACAATTACAATAAACTTCACTTCGGTAAGCGAGGGAAGTAAAAGTCTTATAGAACGTGTGTAAAAAAGTATTAAAGGTGTGGCATTATTGAACGCTACTTAGCCCACTGTAATTTAATCCAGATCCCAATAGTCATATTTCTTCAGTTCGTTGTTGTAATATCTGCGTTGCAGCGTAGTCGACTTGCGGAAGGTCGGTATTGTTCCGTGTTATTATTCCAGTGGTAACTTCAAGCTTTCACACTATTTTCAAAATGACATATTACAGTGGCGTGGAGTCAATGGACATAATTTTCATTTTTGGTGAAGCAATGCAAACTTAACGGTGGAAATTTATAACCAAATTGATTTATAACGTATTCTGACGACTCAGAAATATCTTTTAGATATTGTGGAGGAACAAAATTCGAGCATAAGTTCTAAGCAGCTCACTCGACAGGTCAACGCGGTGTCACAATCAACATGAACATTTGTATGTACAATTTTAATTGCAATACACACAGTGTATGCAAGAAATACAGAAGAAGAGTGAAACTAAAAGTTCATAAGTCAACAATAGGAAAAAATTTAGACATATTTAGAAATGGAGACAATTTTTTTTATATTAACAAAAATTACAATTATTACAATTAAACATTATTTAAATTGTAGTATATATTGCACAGGCATATTTCGTTATGTTATTTTTAACATGCTTCTATTAACTTGATCTGTAACATTGTAAGCAAATTTTTCAACCCTCTTTTCATCCACTTCTAATTGCCGTCTCGATCTGAAACTTTGCAAACTTATGCAATTCTGGTGACAATAGAATAATATGGTACCATTGACCTTGTATAATCACGGAGGTGGAAGGTGCTGATAGGGACTCCTCGTAGGCATGTCACCGGCGACCCCGACATAAACTCGAATTTTCCGCGACAGAAAGATAAAATACATTATAGTTTAAAAAAAACTAAAAACACGCTCTTATGAGTAACGCGCTAGAAAGATAAAACCGCTGCCCAAGGAAACACTACTTCCACACCCAGTCACTCACAACGAAAAAATTTTGTATGTGGAAATAATTATTTATGGAACTTTAATATTATAATATTTGAAATTCTCCACCCCAAAAACCCATAAAACGATACCCCACATCGGGGGTGGGGGTGGTGATAGGATGAAGTAAAAAAACATTTTGGGGATTCTGGTTCTTGTACACACCCTAAATCACAATTTGTTTCAACCCCCTTTAATAATGGGGTGGGGGTGGTAATGGGGGTGGCTAATGCCAAAATTTTTTTTTAGACCTCAGTTTCTCTTGTATATACTAAATACCAATTTTATGGACTCTTACCTGCTTGATTTACCTATTTTCCACAAATTTTCCCCAATTTACCCCCCAACCCTTTGACGGAACAAGATGAAAATACAGTTTGGTTCTAGATCTCGCTAAAGTACATATGTGTACCAAATTTCAAGTAAATATCTCAAATGGTTTCAGAATAAACGTGCGCACAAAAAAAGTTAGACAGACCGACAGACCGACATGAGACAGACAGAAATTTTTTTTTGCTCAAATTTAAAATCTCGACATTTCGTGACATTCTAAGCCTATCTGAACAATAAAAATTTTTTAAAATTTTTTAAAATTTTTTTGTCGTTACTATACTTCCACTGGATGTGGAAGTAAAAATAGATCATAGTTTAAAATAAAAACTAAAAAACACGCCTTTACGAGTACCGCTCTAAAAAGTGAAAAGCAATTAATAGGTAATTAAATTTAAAAGCGTGGGATGCACTAATATAGATGGAGAGGTGACTACATTACATTTTGTTCATTGTGCCTAGCCCGCCATATAAGTCCCCCCCCCCCACACTTTTAAATTTAATTGACTAATAATTATTTTTAACTTTTTGCTACGTGTGCTACTCATAAAAGCGTGTTTTTTAACTCTTTTACACTATAATTTTTCTTGGAAATTAATTATTGTGCTTGGATACTTCTATAGGAATTTGGTTTCCAGATCTAGTGGTTCTATCAGATTTTAAATTAAAAAATCAATTATTGAATTTGACTTTTTTAAATGTGAAAAAGAAACATGTAAGGATAGAAGAATTGAACCTAAGCTAAACTTTTGCAACAGAGTTTTTGATGCTCTTATCTTTCAAAGAATTCCAATCAAAATTGAAAAATAAACAAATTTTTACACAGATGTTCCTATTCTTGGTGGATGGCACTGAATAGTGTATATACATAAAACAAAATATTACATTCCGAAAACATATCTAAAGCTATTCCAGTGAATGCAATTTATGTGTTTATAAAGTTAATAATTGGCGTTCATAAAATAATTTAAAATTCAATATTGTGCTACCACTCAAATAACGTCAGTGGCAGCCACACCAATTGGTATCGAAAGTCTATGTGGTCATATTAAATTCTAATTATATTGGAAATGTACAATTCTGTTTTCCATGGTTTATCTAATTTACAAAAATTTATCGTAGAGTAAATAGTTTCAATATAATTTCCAACGGCATTTATTATTTTACCTATTTGGTTTAATTGGCATTGCCGACTGCGAATATCTATTAAACACGATAAATTCTGTTGGCCTTAAGATTTTTATTTCAAACTTGATACATATATAAAATAGCATGATATAATACTTCCTAACGAGATTGAATTTTATCCGCCAAGAATATAACGTCGTGTTTTGAGCTGACCTTGTACAGCACATCATCATTTCAAATGCAGTGCCAATTTAAAACTTTCCATCCCTTTTTCCATTCTGTAAATTAAAAGAAAAATGCCGAAACACGCCGAATTCGAATGCGACATATAACCATGATAAATTCAACTAATTCATCTCCTACATCAGAAAAGCAACCCCTTCAAAAATTTAAAATAGAAGTCAAGTACTACCTCAATTCTCTTTGCAACTGTACAATTTCTTGAATTTAAGTGAATATATTTCTAAATATGGCATTTGGGAATGGTATAATTTAAGATATAAAAAAATCATCAATTTTAAAAATATTATATTTAGTTACTGAATAATAATATTTTAGAGTTTACTCACACACTGCGTTTTCTTTATAGACTCTGTATTATTTTAACATTTCAGTACATTATTTTGTAATCCTAGTTTTTGCCGTTTGTAATTTCAAGTTTTTCTTACATTGTTTCTTACAGTGCTTCTGAAATTGTTCTTGCATTATTGGTTATTATCATGTTGGCATTGAAACATACTTTTAGTCAGTGCTCCTTACTAGCAGAGATAATTGAAACTTTAATTTTTTAAGAATTGCGTCAATGCTAGAGCTACAGCCAATATGTTTAATAATAGACATCCAGAGAGGAATGGTTATCATACACTCAAAGAAATAGTATGGGTAAATTCAACAAAAAATAATGGTTAACTAACAATATCGTTAATTTTGTTAAACTAAATTATATTGATGGTATTTTTAAACAAAAGGTGATTGTTATTTTAATTAATAAAAAGTTGTCGTACAACAAAACAATCATTAACTTAAAAAATAGATGAATAAGACTATTATTTTTTTCGTCTGACTATTATTTTGTTGAATTCTGTCAAATTAAACTAGATAATAGTATATTTTATTTTTAACTATTGTCGAATTGTAATTGTAAACCCAGTAGTAGTTTGCTCTACTATTATAGTTGACAGATAAACCAATATTATTGTAGAATTAACCCGCAGTTCTGTTTACATAAACATAACATCGTTCTGCCATCCACTTTGATGAATTAAGACGTCGCATCAGCGCTTTTGTTTGCAAATAGTATGGGTTAAATCAATCAAAAGAATAGTATATATATTGTTCATTTTATTAAATTGAAGTATATTAAATATACTTCTGTTTAAAAATACTATTAAATAATAGTATTTTTAAACAAAAGGTGATTGTCATATAACAAAATAAACATTAACTTAAAAAATAGGTGCATAAGACTATAATTTATTCATCTTTCTAATAATTTGTTGAATTTTGTCAAATCAAACTAGTTAAATAGATAGATAATAAGTTCTACATAAAATTTGCTTGCTTACCACGTAGTCTGTTACAGAAACTATTCCTAGATGACGCCACATACAAATCACTGACAATAATCAATCATGCATTATCTTATACTCTTATGAATTTATAGAAAATTAATAACATGATTGCAATGTTCAAATTCACTCAGGGATCATCGATATATTTGGATGGATCTTATAAACCATCTCTAATCTTTGGTTTGGGTGGTCTTAGGTCTCAATACTGAGATTTTGGCCAACCAAAAAAAACTTCATCATACAATAAAGTGTAGATCAACCTAAAAATTAGTTGGTGAACAAAAAACAAAGTCGTTGTACTATTTAATTGTAGACCAAATTGAAAATGGTTAGTGAACATAAAAAAATGTCATTGTACTATTTAATTTGTTGTTCTACAAGAAGATATGATTATTAAACTACTATTTGTTTACGAAAACAAAGTTGTTGTATGACTATTCTTTTCTGATTGATTTAACTATGAAACTAGATAGGCGCGATTTCATATGCTCTTTTTGGTTGAATTCACCTATCATTTTCTTTGAGTGTACTTATGGAAACTAGATCCATATGGCTAATGAAGAACGTAATTGAACTCTCACTAACAAATCAAGCTGCTCAAATAGTTATATTAGGACATGTGTTATTAGACAATATTTTGAACACTAGAGAGCTGTTTGAAATCTCAGTAGGCCGAACTTGTGCGTGATGAATTTAAAGAAATAATAATATCATCGCTAAATTATACAAATCGTGCAACTTCATGAAGATGGAGGTTATCGCCGTTTACAGTTTTGTAAAGAAATAAGCGAATGGGTATTGAAAAACCAAAATTGGCTTTTTAATATTTGTTTTTTTACTGACGAATTCTCATTTACATTAAACGGAATACTGAATCGGCATAACTGTGTTTATTGAGATGATACTAATCTCAAAATTTAGAGGAAAACACACACAAGCTCCCTAGTAATTAACTCTTTGGGCTGGTATTTTGGGACATGACATTATAGGACCATTATTTATACTAGGTTATCTAACCGGAGAAATGTATCTTGACACGCTGGAAACGAGATTGGTCAGTTGAAGCCGAAATTATTGAAAATGGCGACAACCATTCAGAAAACGACTTATTTTTCCGCAAGATGGAGCTCCTCCAGAATGACTTGTGTTGAACTTGTGTAAGCGAAGTCTTAAATTAATGTTTGGCTAGTCATCGTATTGGCAGAAGAGACACAAATGAGCGGTCTGCAAGATCATGCGATCTTATTACCTTAGGTTATTTTCTGTGTTTTTATTTAAAAAGTGTTTACTGCCAAACCAAAGAAGATTTGCTCGACGAAGTAGAACTCTCTTTTCACCCACTTTTAGTTGCCGTCTCGATTTGAAACGTTGCAAATTTATGTAATTCTGGTGTCATAACAATAATATGGTACCGTTGACCTTGTATGATAACAGACGTGGGAGGCAGTGATAGAGACTCCTCATGGGCGTATCACCGGCGACTCCGGCATAAACTCGAATTTTCCTCGGCAGAGAGATAATAGTACATTATACAACGAGCGGTAATGTAGGTAACTCACGCAGATAAAAGTTTACAGTAATTCATCAAGTGAGTTATTACCATTACCGCAAGTTGAATACTATACTTTATCTACGATTATGACAATAAATATTAAATTGCGAAAATTTTGTTTAAATTACTCAGTTTGTTTATTAATAAAATTAACTGTAAAATTTAATTTTTGTTCATGCTTTTATATTTGTTGTCCGCAAAGATAGGTAGAATACGATTTTTCATCGAAATAGTGCATAAACTGCTTTGTAGATTAATATTACGTGGCGGAAAATTCAAAACTTCTCCGCAAACTGCAATAGTCCGGAGCGCATATTTGGTCAAAAGTCGTGATTTTAATGTTAGAGAAAAGCGTCGGAATGCTCAATCAATTCTCTTTACATATCTATAAATTTTTCGAAAAAAAAATGATAATTACCGAGATATTCGCGGAAATGTAAGAAATTACACGTTTTCCTATAGAGTGTATGTAAATCTTAAAAAAATAATTATTCTCAGAAACCTTTGTTTCGAAGAGCCAAGATTAATGGAGCGTCAAAGTAGTACATGATATTAAGTGAACATCGTATATGAGATCGATTTCAGTTAATTACGGATTAATTACGGTGACAAAATGGAGAAATTGTACCGAAAAAAAAAGTCCCAAATCCCGCCCCCTCTAATTCCTTCATTTTTGCCGGAATAAAAAAAATAAAAAAAAAGGTTTTAGCAAATTTAATTCTATTTAAGTTAACTAGAGTAGTCTTTTGGCATAGGAGCCAAGATTAAGAAGTTGCCAACTGTAGAAGCTCAAAATTTGCGATTTTTTGCTGTAAATGGCCAACATTTCAGTAGTTATCTCCGAAACAAAAAAAAATCAAATTTCTGATAGTAGCAAAAGATTCGTAATGGAAAATACTCTTTGAGAATAATCTGTCACTACCTCCCTGGCTTCACCTTCGTATGTGGCGCGTTACGTCGATTGGACAGGCTAGGCATAAAGATAAAGGTGATTGGCTCTGTACCTAGTGAGTTATAATAACTCGCGCATTCTCACGCTGTTTGTTTATGGATACTATTAATTGATCAAAAGCAGTTCAATAATTAGAATATAACCTAATAAGAGTAAATAATATTATATTACGTAATGAGTGTTGTAAGAAGCATATTACGCACGAATGGAAAAGTTACGCACGATGCCGCGTAGCGGCGAGTGCGTATTTCCATGAGTGCGTAATTGCTTTACAACTCGAATTATGTACTATACTTTACCTACGATCATATTTATTTATTTATTTAGTGAAATCTGGGTTTAGTTTACTAGTCAACAATATTTTTCAACAAATATTATGTCAGTTTTGACAGAGTTTGAAAATTACGTAGGCGCATTTGTTTTTTAAACCCCACGTCAGCGATATAAGCCACCTATAATTGCGTGTCCCGTGCGTTTTGTTTACCGTGCAATTTGTTTACAGTGCGTTTTGTTTACAATATGTAAAATTCAACTTACATAGATGGCAGGTAGTGTGTTTCTTACTATTTACAATAGTGATCGTAGGTAAAATAAATTATAGTTTAAAACACGCACTTAAAACGCACTTAAAAGTTTGAATAGATGTTGAATAGGTAATTAAATTTGAAAGCGTGGGGCGCACTTATGTAAGTAAGTAGGTGACTACATTACATGTTGTTCATTATGCCTAGAATGCCATATAAGTGCCCCCCCCCGCAAAGTTTTTAAATTTAATTTCTTATAATTATTTGTGACTTTTTAGTGCGCTACGCATAAAAGCATGTTTTTATAATTTTTCTTGAGAATGTAAGTAAAATTAATTATTGTGCTTAGATGCTTTTATTGAAATTTGGTTTTCAGATCTATGGTCCTATCAGATTTTAAATTAAAAAATCAACAATTAAATTTGACTTTTTTAGATGTGAAAGAGGATCTAATTAAACCTAGGTTCTAAGCTTTTAAAACAGAGTTTTTGATGCTTTCTTCTTTCAAAAAAATTTCAATCCAAATTGATTAATAAACAAAATTTTATAGGGATGTTTCTATTCTTGGTGGATGGCATTGAATTCTGTATATACATAAAATAAAATATTACATTCCGAAAATATATCTAAACTTATTCCATTGAATGCAATTTGTGTTTATAAAGTTAGTAATTGGACAGAATTATGCATTAAGGATCCAAACCACAAATTTCAAATTTGCGGGAAAATTGCTTATTCCTAAACAGAACACTCTAATTTAGCTTTTTCAATAAAGAACCAAGGGAATTTAGTCGCTTCAATGACGTTATAGCACTGTCAACTAAGCAACATCTATCAGAAACCCGTCAAATTATTTTTCAATAGAGAACCAAGAACCCTTTAGATGTGTGACATCTTATTGCATTATAGTGCTGCTTGATTCCAATACACATTGCTGTCAGTTACTTTACAAAATGAAATCAATCCATTCGTTTAGCCGTTAGTGCAATATTTTGTTTTGTAATTGTTAGTTTTTATTAATTCGTTGCCTCCTTCTAGTATCTTTGTAAAAACTGATTACAATCCGAATACTGAGTATTAAGAAATTAATTTAAAAAAAACAACGTGGAAGGCAAAGCGTTCATTTTAATGGTAGCGATTTGGGGATTCTGTGGAAGAATGGAAAGTCTTTATCAACCAAGAAGCTGGATGATATAAAAAAATATTAATATCTAATTCCGGAAGCTCATCATGCCTTTTATAAACATTTTTACAGCGATGTAAATGTTGAAGATGGCACTGGTGGTTTTAATGGAGAGCCAGATTTTGATTTTAAAATAGACAGTTTCGAATAGAAAATTATTGATTTCGTTGTAGTTTTTTTTAAGAATAATTTAATGTTACACTTTTTATTATAGTTATTTTGGAAATAAAAGTAAATTGAGTTTTGAAAGCTGGTCCCTATTTTCAAATAACCTAATGCATCATTAATATCATTTTTTTAATGAAAGCAGCCGTGTATTCTATTGTAGTCTTGTTAGCAAATAGTTAAACATATCTGTAGCTACACAGATATTAAACCCCAAAGTTCAGTACAATAGAGATTTTATTACATAAGGCAAACTTTAAAATCATTTTACTCAAAACAATGACTTTGTTGTATGGTACCTTATTGCATAACGCTGTCCAATTAGCGTACAGAAAATAACTTAAAGTTCAATATTGTGCGATCGCTCAAATAATGTCAGTGACAGCAACACCAATTGGTATCGAAAGTCTATGTGGTCATATTAAATTCTAATTATATTGGAAATGTACAATTCTGTTTTCCATGGTTTACCTAATTTATAAAAATTTATCGTGGACTAAATAGTTTCAGTATAATCTCCAACGGCATTTATTATTATACCTATTTGGTTTAATTGCCATTGCCCACTGCGAGTGTCTATTAGGCACGATAAATTATGTTATCTTAAAATTTTTATTTCAAATTTGATTATATATAAATAAAAAATATAACGTCGTGTTTTGAGCTGACCATGTACAGCACATCATCATTTTAAATGGAGTGCCAATTTAAAACTTTCCATGCCTTTTTCCTATTCCGTACATTAAAAGAAAAATGCTGAAACACGCCGATTTTGTCTTCGAATGAGACATATAGCCATGATGAAAAGCAACCCTTTCAAAAATTTAAAATGAAAGTAGGAGTCAAGTACTACCTCAATTCTCATTCCAATTGTACAATTTCTTGACTTTGAGTGAATATATTTCTAGATATGGCATTCGGGAATGGTAGGTATGATTTATGATATAAAAAATCATCAATTATAAAAATATTGTATTTAGTTACTGAATAATAATATTTTAGAGTTTTACTCACACATTAACTTTTCTTTATAGACTCTGTATTATTTTAACATTTCAGTACATTATTTTGTAATCATAGTTTTTGCCGTCTGTAATTTCAAGTTTTTCTTACATTGTTTCTTACAATATTTCTGAAGTTTTTCTTGCATTATTGGTTATTATCGTGTTGACATTGAAAAATACTTTTAGTTAGGTCTCCTTACTAGCAGAGATAATAATTGACACTTTTTATTTTTTTAAGAATAATTGCTAGAGATACAACCAATATGTTTAATGATAGACATTCAGAGAGGAACGGTTCTCATAACTATGTACTAGATTTGTTGAGAAAATTTATGGAAGCTGGATCCATATGGCTAATGAAGAACGTAACAAATCAAGCTGCCCAGGACATGTGTCATTAGACAATATTTTGAGCACCAGACAGCTGTGTGAAATCTCAGTAGGCCGAACAAGTGTACGATGAATTTAAAAAAATAATAATGTCATCGTTAACGTATACAAATCGCGCAAGAACTTCATGAAGATGAAGGTTTCCGCTGTTTACAGTTTTTTGAAGAAATAAGCGAATGCTTATTGAAGGACCAAAATTGGCTTTTTAATAAAAAATATCATACTCAAAGATTTATATTTTATTACGGGCCAAAGCTGTATAATTTATTACCAGTAACAATAAAAAATGTTAAAAGTACATATATATTTAAAAAAGATCTAAAAAAGTTTATAAATGTTTCGCTGGTCATTGGAATGGCAGAGGAGACACAAATGAGCGGTCTGCAAGAACATGCAATCTTATTCCCTTAGATTATTTCCTATGTTTTCATTTAAAAAGCAAAATGTTTGCTACTAAATCAAAGAAGATTTGTTCAACGAGGTAGTAGAAAAATATCTTAGGATAACCCCCGAAGTACTACAAAATTTTAAAAAAATTACGCAGTTATAAGAAAATGAAAAACTTTAAAACGACGTATGATTTGCTCCTACTACTTTTTAAATACATTTTTTCACTATTTAATATTTTTGAATGAGTTGCTTTCTTAGCTAAGGGAAATAAGAATGTTGAACTTATCGCAGATATACACCTCCATCCAAAGCAAAATTGACATTTTTCAACGTTTTTCTCAAAAATTTACGAAATACGAAAAAAGGAGTGGAAAGGTTTATGTAGGCCACACCACGTTACATCATTTTTAATTCTGGTGACCTAAATATCGGCGGTTAAGTTGAAAATCTGTTAGAGTTAAAATCTTGTTGAAAAATATGATTTCATGCACTAGTTCAATAAATCTGAATGCTCAGATATGTCGTCTATAGAACAAACTTCAAATATAATCAAGACAAGATTTAATAAATTATCTTAGCCGCCTACTCAAAACTATGTTTTCGAAGCCGAGCATAAGTATTCTAGAATGAACTCTTTCAAGAGCATATCTGTCATCCTACTCCAAAGATGCGAATAAGACTCGATGAATGTCATAAAAATCACGACGGGCCACACATTGATTTCATATTATATTTCTTGTTATTTTATATCTTAATCATTATTTCATTAAGAAAATGTGTGTGTGAAAGTCGCAATATTATTTTTCGCTACCTGTTTCATGTAAATATGTTAACACTTTAGATGTAGTAGACGATTTTATAAAGAGACAAATAGGTAAAATTAAAAAAGTTGTGCAAAACTTTTAGCAAGTTATAATTTAATACCGAATGCAAAGTTGATTTGTAAAGAAAAATTGGTGCTGTTCCAAGAACTACTTTTAAACTGCTTTTATTTCATTTCCATTGCATTTCCAGTAATATGTACTTTAAAGTTTTCATTAATTTTACCTGATTGGAATGCTTATATAAACCAGTTTATATATATTTTTTATGACATGTTAATTGTTGAATTAATTGTTTCTGAATTAATAATATTAAGAAAAACATTTTTCTACGACTGTTAAAAAAACTGTACTTTTTTAATTATTTTTTGTGCATAAAATATATGTTTATGATAATAGTGAAAATAAGTAAAAAGAGTAAAAAATAGTATATTATTCAACGAGCGGTAATGTAGGTAATAACTCACGCAGATGAAAGTTTGCAGCACGAGCCGTAGGCGAGTGCTGTAATTCATCAAGGGAGTTATTACCATTACCGCAAGTTGAATACTATACTTTATCTACGATTATAACAATAAATATTAAATTGAGGAAATTTTATTTAAAGTACTCAGTTCATTAATAAAATTAACTGTAAAATTTAATTTTTGTTCACCCTTTTATATTTGTTGTCTTTGTTTTTTATGTTAGAGAAAAGAAAGCTTCGGAAAGCTCATTCAATTCTCTTTACATAAGCTGTCTACAAATTTTTCGAAAAAAACGATAATTATCGAGATATTCGAGGAAATGTAAGAAATTACACGTTTTCCTATAGAGTGTATGTAAATCTTAAAAAAATGATTCTTCTCAGAAACCTTTGTTTCGAAGAGTCAAGATTAACGTAGCGTCAAAGTAGTACATGATATTAAGTGAACATCGTATATGAGATCGATTTCAGTTAATTACCGATTAATTACGGTGACAAAACAGAGAAATTCTACTGAAAAAAAAAGTTCCAAATCCCGCCCCCTCTAATTTTTGTCGGAATTCAAAAAATAGAAAAAAGAGTTTTAGCAAATTTAATTATATTTAAGTTAACTAGAGTATCTTTTGGCGTAGGAGCCAAGATTAAAAAGTTGCCAACTGTAGAAGCTCAAAATTTGCGATTTTTGCCGTACATGGACAACATTTCAGTAGTTATCTCCGAAACGAAAAAAAAAAATCAAAATTCTGATAGTAGGAAAAGATTCGCAATGGAAAATACTCGTTTGACCTTGTTTTTTATTCTGAGCTAACTATCACCGTTTCGGAGATATCTGCGAAAAATAACAAAAAACAGCTTACATTTCGGAGTCGAAAAAATTGCAAAAACATGCAATCTTGACACGTTCATATTTTTCGAAAAACACCTTTGGGACGGCCGTACGATGTCGCGACGTAAAGAGGAAGCCTCTCAGGTAAACCTGATCGTAAATTGCACGGCGAAATTCGAAAGTTCGGCTCGGCACGAACGAATCAAAAGTAGCATTTTGTGACATTTCAGAAAATCTTTATAGACATTAACGGGAATAATCTGTCACTACCTCCCTGGCTCCACCTTCGTGTGTCGCGCGTTACGTCGATTGGACAGGCTAGGCATGCAGATAAAGGTGATTGGCTCTGTACCTAGCGTGAGTTATAATAACTCACGCATTATAACTCACGCTGTTTGTTTATGTATACTATTAATTGTTCAAAAGCAGTTCATTATACCTAATAAGAGTAGATAAAGTAACATTATTTCACACTTGTGTGGGTCTAAGAGTGCATTGAAAACAATTAAAGCTCTCTCACGATCTTCGCTTTACAAACACGTCAAATTATGGGTTGGTGTTTTGACGTTTAAGTTAATTTTAAAATTATTTATCTAAACATATAAATAAGGGACAGCTGTAGAAAAAATATTGTATGAAACTCATGCATAAACAGTGGCGGCTTGTCCCATAAGGCATGTTAGGCAGTGCATCACCAGTAAATTTGCAGACCGAAGCATATTGAATAGTACTTTTCGCGCTTTCTAAAATCAAGCCATTCCAATATTTCCAACTGCATGTAAGTAAGCTTTCTGCAATGTACACTTGAATCAACAATGATCTGTAAAAGGACGATCTGAGGCATGCCTCATACGCGCATTTTATCTCTAAGGAGCAACAGTGATAGACACACGTCAGTAATGCAGTATGTTATGTATAACATAACATGACATTCCGCTAGAGAGTTCACCTGGGCCCTGTGCCTTGTGAATTTTTCGCACGCGTATTCATTATAATACCACCATAAATTTCTTCAAAGTCAAGTTCGTGAAACAATATTCACCTAAAAATAGGTTTTATTGTGTATAATACCAATGAGTGATAGTGACTAAGTGATAAATGTTGAGGAGAGCATAATTATTGGAAATGGAAATTAGTAAATTGGAAATAGAAAATGAAATGGAAATCGCGGTTGAGGTAAACGTAAATATAACAAATATTAGAAACACACCCGATATTGTCGACTTTTTAATAAATAAATATGTTTTCTTGAGTCTCACGATAAATTAAACGTGGTTAAAGAACTAAAGCGTTCAGTTTCAGATTTACGGTAATCGCTAATTAACGAAAGTGTAGGTGGGAAATCAAATTGGGCTTTCAGTAACACTTGGTACGACTGGCTTACCGGAAGCGTAGACTTAAGTAAATTATTTTGTTGATTATAAATTTATTCAACTGAAAAAGTAGAGAATTTCTTATACTCCGATGAAACTGGCAAAATTAGAGGAAAAAAACTGATAAAGTTTTGAAACTTGGCAGAGATGTTCATTAAGGCTCAGTGTTAAATATATTGAAAGTCTCCAACTTTATCTCTTGTGCTCGTGCCGCCATCTTGAAAAAAATGTGCTCCGATAAAGTTTTTGCTTATATTTCGCTAAGCATTGGAGATATTGAAATTATGTTTCCTATAAAAAATAAAGCATATAAAATTCTCTACAAAAAATGTTATATACATTTTATTCGTATCTGTTATCATACCCTTTAGAGCTTACGAAAGCAAAGAGTATGTTGCATTTTTCCGCCTCGAGCGCAACAGTTTTAATTGGGGATTTTTTGTAAGTTTAACGGTAAATCTTAAGGGTGGCGGTAACGTGCTTAAGAAAATGATTTCGTAATTCGACAATTTCTCCTACATCCCTGAACAGATTCAAAAAAATTTTTTGATATGCCTTTAGAGACAACATTATATAATGATGCTAGGCTATTCAATTTTTTTTTCTCACAAGTAAAAAAATGTTCTTTCTTTAGTTTAAAATGGTTTAGTATAGTACCATTCTATAAAGTTGTCTCTAAAAGCCTATCAAAGAAATTCTTCAATCGGTTCAGGGATGTAGGAGAAATTATCGAATTACGTTCACGGAACCGCCCACCCTAATAAACATCTTTTCCATGTTTCAAAACTATATAATTTTTTTTTCGTCAAACGTTGAAATTTGTTCTAATTTGACTGGGGTACAACAAACCTAACTAGGTACCTATACCCATCTGAGTATCTAGAGCCTTGCTTCATCAGCTTGTCATGTCACTGTGCATAAAAAATATAGTTTTTAATACAAACCTTAATAATGTATAGTTTTTTTTTCTGGGTAAAAGAAATGTAACGATTATTATGCTTATTTCATTTTATCAATTGAATATTTTATGCCTATTTTCAATAACATCGTAGGAAAAATGTTTTTGCACCAAAATGTGTGTCACAATGCACTGAACCTATGGAATAAAAAATTTATGTATATCTGTGTGCATAGACCGATTTTTGTAAACTCGATAACTATTGTTAAACTTAAAATTTATATTTCATATTTGGTACTTATCTAAAATAGCATGGTCGATACCCCAATAAAATTCGGGCATATTGTACATAATGTGATCGCAGAGGCGCGTTAACTATCAAAGTTTACATAAACTATGTTTCGTTGAAATTTTAGAACAAAATTTAGTTAAGTTTCTGATAAAATACACGAAAACGAACAAAAGTTGTAGTCAAGTACTGTCATCTGAAAAAATAAAAAAGATATAGGTGACTGTGTGCTTAATCTCGGTGGGTTGTACCGTATTCGTGCATAATGTTATGACTACATAGGTTTGCCTTGAAATGTTCACCAATACAGAAAAAAAAATACTCAGATCAACCGATTAAAAGTTGATAACGAATTTTGGCAGCCATTTTCTATTATGGCGGTTCAAACAGCGTCCCACCGATGCCTACAACGGCGGCAGCGCATAAAATTACTAATCAATTTTACATAACACATAGTTTTAAGCTTTTACCTATAAAATGTACAATTTCGTAAAAAAAATATTCACTTATCCTCCAGACCACTGGTATATATAGCGAAAATATTTCGATCTTCATGAGGGGCAAACCGCGAAGGAAATGTGCTGTACACTCAGAAGGAAATTCGAGGAAATCTGAGGAAATCTGGAGGAAACATTAGGAAATCTTTTTTTCTTTTCAGATTTCTCCTCCCCCCCCGCTCTTCAAAAATTTTTTTTCGGATTTCTCCTTCTCGCTCATCAATTTTTTTTTTTATTAAAGAGGAAATCTCAGGGGAAATCCGAGGAAATCTGTGTAAACTTCGTCAAAGGGCAAATCTGGTATACAAAATTTTGGGTGCGGTAGACCTCTCGGATGTTCATTAAATTATTTAATAAAACTAACAGTTCTGTCCTTACCGGGGAAGACTTTACGGAGACGCAATACGGGTGGTCGCCCCTTCCAAACGAATATAATTGTAGAATTTGATATAGTATAAAAAAATTACCAAGTCCTCCAGAAAAGCTGCAAACAGACGGTTCAAGAATGAAATGTTGAAAGCAACGAGCCACGGGCTGGGACATACTAAGGCTTTGGTTCTATCTATAAGGGATCAAGTCATCACTCAGTCAGGAGATAACCGGTGTCTTCCCGTCTATAGATTCAATATTCGAGATGACTCAGAAGACGATAAAAACATATTGCGAGTCCTGGAGGTCTGAAATGGTAATCAAAGGTATCAAAGACTCAAGTGGGAACCGGTGCTGGCAAGTGTATTCTAAGCAGAGGTACGTGCCATCTTATTGTGCGCAAACGAAGGTTCCGCCGACAAACATATTTATATATGTATCGGCTTTCAGGGTTCTTACATCAAATAAAGTGACCATTAAGTTAAGTTGTCAGAATATTTTGGCTGAGCTGTGTGAACACAACATGGTCAAACTTATATAAACGCCACACACATGGTGTGTAGAGCAATAAAGGAGCATACCGTTTGGCGGGAGAGGAAGCAAAAACTCCTGGCCCTGAGAAACTTCTCCTGGTCCTAGGTCAGCCTTCGGTTTACCAATAAATCTAATTTATTCAGACTACGAGACTGAGCCTTGGCATATTTCAACAACTATTTGGCTCAAACCCCCAGAATGAGGCGGTCATCGGTCAAGCCTCCATATAAAGAAGCTTTCAACTGGGTCCACCGTAAAGTGGCTTGAACTCGATAGAGAAAGAAATGAGAAAGAATGAGAAAGAATAAGACCTTCATACAATGATGTTGAAGGACGATCCTATTTGTCGGATATGTGGAGTGGAGGATGTAACTCTCTTTCCTATTTTATACAATTACGTGCCATTAGGCAAATCAGAATATATGGAATAATTAATACCTATTTGATAAAAAATTGACTGATATGTTATGGAGTAAATAGGGTAACATATCAAATATTACGAAATATAGTTCACGCATGCTTGTTTCAATGTGTATTTAAAATGATAACTTTCTCAATTTTTTTCAACATCTTTTTCAATCAAAACTCCTTATTGTTAAGAAAAATTTTTCTGCTGAATATTGTCTCCTAACAAATAATGGTACTTCTCCAGCCTCTACTAATAACGACTCCACAGAGGTTGATCGAATGGCTTACGTAACAATGTATTGCAAGCAGCACCATAGAATATGCAGCGGTAATCAATAATGGTAAAATGTGTATAAGATCTATAAAAAATCAAACATGTTTCCTAGTGTGCTTCCCATCCTTTGTTTATGGTCAATTTAATATATTTATGCTCTTTTCACATTTATCAAGGTATGACATAATTTGATTCCTCTAGGTGAGATTCCTATTTAAAATTCGTATTTAAAATCCAAAGGTATTTGAATGAGCTGTGGACTTGTATTTTCAGTCCTCCTATGTTACGATAATTATCTGTGTCTCGTAAAATATACCATAGCCAATTTTACTTCCACATCCAGTGGAAGTATAATAACGCAAAAAGAAATTTGAAAATTTGTATTGTTTAAATAGGCTTAGAATGTCATGGAACGTCGAGATTTTAAACTTGGGCAAAAAAAAATATATTGTCGTCGGTCTGTCTGTCTGTAACTATTTTATGCGCACGATTACTCTGGAACCGTTTAATATTGACTTGAAATTTGGTAGTCGTATGTATTTTAACGGGATCTGGAAATAGATTATATTTTGATCTTATTCCGTTGAAGGGTTGGGGGGTAAACTGGGGTAAATGGGGGTAATTAGGTAAATCAAGAAAATAAAAGTCCTTAAAATTGGTATTTAGTATATATCAGAGAAGCTAAGGTCTCAAAAAATTTTTCAGTATTAGCCACCCCCATTACCACCTCCATCTCATTATTAAAGGGGGTCAAAAAAATTAAATTGTGATTTAGTGTGTACAAGAACCAATGGCTTTAATTTTTTTTTCTTTACTTTTTCCACCCCCACTACCGATGTGGCATATCGTTTTATGGGTTTTTGGACGATTTCAAATATTATAATGTTAAAGTTCCATAAACAAATGTTAGGGAACAATATAAAATACGTCTCGTCACCATTATACACTCTAGTTGGATCTGAAAGAATGTTGAAATAATCCTTTTCCTTTAAATAGTTTTCGATATTTTGGAACCATTTTCTTATAATATAGTATCTTCAAGTATTGTGACTCGAATGGCTTGAACCTAAATGTATTTGGTTGTATTTTCTCCAGGTACTAACCTTTATTATTCGTTGTACGTCCAATTAAATGATTTTTCCATTAAACAAACGGACAATGTGAAGTTTCTTGGCATAACGCTAGATAGTAGGTTAAACTGGGAATCATACTAATACATTGATATCAAGATTAAATTCGTCCTGTTATCTAATACGTTTTATGAGAAACCAGCTTTCAATAGACAGCCTAAAAATACGTTATTTTTCATGTGTGCAAAGTATTTTAGACTATGCAATAATATTCTGGGGTTCTTCCCTATATTGTCAGAAAGTATTTATTAACCAAAAACGCATAATTAGATGTATGATGAATGCTTCTTACAGAGATTCTTGTAAACCTTTATTTAAAGAATTGAAAATACTTACCATCCCTTCCCTGTATATATACAAATTAGTCTTCTTCGTCAAACACAATCCAACTGAGTTTAGAAGAAATAACGATATATATCAAGTAACGACAACAATGCATCGGCCTGATCTCAGAATATCAATTCATCACCACAGTTTTTATGAAACTGTTAAGGCTTACAATGCCCTGCCAAGCGAATTAAAATCGTTAAATAATATCAATTTATTTAAAAAACAACTTAAATTGTATTGATTTGAAAATGCATTTGTAACGGTTTCTTGTCGGGTAGCTGGTTCGGAGATTAATCAGGGTCCAGATTAGTTAATAAGACAGCCCAATAAAGATATAAACAATTTATTTACTTTTCCAAACAGGTAATGTGTGGCAGTGTTACATAACATACAGGTACAGGTTATATGTCCGTATCTTTTACGGTTCTTAGGACAACATTTTCTATTATCTGAGAGAGAGAGAGAGAGAGTGTGTAACGGTTGCGATGCGACGTCTCTGGCTTTGGCGGCATAACAGCGCCGGGGAATGACTAACGACTCGAGGGGTCCCAGTTCAACACGCTGTAGGATTCCCAAAGTCAGATTGCATTCGTTCCGTCGTGTTTGCGTCGGGAGATGCACAAAACTGCAATATGTCCAGCTCAGCACGCTGTAGACAGATTGGCAGAATTATCCACTCTCCATTATGTTGATTTGCGGCCGGGCTTTTATATCCGAGAATCCTCGCTTACTGGTGACGTAGTACTGCGTATAGTTTAGTGTCGTGTGCAAATCCGCGCCTCTAGACGGGAGCTGGTAGGTTTGCGGGCCGTGTGCACATTGGTGTCGTGTGTAAATCCGGAATCTTAGTAATGGAGCAGGAATTTAAAGAATGCTTCATTACACATTTTATTCTTTTAGCGATTTTTTAAATATATAAAAAAATTGTATTCTTTGTTAATTATATTAACCGTATCTACATTTTTACATTTTTAGTTTTAGACAAATTTTAGTTGTTTGTTGTTTTATTCCTTTTGCAGCTCTCCATTTTTATACATTTCACATATTTTAATGTTTCATATATGTTATTTTATTTTAAGTTTTTTTAAATATTTGATTATTTTGACAATGCTAATGTCTTTCGTTTTGCAAGATCTACAGCAATAAAGTTTATTCTATTCTATTCTATTCTATTCTATTCTATTCTATTCTATTCTATTCTATTCTATTCTATTCTATTCTTATTCTATTCTATTCTATTCTATTCTATTCTATTCTATTCTATTCTATTCTATTCTATTCTATTCTATTCTATTCTATTCTATTCTATTCTATTCTATTCTATTCTATTCTATTCTATTCTATTCTATTCTATTCTATTCTATTCTATTCTATTCTATTCTATTCTATTCTATTCTATTCTATTCTATTCTATTCTATTCTATTCTATTCTATTCTATTCTATTCTATTCTATTCTATTCCATTCCATTCTATTCTATTCTATTCTATTCTATTCTATTCTATTCTATTCTATTCTATTCTATTCTATTCTATTCTATTCTATTATATTCTATTCTATTCTATTCTATTCTATTCTATTCTATTCTATTCTATTCTATTCTATTCTATTCTATTCTATTCTATTCTATTCTATTCTATCGCTTTCCGAAACGTTTCCACTTGCATTTGTTACAGCTTCAGGAGTTTTGTTAGTTAATATTTTGTGGCGGCGTAAAAAATACTGATACGTGTTGACCTGGCAAATTATTTTTAAAAGGGTTGGGTCGCGGATTTTTATCAAGGAAAGATTTGACGGGGGCTTGTATGTCATCTCGTCTTTTGGGGAATCCTTTTTTGTAACTTTCTATAATCCAGCTTACTAGTAAATTTTCTTCTTCTGGAGTTAAGTAAGTATTTGGCCCATGCTCAACCTTTTTAAAGTTTTAACTTAGACGAAATTGCAGTGTTGCCCTTGGTATCCCACATTTTATTGCTGCTCTTTGTTTAGGCATACCATTTTTTATATCTTGCAAAGCCAACTGGAGATTTTCTTCTGTATAATTTCTAACGTATTTCGACTTCTTTGTTACTTTCGGCATAATTTTTAAATCTAAAAATGTAAGTGCCAATTACTAAATTTTAATAAATGAACACAACTTCTAGTGTCAGAACCAGTGACTACATTTAGACCAATTACACAGGCCCACAAAAAAAATTATTTGAACTGGACATCTGAATATACTTTTCTTTAGTATTTTTTCCTGCTGATTATGAATTTGAAGTCAAAACGGGGGGTTAATGTGCATATTACAGAAAAAAACCTGAAAAACTGTAAAAAATGTGTTTTTTGGGTGGTAAACTATGCATGTGGCGTGTTCGGCTAAGCTCTATGTATTTTTCTTATGTATTTTTGCCCCATTGACCTCGAATTTATTGTTATAACCCAGGGCTAATTGTCAAAATGTTGAGGAAAATAAATAGAACCGTCAAAAATCGCTTTTTTCGCGGATACTATGTTTGTTTATGGATATCACGTTTTTTTCATGAAAGCATAGCATGTTCCAATGGTCCGCATATAACTTTATCGAGTATTTTTTTTCGCTGCCCACGAATCTGGAGTCAAATTTTGGATTCAGTGATGAGAACACTAAGAGAAATAAAAAAAACTGTAAAAAATCGAGTTTTTTCAGGATACCCAATCATTGTGCGCGATATATAGTATTTCAATTTTATATGGGTTTTCGTTTTCGAACGCGCCTATCTTCAAACGATCTGTATAAGGAGTTTCTTCGTTGTGTCGCTCCTTTTGGTTTCACTTCTCTTTGTAGCATCCAGCAGTAATCTGCTGACATGTTGACATCTCATTTACCATGAAATCGACGTTCAAAATCTTTTACATTTTGGTGGAATCTTTCTCCTTGCTCTTCGCTGAAGTCGCCGTTATTTTCTGGAAACTCCTCCAGGTGTGAATCGAGAAAGTGCAATTTCAAACTCATCATACAACCTAACTTTTCGTAATTCTTTATCATTTTTGATACAATATTTCTGTAGTCTGGATCTGTGGTATTACCGAGAAATTTTGTGGACACGTCAAAAATCGTTTTTTTTTCATAGATATCTCATTTTTTTCAGGATATCTTCGTGGTATATAGTATTTGAATTTTATATTGGTTTTCGTAATAAAAGTACTGAGTAAAATTAGAAATAGATGTAATATGTTGCAACAATAAAACCGGTTTTTGTAAAAATAAAATGTGTTCCATGTGTACACTTTTTTGAAAGTATAATATGTGCATGTTCGATAGCAGGGACAGATTAAATCATTACAAAAAGAAGGTGTGGAAACCCAGAACGCCTCTCGTCCTTGGATCCAAGAATATTATAAATGAAGCGCTTGTCAGCACTTCTAAAATTCTCATTCCTCCCTTGCACATTAAGCTTGAGCTAATGAAACAATTTGCGACAGCTCTTAACAAAGATGGTCAATGCTTTAAATATTTGAGTCATTTGATGAGTCACAAATCTGATGCTAAATTGAAGGAAGGGGCGTTGGGCCTGAGATTCGAACTTTATTTAGGGACCAAGAATTCGTTGATTCTATGAATGAAGTAGAAAAGGCGGCATGGTTAAGTTTTAAAGACGTGTCCACAAAATTTCTCGGTAATACCAAAGATTCAGACAACAGAAACATTGTATCAAAAATGATAAAGAATTACGAAAAGTTAGGTTTTATGATGAGTTTGAACTTGCACTTTCTCGATTCACACCTGGATGAGTTTCGAGAAAGAGCAAGGAGAAAGATTCCACCAAGATTTAAAAGATTTTGAACGTCGATTTCAAGATAAATGGGATATCAACATGTTAGCAGATTACTGCTGGATGCTACAAAGAGAAGTGAAACCAAAAGGAACGAAACGACGAAGAAGCCTCTTATGCAGATCGTTTGAAGATAAGCGTGTTCGAAAACGAAAACCCATGTAAAATTGAAATACTATATATATCATGCACAATGATTGGGTATCCTGAAAAAACAGATTTTTTACAGTTTCTTAAATTTTTCTCAGTGTTTTCATCACCAAAATTAGACTCCAGATTCGTGATCAGCGGAGAAAATGTCTTGATAAAGGTATATGCAGACCACTGGAACACGCCATGCGCACATGAAAAAACGCAACATTCATGAAAAAAAAAACGATTTTTACAGTTTATTTTGCTTTTCTCAGTATTTTCATCACTGACCTTCAAATTTGACTCAACATTTGTGATCAGCAGTGTACGTAGGCCATAGTAAAAGGCCATCATGAAAAAAACGTGATATCAATAAAAAAATATAGTGTCCGTGAAAAGCGCGATTTTTTACGGTTTTTTTATTTTTCTCAACATTTTGATAATTTTCCCTGGGTTTTAACAATAGATTCGAGGTCAGTGGGGCAAAAAAATATAAGAAAAATACATGCAGCCTACCCGAACACACCACATGTATATTTTACCACCCTAAAAACCATAAAAAACGCATTTTTTTACAGTTTTTCGGGTGTTTCTCTTTCCCTACTAAAGAAAAGTATATTATTGATGTCCAGTTCAAATAACTTTTTTTTTTGTGGGCCTCGTAAACATTAGGTTAATTTAATTAATTAAGTTAAAGTCGCATCACTACAGAGTTACATAATCTATATAGATACAGCGTGTATATAGAAATGACAATAATAATGAATTTCCTGACACATAATCAGATGGTTTCTTAAAAAAACTTTAAAATTCTCACTCCAAATTGTTAGCCTTACATGCACTTCTAACTTACATCACCATATTGGACCGGCGCGGCGCCCTCTGCTGTGGTAAAAATCTAGAGATATTTTAAATATTTAACATAAAAGGTTTATGGGCCAATGACTGGGATGATGCCAACAATTAAGTGGTTTACCTTTTATTGCGTTTATCTCCTCAAGGGCGAGCCACAGCTACTCCTGTTTCTTGTTATGTTATATCTAAGGCCGTCCGCACACTCGAAAGAAACTGATTGGTGACTGCAGTTAGTAATAAATCACTTGATAGTCACTTCCTATGGCGTTCTATCGAGTGCCGCACACGGCGCTACTAGTTAGTAACTAGTTGGTAATCGGCTTGTGATCAGTTTTAAGAAATCCTGCGTGTAGTCACTTCAATATCTAGTTTCCGAATTTCGGGAAGTAATTACAGAGTTTTTTGTGTGTTTACAAGTATCTTTTGGATGATTTCAAGATGAACGAGCAATTGAATGTGAATTTTGTGGGAGATACAGTAGCTTCGTGTGCGGAGTCCGGTTACTAACTAGTTAGCGATCAGTTTATATTTCCGTCACAGACCAGTTACCGTTTCTAATGAGTAGCTCCGTGTGCGGAGGGCCAATATCATGTAAGATTAGGTTAACGTAAAATTCAGGTTCTCATATTATCAAATAATAATAATAATAATAATAATTTCAAAGCATCTCACTTTGATTTTATTGAAAACAAGTAATTGCATCTAAATCAATATTTGCTACAAAATGAAATAAGCATACAGTAAATATAATAACATGGAAATTATTGAAAATTATAACATGTACACAAAATTTAATTAAAACTATTTAATTAGCGGGATTAAACAATAACAAATATATTCTAATATATGTGGTTTTAAGTTCACACTGCAATTTCCCGATAGGTATTTAAACATGCATTTTTGCATTCATAATTGCATTTTTAGTGTAAACGAGTCTTTATATTAAAATATTAATTTAAGTAGGTAATTACTGTCATAATGAAATTCCCATATTCCACATCCAGTGGAAGTATAGTAACGACAAAAAAATTTTTAAAAATTTTTATTGTTCAAATAGGCTTAGAATGTCATGAAACGTCGGGATTTGAAGTTTGAGCGAAAAAAAAAATTCTGTCTGTCTGTCTGTCGGTCTGTCGGTCTGTAACTTTTTTTGTGCGCACGTTTACTCTGGAACCGTTTGAGATATTGGCCTGAAATTTGGTACACATATGTACTTTAACGAGATCTAGAACTAGATTATATTTTCATCTTGTTCCGTCGAAGGGTTGGGGGGGTAAATTGGGGTAAATTTGGAGTAAATACGTAAATCAAGCAATTAAGAGTTCATAAAATTGATATTTAGTATAGACAAGAGAAGCTAAGGTCTCAAAAAAAATTTTGGCATTAGCCACCCCCATTACCACCCCCACCCCATTATTAAAGGGGATGAAAAAAATGTGATTTAGTGTGTGTACAAGAATCAGAAACCTCAAAATATTTTTTACCTTATCCACGCCCCAATCCCACCCCCTGTCACCACCCCCAACCCACTACCGATGTGGGGTATCGTTTTATGGGTTTTTGGGGTAGAGGATTTCAAATATCATATTATTAAAGTTCAATAAACAATTATTTCCAGATACAAAATTTTTTCGTTGTGTGACTTGGATAGAAAATGCGGATGTGGAAGTAGTGATTCCTTGGCAGCGGTTTTCCCTTTAATTTCACAGGCACACAAAAAAATAAAGGTCATGTACTTTTTTACCGACTATCATACTCATTTGTATTTTGGGGCGCTGAAACCGAATCCGAGGTCAGAATTCTCACATATTATCAATATTTTCATGTAAGCACAAGAAACAGCTTAGAACAAGCCTGAAACAGGATGAAAAGTAAATTGAGGGATTAAACTAGTTGACCAATGTTTTTATATGTATTTTGCTGCGCCAAAACCGAATCCGAGATCAGAAGTGTCACATGTCGTCATTATTTTCATGTAAGCTCAAAAAACAGCTTAGAACAAGCGTGAAACTGGGTAAAAAGTAAATCGATGGATTAAATGAGTTGACCTATGTTTTTACACGTATTTTTGGGCACTGAAACCGAATTCGAGGTTAGGGTTGTCACATGTCATCAATGTTTTCATGTAAGCTCAAAAAACAGCGTAGAGCTAGCCTGAAATCGGGTAAAAAGTAAATTGGAGGATTAAATTAATTAACCCATGTTTTTATACGTATTTGGGGCGGTGAATCCGAGGTCAGAATTTTCACACGTCGTCAATATTTTCATTTAAACTCAAAAAATAGCTTAGAATAAGCCTGAAACCGGGTAAAAATTAAATTGACGGATTAAATCGTGTTTTTATACGTATTTTGAGGCGCTGAAACCGATTCCAAGATCAGAATTGTCATATGTCGTCAATATTTTCATGTAAGCTTAGAAAACAGCTTAGAATAAGCCTGAAACGGGTAAAAAGTAAATTGATAGATTAAACGAGTTGGCCCATATTTTATACGTATTTTGGTTTGCTGAAACCGAATCCGAAGTTAATAAATCACATGTCGTCAATATTCAGACTATCCTAAGGGATGAAATATTTATTACCCAGATGAATGATGTCGAAAAATCTGCATAGATTAGTTTCAAAAACATCGTGGAGAATTTTTTGAGAAATGTAAAAAGTGATAACTATAAACGTGTAGTAGCAGAAATGGTTGAAAACTTTCAAAAATTTATTTTAAAATTACATTTCCTAGATTCTCATGCTGATTGCTTCCCAGAAAATCTCGGAGATTATAGTGAGGAGCAAGATGAACTGTTCCACCAAGATATAAGAGAGATGGGGCATCGCTACCAAGGAAAATGGGACGTAAATATGATGGCCGATTACTGCTGGATGCTTAAGGGATTTGCCAGACAGTGGCAAGAAAAGGAAGAGATACCACTGCATAGGTCTTTTGAGTCAAAATGAGTACGATATCACAGGAAGAAATAAAAAGCGATTTTTTACGAACTCTCAAGGGTCGAGATTTTCTCGCCCTTTTTTTTAATCTTATAAACGTAATTTGGATGAAGATTCACGAGTTTTTTGAAATATGTAAACATTTTAACATGTGAATTCCATTCTGACACATATTCGATTTTTATGTCCAAAAATACGTGCTGGTATGATGACTTGCTAATTTTTTTTATTTTACCTCTGCCTTTACCTCTACCTCTACATTTTTATCATTTTTTATATGTTTTTTGAAATTTTTCTGAGGTTATGTCAAAATCCTGACATGATAAGAAAATTCTGACCTCGGATTCGGTTTCGACGCCACAAAATACGTATAAGAACGTTTAATCCATCGATTTACCTTTTACCTTTTACCCGGTTCCACGCTTGTTCTAAGCTGTTTTTTGAGCTTACCTGAAAATATTGATGACATGTGACAATTCTCACCTCGGATTCGGTTTCAGCGCCCTAAAATACATATTGACATGATAGTCGGTAAAAAAGTACATGACCTTTATTTTTTCTGTGCCTGTGTTTTTATTGGTTAGGTTTATAATTTAATTGTTTCCGTATTGAAATTAACGGATCGACCTGAAGCATTTTCAAATAATTTTGCATCCTAAGTCTATTTATTTAACGTTGTAGAACTTTTTCATATAGGCAAATCCTTAAATTACGATTTATTTCAATATAATTTTAATATTGCTGGAAACGTAGTGGAATGACCAATAAAGTATATACAAACAATAGAACATTTAATG
Source organism: Rutpela maculata (assembly GCA_936432065.2). Taxonomy (NCBI): domain Eukaryota; kingdom Metazoa; phylum Arthropoda; class Insecta; order Coleoptera; family Cerambycidae; genus Rutpela; species Rutpela maculata. The sequence goes on along the minus strand of OW386287.2, from coordinate 131,934,218 downwards.
ACATTGTAAATCCGAAAATATAAAAAGATATTTCGTAAAATTGAGATTTAAGAAGATTATCTCAAAGAGAACTCTTAGAAAGAGGTTTATGTTTTAGTAAAGATTTCTGGTGGCGAACGACAGGCATGTGGAGTTAGGTATTTCGTGTAAGCTAATGGAATCACGTACAAGAATATCGTGATCGAGGGTTGAAGATGGTGATAGCGGGCTACAACGTCTTTTCTATGTGCCAAGCACAATTTTATTTTCAAATAAACTTTATTATTTGAATAAGATTTAATTGACTGCAGATTGCAGAGATGAGTATTTTTTAGTGGACTAATCAATCAAGACAAATTCCAATTGATAATTAATTAGTCTTAGTCTAGACTAAGAAAAGTTCATATGGACATACAGGGTGTTGAATTTTTTTTAAATGTTTTTTTAATATCTCAGAAAGTACTTCAAATATTGTTTTCAATTTTGGTATGTGTTAATAGGATATAAAACCACATATTTTAATTAGAAAAGTTCTTTTATCGCTCCTATCGTTTTGAACACAAATTACTTTATATCAACAAATATTGTTTTGAAAGTGATGCTTGTAGAAACGTCATTTATTCCAGGATTACTAGATTTATGTATTCAAAAATTATTAGTCAATACTGCTAAATGAAGAAATTTTAATTTTTTCTACTCCCTTATGTAAATTTGCTGTTTTCTGTCTCAGTCTGTAGAATGGATAAGTAGGCAATTTCAGTTAACTGAACGGATATATTTCATATCAGTTCTAGGATGGATATGAAATGAAACCGACCAATCACAGTTCGTGTATTAAGTACATAGACAACTATTCGTTTTAAAATCAAATTAGTGCTTAAGCTGTCAAAGTAACTGTCAGTGTGTACTGTCAGTGTGTACTTGTGTAATATATTAATGTTTAACAAATTTTGTAGTTTTTTAAGCTGGTCGTAGAAAAAGTATACTGTACAACTCGAGTGGATTATCCATATTGCACTCAAAAGATTTGAAGCACTTCCCCTACGGCGCACAGTGGCACGAATTGTGATTCTTTCGTTCAAAATTATCTAGATCACTTGTTTCGCAACCGATTGGGATAATTTTTTTTTTAAATACTCGTTATTTAAATTCCAAAAAACGTAAGAGAGCCGATTTCGGCATAAACTTAAACAAAAATATTTCATTTTTCATCGTTTTTTAAAATTTTTATAGCCGCCATTGATTCCGCCATCTTGCAGGTTGGTTTATGACAATTCGGATGTCAGATTCGTATTTAGCGACCTCAAGAACCCCCAAGTAACAAGATTTATGTAAATTGGATAAGAAAAAAGTTTTTATTTGTAAGTAGCAAGGTGATCACAGTGTAACATGGGCATTTTGGCTAAGCTCAATAATTTTGGTTAGCATAATTCAAAAATCGGCCGTCTTACGTTTTTTGGGAGTGAATTAACGAGTCTTTTTAACAAAAAAATATCCCAATCGGTTGCGAAACAAGTGCTCTAGATAATTTTGAACGAAAAAAATCACGATTCGTGCCACTGTGCGGCCGGCGCGGCGTCATGCTCAAACTTCTTTATCGTGGGATATGGATATCATATCCACTCTTGTTGCACAAACTACTATAGTTCATGTAAAAAAAAAACTGACAGGAAATATTTGTTTGCTTGGCAGATACCATAAAAATAAAATAGAATCACTTCTTTTAAGAGTCCCATGGTCCGTCTAGTACCTAAAAATAAATATCTTTTATTTTTGCTTACACAATTATTGAAAAATAATAAAGAGAAATAAAAGACATTTATTTTTAAATACTAGGTGAGCTATGGGGCTCTGAAAGAGTGATTTTTTTTTGTTGTATCTGTCAAGTAAACAAATATTTTTGTCAGTTTTTTTTTACTAATTAAAATATTTTCTTATTTGCCTAGTACTTGGTGAAGATATGTTTGAGACGTTTCTCCTGGTATGGAGTCATAGCTTGGAAGCAAGGCGCTCAAACTAACCTTGGAATTTCGGCAAGAACTGTGAAGCCTCTTATAACTTGGCCCAAGGACCCTTGTTACCAAGTACCAGTCGACGTAGGTATTTACCCACAAAAACTTGCAAACTGTGTAAACTTTTTTTCAATGAGTTCGTGAAAGTGTGTAGAATAATATCCTGAAAAGTTTACATTTCGCTCGGGTGCAGAACATAAAAAAAGAGAAAAAAAAATTTTGTTTTCATCCATTTTTTCAAAATTTTGAAATTAAATCAAGCTAGAAAAAAATAAAAAATACAGATGGATAGATCACGTATTTATGAACAAAAAATGTCCTAACAAAATTTATCGTTAAAGCCACGGTTTTCCCGGAAAAAAATAGTCAAGTGTAACGTTATAACTCGGAGCGAGATCCATGCGTGCACGCGCTTGAATACGCATGACTGTGATACCGACGCATTGAATTACATGTCACTAAATCAGAATTTGTTCAATCTATATGAGTGTTGGTTCATTTAAAAGATGGAAATTGTAGTTTTCTGATGCTATTTTGTTTTAAACAATACAAGCAAAGGATGGATGAGAAAAATATACTTATATATATTATCATGCCCGAATTCAATCGTCGCTATAAACAATATAGAAAAAAATAAAAGCCCTTCAAAAAAATTCTTTCTTCATTGAGAACTGTTGAAAAGTATGTACACTTCATGATTATTATGGTTTATTACGTTGTAGTAACGAGGATTAAAAAAAAGTACATCTCAAATCATTTTAATTTACTTGCTTGATGATTTTTTTGATAAATATATGTATTGGAGGCTGTAACTTGTCGAGAAATTACCCATTGGAAAAAATAAAATATCACTATTTCGGAAAAAATGTATATTTTTTGAATGTTCAAACACAAAATTGTTTACTTGTATGCATTTTTTCGAAAATATGATCAATAAGATCATGACAAGAAATTGCGATTTTCGCGATCTTATCCTTATAACTATGAAAATATCTTTGATTGTTCTGAATACAAATTCTGGAACTTCTCCAATACATTAACAAATGTATAAGGAATCCATTGGATATAGCTGAAACGTGGATGGGTGTAACTGTAATAAATACAATACAGTAAAGGCACGTAAAAATTCATGCGAGCGATTCAACGGGTATGTGTTGTGTCTATGTATGCATTGATAATTATATATTTTCCCCCCATACTCACTATTTATCCTCCTATTCACTAAGAAAAATGTTTAAAACGTGTAATCAGAAAGAGAAAAAAGCTTTAGTTTACTCGATAGAACAGCTAAGAATGTTTAGAGGTTCCATAGTAAGCATTTAACCGTGCGCTAGCCGCGCAGAGTGACAAGGTTACTTCACTATTTTTTTCCAAGAATACCGTGACTTTAGCGAAAAATGTTATTAAGATATTTTTTGTCCAGAAACACGTGGTCTATCCACCTGTATTTTTTATTTTTTCCTGCCCTAACTTAATTTAAAAATTTTGAAGAAATTGGTAAAAAAAAATTTTTTTTTCACTTTTTTTTATGTTCTGCATCCGAGCGGAATGTAAACTTTTCAGGATATTATTCTATACATTTTCACGAAGTCATTAAATAAAAATTATTCAGTTTGCAACTTTTTGTGGGTTTCCTATAAAAATGTTCTCTGTCGTCTGGAACTGGTTTCAGTAGTGACTCAATTCAGATTTTTATTCATATGTAAAACACAAAAAAAAACCGCTGCCCAAGGAATCACTACTTCCACATCCAGATTCTCTATCCAAGTCACTCACATCGAAAAAACTTTGTATGTGGAAATAATTGTTTATGGAACTTTAATAATATAATATTTGAACTCCTCTACCCCATAAAACGATACCCCTCATCGGTAGTAGGGTGGGGGAGGTGATGGGGGGGGGGGGTGGTAGCTGGGGTGGATGAAGTAAAAAGAATATTTTGAGGCTTCTGGTTCTTGTACGTACAATAAATCACAATTTTTTTTCATCCCCTTTAATAATGGGGTGAGGGTGGGGGTGGTAATGCGGGTGGTAATGGGGGTGGCTAATGCTAAAAATTCCTTAGCTTCTCTTGTATAGACTAAATACCAATTTTATGGTCTCTTACCTGCTTGATTTACCCATTTACCCCAAATTTACCCCAATTTACCCCCTAACCCTTCGACGGAACAAGATGAAAATATAATCTAGTTCTAGATCTCGTTAAAGTACATATGTGTACCAAATTTCAATTCAATATCTTAAACGGTTCCAGAGTAATCGTGCGCTCAAAAAAAGTTAGACAGACAGACCGACAGACAGAATTTTTTTTTGCTCAAACTTAAAATCTCGACGTTTCATGACATTTTAAGCCTATTTGAACAATAAAAATTTTTTAAAAAATTTTTGTCGTTACTATACTATGTGGAAGTAATTAAGTAAAAAATTATAAACTGGATCTTCAGTTAAATGAAAGCGAGTGATTCTGACCAGTCCAGTCACCAAATTGCAGGGAATACACTAAGTATTACCTAAGCATCAACTGTTCATTTTAAGGTATTACTGAAAACCGATAAGTCGATATGTTGTTATCTCCAACATATCGACTTATCGGTTTTCAGTAATACCTTAAAATGCTTTCAGTAAGAATTGTTATCTTGTTACTGGGTAGGTGTAGTACCGGGTAGGTATAGTATATAAACATGGATCATTCGCTATGTTGTTTGTGCTAAAGAGTTGTTCTTCCATTTTACTTCCACATCCAGTGGAAGTATAGTAACGACAAAAAAATTTTAAAAAATTTTTATTGTTCAAATAGGCTTAGAACGTCATGAAACGTCGAGATTTCAAGTTTGAGCGAAAAGAAAATTTCTGTCTGTCTGTCAGTCTGTCTGTCGGTCTGTAACTTTTTTTTGTGCGCACGTTTACTCTGGAACCGTTTGAGATATTGACTTGAAATTTGGTACACATATGTACTTTAACGAGGTCTGGAACTAGATTATATTTTCATCCTGTTCCGTCAAAGGGTTGGGGGGTAAATTGGGGTAAATTTGGAATAAATAGGTAAATCAAGCAGGTAAGAGTTCATAAAATTGATATTTAGTATAGACAAGAGAAGCTAAGGTCTCAAAAAAATTTTTGGTATTAGCCACCCCCATTACCACCCCCACCCCATTATTAAAGGGGATGAAAAAAAAAATGTGATTTAGTGTGTGTACAAGAACCAGAAACCTCAAAATATTTTTTACTTTATCCAGCCCCCACTCACACCCTCTGTCACCACCCCCACCCCACTACCGATGTGGGGTATCGTTTTATGGGTTTTTGAGGTAGAGGATTTCAAATATTATATTATTAAAGTTCCATAAACAATTATTTCCAGATACAAAATTTTTTCGTTGTGTGACTTGGATAGAAAATCCGGATGTGGAAGTAGTGATTCCTTGGGCAGCGGTTTTTTATTTTCATGTGTGTGAATTCTAAAATAGTGAATACTTTCATCAATATGCACACCAATGTTTAAGTTTTCAGTCACATAGCGTAATGCTCGGCAAAATGTTATTTCATCAACAGTAAAAATGGAGTTGTTTATATAATCGAGTTTGAATTTGCCTTCCCTGTACTTAAATGATGTGAAGTAAGCACAACCTCTTTCGATTTAGATGCGTTAGTGTAAATATATATTTGACATATAAATTAATTGGACATAATGCAGTATTTTGATGTTAATTCTGCTGTATCTGATATATTTGGCTCTTTTCGATTTGAGCAATTTATGATTTATTATTTTCTTTATATAACTTGATATTAATTTATCAGTTAGCTCCCATTTCCTATGTTCTAATTTGTGTATTTCCTTTCATATCCTGTTCATTTGGTGGAACCAATTTTACAATGTTTTGAATAATCCCAAAATGAGAAATGTGTGTTTCTGTGTTTCCCGTTACTGTTCTTCGCCCAAATAATATTTACTTGCGTGTTAGGTTTATTTTAGATGCTTAAATTTGGAAATTAAATTAAATTAAAATAATTACCCCATGACAGGCTATATGGTCCACAAACCAGAGTAAAAAGAAATAAACATATTAGAGTTAAATATCAACCATGAAATTTTTTTGCACCAGATGTGCCCTTATTATATTACATGTATAAATTAAAAAGGATAATATATTAAAGCTTATTACATTAAAATCATGAAAATAATAGAGACTTATCAAAACTTTTTAGCACACGATTTTCTCAAAAACATATTGAATGTCTAAGAACATGATTTTGTTTAAATAAATTTAATTTAGTTTCGAAATGATTGCATATATAAGTTTCATGTTCACCAATCAGACTTACTCGTCCAGATGATACAGAATTATGTACCTACATGAATTGTTAAAGAATATACCGCCTAGTACGAGGCAAGGCACGATGAAGTTCTGTCATGCATGGTGAGAAATCATCTCAATAATTCTTATCCAATTAGTCGAATATCTAGCTTCTCAAAAGATGCGTTTAAAATGCCAGGGTGTACACTTGAAGATAAAGTTTTGGAAAAATATCTGGAATGACCTTTCACATCTAAATATAAAGGATACCAAAAACGTAAAAAAATATATTTTTAAAATGTTTGTATCACCTACTGAAAATTTATTAATTTTATACTTACACTGCATTTACGGACTTATTATTTAACAATTTTTAATGATTTTTAAACCAATGGAACCATATTTTTTTCTATATTTAGGTATCTCTCAATTATTTTCGAAATTGTGGATAACAAATGCTACAGAAATTGTTAAACGGGGCATACCAAAAAGTGCAGTGTACATTTCAGAATCAAGGCATTCTTTAAAATTATGTAGATAGATACATACTTCTAAGGTATGAAATCTGCAAAAAAAGGAGCAATTTTTAGTGAAATATTCAGTAAATTATCTGCATTGCTTTGTTATTATAAAAGATATGATTGTTTTTGTATAGCGCTGCGTTCTTTTCCGTTGCCGTTTTGCGTTTATAAGTGTACGTGTCTCGCGCTCTGGCCGATCAATGACTTGCACCAATGCACAGTGGGCCAGAATCCGAAAAAGCTGGCCAAAAGTCGAAAAATGGAGTAATGGTTTTGAAAATTTTCACTTGGAGGTTTTTGAGGTCTCTGATACGAATTTGGTAATAGTTTTTTCAAGAACAAAATGGCGGCTCGAATATGGTGACAAACGTTTAAGAAAAGTTAGCCATTTCAATTGGAAATTGGTATTCGGGGGTTTTCGAGGTCGCTGATTACGAATTTGATAATAGTTTCTCCAAGAACAAAATGGCGGCTCCAATATGGCGACAAACGTTTGAGAAAAGTAAGGAATTTTAATTGGAAATTGGTAGTCGGGGGTTTTCAAGGCCGCTGAATACGAATTTGGTAATAGTTTTTTCAAAAGCAAAATGGCGGCTCCAATATGGAGACAAACATTTGAAAAAAGTTTTTCGATTACGAATTCCAATTCAAATTTAAAAAATTAAATTAACTAATTAATTTAAATTCAATTTTACATACTTTTAGGCATTTTATAAATTCCAACCCAAAAATAAATAATTTTTCAATAATTATTTTTGTCATAACAAAATGCTTTAATTTTTTCAAAAATTGTTTATAACACATAAATATTATAAATTGTTACATTTAAATGGAATTTTTATGCTAAAACAACAAAGAAAATAGAGAAATTAGGAAAAGAAATACGGATGTACTAAAGTTAATGCGTCGCTGTATTTTACGCCGTGTCAGAAAAACGATCACAAAAACAATAGTGGCTCCTAGAGGCAGCCAATTTTTACATTTTTTTACATTTTAGAATTAAAATAGCAATTCGAAGCGGTTACCGAGCGAGGGCCCGTTGTCGTGTCGTACGTATATTTTCAATTTAAGACCTCGTACTTGACCAAATTATTACTCATTACTTCCAAACCGGGATGAACCGGGTTCTAAATTTTGTACTATAATTTGAAAAAACTATAAGAAATCGACCAGTAAAAGAATCATGCTTGGAATATGTTGCGCTTTTTTTGTAGCTCAAACAAAAGGTACCCGTTAATTTTTATTTCTTTATCTTTGTAGAACCCCGTTTAACACAATTTTATGACCGAATGTATCACATTTCACAAACAATAAATGTATGCAAACTAAAATACTTACTTTATAGATTATCTTCCTAAAATTTCACTATGTTTTTGTTGAAATTACAGAAATTACAGGAATATCGAATAGTACGTTCGAATGTAGCAAGCAACTATTCACAACTGCACGCTAACAGAACGTTGTATTTCTTAGAGTGTATCAGGTAAAAATGGGCACAATACGGTTGGAATTTGCGGTACGTAATGAACTGAACATTTCTCACTACAAAAATATTACTTTGAATACAATTCAACCTCTTTCGAATTTTGGATTTTGGCCAGCTTTTTCGGATTCTGGCCCACTGTGCAATGTACTGTAATTGCAGAACATTTACAAAACGTTCTTATTTTGCTTATACGTAAATATTATCATTTGTTTATCATTATTAGGGAGGGGGAGGGGGTATTTTCTGTAATCGAACGATTATCGATAAAAAAAATTGAAAAAAAAAATTTTTTAGTTACCGAACCAAATTTGGTGCAAAATGTTTGTTTTGACGTATACAGTACTATGCTGTAGGGACAGACATTTCTATCAGTCGGTTTATGAGCAGTTTGCCATCACAGTGGCCATTTTTCGCCACTTTAATGACAAATTGCTCAAAAACCGACCGATAGAATTGTCTGCCACTACAGTACAGTACTGTACTGTACACGCCAAAATAATCATTTTGCGCCAAATTTGGTCCGGTAACTAAAAAACTTCTGTTTCAATTTCCGGTTACCGCGCGCTCTGGCCGGAAGATTCGTCTGCCAGCGTAATTGGGGTATGTGATATACTAACTGCGGACAGATATCGAGAATCATTCGAAAACAAAAAAATCGCAACATTAAGTTAGAGTGACGCCTCCCTTCGTGGAGAGCACTGGCTTTTTTTAGGGGATCCTAAACGTCGTAAATGTACAGTGGGACGACATAATAGGCCTGAGTACTGCGGATCTTCAGATCTGGCCGTGTTTCTATTAATAGAGTGACGAATATAGTTTCCTACTAACAATACATGTGAAATATCATGTTAGAATTGCCCCTCTACACTTTTCTATTCAGTAAATCAAATCTCTATTGTCACATTTTTTAAACCTTGGTTTATCTTTTATTTTATAATATTAATGAAACTTATCAATAAAATGAACCCCTGCCATCCCGTTGGCGGGACAACGATTGACAACGATTGCAAATCATGTTGAAAAACAAGTTTAGTTGACGTCAATGATACGTTACAGTTTTGGAATCACAATATAAATGAATTATTCGATCTTCATGCACCATATAAAACTGTTAGAGTTACGAAACCTTCGGCTCCGTGGTTAACTGAAAACTTGAAATTATTGATGAGAATTAGAGACAAGGCCTATCTTAAATATAAAAAATGTAAAACTAATCAACTTTGGAGTGAATATAAAGATATTAGGAATTTAGTGAATCGTTCTGTAAAACTTGAAAAAAAAGCATATTTTAATCATACATTAAAAACTAACCCTCGCTACTTTTGGCAGTCTTTACGCCGGTTAAATGTTAGCAACTCCAAGCGTCAAGTAACCTCAGATCTGACAAATGTTGATGCGGTTAACGATTTTTTTTATTAATCAAGCAACTCAACTAACGGCCAATCTCAATTATAAATAAATGTCCAATAAATGGTATTTTTCCAGAAGTTTGGAAAAAGGCCAATGTTTTACCTATTCCTAAAAACGATAGTCCTACTGAACTTTCTCAGTTCAGACCCATTAGCATTCTGCCTACCTTGTCTAAGGTGCTTGAAAGGATAGTTGCCGACCAACTAAACAAATATTTAATAAATAATAGTTTACTACCATCTATCCAATCAGGTTTTAGAGCTAATCATAGTACAACCACTGCATTAGCCCACATTGCAGACGACATCTTTAGAGCTAATGATAGAAAATGTAATACTTGCTTAATCTTGTTAGACTTCAGTAAAGCATTCGACACCTTGAATCATCAGACTCTTTGTAAAGAGCTTAAATATTTTGGTATAAGTGGCAGTGCTTTACTATTTTTTCAAAACTACTTAAGTCATAGATACCAGCGTATTGTAAATAATGACCTGTTTTCCAGTTTTAAATCTGTCGATGCTGGTGTTCCGCAAGGCAGTATTTTAGGCCCTCTTTTATTTTCAATCTATACCTTCGACTTCAGCAATTTTCTCCAAACATGCAATGTTCATCAATATGCTGATGATACTCAAATATATCTTTCATTCGACTTTACTGAAATAGGCACTGCAGTAAATAATATTAATTCCGATCTAAATACTATTACCGATGTTTCAAGTGCTCATAGTTTAGTTCTGAACGAAAAAAAAACCGAGTTACTAGTCTTTGGTACTCAAAATGTTTTAACAGAAAATAATCCATTGTTTAATATTACCCTAAATGGACAAAAGTTAACTCCCAAACAAGAATGCAAAAACTTAGGTATTTATTTTGATGTGCAGCTCAGATTTACAAAGCATATAAACTACTTAATTAAAAAATCATATGGCAAGCTTAAATCTTTTTATATGCATAAAGATGTACTAGACCCTGGTGTAAAACTCAAGCTATGTGACTCTTTGATCTTGTCGACTCTTTCCTACTGCGACGTACTCTATTGGCCGGAATTAACTAAGCGAGACCGCCTAAGCCTACAAAAAATTCAGAATTCCTGTATTCGTTACTGTTATAGTCTTAGGAAGTTTGACCATATCTCCGCGAAAATTGCAGAGTCAGGTTGGCTCCTATTACAAGAAAGGTTCTTACTTCATCTATCATGTTTAACATTCAAAATAAACTTACATCGGGAACCAACATATCTCTACAATAAACTACTGAAAGGCTCAAATGCGCATAGTCGCAACACACGACACTGCAATCTATACACTGTTCCTAAGCACAGAACCTCGCAATTCCAAAAATCTTTTTCTTATAATGCTACGAAAGTCTATAATAAACTCCCCCCTGACATCAAAATATGCTCCAGCGTAGTTTCATTTCGGAAAAATGTAAAAAAATATCTACTACAACAAAGACCGTAATTCTTATTTCTTCTTCTTTTTTTTTCTGTACCCCTGTAAACTTTCTGTATGAAAAGACATCATTGTGTTGTTTTATTTATTTACAAATAATGTGAATAATATCTTATTGATGGTTGCGTGGAAGAACGAGAAATCGAACGTCGCCATCACAATAAATAATAACTTATATTGTATTATAACAAAAAGAAATAAAGACGTTATTTATTTATTTATTTATTTATTTATTTATTTATTTATTTATTTATTTATTTATTTATTTATTTATTTATTTATTTATTTATTTATTTATTTATTTATTTATTTATTTATTTATTTATTTATTTATTTATTTATTTATTTATTTATTTATTTATTTATTTATTTATTTATTTATTTATTTATTTATTTATTTATTTATTTATTTATTTATTTATTTATTTATTTATTTATTTATTTATTTATTTATTTATTTATTTATTTATTTATTTATTTATTTATTTATTTATTTATTTATTTATTTATTTATTTATTAATTACTTACTTACTTACTTACTTACTTACTTACTTACTTACTTACTTACTTACTTACTTACTTACTTACTTACTTACTTACTTACTTACTTACTTACTTACTTACTTACTTACTTACTTACTTACTTACTTACTTACTTACTTACTTACTTACTTACTTACTTACTTACTTACTTACTTACTTACTTACTTACTTACTTACTTACTTACTTACTTACTTACTTACTTACTTACTTACTTACTTACTTACTTACTTACTTACTTACTTACTTACTTACTTACTTACTTACTTACTTACTTACTTACTTACTTACTTACTTACTTACTTACTTACTTACTTACTTACTTACTTACTTACTTACTTACTTACTTACTTACTTACTTACTTACTTACTTACTTACTTACTTACTTACTTACTTACTTACTTACTTACTTACTTACTTACTTACTTATTTATTTATTTATTTATTTATTTATTTATTCATTTATTTATTTATTTATTTATTTATTTATTTATTTATTTATGTATTTATTTATTTATTTATTTATTTATTTATTTATTTATTTATTATTTATTCATTTATTTATTTATTTATTTATTTATTTATTTATTTATTTATAGTGTAAACTTCTCCTGTAGATCGGTTTACTCCTGCCATAGTCATATTTATGTGAAAAAAATATCAATTGATACAAATATTAAAAGCTGAATTTTTTTTGTCATTTCTTCAATAATTAAGACAATTAAAAAACGTATCTTGCCAGCCATTTGATAGGACCCGGCTTCAGCAGGAGTAAAATTGTTATGCGCGAACATATTCGCAGTTTCTAAGTTTCCAAAGATTCTCAGTGCATTAGATAAAAGTATTTAGATATTTTCAATTGAGCACCTTGAAAAGGGGACCTACCTGGGATCCCTTTTGTAGATATTAACGGGGGTTCGGCATTCCTTACTGATGAGTGATGTTCAGTTCGCTTGGTGCTGTGATACCTAACAGACGAAAAACATACGAATACGACATATTTACGAATTTCTATGATGGCTACATTTAAGCCAGTTTGTGTTTTTTGTAATCCAAAAAAAGAAAATTTATTTTCTTTACACAGGAACGTTTGAATAAGGGTACGGAAATTTTGGAAATTCGCCAACAAAATAATTTGCAAGGAAAAAATGTGAAATTGTCATCGACTTTATGCGACACTGAAGATTATTATTCAAAGTGTTTAAGTAATTTCACGGCATTGAAGGCAAAATATAAAAAATCTCGAATGATTCAGTTTCCACGAGTAGTGAACAATCATTATCAGAGCCTTCAAAATCTGATGTTACACAGTAAGTATAAACAACTGGTCTATTGATTATACATATTACATTATTCTTTCAATCAATATTTTTTTACTGCGCGTGTTATAATAATGAATTTTCTCTCTTTTTCTCACTTTCCTTTTTCTGTTCTTTTGGGTACAGTCGTGGCCAGAAAAAGGTTTCCGACCTGAATCAACATTACTCCTGTTTGAATTAGGCTCCTTAAGATCATTTATTTTCGCTCCGCTTACTGACAGAGATGAATAACGTAGTCGCGTTTTTTTACAAGTTTTTACAGTTTTATGATCGCAAAAAATATATTGGCAACAATATGTTTTAATTGCCATTGACCTTAAAAAGACAAACGGTAATTTTTTATTAACTTATTATCATATCTATTTGATTTAATCAAATAGATATTATTATAACAACCGGACAAACATTTTTAATAACCATCATAGGAAAGAAATATTTTTCGTACGTGTCAAATTTTGCACATATGTGCATGGTCGAATACTTCCCATTGAAATTGAGCCAAATAAGTTATAGAGAATGATCGCCAGAAGCCTGCAAAGTATCATTTTTATATAAACTATGTTTTATTATAATATATTCTTAGAGCAAAATGTTACTAAGTTTTCTCATTAGACACATAAAAATTTACATTTATGAAAGCATATAAATGTAACGACACCCAGGAACAGCTGATACTGCAGTCGACAAGCTTTGATGGCTCAATATTACCAGCGTGCAAGGTGGAGTTGCGACAACAATTTATATTTCCAGTGTGTGATCCAACGCACGCTCCTTCAAATTTCGGATGGAAAGAAGTTGACAATAAGCTGGAATTCCTATGGTTTGAGGGCGATCAATTACCAACTGCTATCAGTGACGTAATTATTGATAAAATTGCTGAAACCGACATCGCAGGTAATAATAACACTTTTCCTACTGAGTAATTCGAGGAGTAATTAATTAAAAAAAAAAACAATGTCACTAATTTAAATTGTTCATAATGTATTTACAGAATCTAATGTGGTGACTGATGAACAGGATGACTAACACTATGGAGCATCTTCAACTTGACAGTGATTCCAGCGATAGTGCAGATTCCGACGTTGAAGATTTATCCACTTTTGTAGAAAGTTTATAAATATATCGACAAAGATAAGTGTTTGTAAATTTTTTAACGCTACATATTTTTTATCCGTAAATAAATACAAAATAATCTTGTGTGTTTACTACTTCCTAGCACCTGCCGAAGCCAGGTCCCATCAAATGGCTGGCAGGATACGTTTTTTTGTTGTCTTAATTATTGAAGAAATGACAAAAAAATGTTCAGCTTTTAATATTTGTATCAATTGATTTTTTTTCACAAAAATATAACTATGGCAGGAGTAGACCGGTCTACGGGAGAACTGGCAGGAGGTCCTTTTATATCTTATTGAAATATTAATAAATAATAGAAAAAGTTTCAGCTTTTCACCTTTTTTTTTTTTTAGCATAATTGGCAGGCAGCTGTCCATCGCTGTCCCGCTGGTCAGCTCCCGGTCTATAATGAAAGAAAAACTGTAACATTCACACAGAAACACTGATAACAGATTCAATTCAATTTCAATTTATTCACAATTTTTTCACATACATACTATGGCTTTTTTATAATTCATACTAAAATACAATATATAAACTTTACGTTGAAAATCATATATTCAGAAACACTATGAGGCACATTGCCAAGTAATATATTATAGATGGTAGTTTTGAATGATTTTAGATTGTCTATTTACCTGATTTCTGGATTTAATTTGTTGTATAATTTGATTCCTACATACACAGGGCTCGTTTCATACATTGACAAACTATGTGAAGGATGACGGGAAATGGTTGTGTCTGATGTTGAGTACTACTATACTGACATCCGAAGGAGCCACTGTGTTTCGAAACAATTGTCATTTTGACAAAATAAAGTGGCTCGGTGGCGCAGTGCTTAAGATGTTAGGCTTGCCCCCTCTCCACCCCCTTTACCCCGCGCCGAAACCTATACACCATCAAATAATTTGTCTCACATACAAATAAATGTTTTTAACCACTGACAACTGAAGTAGGGTTTTTGTTCAGTTTTTCCCTACGTAATAGTAGGCGTGCAGATCACCCCCGTTTTAACCAACTAACCGGTTAGGTTGAGGTAACCACTTCTAACCTGGTTTTTCTTCAAGTTGACATCGAAGAGTACTTACAGTAAATTAGCCAAAGTTAGTTGATCGGAACATATAAATAAATGCAAGAAACTATAATTTTTTTTATATCACGAGTTTTGTCTAATTTCATCTTGAACTCGCGATATCTCGGCAAATAGTGAATATTTTTCGATGAAATTTCAACACGACATTGCTCAAGTTATTCTTTAAGATATTGAATTGGTCTGAACCCTTATTTATTTCACAGATGAAAATAGTGATTTTTCAAAAAATTTCTTTTGTCAAGCCTAATTTTTTTTTCAAACACAAATGTTGTGTGACGAACTTTTAATACGATAATTTTTGACAAACTTATATTAAAGTACAATATTTAAAGAAGTTTTCTGTAAAGTTTCTCGTATTCATATTGTATATATAAAAAGTTATTGCACTTTGAAGTAGCAGTGTTTAAATACGAAATATATGAAATGTTTCGAAGATGTTGGACAATATTTTTTGAAGTATTTTCGGAAACTATTTGAAATTTTTTCTGAGATTCACGTCATTTTCTAACGCAAGAGAGGTCAAAAAGGTATAAACTAAATTCTAATACTTACGATATTAATGCTAGTAGACTTATACCAGATTGGGATTAAAGTTATGTCTACAGATGCAAATAAAAATGCTTTGAACCTATTTTTATGCGACTACATCGAAAAAAATATTGAAATCCCTCAGACTTCTGATAAAATTATTAATAAAAAATTACATTTAGTTGGTGGATACCAAAATCATCTTGTAACTAAAGAAATCACTGATTCACTTAAACGTGAGGTTACAGATTTATTTTCGAATCATGCTGAAGCTGACTCTCGAATAATTTGTCATCTGATCTACATTTCTAAACAATACTTAGATACTCAGGACATGATAGTGATCGTTAAGTCCCCAGATACAGATGTGTTTATTCTTTTAATCGCACATTATTTTAAAATAAATACAAAGATTCAAGAATGATTTCAAACTGGAAAAAATAGCATCAAAACGGATTTGCGGCGCTTTATACCAATACATATTATATGCCAAGAACTAGGAAGTAGTATTTGTTTAGCATTACCAATAATTCATGCATTAACAGGATGCGATACGACTTCCGCTTCAAAAGTAAACAAGACAATATTAATGACGTGTAAGTAGTCTTAGCTCGAAAAAAAACTCATACGTTGAAAAATTACCTCCATCGTACCCAGCTCTCCTTCAACACATGAAACGCTATTTTTGGCAAGTGCACGTATGGTATAATGCTCTCATACCCATTTCTGAAGCACTCAATCCGACTGATTTTGGCTGGAAATTTGAAAATGAAGAACTTTTGCCAATATATTTTGAAGGACCAACAAGTCTGGAGCTGCTTCAAAAGTATATTTGTAATTGCAGATCAAAATAAACATCTTGTGATAATGAATTTTGTTCGTGCAACGCTGCTGGTATAAAATTCTGTCTCATTTGTAACTCTACATCAAATTGCTCATTGCAGCTCATAGATGTTGATTCAGATTAAAAATATTAAAAGCAACCCAATGTATTGTGTATTTTTTAATTTATCAACAATTAATTTAGTTTTACTTATTTCCACTTTATAGTAACTTGTAAAAAGGGAATATGTAACAAAACATTGCTTTGATATGATAGTAAATGCCTGAACTACGGCAACCAGCACAATGAAACATGTCTGTTGCGCGCGGAGACGCTACTTCAAAGTGCGATAACTTTTTATATGTACAATATGAATACGTGAAACTTTACAGAAAACTTCTTTAAATATTGTACTTTAATATAAGTTTGTCAAAAATTATCGTATTAAAAGTTCGCCACACAACTCTTGTGTCTGAAAAAAAAAATTAGGCTTGACAAAAGAAATTTTTTGAAAAATCACTATTTTCATCTGTGAAATAAATAAGCCTTCGGACCAATTTAGTACCTTAAAGAATAGCTTGATCAATATCGTGCTGAAATTTCATCCACAAATATTCATTATTTGCCGAGACATCGTGAGTTGAAGATGAAATTCGACAAAATTCGTGATATAAAAAAATCATAGTTTTTTGCAATTATTGTGTTCCGATCAACTAACTTTGGCTAATTTTTTACTGTAAGTACTCTTCGATGTCAACTTTAAGAAAAACCAAGTTAGAAGTGGCTACCTCGACCAAATTGGTTACTCAGTTTCTAGATCACTTATTAGTGATCGCCTATAGTATATTACTCTCTTCACAATGTCAAAACTAAAGCTTCAATTGTTTCAATTTTAAAAAGATATATCTCCCAACTATTACGATTAAACTGTTTAGAGATCGTTTATTATATAAACTACACATGGTCTGAAAGTCATTCGCCACAATATCCGGCCGTTGCGTCACACGCGCGCAGGTACGCGTATATGTGACGTAACGAAAAAATCTGATATCATATAGGTATATAAACGACATAAAAATGAAATGTGAAACATAGTTAAATAAAATAAAGGAAATTGTAATTTGGTAATTTGGTAATTTGTTAAGCTTGCCCCCTCTTGACCCCTCGCTGAACTCTATACACCATCAAATGATTTGCCCTACTATGGCAAATAAATATTTTTATGCAACCTAAAACGATTCAACCTAGAGCATGGTTTTTGTTTATATTTTCCCTGCATTTCTCAGAAATATTACTCTCTCATCTTTAAGTTGTTTATGAATTTGAATACAAAATCACAAGATATAAAGCTCAAAATTCGATTAAATTACAGGGAGATCGTTTATAAATTAATAAACACATGAGCTTGAATATCGTTCTCGTCACTCTGCGCTACCAGTTCGCGATTATGTGACGCAATGTATTAATTTGATTGTAAAATGAAATATAAAATGATATACATATGACATGTGAACGTACTTAAAATATAATAAAGAAACTGTAATTTGTTCGGCTTGCGGCCACGGGGTCCCGGGCTCGAATCCTAGCTAGGGTATGGATGTGTAGTGGCGGTTTTTACGTATTGCCCAGACGATAGCAGTGGGCTAGACTGCGGTTGTATGAGAGACAACACGGTTTAGTCGCTCTCCTCTCTTGAGTTCGAGTCTCAGCTGTGGCAGATGGCAATGTCGCAGGGAATGGGTGTTGTGATGTTGTTTATGTGTGTGTGTGTGTCCATCCTGGTTGTGTGGTAGAATAGCCTACGACTAAACTCCACCAGGACCTTAATATAAACAAGGCGAAAAAAAAAAAAGACTGACGTAGCTTTTTCCAATTGTTATTATGGATTTTCATCAAGTAACGGCCCAACCAGTTCAATATATTAACAATGGACTGACAGTTAACAAATCAGAGCACGACGAAAGACAACTAGTCCGCAAGTTCCTGTTGTTGCTGTCAATAACCATGTCCACATTTATACTGTATCTTATAATGTCTATGCATGGTACAGTAACTAGATCTTTTAACTTTGGAATAATATCGCGTGAAGTAGATATCGTTTATATTTGGCAATTATGCAAAAATGCATAACAAAAAAGTTTCTATATTATGCGGGAGTTTGCTAATTTATAAAAAAAGAAGCAATTGTAGCTGAAAAAGAATCAAATTTTGAAAAAAATAGGTTCTATGCAAGTTTTCATATAAATTAATAATATTTAGGTTGTAACATCTTGAAAATTGCGATTTCAGCTTGAAAAAAGAAAGGTATTTCAAAACGGTTTTCGTCAAATAACTCAAGTACGTTTATGAATGAATTTCGTTTTTTCCCATTTTCTTTAGAGTTGATGGCGCTCGAACATTTACAAGAGGATGTATTTAGTTTAAATGTTAAATATCTCAGGAACTATGGCATTTAAGTCAAAACGCTAACAACTAAAATAAAAGAATATTAAATAGTATTTCAAATTATTTTCTGATAATTTCTATGGCATAAAAAAAAGAAGTTATGACAGAAAGAATGTGCTGCTTTTGATTTTTTTCATGAAAAAGTCTCCATTTTGTTACTGTAAGTATTCAGACATTAAAAAAATATTATTCTCTCAACTACTGTTTTTTGTTAACATATAGCATAACTTAAACGCCAAACTTTTCATCCGTTTGTAGCATTTTCGTTAAAACAAAATGCGTTTTAAACTATAAAGGTGTTATCAAAGACTTGTAAAATTAAATGGTGGCGATCAATAATGAAGGTTATAAACCGAAAATGCTTTTTTATTTAGTTATAAGTATAGGATTAATAGTTTCGGAAAAATTTTAGTATACAAATATCTTAGAAATTTACACTTGCACCCAAAAGTCAAAGGACCAGAATTAAATATAAATAATCAAACTTTAAGATGATTTTTGTTTGTTTCTGTATCATAAAAGACAAAGAAGTTATGGTCGAAACAATGTGTATCTAGCCATTTTGTTACTGTAATTGACCCGTAATTAAAAATATTCAGAAAAATACTCTTTCTCGTTATTATATGGCATAACCTAGATACTCAACTTTTTTTGTTCGTTTAAAACACTTGCTTTGAAAACAATTTTCCGTGCACCATACTGGAGCCGCCATTTTTAGTTTTTTACTTTTGTTTATTAACGCGGAAATAAATCGGACGAAGGACCAGTCAGCGTAATGCTGACTAACTGAACTAATATTGATAATTGAATTTGAAATACCTTGTGACCTCGTATACTAGCGGCACTTCCTGGTGTTGTTCTCTTCTTTGTTGACCGAAAAATGACTTTTTATATATATTTTTTTATGTAGCGTTATTATTATTTTGGTTGATATGGAAATCAAAAACAAATTGAATTATAGAAACAAAAAATGCTAGCATTGTTTTCTGAACAACTTTCGATTTCGGGACCACATAGAAACTGAAGATTCTACTACAATTACACATAAAAAAAATTATCATTACCATATGACATTATTTCTAAATTTTACATATTTTTTACCTCTAGTAATCCCTGATCACATTCTCGAAGTTCTATGATCTTGATTTCACTTGTATAATATAAAATTGAAAGTCATATATTAAGTATTATAGTCATTATATTGGAGACAAACAATACCTAATGGAAAGAAGTATATAGAAGAATAATTTATTTCAGTTTCAAAAAGAAATACCATTAAAAATATATTGAATAAAGTTCGTCCTAAAGCAACCTTTATAGTAGTTGTTGTTTCTGACCAAAGTGCGGATAAAATGTCTGGCAAACTAAATTGTTTTCCCGACATTTAAACGAATTCTGCAGTAATTTATTTCTATGAATTAAACCCGTCGTCTCGAGCTGGCCGTTACACGCAGTCTCGTTTTCATTTGTTTGCCATTCAGCGCCCTCTTCATGTGGATTTACGATTTACTACACAAGGGAAACTAGGATAGCAAAGTTAACAAAATAATCTCTCAAGCTTACATTTTTTGTTGGATGCAGAATACGTTCACGAGCTTGTTATCGAATCAATTTCAAATTTTGCTCAGAACACTAACATATAAATTCGAATTAACTGACAGTCGAAAATAGTAAAAAGGTAAAACCTCTCTATACGGCGGAATAGTTGCAAATAAAGAACATTAAAAATGCATTTGCGAGAATTGCACAACAGAGATTTTAACATGCAGGATGCACTAAATTAGAATTACAATTTTTCATGTCACCTGATTCATTTGCTCACATTTCTACAAAAAATATAATAACTCATGGGTATTAATGTTGTGTGAGAAAATTAGAAGGAAATATGCTAGAGAAGCATGGATCCTATGAGTGTTAACATAAAATTCTTTAGTACCTCTTCAAGGAGCCTTACCACTTACCAGTGCAGTAATATTTCGGGTAACCGAATAAAGCAATGGTAAATTCTTTAGAATTGCGGGATAAGCTGCTATAAGGAAGCATGTCAACTGATCCCATAATGTTCTCTAAATGATATTTGAAAATACGGATCAACCAAGAGTCGAATTTTTATTTAGAAATGGCATTTGAGCTATTTAAATTTTATAATTCAAGTCATTAAATATAGATTTTTGAAACGTCAGATGACCTTCGTTTATTTTTCGCTGTCACCTTACTCATTGTTATTTTTCTGATGGGTAGTAAGATGGTGGCCCATCAGGACAC
This sequence comes from Rutpela maculata, assembly GCA_936432065.2. Classification (NCBI taxonomy): domain Eukaryota; kingdom Metazoa; phylum Arthropoda; class Insecta; order Coleoptera; family Cerambycidae; genus Rutpela; species Rutpela maculata. Next base: position 131,912,935 of record OW386287.2, on the reverse strand, counting down.
CAGCCTCAACACAATTTTAAAATGTAATTTTTATCTTGTGACATCGTCTAAATTTTAATAATTATTTTAACTTGTATTAAGTGTATTGTCCTATGATGATATAGTGGTCGTTATTCCAATGTTCTGCATCTACCTGTTTTGTTAATTGATGTCATAATTGTAGCGTTCCTGATGAAGAAATAATAAAAACTCGAAAGCTAGAACAGAAATAAAGAGTTTGTCTTTAATTTTGTGCCTTACGACTGCATACCCGAATTTCAATCAAACATTTATATATATATATATATATATATATATATATATATTATAAACTAAATAGAATTCAAAAATTAAAAACGTTTATTAATAAAGGAGAAGTTAATCAAAATAACATCAAGGAAAAAAATGATCGAACTAATTAAAGAAAATAAGGTAATCTAAAAATTTCGTACAACTCTTCTTCCTCTTGTTTCGTTTATTGGGCTAGTTAAAAGACGTTATAACTAATTGAAATTTGGAGATTTGAAAGCGGTGGTTGTCTTTTGCTAATTGGCCAGGTTTGTCAGGAAAAACACGTGGACACGTCAAGACGTTTTAACTTGCCTTGCAAGCCTAAAAACTCATGTCTTTCTCAACATGTAAAGACATGCTGAGAAAGATATGTGTTAACTACACAATTACTGCTTTATTTTTCATAAGCTAAGTGTTATATTGTAAGGATACAAAATAGCACTTAGCTTATGAAAAATAAAGCAGTAATTGTGTAGTTAACACATATAGTTCTCAGCATGTCTTTACATGTTGAGAAAGACATGGGTTGCAAGTTTCCCTTTCTCACGAGGTCAATTTTTCTTTTGATTATTCTACTAAATGGAATATATATTAACCAGTTGGGATTTCTATAATTATGGATGAGTGAATAACGAGAAGGTCCATGTAAGAAGTTCCTTTCAACTTCGTTTTCAAACTACTCTGATGATAAAGGCATCATTTTTTCCCTTTTGATTATTCCACATAATGGAATATATATTAACTAGTTGGAATTTCTGTAACTATGGATGAGTAAATAGCGAGTAGGTCCATGCAAGAAGTTTCAAATTTCAACTTTGTCTTTGAACTACTCTGATGATAGAGGCACCATTTTTCCCCGTTTGATTCTTCCAAAAAAATGGAGAATAGGTTAATACTTATTCTCCATTTTTTGGTTAATACCCGTTGAGGGACAGGGGATGACAAGGTGAGATGAAGTGAAGGATAAAACAAGATAAAAATATTCATAAATAGGAATAACCTACTACTTATTAATATTTGATATCATACTGTGAAAGGGTAAAGATGTTTACGTGTAATGTTTGTAATGCAACATTCACTTGGTCTTGCGGGCTATGCCGCCTGGCGCTAATATTCACAAAAACAAACCTTTTAAGTACGATTTGCGTAATAAAATATTTAGTACACAAGATAACTTAAAAGATTTTTTTATGATTTTTTTTTTGTTGTGACCTGGATGTAAAATTTGGATGTGGAAGCAGTGATTCATTGAGCAGCGGTTTTTTGTCTAAATTTGAAAATGCGAATGTTTATGACCTCTATTTAACAAAAAGTCTGAAACTCGTGTGCTCGTTTCTCGGCTGATGAGTCATCATACTGTGACCATGTGACTAATTTGAAAATCAATAATTTTCTTAAAATGCGTTAGAGATGAGAGCTTCTGCTCATTTGTCTTGTTAATAAGTTAAGTCATTCTCATAATTTACAAAATTATGAGAATGACTAGACTTTAACTAAAATTCGATTTAAAATCTGACTCTTACAAAACGGAAAGAAGGTTTTTACTAAAGCATTCATTAAAAATAAATAGCAAACCTCAAGTGTCCAAATTTATTGAGTTGCGGCCAAAACGCTGTTGTGTGAAACTAAATTGACGCAAAAGTAAATTATTTTTGGGCCAAGTATGTTCATATGTTCAAGTGTATATGAGAAACATTCTATTACCAGCTTTCACCAGAAATCAACGTCCGTCAGCTTCTACACACTTCAGACGAAGAATATATTGTTGACTACCACCTATCAATACCCTAATTATTATTGCTAAAGATGTACAGAAAATGTTTTATTTTATTTTTGTGAATTCACCTAACAAGAAGTAGTGTGTTGGCCCATCTGTTTGCTGCTAATTCTAGATATATATAATTTACGCATTCCTATTTTCTATAAGCATCGAAATTATGAAACTCATTAGCAAGTTGTGCAGCATTTCCATTCTCAATTTTGAGGTAAATTGCATGGAGTCTCTTGTGCACCATATCAGCTTCACCATCGAAAGTGCATTTTGGTAAAAAAGAGGTGTAAAGTGAAACGAAATTATTCAGCTAAATTAACGGAACACTAATTTCACTCGTCGAATATAATTTTTCAGTTACATTTCCTGTTTTAAATTGTTAAAGAAACTGAGAGTTTTTAATTAAGTTTTATTTCAGTATCTTTATAAAATTTGTTAATTATACCTTTCAAGTCGAAAGAAGTATTTTTATATATTCTTTTTGTTCAGAGATAAAATCTTTATGGTCGTTTCTACAGAGTAGAATCTAAAAAACCATTTAATATTTTATATGAATTCATATTATGAGTCCCTTCTTTGAAGCTTCTTCTAAAGAAACTTTCTCGCAGATAAGTGATTTATTACTAAGGATTCATATTGTACGAGTAATATAACGTGCATTATTTGAAATTTTAATAAAAATTGCTATACATTTTTCAAATATTATGATATAGGTAGGTAGTAGAACGACAAATCTTCTTAAAGAAATTTTAATAACATGAGGATATTCTTTATGGGGGCTTGAACATTGAGTTATAATAAAATAAAATGAAATTGGACGAGATTATATAGTTTTATGTATCAGGATCTAAGTATGGTAATTTTTATTCTAGGACGAAAAATTCTGAATAGCTGTAACTTTAAAAGTACGTAACAAGGTCAGAAAGAACATACAGATATTATATCTACTTCAACTTCTACTCACCGGCATTCATAAAGCAAATTTTAGGCCGATACCGAAGTCCTCAAAATGGCGTTTCTAGATGAGTTACATACAACTTTTTTTCGGTACCCGTATTTCTTTCATTATTTTTATAAAATTATTAAAACGTTTTCATCACCAGGTACTACCAGTATCCGTAAATGGCCAGAGATGTCATTATGTAGTTGATTTTCTTAGTAACCAGTCACGATTACTTCAAAGTGCTGCTGTTAATCGACAATAACGAGCGAAAATAGCGATTTAAAAGTACTAAATGATATAGTGAGGCTGCGCGCTTCATTAATGAAAAGATATGAAAAAGTTTATTGCGAATTTGAAACCTAGTGTGTCAACAAAATAACTGAGGAGTTAGTTTAATATACATTGGGGACAAAAGATAACCTTACAAGTCATCGAGCCTATGAAGTCATAACTAAATACTTAAGTCGGCTCTTAAAATGAAAAACGATATAGTTATTTTAAAATTTTCTTAAATGAACATTTTTTGAAAAGGAATGATGTGGGATAAAACCAAATAGCTTTTAGGAAAAATGATGAGAGAAAATGCTTATTAGAAGCCCGGGATGCAGATTTCTTGCATATGAAGGTGTATTTAGAATTATCTAAGTATAAAGAATTTTAATCCAAATATTTTGGTTTAAGATTCTTTCTTAACTTTTTTATTCTTCCAGCAGGCACTACTGATAATGGATCAAACAGGAGTATATCGATGTGAAGAGTTGTAAAAAATCACTGTATATAACATTAATGACAAGGAAACAGTGCAATTGGCAATGTTCCCGGCCGGAAAATTCATGCAGACAGAAAATTAATTCTTGATGGAAATGACTACCTTCATCTGAGTTTCTATTGAAAATACGCAGCTTTACGATGACCAAATGCTCCATACAACTTGGTCTTAATGTACGAACATTGCACAGTTCAACTCGCCGGCATTCATAAGTTGCGCACCGAAGTATTTTCCCGAATCATAAATCAAAATATCCAAAACTACTTCTTCTTATTAAAAATATCTTGGCAGATATTTTATATCCCGTGAATTACACTAGATGGCCTCTCCTCGCTACAGGGCACGTCTAATAGCAATACACCATTGTCGCGGTTGGGTCTAAGACGCACGACCTTACCAAATCTATTTCCTCTCAACTCCTTGGTGACATTACAACTATTTGGGGGGCGTCTTATTTATCTCTTGTTATCTGGGTATCACTATACAACCGTTCTATATTGTCTTCTCTCCAGTTGATGTGGTCAAAAAATGAGAGAATTTGGGAGAATACGATCATGTAGTCGCTTTGAAAGACATGTTTCTTGGAGAATCAAGCTGTTGTGCGGTGGGCTAGGTCCTGGGGACGAGCACTAAAATTAATTAGAGAATATTATTTATAGTACAGTAACTAGAGGTTTTAACTTCAGAATAATGTCATATTGATTTCGTTCGTTTTTGGCAGTATAATAGTAAATGCTTCACAGAAAAGTTTCTATATTGTGCGGGGGCTTGCTAACTTATAGGGGGTGGATGCCACCCCTTCTCAGGGGGTGGCACTAAAAAAATAATGTATTTATTGGAGATGAAAAAGAATCAAATTTTAAGAAGAAAAGGTTCTATGCAATTTTTCACATGAATTGATAGTTTTTAAGTTATAACTACTTCAAAATTGCTTAAAAAAAAGGTATTTCCAAATGGCTTTCGTCAAGTATCTCGAAAAGTATTAAGTTATCAAAAAAATATTACAGACCTGTTACAGAAATTGGGAATCAATTATATTTTTTGTTTATTGATGTAAGATTAATAATATCCGGGCTATTTAAGTTTATATTTGGGATCCAAGTGTTCATAAGATAATTGTTTATAATGAGAGTCAAATACCTCAGAAATTGTGACACCTACGTCGAAAATGCTAATAGGTAGAATAATAGGTTATTAATTAAGCTTTCAACTATCTTTTTATTTGTTTCTGTAGCATAAAAAAAAGTTATGACCGAAGCAATGTGCGTCTTCACATTTTTTTAATAACAACGTCGCCATTTTATTACTGTAATTATCCAGTAATTAAAAAAAAAGGAATTTCAAACACTATTTCTTAATAATATATAGCATGACGTATTTGCTCAAATATTTTTTTTTGTATAGAGCAAGTGCTCTATACAAACACTGGCTTTGTACACTTGCTTTAGAAAAAATTAAAGTTTAAATTATAACGATATGTTCGATAAAACGAAATTTATTTTTTAGTTTTCCAAATATCTCAATAAATATTAGTTTTAATGATAGACCATGAAGACCAAAAATAAAGCTGATAAACTGATAAGGAATTTCACTTTTTTATTTATTTACATGGATTTAATAGTTTCGGAGATATGAAAGTTTACAAATGGCATCCGAACGTTTATAAGACGAAAAATCTAGTTTAAATGTTAAATTTCTATCAGCCAGTAATTTAAAAAAAATTGTCTCAAATACAGTTTTACGTTAAAATGTAGCATTACCTAGATGTTAAATTTTTTTGCTCATTTAAAGCACTTGCTTTAGAAAAAATGGATTTTAAACGGTAAAGGTAATTTCGAAAAAACTTAAAATTTTTATTTTTTGAAAAAATGATAGAGACCAAAAATAAAGCTTATAAACTGCGGATAATGTTTGATATTACTAATGTCTCATAAATATATTTCAGATGTGTGTTATTATTAGAATTGTAGATTCTGGAACAACCTGTATATTACATCTTTACGGTGCAGCGAAAACTGATAAAAACTTGGATGAATTTAGATATTGTTAAATCTGTGTGGAAACAGAAAGCCTGCAAATTTGGCATCAATACAGTAATAGTGGTAGTGATAGTAATAGTAATAATAATAGTAACAGTTGTTTATTAACCATTTCGGAGAAGTGTATGTATTTTATATAAATGGTCAATCAGACAAAAGAAAAAAAGAAAGCTTTATAAGCATAGATAATAGAAAAAAGTAATGAAATTAACAGATATATAGATCAATGGACAATAGCTAAAAGTGACATTAATACATGAAAATATACACAATAATACCCAATATACAATACAAAAATATAAAGGAAAATAAATAAAATGTCGGATGATAATCACATCTCCAATAATTGTTAAAATGATAAGTAGAGAATAAGATAAAACCAAAATATAAAACTAAAAAAAAAATTAAATCGTGTTGTAGTTGTGATGATCAGATAAAAAATAAACAACAAAATGTTATAGTGAATTATCTATTTTATTAATTTTTACTTACCAGAATTAAAACGAGAAATTATCATTAACACCTTGTCCCATTTATATCCTTTAAGTAATTTAAGCTTTTAAAATTTGACTTCAGATTCGTAATCAATGACACCAGAAACCTATATGTGCATAAATTAAAACGCGAAATCAAATAATTTCTTACATTTCCCCGTTTCCCTCCGCCATATTGGAGCCACCATTTTCAATTTTTTAATTTTGACTTCATATTCGTAATTAGCGACACCAAAAATTTATAAGCATAAATTAGAATGCGAAATCAAGCAATTTTTTGCATTTTGCCTCATTTCCGTCTGCCATATTGAAGCTGCCATTTTGAATTTTTTTATTTTTGCTTCAGATTCGTAATCAGCGACCGCAAAAACATAAGTATACTGCTAAGAGCAAGCGCTGGGACCATATAAAAACTGATGATGATACAAGAATCACCCATAAAAAAATTATCTTTCAATATAAGAGATTATTCCGAAGTTTTGCATATCTTTTACCTCTAGGTACTGTACTATTAGATATTATGCAAATCACAACTTATACACTTTTTTATTTATTATGAAAATACCTACTTTCTGTATATTGTTGCCCTAATCTGGGCATGCTAATATACTAGTTAGGTAAATACTTTAAAATACTCATCATTGGAGAATCAATCAAAACAACTACTCTTCTAGTTAATACTAACGAAGTATTGAATTACGTGATAGAATTCTTAGCATTTTAAAGCAAAAAATGTATTGAAAATACTTAAATCATTTTTTCAAATTTAGTTACACTATTTTATTTAATATGAAATTATCTAGTTTCTGTATATTGGTACCTTAATCGGGTCACGCTAATATACTACTTAGGAAAACACTTTAAAACACTCATTATTGAAAAACCAATCAAAACAACTACTCTTCTAGCGAATACTGACGAAGTATTGAATTACATGATAGGATTCCTGGCATTTTAAGGCAAAAAAATATATTAAAGCACTTATTAAAATTCAGTTATTCACAACAATTATTGAACCGTACATTCTATTTCAACTCTAGAAAAGTTGTACAAGTTTTTTCGAAGTCGTTAGTTCTCATCGGTAAAAATAAATGAAGAATAGGCTTGTAAATAATGAATGAATGTTTCTATACTCTACTGTGTAATTCAATACTTCGTCAGTATTAGCTAGAAGAGTAGTTGTTTTGATTGATTCTCCAATAATGCGTGTTTTAAAGTATTCACCTAACTAGTATATTAGAGTTCCCAGATTAGGGCAACAATATACAGAAAGTAGGTATTTTCATAATAAATAAAAAAGTGTGTAAGTTGTGATTTCCATAATACCTAAATAATATTCTCCAATCATGATAAAAGCAAATAAATAAAAAATAATTAATTCTAAAATTAATATCTATCTATCTAAAGTTTTTGACAATTATAAATCTTATATTAGAATTTTCTGAGACAAAATTGCGGATTCAATATGGTGGATTGAAACCTTAAAAAATTATCCAAAATATTTGAAAAAACATTGTTCGATGTACCTATACGTTATTAATTTGGTGTTATAATTGGTGTTATAATTTTCAAAAACAAAATGGCAACTTCAATATGGCGCACTGAAACTTGTTTTTTAAATTATAGTACAATCGGCAATATTGTTAAAGCCGCCATTTTATTTTTTTAAATTATAATATTACACTCCTAACTAAAGAGCCAGCTTGCTAGTCAGAAAATTACCTCACTGGGCGTCAGGAAGACTTCTAGTAAGATTGCGCAGTAGGTGAGACATACGAACTCGTAGCAGGAATTCACCGCATATGTTTTCGTCGTAGTTCGACTACATCCATGGTAGAGGCTGGTACAGCTATTAGTAATTTGAAAATAAGTAGAAGTAAGAAATCTTAAATTGTAGCTGAGGGAATTATACAAACATCCGTTTAGAAATTAATATAATGTCTGTAAATGTACCATTTTAGAAAAAAAATCTAATGATCTTAATGTTACTCCAACTGTTTCTACACATTTTTTGTTAACAACATATAATTGTTCAATTGGAATTGATAATTATAATATTATAAATTAATCTTAATAAATATTTACTAATATAAGTTTTCTGATTATACTCTCTTCGTAAAAGCACGACAGTGATGACGTGTGGGCATGTTGTTTGTTAGAAGGGCCAGAACTTAAACTAATAAAAGTCACATATCTAATCTAATCAGTCACGCAGCACATGTAATATCGACATACAGTGGGGTCAAGTTCAGGTAAAGTTTGCAGAAATTCTGAAGTTTGAAAAACGAGCTAAAAATAGGATTAGTTTATGGAAAATTGTTTTAAAAATCATACCTTAAAAGGTTGCAAAGGGTGGAAACAATTGTTACAACAAAAAATTACGAAACTGTGCATTTTTACTAACTCGGTCATGCTAATACTGGGAAAAATATTTTTAAAAATCTAACTTATAAAAGAGCCGTTTTTTAAGGACAGAAAGAATTTTAAAAAGTTGTGTTGATATTATATTTTAAGGAAAAATTATTAAAATCTAAATTTATAAAATATATATTTTATCATCGTAGACAGTTGAAATGTTATTACTTAATGTACTTATTTAGGTTTTAAGTTTCCATTAATATAAATCTATTGAAAAGGTAATGTACTAATCTGTAGGTAACGCTTCCATGACAAAAATAATTTACAGATTGACCAGATATAATAAGTTGAAGTACGTTATGCAAGGAGTAGTCAGTTAAAGACGTGCAAGTTTTGATTGGTGTGGCGAGTAGTGCCGTGCTTCTTCATCTTTTTTTTAACAGAATATAATGTAGAGGACTCTATATTATAGTCTCCAAAAGAAGTATAATATTTATCGCCCATTTTTAATTTTTCACTTTTTGTCAGCTTTACCTAGTTTTGGCCCCATTGTGCAACGGTGAAGCCTTTGTAAATCTTACTTTGAATTACATCCCCTCCAAATTAAATGATAATGGTTTCGTTGCATGCGTTGGTCAGGTTAATTTATTACTATCCTTCTCTTACGGATTTAGTGTAGTCCTATAAATAAAATTCAGAACTAGTCCTGTTAGGAAATATTTTCCGACTTAAAAATTTACTAGTAATGCGGATGCGTAATAATGGTTTTAAAACTTTAAATAATCAGTTTTTCGAGTTGTTTAATGTTAGAAATATCCATAGAACAGAACTTGTGCTCTCACGCTAATGGGGATATTGGGTATTGCTTTTCAATATAATAAAATATCATTAACTCTATAACTTGCTCTATATGTACAAATGGCGTAATAACTCAGTTATAAACAAAACTAGCACGTAATTGAATTCTGTTCACATTTGCTTGAAATTGGATATGAATCTCCAACCAAATAAACTAAAGTTATGTTCACAGTGATATATAAAATTGAATTTGCTCACCATTTTGTAGTCTGAAATATAAATTTTATACGAAGCAATATATTATATTAAAAGTGGCGTAAAATTTGCGAAGTTAAATGTATTTTGCAGAACTATGCTCTTTTATTACGATACTTAAATTAGTAGTATCAAATAAAATATAAAAGGCTACTCGGTAATTCTCTTAAGTTTAATTTCTCAGCTGACATGTTTTTCGCAAATAGGACTATGATTAATGGGAACACTTTTAAGCATGCTTTCAAAAAAAAAAATAAAGAAAATTTACGGATCTTTGTTACTTGTACATTGGTAAATTATCTACAGTGTTTTGTAGCACCCGTTCATCTAGTACTTTATAGTTAGAAGTGAATTTTTCTAAAGCAAGTCCTGTAAGCGAGCGAAGAAATTGAGAATCTAGATCATGCTATATGTTAATGAAAAATGGTATTTGAGAATTATATTTCTTTAATTTCTGACTGCTTACGGCAGCAAAATGGCGCCTTGAAAAGCGGTAGCATGCGCCCCCTCTAAATTAGCAGGTCCCCGCATAATGTAGAAACATTTCTTTCCTATTAAATTGACAGCAAAAAAAAGGATATATAATTAATATGACATTGTCCCTTCAGTTACTGCGCTATATTGATTACTGTTTCCGTTCGGTACTTAAAATTAATAAATTAATAGTTTAAAATACTAAGAAAACACGTTTTTATAAATACTGCACTAACAATAAAAAAATAATCGTCGAACTTGTTCTATCTGTCTATTCCGCAAGGGCCTTAGTGTAAACCGTGTTTGTAATTAAGTATAATATTTGAGTATAAAAGCGTTTTTCGAACGCTATTTCGAACATGTTCGATAATTAAAATTCTGAAGACATCATTAGATTAAATGAAAAGCACCTCACGCTTTTATACTCAAATATTATATTTATTTACACACACGTCTTACACTAAGGCCCTTACGGGGTAGACACAGGGAACAGGTTCGATGATTATTTTTTGCCTTTTAGTGCAGCATTTATAAAAGCGTGTTTTTTTAGTTTTTTAAACTATTAATAGGTATTAATTTATTTTTTACTTTTTAGTCTTATATTTAAGGAGAAAATTTTGGAACTTTTGACATGTATGTAAGGAATTCGACTAAACATTTATAATCTGCGACCTCGAAAATCCCCAGATATCGATTTTCATACGAATCGGACCATAAATTACAAAACTTATCCGCCATTTTGAATTGTTAAATTTGGACCAGAAAACTGTAATCTGCAACCTCGGTAACCCACAGAGATACCGATTTTCAGTTGAGTCCGACGATAATTAATAAAACCTATCCGCCATGTTGACGCCGCCATTTTGAATTTTTAAATTTTGATCACATATTTGTTTTCTACTTATCAAGCCCTTTCTTTTGATATCCATATCAAGGAGATTGTAAAGACAATAATAATCTGCCATCTTTGGGCGGCGGCCATTTTGAACATATTATAATATTGAGTATACTATATTATATTGTCATAAGAGCTATAGACACTTGCCAAGTTTCATGATGATACAACAATTAGAAGTGGGTGAAATTTAGTTCCTTTTTTACATACATACATACATACATACATTGATAGTTAGAGGTCGACCTAATAACAGCGTGTTAAAAACAGAAAAATACGTGTGAATTTAGATTCAGACTTTTGGTTTCACATTATTCGATTTTTTTCATCCCTCTATTCGCTTAGAATGAAAGTTCCTCTTTATATTTTTCTGTATCCGTTTCTGTAACTTTCTAAGAGGACCTCAATGAGCATATAGTAAATTTTCTACCTCTTACTAACATTTGTTTTCAGAATATAAACTGATATTTTGTTATATGAAATGCAGATAGGATTGATTTTTCCGATTTCGAGAATGTACAACTTGTTACCATTGTAATAAAAAAAAAAACGAAGGAGCAAAAGAAGTTTTTAAAAATATTTCCTCTTAATTTTTCTTAATGGATTTATTTTTCACTGTGACCGAATTAAAATTTTTCTTAATGACATTTCCAAAATGAAACACACAGGGAGTGAGAGGCTGAAAGATATACTTCGGACGTTTTCCATCAATTATAAGAAAAATCCTTACATAACTTAAAGGTTGTTGTTGTTACTGATAGAAGTAGTATGAATTGAGTTTGTTGTTCTTGGTATATGCAATATGCATTAGTTGCTGTTAGTACTTGGAAGAATCACCTTCAGGAGACTACAGCGACCTCGCTTTCACTTTCCAGCGGCTTGTATATCAGCATATATACAGAAGCTGTGAAATGTTAGGTGAGAATTGCTTAATGAATATATCACCGTTCGAAGGGGATGCAAAGCAATCAGTTCCTTGTCCATTGTCCATGTAGTAGATAAATATCAATCCACAAATGTACTACGTGATGATTTTCATTAATTCGAATTAAATTTTACTTCTACCGAATATTCCCGTACTTTTATTAATATTATGGTCAGACCAGTAACAGTGCCATAGAATACATGGTTACAAACTTATCTATTAATTTAATAGAATACGAATCGCTGAGTCCCAATATAGTTGACTATTTAAGACATACCGGGTGACACAGGAGATATGTAACACCCCGTAGCATGTTTATTTAAAAAGATATTATTTTGAAATTTGGTAGACTTAGATAATCCGTGATTGTCCTTTTTTTAGTATAAACACGAAATTTTTTCCACTTCCGGTTCACCGGGTGTGACATCTACTTCGGTATTTTAAATGGCATCCTGTATATATTTTTTTCCTATCTTTTCAACTATGTATAGCAAAATGGCATTCGTTTTTAAAATGGCTTCTGAAAACCATTTTATTGTATTAAGTCAAGTTGGCTATGGTATAAAATGTGGCGGTAGTTAATGGTTAATGTGCTGCGATATCAAAAGAACTCTGGTAGACAATTTTGTGTTTCATATTTGTTTTGTTCTAATCAGTAGCCGAAGAGACTTTGTAGAATTTTTATATTAAAGAAAATCTCTAGACTGAATCCCCGAAATCATAAAACACTAATTTTAAATTTAATTCATTTGTAAAATATGTATTCATCTTTCACTTTTACCCAATACAATTCATTCTTATATCTGATTTTACTTGCTTTTAAATAAAATTGTTTGTTGGCCATTATTTTCCCTGCAGGGTCGAATTCTTGTAACAGTACCTTTAAGCACATTTTCTAACTAGTTCAGTAATCTCATTTATTGCTAACCTAACTCTCATTTCCAAGTCTTCTCTATTTTAAAGTGGAGTTTTATAAACTGTTTCCTTGAAATGGCCCCATATGAAAAAATCAAGTGGCGTAAGATCCGGTGACCTCAGGGGCCATCTAATTGGTAAAAGTGAAATATGAATAAATATTTTACAAATGGACAAAATTTAAAATTAGTGTTTCTATCTTAGTTTTTATGATTTAGGGGATTTAGTCTAGAGATTTTTGTTTAATATAAAAATTGTACAAAGTCTCTTCGGCTACTGATTAGAACAAAACAAATATGACACACAAAATTGTGTACCAGTGTTCTTTTGATATCACAGCACACCAAGAATTAATTACACTACGTTTCATACCATAGCCAACTTGACTTAATGCAATTAAATGGTTTTCAGTAGCCATTTTAAAAACGAATTCCATCTTGCTGTACATAGCTGAAAACAGAAATTTAAGGAGAATCAGAGAGGAAAAAAATATATACAGGGTGCCATTTAAAATAACAAAGTAGATGTCACTTCCGGTGAAACCGGAAGTGGAAAAAATTTCTTGTTTATACTAAAAAAAGGACAATCGCACATTATATAAGTCTACCAAATTTCAAAGTAATATCTTTTTAAATAAATATGCTACGGGGGTGTTACATATCTCCTGTGTCACCCGGTATGCTACACATATAATAAAGTCTGTTAGCTGATAGAGTCCTGGTGTGACGTCACGAAGGTCTGAACTATGATGCTGTAGGCTCGTTGGTGTTTTCGAATGCACAGTGGCATCGCTTTGTTTTATATTTTACTTGATGCATTTAATTAGATTTATTTAAAGGAAAATGAATTATAAGCATATATAATACATCTATTGTAAAATAGTAATTTAAGTTAAATAAATAAATTGAATTTTCTTCGTCAATGTCTAATTCTTCTGAGTCCTGATCGTCTCTTTCATTACTAACACTTATAATGAGTGACATAACTTCTTTTTTATAAGCAAACCAATATAACACTCACACTCTAAAGAAGAAACTACAGCGAAACAAATATAAAATATATCAACCTTAAATTAAACCACTCAAATTAACAAGAAATGTATCTATTAAGCGCAAATAATTTTCGCATTTTTTATGGGCACTGTTATATGAACATCAGTTGTCCACTAAAAAACAACAATAACTACAATGAATACAAACAAAAGCTTAAACTCTAAAAACGAATGGATATAAGATAACCTTATAAAGCAAAGTAATTGCTTAAAAAATCTGTATTGACAAATATTGAGAATGTAGAAACAAAAAAAATATTATATAGTGCGGAAAAAATAAAATACAAAGGCCATAGCCGTGTAAGCATAGTAAAATGCCTTTGACGCAAAACTGATACTTTTTTTAATAGTATGTATAAGGACTGGTTGTCGTTCTGCAGAATTTTAGCTTTATAAAACTTACAGTTTTCGAGTAAAAAAATAAATAAATTTTCGAAAAAAAAATTTTTTTTTCCGAACCGAATTGACCAATTTACTTGTGCTTTATATCAAGTATTATATATGACTAGCTGACCCAGCAAACGTTGTTTTGCCATATAAATTATAAATTTTTGTCCAAAAAATAAAAATAAAATTTCTGGATAGGGCCACCCTTATCACCTAGGGGTATAAAAAATAGTCTACGATCTATTCTCAGACCTACCAAATATACACCAAAAATTTAAAATCGGTCAAACCGTTTCGGAGGAGTTCGATAACAAACACTGTGACACGAGATTTTTATATATTAGATTATATATTATATGAAGTATTGGAAAGAATGCTAGCATAGAAGAATGAAGAAAATACCCTAGCAAAAGAAATTGAAGACAAAGGTTGGCTACGTAAAAAACTCCCTTTCGAAGTAATTTCATCTACTGATATGAATTTTCCAGAAATTACTGAATCCGACATGAAGATCTTATCTACTGGTAGTTATCAGTTAGGCCAGGCGATTTTCAAGTCTAAAAAATATGTTGTCATAGGAGGGGATTTTAATATTAATTTTAATGTACATAATAATAATGTATCCTTACTTACTGACTTATTGACCTCCTTTGGTCTTGAAATAACAATAAATAGTCCGACTCGAGTAACCCCCACCACAAATACTTGCTTAGATAATTTTTTTATTGGTCCTTACGATACAGAATATGTGATAAATAATGTCAATTTACATTTATCTGATCATTATTCCCAATTTCTCTCTATAGAATCACATAAAAGTAAAAGTATAAAAACTAAAACATATATGTATAGAAGAGAAATTAACTCCGATAATATATCTAAATTCTGCAACTATTTAGAACAGGAAACTTGGAATGATGTTTATTCGGGAAGTAATTCGAATTCTGCATTTGAAATTTTTAGTAATATAATCACTTACTATTTTGAATTGTCATTTCCTATGATTCGTTTTGTACAAAAAAAGAAAAATTCTAATCAAGAGTGGATAACAGATGCAGTAAATGATTTAAAAAATAAAGTTCAACTATTTTCGGATTTAGCACAAAAACATCCTGAACTAAAAAACTATAGTAAACACCTAAATAATCAGTACAAAGAAAAACTACGTATAGCAAAACAGGAATATTACGATAACAAAATTAATCAGTCGAATAATAAAACAAAAACTATGTGGCATATTATAAAAGAAATACAGGGAAAACAAAACTCCAAAAGGGAAATAAATATTGTGGAAAATAATGTTAAGTTAAACAATAATGAAATTGCAAATAATTTCAATAAACATTTTACGACCAGTTTAGTAGCTAATAATCAAAAAAGAGATTTTGAATTCTTGAATGCGAATGTGCCTTTGGGTAATGTTTCCTTTTTTCTCTCACCTTTAAATGAACAGGATGTAGTAGCCATAATAAACAATCTCAAACCATCTAATTCTAGTGGCTACGATAATGTATCAAATAATTTATTAAAAAATTGTAAATATCTTATCTGTCAGCCCTTATCGTATCTGATAAACTTATCACTTGAACAAGGAGTATTCCCCGAAAAATTAAAGCTCTCAGTGGTTAGTCCTTTATATAAGAAAGGTGACGACAACTTGTACGAAAATTATCGAGCTATTACATTACTATCAAGCTTCTCCAAGATATACGAGTCAGCCGTAAATGGTCAACTAGCAACCTTTTGCATACGTAATAAAATAATCTCACCGGAACAACATGGTTTTGTAAAAAACAGAGGTGTGGATACGGCCTTAAGTAGTCTTCATATAGAAATTGTAAATGGACTTGACAAAAAAATGTGCCCACTTGGTCTATTCATTGATTTTTCCCGGGCTTTCGATTGCGTAGATCATCAATTGCTTTTAGAAAAATTATGCAGGTATGGAATTAGAGGGCCTCCATTAAAATTTATAAAATCATACCTAAGCAATCGAGATCAGGTTGTTCAAATCAATGATGTCAAAAGTGAACCCAGGAAGGTAACCCAGGGTGTCCCACAAGGCTCCATCCTGGGCCCTCTATTATACATTATTTTTGCTAATGATCTAGTTTATTTTTTAAAGCCAATTGAGAATTTACAAATAGTATGTTATGCTGACGATACAAATTTTCTAATCACGAAAAGCAACGGCACGGAAGCAATAAATTCGGCAGAAAAAATATATAAAAAATGCATTCTCTGGTCTGAAAAAAACCTAATCAATTTAAATAAGCAAAAAACCACCTCGATACTTTTCAAGCAACAAATTTCGCAAGCTAATTTAAATATCCAAAATTCTAACCTGTTCAACATGCATAACTCAGGTAAAATTTTAGGAGTCACTTTTGACTCTGGCTTAAAATGGGATATTCACATTGATGAATTGTGTAATAAACTACGCACTTGTTGCTATGCGTTGCGATCACTAGTAAACCACTGTAGTCAAAATATTGTAATTAGTCTTTATTATGCAAACTTTCACTCTCAGATGCGATATGGTATCATTAATTGGGGAATAAGTAGTTACTCTCAACGTGTCTTTATCCTACAAAAATATGCACTGCGAATATTAACTAAGGTGTCAAAAAGAGAATCTTGCAGAACAGCATTCAAAGATTTAAAAATTTTAACACTAATTGGTACATATATTTATGAACTGGGCTGCTTTGTTTATAAAAATTTGCAAACATTTCAAAAATATCTGACTGGCCACAGTTACTCCACAAGATTTAAAAATAATCTTATACCTGATCAACATTCGACAGCACGGTATCAAAAAAGTATCTACTTTAACGGTTGCAAAATATTCAATGCTTTGCCAACTGAGATAAAAAATTCTCAAAACATTATTATTTTCAAGAAAAAGCTCAAAACCTTACTTATTGATAAAAACTGTTACACTCTTGAAGAATTTTTCTTTAATTAACGTTAAACTTAAGTTGCCTTTAACTGTGTTTGTTTTGTTTTATGTGTATTATACACATATATGTTGTCCAATGACGTTATATACAATAATCGTTGTGTATGTAATATTTGTATGTATATTATATAACTTTGTGCATGTATTGTTTGTTCTTAACCTGACGCTCTCTACAATTACTTGTATTATTTTTTCTTTATACAATTAATTGAGAATAAAGAATTATTATATTATATTATATTATATCATATATAGCAGAAATGCTAAACGATGATGGATCTCTAAATATGCGATACGTAAAAGAACAATCTGATATATTAAAGATTCAAGTTCAGTCTCGTCATATTTCTAAAAAAAATTACAGATGCTTTGTGCAATATATACCGAATAGTACAGGACTCAAAGGAATTAAACAATATCTTTGTGAGTGCGGTAACGGATTGCGAATTGTTACTGTTGTTCGCAGCTGCTGTGGAATATTATTTGTTATACGGGAGGCTCTTGTCAAAAATTACGTGAACCTCCGAAACATTAAGCACACTATTTACCACGGAGGGTATCAATGTGGTATTAGATGAAGATAGTGATGAAGATTAATACACAAGAATGTTGTTTTATGTTTCTATTTAATAATTATAATTGATATGCCTAATACCCGTAAATGTTACTTATCTGATTATGTTTTTTCATTTTTCAATATGTTGTACCAATTGAAACTATTCTTTGAAAATATATGTTAGAAAGTACTAAATGACAAATTATTTAAAAAAAAAATGTTGGGTTAATGTTGAAATGCCAAAAATATATATTTTTTTTTAATGAAAAAAATTGAAATGCATATTTCTTTGAGGAATATTAGCGTGATTTCTTGATTGCTAATCCACCTAAAGTAGATATGTAGTATATACAGGGTGAGTCATGAGGAACTGTACATACTTCTACCTAAGTAGAGGCAGCTAAGACAAATACCAAGTGACCATTAAAAAGTGTTTGTTCCATTTCTTTACTATCATACAGAGTGATTTATGAATTTTGGCCAAAAATTGTTTTGGTCATAACGTTTTAACGGTTAATCCGATTTGCCTCATTTTTTACAACAATATACACTGTTGCCTATCAACCATCATACATATCCAAAATTTAAAAAATCCAGGGACGGTTTCAAAAAAATTTGTTAGATTGCCTCATGACTCACCCTGTATAAAGCACAAGGAAATTGGTCAATTCAGATTGGAAAGAATTTTTTTCGAAAATTTATTTTTTTTTTAATTGAAAAATTTAAGTTTTAGAAAGCTAAAATTCTGCAGAACTACAACCATTCCATGTATAAGGATACATACTATACAAAAAAAATTTGCAGTTTTGCGTCAAAGGCATTTTACTATGATTACATGTCTATGGCCTTTAATATGAAAAATTTTAAACGAAATTACTATGGAAACAAAATAACTAATGCCCCTTAAGAAACAAAGGAGACTTGGAATATTATACACACAGCGCTAGGATGTAAGTAACGTAACAATTGTAAAATCATTTCAGAGTATGAAAACAAAACAATATATAATTCAAGAGTAATAGCCAGTACATTTGATAACTTCTACTCCCCAGATGCACTGAATAAACTATCGCAACACTTTGGTGCAAATCTTTCACTACCATGTATGTACCACGTCAACATATATACCTACATGTTAGGATTTTCCGGAAAATCCTGACGTGTAGGGGGAGAACTGACATGGGATTCGTGACATGAGCGACTCAAAAAAACGCCTGAAATGATATGCCATCTTGGATTCAGAATTTATTTTTTCGTGCGGCTGTGTAATCCTTGCTATATTTGAGCAATATACAAAGGTCGGCTTCAACATGCTTATTGAAGATCATCAAATTGGATATCCAATGATAAGCAGTACCAAAATAAAGTACAGTTGGTAACGAGTATTTAAAAAAAATCATTCATTTGTACTGACAGCAAACCCAATATGGGTTTGTGATATAACTTCGTTTTCGAGTGACCTTCATGAATTTGACCTCTTGACCTCATTCATACACAAGGCGGTTTTCTGTCTAATTTTTAAAGACCTGCTTTTGCTCATGCTACTACTGCTTTCTGATGATTCTCCTATGCTTTCGCCCCACGGACAAGTCACCGGATCAATACAAGTTTGTTTTATTCGATAAACCGACCTTGGCCATTTTTTGCCTTTTTTGCTTCAATAATTTCATGTTGACGCTCCACTCCTTTGTCACATTTTCATTTTCACCTCTTAGTACTTCGCCAACGCTAAAAATATCTTTTTACTAAATCCACAAAATTCTGTGTCCCCAATTTCCTCATGTTTCGTGAATCGACAAAAAATTTAAAATATTTTTTCTATGTCCAAATCCGATGCTCGTTCGAATTTTACGACTTGGGCATGATCGTCGTCGATAGACGTAAAAATATTCTTGAAAGTTCGGCGCACTTTTGAATTTTGCTTTTCTGGCTAGTTCGCCATCGAACGACATAAAAATATTCCAACTAAAATTCGACGTAGTTTCGGTGCCCTACGTCTTTGCAAACATGTTTAAGTCTTTTTGTGATAATTTTCGGTGCTGATACCCTAATTGTGGTTAAGCTCTCAAAGTTCCTTTTAATAAATTTTTCTTAAGTTGAATTTTTATTTATTTTTTAACCTAGGTCGATTCTCTGAGGTTCTGCAACAGGATCATAGAGACTCCTACTAAGACATTCCTTAAAATATGCGCTGTTAACAAAAGTGCGATCTTCTGCACTTCTTGGGCGCTCGGTTGACCAGGCAGTTATTGTAGACTCCGGTCATGGTCACCCTTGACCAAAAGCTCAACTTTTCCGTTTCCTTGACCATCACGTTGGTGTCATTTGGGATGGATACATCAATCAGCAAACGGGATTTCTTTTTCTTTATTAAGAAAAATCGAATTCTGGGCCATTTCTCGCATCTTAAGTGCCGCACTCTCTTATTCATCCATTCATTTTCATCCAAGTCTCTTCTTTCCATCGCCCCCATCACTCCCTCTATCCATTCTCTCGCAGGTCTACATTTTTTTTTCTTCTTTCTGGACGATACCACCACCACACTCGTTGAGACCACCTTCTGACTCCATAAGCCTTAAATGTCCATACCACAGCAGTTTTTTTCTCCTCTATGTCATCTATAATTGTTTCATCCGTGTTTATTCTTTCTCTTATTTCAGTGTTTCTTATATGGTCTAGCCTAGACACCTTACAGCTTCTTCTCAACGCGTTCATTTTCACCGCAAGCAGCCTTTCCTTATTTTTTTGTTATTTCCCACGTTTCTAATAACGCTTTTATAAATTCTTTTTTTTGTCAGCTTCGTTATTTGTTCTGACCACCAAATCGAGTTCAGCTTCTGAATAGCCCGTTTGCCCTGTATTATTCTGTTGTTTATATCTCTTCGGCTATTCCCCTCCATTGACATAATGGCTCCTAGGTACGTGTACTCACTACAGACTTTTATTTTTCTTCCATTTGCATCCATGTTATTCCCTTCTTCCCCGATCACCAAATATTTAGTATTGTCAAAATTAATTTCTAATCCCCATTTTTCGTAGGTCTCCGTCAATTTTCGCATCATGTAGTTTATGTCATCTTCATCTGACGCAACAACCACTTGGTCGTCTACAAAAAGAAGGGAATGTAGGTCTTCGTCATTTACACATGCCCATATTCCTGCATTTGGCCTGCCATTCTTGTAAAACCTTATCTATATAGATTTTTAATAAGGTCGGTGATAGGCAACATCCTTAGCGCAATCCTTTCAAAGGTGTCGAACATTTGATTTCCAATTTTAATTTCACTCTTTTGCCCTTCATAAAGATCTCTTATGTTGGTAACGTATTTGTAATGAACAGAGCTGTTATGCAGCACTTCGAATAATTTCTGTAAGGGTACTGTGTCATATGCGTTTTCTAAGTCTACAAACACCATATGAGTATCTCTCCTCCTTGCTATTCGCTTTGACTTAGTTGTCGTAGACCGAATATATTGTCCACGCACGAGTTCCCAGCCTCGTCTTGATAACTCGCCCATACAGTCTTCAAATGGAAGAAGTTACAGTAATTCCTCGATAATTGCGACTCTCAGTACGAGGCCCCCTTTTATGTATCGAGCTAATGTACTCAAGTTTCCACTCTTCCGGTACCTTCTTTCCTTCAAATTTAGTATGATATTTCGGTTATAATAGTCTACCATTTCCCAAAATTTCAAAACTTAAGTTTTGAAAGTCATTATTTTTTCACCCGTTGCCTGGATTATTAGTGGTCGTCTCCTGGCGTCGGTGATTGCCCTTAGTCGTGGAAATAGTCGACGTTAAATAAGTGATAAAAAATAAACGTCAGATCTGTTATATTAAGAAGTACTTCTTGTAAAAGTGAAAAATAATTGACTTCATCCATATAAGTGAATTTATACAAGTTTAAAAATCTTTAGTTGACTCTTAATTTTTCGCCACTAATTGGAATATATTCTTGAATATTATAAGTTTCGAGATATTCCAAACAACATTTCGCGATAATAAACAGGTTTTGTATGAAAGTTTACTAAACTACCTTTAAACTTTGTGCAGAAGGGCAAAGTGGAAATGTGAATGTTTACGTACGTTTACGGAGACGACTATAGAAATTCTCCAACCGAGACGTGGATTCAGTTTTCAATCTACTAAGACCGGAGAAATACTCGAATTATTTATGGGTTGGTTGTGACTTTAAATGACAACAATTGCATTAAGAAATAAACACATTCCTTGCTGTGTTTCCCTTTCATCCTATTGTATTTTCCACTTCGTTCTGTATCAAAGCAGATTTAAATTCTAATCTGTAAATGCTAAATCTTCGCACTCATACACGTATATACAAAGGACAACATTTTGTGGTTAATTTTATTATGAAATTGAAAAACACAAAAATAAAATATTCGATTCCGCTGTTATCAGCTCGAACCAGTTTAAAAAAGTCCGTATGTATTCATAAGTAATCTAGGTTTAATATTTATTGTGAACACTGAAAATCCTACAATTTGCTTGTTTGATGTTCTCATCTACTTTTAAGTATTTTTATTCAGTAAGTTATTAATGTCTTTAAGGTTATTTATCTTTACAGCGCCATATAAAAGAACTTTTTGGAATTAAAGCTTTTGTAACAACTTTCTGGTTTTTATAAAGACTTGCTTCGGTCATATTGTTTCTATAAAGTGGTTCCGTACGTATTTTTTATTTTTCCTGCAATTTTTTTTAAATTTCTTATGAAATAATAATACTATTTTTTTTTAAATCGCAATAATTTTATGTTGGACTTTTTTAAAACCCCCAGCAGACACTTGACTTCACCGACCTAACCAATAATGTCAATAAACTTCTTCATTCAGAAACTGCGAGTTTTTACAACAAACACGTAATTAAAATGCCATTATAATAGGCTTATGAATTTTTTGCGACTAGTGAAATTGCGAACCTTCAAACCTCCTCTATAACTTGCTTTAACCGACCATTTAATAAACCTGTAGTGAAGAAAAGTACATTATTGTACACAATATTTTGCCAATCTACAAAGTTATAATACGGTGTAGTCCGAAATTGAACTACGAAATAATAAAACTTGAACGCTATCTTCAACTTGCTTAGCAAAAATATTTATTGTTCTAGACACAAGATTTCTATTTCTTGGTTGGAGAACAAACCCTGATCAATTTTATTCAGAATTTTATTCAGAAATGTAAAAAGCATTCCTAACTCCCAATATCACCCTATTTATTGCTTCTTGTTTTATCCCGGTGAAACTTTTTTTTTTAATTATTTTGGACGCAATTATTGGGAAGTATTGGCATTTTTTCTTTGCTAATTTCATTATTCCTTGATTAAACATAATATTATCTAAATTAAATCTAGTTAAACTTAGTTAGTACTAAGAAAGGTTTGTAAGGGTTTATATAGTTGATGATAAAACTGATAACAAAATAAACGCTAATGTTGAAATTTTGCACTAAAAAAAATGGTAGAGAAAACCAGCTCTCTTATACTATGCTGAAAGATCTCTCCTCCTGTAATAACTTTTTTCCTCTAATAAAGACTCTGTTTACCTTATTTGAGACTTTTGCTGTCTTCACTTAAGAACGTTTTTATGATGAATTATGGTTAAAGGAGCGACTGAATGGCCTAGCTTTATTGAACGTCAATAAAGAAATAGATGTAGTAAACAATAGATAGTTTCTTATAAAAAATCAAATCCCGGATTATGATTTTTAGTGTACTTCAAAATCAAAGTCGCCTAGAAATTCAGAAAAATTTTCATCTATGATACATCGGAGTGCTATTGTTACAGGTAGAACATAGTGGTTCAAAATAATAAAATAACAATTTTTTCAAAATGAACTTTTAAAGGTTTTCAGTCTCCTAAGACGTTACGTCGCCCAAAGAGATACAATTTTGAAAACTACGCTAGAATTGGACCAATTTTCATGTCGTCCGACGACAAGTCACTCGATAGCATGAATTTTGGAAAATGTAACGAAAATTATAATATTATTTGACAGCACCGAGTTTCGATTTTTTCTCAACTGCATTAAAAATTGGCTATTAATTTATGTTCATTTTCAAAGTACCCTTAAAACTGATTTTTGTTAAAAAAAAATTCGATTATTCAATTGGACAACTTTTAAAATTACAAAGAGTGGTCTCTATCTGGCGATAGAAGCTTTAATTAAAGGCACCAAATAACTATTAAGCAAAGTTTTATTCATGAAGTGTGTCTTATTTTTATTTTTATGGAAAAATCTTCCATATTCAGAAAAAAAGACAAAATAAAATGATACGCGGATAGCTCTAAGCGAAAGGAAATCTTGTGATCCTCATTGGGTGCTGCTGGTATGTTTTCAAAAATTGGAACGCCTCATATAACTCATATATTGCCTTAAAAATGCATTTCAAAGTGTTCAGTCCTGACGAATAATGTAGTCGCCTATTGGGACTTATACTATAGAACCACAGAGAATCGATCTAAATTCAAAAATAGCAAAATATCGACATTTTTGCCTCAAAAAGAAAGACTTTTTCGCGTCACCGGCGACTTGTGGTACTAAAAGAAAAAAAATTGAAAATAGGTCGAATTTTGACATTAATGCCAAATGCACAAGTGCGACATTCTCACAGAATTAGAAAGTACCATACATGTGGATAAAATTAAAATTTTTAACGTTGGTAAAATATTAAGTGGCAAAACGAGAAAAACGCCAAATAGTCCCTTGAGGTAAAGCTTGTGCCCCAAAAGTTCTGCGACTAGACCGCAAGACCGTTTTCGAGGGCAGGGAACACGATGGTGACAATATTTCTCGATCTACCCTCTAACCAGTACCTCTAAACCGAGAAAACCGCCCCTTTTTCCGATTTTCCGGTGCTAGGCATTTTGTATCGGAACATTTTTATAATGGTATTTGTTAGAATTATCCAAAAACCCTAAGCCCAATATTTCATCGAAATGAAAAAAACTGAAAAATTTTAAAAATCGACAAATTTAAAAAAATACTACTAATTACTTGAGAACTACCTGACAGCTTGGGTTTAATTTCAAGCAAAATTTTCATGAATTTTTAAACAAAAAATCCATTTAAATGATATTTTTGGACTTATGGACTATTTTAAACAAAATTTCAATATAACTAATTATTTTTATTTATTTGCTTTTATCATGATTAGAGAATATTATTTAAGTATTATGCAAATCACAGCTTACACACATTTTTATTTATTATGAAAATACCTACTTTCTGTATATTGTTGCCCTAATCTGGGCACGCTGATATACTAGTTAGGTAAATACTTTAAAACACTCATTATTGGAGAACCAATCAAAACAACTACTCTTCTAGCTAATACTGACGAAGTATTGAACTACATGATAGGATTCTTAGCATTTTAAAGAAAAAAATATATTGAAAATACTTAAATCATTTATTCACATTTAGTCATTCCCACTTTTTTTATTTAATATGAAATTATCTACTTTCTGTATATTGGTACCTTAATCGGGCCACGCTAATATACTACTTAGGAAAACACTTTAAAACCCTCATTATTGGAAAATCAATCAAAATAACTACTCGTCTAGCTAATACTGACGAAGTATTGAATTACATGATAGGATTTCTGGCATTTTGAAGCAAAAAAGATATATTGAAGATACTTAAATTATTTATTGAAATTCAGTCATTCACAAGAATTATTGAACCTTTTATTCTATTTCAACTCTAGAAAAGTTGTACAAGTTTTTTCGAACTCGTTAGTTCTCATCAGTAGAGTATAGAAACATTCATTCAATATTTACAAGCCTATTCTTGATTTATTTTTTACAATTAATTATTTTTATTTATTTGCTTTTATCATGATTAGAGAATATTATTTAGGTATCATGCAAATCACAGCTTACACACTTTTTTATTTATTATGAAAATATTTACTTTCTGTATATTGTTGCCCTAATCTGGGCACGCTAATATACTAGTTAGGTAAATACTTTAAAACGCTAATTATTGGAGAACCAATCAAAACAACTACTCTTCTAGCTAATACTGACGAAGTATTGAATTACATGATAGAATTCTTAGCATTTTAAAGAAAAAAATATATTGAAAATACTTAAATCATTTATTCACATTTAGTCATTCTCACTTTTTTTATTTAATATGAAATTATCTACTTTCTGTATATTAGTACCTTAATCGGGCCACGCTAATATACTACTTAGGAAAACACTTTAAAACACTCATTATTGGAAAACCAATCAAAACAACTACTCTTCTAGCTAATACTGACGAAGTATTGAATTACATGATAGGATTTCTGGCATTTTGAAGCAAAAAAAAATATATTGAAGATACTTAAATTATTTATTGAAATTCAGTCATTCACAAGAATTTATTGAACCTTATATTCTATTTCAACTCTGTAGTTTCACGCCGGAAGGCAAACTTTGGATTTTAGCGAAATAATGGAAAATGTCGATTAGCCTTTCAATGTACAAAGTCATGCGGATATCTCCATGGGGGTCGCTCGAAATCGAAGCCGGGGCACTCTACCTTTATTAGGTTATATAAAAAGCATTTCAGTTGACAAATTCTTGTGAATGATAATCACTATTGGAACTGTAAAGCTAGCCACGAGCGAAACAAAATTTTTACTAGAAATATTTTACTGTCAGTCCAAGTCAAAGTGCACTTGTTCTCTTTAAGGGACTTGTGAATCTTTTTGTACCAGGTCTGTCACTACTACATAGTCTCCATTATATAGTGGTTGAGATATAAATCTTCTAAAGGAATTTTCCGCCCTTGCCATGTTTGGTAGCCAGATTCTTACGTATAAATTAGATAGGTGCTTGCACATACATTTACTGTAACTTGAATTATCTCTATATACGGTATTACTTGAATTCTTGCACTTTCTTGATTGAATTGAATTAAGTTTAATCTCTTGGAAGCTTTTGTGTGTTCGGTCAACAATTGAATGAAATGGACCCTCATATAGAGCTGAAAATTCCGATATGTAGAATATAGATGAGATCACAGAAGAAAGAAAGACTAACTCTAAAAAAATAACTAGAATAAGAAGTAATAGATTTATAAACAGTGTTTGGAGGTAACACCAGTACATCGTAAGAAAGCGGAGACTTTGGAGGGAGCATTTAGCAATCCACGACAGGTACGAACTTATGCCTCCCTTGCCTACTACAAGATCCCGGTTCTAAGTCGTCTCTTATAACTTAACTGAACTCCACCGAGTGTAGAAATTAACTAACCTAAGTCAAAGGGGCGCGGCTGGTGCTCTTAATAAAATAATGATATTACGTTCTGTAACATATTGCTACCCTCGCTGTTTGATACTTTCTTTTTATTTGTTCGAGATTACAGACTGAACTTTATTTAATTTAGAGGGAACAAAATTACTACACCAGCAGTTCAAAGACTCGGTAGATGAGTCATGGGTAAGAAAGCACTATTCAAATGACTTTACGTGTTTTGGTAGATGGTTGTTAATAAATTATAGATGTTTTTTTAACGATTTGACTTAAATAATGTTGACAATTTTCCTAGAGAAGGCGGGGAGCCAATCTTTCTATTTTCGAAATTTACACTAAGAGTCTACTTTGACTATAAGAAAGATAAACTAATCAAATTATGATGAAAGTATAAATTGTTACCTATAAAAAAGTGTAAATTAATAAACTAAATTTAGTGAAAATCAAAATTAGATTAATACCTGCAAATATTCCTAAACACTATCATATTTCTTTTACATGAAAGGTTAATTATTTAGTTTGGAAGGTATTGTCTAAATACTTTATATAGTTTGTATCACAATACCTGAAATAAGTGAACAAATTAAATATAAAATTGATTTTATTATAAACCAATAAAACTGGGTGTCTTTTTGTTAGAAAACGACTGAACTGAAGCCTTAAAATTAAATAAATTTATATACATAGGAGAAGACGATTGGACCATAATATGTTAGTAATTATTTAAAATGCTGTCTTAAACATGAAACCGAGAGTATGGTGTTTTAAAATTAATAATTAAGTATTTAAATGTAAACGTTTCGTAGAAATTGTGATCACATTGTCTTTACAGGTCATTTCATATATTTGTTTCCAATTGGACGCTACGCAAGTAATATATACACAAATAATAATTGAAAGTTACGAGTTTGTCAAAAACATATTAAAGGTAAATGTCAATGATTGGAATACTTTCTTAATAAAAAAAACATTTTGCAATTTAAAATAAAAATTTTATTTGTGACATTTAGCTGAATTTCTCAAGGGATTTATATGGTGAATCCGAGTGAGGGAGAAAGATGGTGAAGTCCAACCCACTGTGGTGCAATTGCCGGGTTCTAGATGTGATCAATATCAAGCTTGGGAGTTCCTGGTACTATATTTGCCACCTCCAGAACTTCCATGAAGAAAATTTACATTTATTCTACCACATCACCGTCTATGGCCTCAACAAAAAAGTAGTCCTATCCTAATATGTACATCTCGTATCCAAATACGTGGATGAAAGGAAAAATGACCTCATTATGTAACGGAATTAGCTTGAGAGGTGAATACGAAAATTAAAATCCAATATTTAGAATTCCCATTTTACAATGCAGATTTTAAATGTAAAATTAACATCCAACCTTAAAAATCCGTATCTAGAATTTGTATCTATAATCCGTATTTACAATCCTGAAAAGAAATGAAGCATATAGCATGGCTGCTACAAAATGGCCGTTGCCAAATTTGAATTACAAAAATTATTTCTTTATGAATTACTTACAGGTTAAACCGGTGATGAATTTGAAAGGCCTGCTTCATAATTCATGAAGAGGGACTATTCACTCTTAGGATGTTGAAGTCGGTGGTAAAACAACTATAATATAATGAAAGATCTACGTTAGAAACGTTATCATTGCAAGCAATAAATTTTATTCTTACCGAATCCGATTAGTTAAGGTAACAAGTTAGACTCGTTGTAGTATTGGTGAAAATTACCATATTTCTCGACAAGTAGTTTAACATAAAAATTATAGCAACAATTACGAAGTAACTCCTCGTAACGGAGATTTTACTCTGACCCTCCATACGCAGGATGCTTTCCACTTCGAGTGTTTTCCCTTTCTCCTTTCTTAATTCTAAGGTAGAACATAAGCTACTTTGAGTACACTTAAGTGTGACTCTGGCTGCATAAAGTCGTGTCTGTATCTAAAGAAAATTAAGAAATAATATTTGAAACCTCAGCGGTCTTTCCATGTTTGAGCTGAATTATGATTTAATTTATGAAACAGCAATATGAATGCTACAGTTCTTCAGACGATGGTGGTACATTCTTCTACAATACAGCTAGCTACCAGCAAACAAAAAAATTTCTCGACAAATATTATTACTAACAATCCCAATCCTTTCAGCTCCAAAACCCAAAATTTGTCACATCTTTTAAGAGAATTATTGAATATTTTTGTGTCAGTCGAGTGATATCATCACTCTATCCCTCTTACCACTGAATGTAGTTGCGATTAAACATCCTGCTTGCCATGCGTGATATGTGGATCTGATTTATGTTATGCATGATTAGTTAGGCTTTTCACAAATTGAATTTTTACTAAAATTTTTAGAACTTCCATATAGTTCCACACGTATGCGTCTTGTTCAAGACACCGATTACATCATAGAAACTAATGAGGTAATTCTATAAAAATTACTAAAATTTAAGACATCACATCAAGTGCGTCGCATTACCGAAGGCAGAGACTCTGGACAGAAGCATCAATCTACGATAAGTAGAAAATTTGTATCCTTTTTTCTATCCTTGGACTCAGGTTCTAAGTCGTTTCTTAAGAGATGAAACGTACACCCTGAGAGACGTTGCAGAAGACAGGACTGGCGCCCTCAGCAAATACATTTTGTTTAGTCCTTCAGAAGTGCGGTCGTAAGATCTTCTATGCAATCATCACACCAAATCTTTCACAGCCGACGCCTTATTTGTACATCTTTGTTGCCCCTCCTTATGTGAAAATCCCTGGACCGCCACTGTTCTATGAAATATAGGTAGATCATTCTTTATTAATAATTGTCAAGAATAATTTCATGGAAATGCATCGTTAATATGATTTATTTTCCAATTCACAAAACTAAACTGGCTTTACAACTTTTATCAAACAGATTTATTGTTGTAATAAAAATGGTTAATATTATTCATCGATTTTCATGTTGGCCATGTAGATTAATTTACGCGAAACATATATATCAGCTAATTTTTATTGCTGCCTACAAAATAATTTATATTGACAACTTTTAAATACAGAGTTAAAAACGCCATTAAAAAATAATAAATCAAATTTGTTCTGACCACTGAAAAGTTAAAATGTATTTAAATACACTCATTGTAAATTTGATATATCATTAGTCCACTCAATCCGGTATTAAAAAAACGGCAAATATGCATTTTGGGTAGGACGTGATTTTATTTTTTTATTATGGGGGGGGGTCCAACATAAGTTTAAATTTTAGGTTTTGGGGTCGGGGGTGCATCCATTTGGTTGCCATTTTAAAAAGAAGGGTATAATTTTTTTTTTCATATATCTTGAAAACTATAACTCCCAAAAAAAATTTGTAGAGAACTTTTATTAACGACTTTTTGTTGTATCTTCGATAATTAAGAAGTTCTCTTAAAAACCCTTATTGTTAATAATTTTTTTCTATTAATTTTTTTAAAGAAAAATGCATCACGGCTTTTTTAAAGCAAACGATTTGACCTACTATTTTTTTATATTTTGATTATTTTTAGGTTTTTTTAGCGCTACAAAGGGAAGACTGTCAAATGTAAGAGAGGTATATAGGTAGAAAAAAATTATTGGTACTTTACTTTTAAATGCATACCATTTATATTATTATATTTTATGTTTTTTATATTAACTTATTAATATATATTTCATTAATAATATCAACTTATTAGAAAAAGTCATTCTTTATAAAAAGTTTTGCTTGTGTTAGGAAGTCATAAATCGACTTTAAGCAAACTACCTCTTTTTTACATTTTGCTTGAAAATTGTTATTTCCTTAATTTGCAACCAAATTCCGTACTTAAGCTTTTCTTCATAATTGTAAAAGCTTTATTAAATAAAATTTTCAATAAAAATGTAAAAAAGTAGTTTGCTTAAAGTCGATTTTATGTTTTCTAATTTTAGAATATCCTGTATAATGTATGTTTGACAACTATTCTTGACATCCTAAGACAAGTAAAACTTGTAATAAAGAATGACTTTTTCTCGGCAAATCAAAAATAAGAAAATTTACAAAAGTGCGGTACCCCAACCGGAGACACACTGTATATTAACTATAAAAATACACGATGTCATGGTGAATCCTTCTACAAAAAACAATAACACCAACAGAAACAGTAATGTGCAGCTATACTCAACCGCATTAAAAAGCAATTCAGCTGTAATAGTCAAACCGAAAAATACCACTCAAAAAAATGCCGAAACCAAAGAAGATCTTCTACAGGAAATTAATCCGCTGGAGCATAATCTCAATATATCAAGTGTAAAAAATATTAGTAATGGTGGAATTGTTATAGGCTGCATAAATGAAAAAGAAGTCAATAAATTGAAAGACGTAGCTAAAGGTAAACTAGCCGATAAGTATGAGATAAGTGATGCAAAAAACTTAAATCCCAGAATTCGTCTTGTGGGGATATCTGAGAAACTTGAAGAATCCGAACTGGTGAAATTTGTGAGACATCAAAACAAGTCCGTGATAAACGAAGATTCTGAATGCAAAGTTATTAAACTGTGGCCAACAAGAAAAAACTCTAATATATTTCAGGCAATCTTGCAGATAGATGTAAACACATATAACAATCTCATGTCCGGAGGTGATGGTAAGTTATTTGTCGGTAATGATTACTGTGATGTCTATGACTCGGTAGATTTAAAAAGATGTTACAAATGTAACGGTTTCAATCATCACTCTAATCGATGCACTGTACAAAAGTACTCATGCCCTAGGTGTGCAGAAGATCATCCAGTTAAAGATCGTAAAGCCGTGGATTTGAAATGTGTGAGCTGTCTAAAACTAAATGAGAAAGATAAAGATCTCAATCTGAATATAAATCATGCTGTTTGGGATTCTAGATGTTATGTTTATAATCATAAAGTTAAAGAGTATAAAGCTAATGTATATATGGCGTAGCAATTAGATACACTGGTTATATCGGAATCCTCTTCTCATGTTAACGTTTGTACTAGTGATAATGAGAACGATGTTGGCGTTTCTGCGGACATGGTTTCTAGGAACAAATCTATATATCTCCCTTGCGTTTATTACCAAAATGTGCGCGGTTTAAACACCAAAACACACGATCTATTAAATTCTTCTTATGCCTGTGACTACGATGTTCTCGCACTCTCAGAAACCTGGATTGACTCTCATGTTAATAGCTCTGAGTTAATATGCAGCAATTATAATATCTTTCGCTGTGATCGCAATTATTCTGTTACAAACAAAACCAGAGGTGGAGGTGTTTTATTGTCTATTAATAAAAAATATGTTGCCACTAAATTAAACCTAGATTATATACGAAACTCAGTTCCTTTAATTGATATAGTTGGTGTAAAAATGCAATTTAACCACACCAGTATTTTCTTATTTGTTATATATATATATATATACCTCCGTCATTAGGTATAATACACTATAATTTATTTTTTGAGGCATTTGAAACGCTCCACTACCTAAACGATAATGACGTATACTTTATTGGAGATTTTAATATACCCAATTATAGAGAGTTTACTCTACATAATAACATCAACGAGCAAACAGCAGCACTTATGTCATTTTTGAATTATTTTGATCTAAAACAATGTAATTCCGTGTAAAATTCTAATAATAGATTATTGGATCTAGTTATCTGCAGCACTGCGTATAACGTTGAAAAGGCTCATGATATCCTACTAAAAGAGGACTCCCATCATCCGGCGTTAAGTATATACCTCAATGCAAACAACAATCAGACAAATACAAAATCCTCTGCAAATAATATTTTAACATATAATTTTCGGAAAGCTGACTTTCACACCTTATATGCCAAAATTGCAAATACGGACTGGTCAGTTCTAAAAACCATTAATGATGAAAACTCGGCGTGTGAGCAATTCTACGAAACACTATACGATATCTTTGACTCCTGCGTACCCAAAACGATACCACGTCATAGGAAATACCCGCCGTGGTATAATAATGTTATAGTTCGGAATATAAAAGAAAAAGCAAGACAACTTAAAATGTACAAACGAACCGGCAATATAGTCGCCTACAACGAATTTAAAATTTTTAGATCTCAGATAAAGCGGGATACAGACACTGCCTTTAAACTATCAGAACAACATCCAAAATAATTTAAAAAATAACCCCAAAACTTTCTGGTCATATATTAACTCCAAAAAAGAGGCAAGTGCAATACCGGATATTCTCCATTACCATGATAAATGTCTTGAAAATTCGCAGGAAATAGCTGATGCTTTTGCTGAATTCTTCGAAACCGCATATAGTTTACCTTCGCAAAACATTGATCGAAGTACCCAATTCAATAACAATATATGTTTGAATTTTAGTGAATTTACGCCTAACGATGTTCTCTCTGCCTTACGACAACTCAAGCCTAAATTTACAAAAGGGCCAGATGAAATTCCAGCGTTTGTTGTTAGAGACTGTGCTAATGTTTTCATAGAGCCACTCACGACAATATTTAATCTCTCACTCAAAAGTGGTACATTTCCTAACATCTGGAAGAGATCCCGAATTTGCCCTGTCTATAAAAAAGGAGATAGAGATGAAATTGAAAATCACCGTCCGATTACAATTATATGTAATTTTGCAAAAGTAATGGAAATTGCATTACACGCAGTAATATACCCTCACGTTGGGGGGCAGATAACACAAAGTCAACACGGTTTTATGAAGAATAGATCAACTGTCACCAATTTAATGTGCATAACTCAATTTATATCGCATAACCTCGACGCCGGCACCCAAGTTGACGTGATTTATACAGATTTCTCGAAAGCTTTTGACAGGCTTGACCACGGTGTATTGCTACACAAACTTGAAACCATGGGCTTTTCCCAGTTGCTTGCCAATTTCTTTAAATCGTATCTTAACAACAGAATACAATATGTGGAGTACCGTCGTCAAAGGTCGGCTGAAATTGCCGTCACGTCAGGGGTACCTCGGGGGTCTATACTGGGACCACTATTGTTTGTGTTGTTTATAAACGATATTGTAGATAACCTGGAGGTCGGTGTTTTGTTATATGCCGATGATGCGAAAATTTTTCTACTGTAGATACGCTAACCGACTGCCATAAGCTGCAAAGAAATCTCGAGAAAATACAAGCTTGGTGCAATCAAAATGGTCTGCCACTCAACGTCAGTAAATGTAATATCATGTCATTCACTAATAGGAAAGAAACTCTTCTTTATGATTATAAACTTGATCTCAAACCATTAAAACGAACTGATTGTTTTAAAGATCTTTGTGTAACTTTCGACGCCAAATTAACGTTCAAAAATCATATACAAGATACTTTTCTCTCTGCAAATAGAAACCTTGGCTTTGTTATCAGAAATTCGGTGGGCTTCACGGACACCAATCTACTAACACTTTTATTTAATGCATATGTCAAATCCAAGCTCGAATACGCGTCCTTAATCTGGCACCCAGGGTATGTTACTTATATAAACCTACTTGAAGGCATTCAAAGACGATTTCTAAAATTTCTGTCGTATAAGATGGACGGTATATATCCACCAATTGGATATCCCCAAGAGGTGTTATTAAGTAGGTTCTCTGCAGATAGTTTAGAGGATCGTAGGAAAAGACAGGCACTCATATTTTTACATAAAGTGATTAACAACAACATAAATTGCCCTGAAATAGTTGAAAAACTGATGTTTTATGTACCACGTTCGGGCACCCGACATCATATGACTTTTTACCTTGCCACGCCTCGGACAAATGCTTTAAGCTTCTCCCCTCTATATTTTATGTGTGGTACTTACAACTGCCTGCAGGAAAACCTTGATATTTTTAACTGTTCCATTACATCCATTAAAAAACTTAAGCTGCAATAAGCTTTTTCTCTTATAACATTCGGTAGATGTATATGTGCATCTATGTATATATGTGTACGTGTGTTTTGTGTACACACAATAATTTATGGTTTATGTATCGTTCATGTATTGTTTTCTTTGTTACACTTATTATTGTCAATGGTTTAATAATTGTAAGTACTTGTCATCCAGTAATTGGTCTCTGACTGTGGGATGATGTATCTAAATAAATAAATAAATAAATAGGATGATATTATTAAATAAAAATATATTAATAAGTTAATATAAAAAACATAAAATATAATAACATAAATGGTATGTAAGTAGAATTAAAGTACCAATAACTTTTTTCTACCTATATACCTCACTTACCTTTGACCTTCCCACTTTTGTAGCGCTAAACTCATAAAAATAATCAAAATATAAAAAAAATAGGTCAAATAATTTGTTATAAAATGCTCTACAAGAAAGCCGTGATGCATTTTTTTCAAAAAATTAATAAAAAAAATGTATAGAAAAAAATTAACATTAACAATAAGAGTTTTTCATCCCCCAAATTTTCATTAATTTTTGGTTATAACTTCTTAATTATCGAAGTTGCAACAAAAAGTTGTTAATAAAAGTTGTAGATAATATTATCTAAAAAAGCGCTTTCTACAATTTTTTTGTGGGGGTTATAGTTTTCAAGATATATTAAAAACATTTACATGAAAACTCAAAATTAAAAAATAAAATCGCAACCTACCCAAAATGCACGGTTGAATCTCCAACTGATTGAACTACATACCAATATATAAAGAAACTAAAAATATTACATAAATAGATTAAAAATTGTTACAGTATTTTTTTTATTATTTATTTATTTAACGTCGGCCATTTCAGCTACTAAGATCGATCACCGACGCCAGGACATGAGCAACTTCCAATCTGAAAATTTTGCCCCTTCTTGTTAGAAAAGTAAGGATTTTTACTTACCTAACATTTAATAGGTAACGAACCGACTACTCTATATCCCTTTCAAAGGACGCCATATCCGCTACGCAAACCTCGCCTAATATTGCACGGCTTCTGCGTATTCACTGATACATCAGCCAAAGGAATGTGGGACTAGATTGCTGTGCTTGCCCGGTCAGTCACCCATTCAATACTAACTACGATGAACGTTGCTCATCTGTCGGTATGAATCGAAATATGTGAATAATCAAGACGCCTCAGCGCTCGTCACCTATAATTATAGAATGAAGCACAAACTTGATATATATAAAAAAATGTATGTGCTGATAAAATTCTTCAATTCTTCAAGAGTTCCAGGTTCGATTTCCCACCGAGGAACTGGAATTTTGCTCTGAAAGAGAAATGAATCCATTTAGTCAGATTCTAGGTGCATGTATACGATCTCTTACACAGAAGTATAGGGAATTGTATTGCCTGTGGAGTTAAATGTTTGTATCACATTGCTTTAAATAAATCGTAAAAATAATAATTTCTCTCAACTCTCACGTATTCTGTACAATATTGTGTTATATTAAAATTCTCTATTTTGTTTTATGTTAAAAATATTGAATCGAAGAACATTTGCTCTATGGCTCACTTAATTTAGTTAAATTAGAGAAGTTTCTCCAACCACGTTTTATATTGTACAAGTCGTGTTTGTACGAGCTTAATGAAAATACCCTTGATAAAATATTGCTCCAAAGAATTATGGAACACAGTTACGTAACTTATGAAATATTGTACGGCAGTAGCAATTACGTTGGTTCCATTTTATAAACCCTTCATTGGAGGAGTATCTAAAAATCCGAAATTTGATTGATTTTGTTAATCTGGGGAAAAATAACAAAAATATACTGACAACAGCAAAATATATTTTTAATTAAGAAAAAATTGCTTCTATATGGCAACGCCAGTCTTAAGCATTGCAAAGAAATGTTATTTTAACAAAAAATGAAACACAATAGAAATATATTTATTTCAATGGCAAGAACGCATTTATGTATAAATTTTTTTTATGAAAGACTGAAAGCTGTGACGAGGATATCGAAGTACAACCAGTAGCGTAGTTTATTTTTTTGGTGGGTACATTGTTTAGTGTGCATAAAAACCGCTGCCCAAGGAATCACTACTTCCACATCCAGATTTTCTATCCAAGCCTCTTACAATGAAAAAAATTTTATATGTGTAAATAATTGTTTATGTTACTTTAATAATATAATATTTGGAATCGCCTACCCCAAAAATCCATAAAACAATATATCACACCCAAAATTTTGTACACCAAATGTCCTCTTTGACGAAAATTACACAGATTTCCTCGAATTTCTCCGAGATTCCCTCTTTGATAAAAAAAAAATTTGAAATGCGGGGGTTTTGAAACTTTTCTAGGATTATCAAAGAAAACTGTATGAGTGATTGGTGACCCGACACTACAATTAGTTGCTGCTAGATTTCTAAGTTTTTCGTCAATAAATAAGTTTTGCATATTATATTTCCTCCACCGTTTTACCTTGTCTTCAATCTTTAATGGTGCCTTTCTTTCACTGCTGGTAAATTGTTTTTCACAACAAATAAGCCACAAATTCTAAAAAAAAAGTAGAATAAACATCAGTACATACTCTTCGGCTGATTTATTGAACTATTAATATAATTTTTGCACATTCTATAGTTTCCGCAGTTTTTTTTGTAAATGTGCAACATACAGTGCATTAGATGGTTTAAAATGTTATTATGGTATTTTTAATAAGACGATTACAATACCAATAGAATTTTCAGTGGGGCGTTGCCGAATACCCATTATACATAAAGTCTTCTGACAACAAAATTATACAGATTCGGCAATGTATTTCTATATAGATACAGCAAGAAAGAAAACAGAAATTAGGAAAAAAAGACGGATGTACTGCTCCCAGAACGTTTCACACTGCGTGAAATCTTATTTTTATC
This sequence comes from Rutpela maculata, assembly GCA_936432065.2. Lineage (NCBI taxonomy): Eukaryota > Metazoa > Arthropoda > Insecta > Coleoptera > Cerambycidae > Rutpela > Rutpela maculata. Next base: position 131,875,007 of record OW386287.2, on the reverse strand, counting down.
ACCTTGTCGTGTATCAACGCAGAGCATCGGTACCTATCGCTTCTAACCGTCCGTACATTGTAGTGAAAGTAGATATGTCTTTCTTTTCCTAATTTATCTGTTTTCTTTCTTACACTCGTTTGTCTCAGGACCCATATATATTACTACATTTGCCGAATCTGAATGTAGAATAGCATGGTAGAATACCCCTATTGAAATTGAATCATATTCGCAGGGGCGTAGCGAAAGAGGAGTATGTCCCTCCCAACTTTGTCAGACTTGGCAAACGTTGGGCAAAAATTGGAAATTTGAGATATAAGTTGGCAATTTTTATTTCGGTGAAAAAAATTTTTTTTGATTTTCTCCCCCACCTCATCAATTTTTTTCGGTGGTAAAATTTTTTTTTTAAATTCATCTCCCCCGCTCCTCATCAATTTTTATTTCGGTGAAAAAAACATTTTTTTTATTTTCTCCCCGCCGCTCATCAATTTTTAGGGGAGGAATCATTATTTATTTATTTACAGAGTTGGCTTCTTAAGTTTATGAAGTTGGCAAATTTGAAGAATAACCCCCCAAAAAAGTTGGCTCGCTACGCCTCTGCATATTCGTTATAGAGAGTGATGATACAAACTATGTTTTGTTAGAGTTTTAGAGCAGCCAGTTACTAAGGCTTTTAATTAAGGACAAAAATACGAAATTGCATAAAATAATATCGGAACTGCAATGCACAGTGTTCAACAAACTTTACGTAAAATTGTGAATATCTCAGTTTTACTTTCAAACGTATAAATTGTTTCTATTCAATGAGATTATTACGAAACGACTGAAAGTTAGTCAGGCGTTGCCGATTGCGAATACCTATTAGTAGAGGAGCATATGTAGTTCCGTGGCGAAGTTAATAAAGGGAGGATGTAGGGGTGATATTTCAATAAAAAATTGCCCTTTGATAAGTTATTTTCATGGTGTCACTTTGGAGTGTGTGGCGGGTAGCATTTATGACGTCATCAAAATGGCGGCCAATATGATTTAAAAGAATGACATTATCTGAGTTGTTTATTGCTCAATTTTGTTTTGTGAGGACTCATTTTAAAAATAATTAAAATGTATATAAAAGATGTTCTTAAAGTAAACTATAAGGTTCATTTTTAATAATATATAGGATACTGTTATTAAACTTTTCAATTATTTTTATTATTAGTTAATTGATGATTTACTCCCAAGTTAGAGTAAAATAATGTACTTGATGTTAATTAGGAAATATTGTATATTTGTGCGATGTAGATAATTGAAATTACTATAAAAAATGTTTTAAAGTATTAATACAATCTGGAGGCAAAAAAACTGGGAGTGACCGTAAATAATTCCTGCAAGGAATTTTCTTGTGCATAAGAGTATGGATGGGTTTGTCACAATCATTAATTAATGTTTTCGACAAAAATATCGTTGCCTGCTACGGCCGCCATGTTGAAAAAATGACTGTCAAAATAGGTTGATCTCAATTATCTCCTTTCTTGTTAGTTCTAATCTAAAATTAGATATTACCAGCATTGTAAAAAATAAAAAAAGCTACAAATTTTATTTAAAGTATTTTTCTCGATTGTATTTTAAGATTTACAGCCGTCAGAATGGCAACAATTTGTGCCTCACAGCAGATTTTTGCAATTATCTCTGTCCCCGTTGCTCCTATTAATGAGTTATTATCAGTATTGTAGATTATAAAATTTCCTAAAACCCTTGTTTAAACAATTTTCTTCCTCTCAAAATTACAGCCGCTCCTTTGAAAAATAATAAAATGTTCGAGATGATGTTATGTATAAACAATTGATGGCGAAAGAAAATATTTTGAACAAATATTTTAGGAAATTTTATAATCTGCATTATTGATAATATCTAATTACTACGTAGGGAAATAGGGACAGAGAAAATTACAAAAATCTGCAGTGAAGCATACATTTTCACATATTTGGGCGAGTGTAAATCATAAAGTATTAAAAATACAGACAAATTGTTGTGTTGACAGATCAGTCAAAACTCGAATAATTCAGTTAAAATTCATTTTTTCAAAGAAATAACATTAATGCAAGTCAATTTTATTGATTATCTGAATTAATAATGAATATTAATAACGTCGCGTCGGAAGAATGGGGCAGACATATTTCCGAAACTCAAGGAACTTTTCCAAACTTCGAGATACTGTAATTTTTAAACAATTGACCGTGGAAGAAAATCGTTTAAAATTTTATGATCTACAATATTGAGTAACACTAATTAGACTACTGACTAGGTAGGAGCAACGAGTTGAGAGATAATTGCAAAAATCTGCAGCGAAGCACAAATTGTCACCATTCTGACTGCTGTAAATCGTAAAATATTAGCAACAGAGAAATAGTTTAAATAAAAGTTGTGGATTTTTTCATTTTCTACGATATTGGCAATACCTAATTTTAGGGTAGAACTAACAGAAAAGGAGATAATTAATAAGAACCTAATTCGACAGTCATTTTTTAAATATGGCGGCCGCACCTGTTATGATATTTTTGTGGAAAACATTAATTAGTCATTGTGACCACCGCCCTACACTCTACAAAGAAAAAAATCCTTGTAGGAATTGTTCACGGCTCAAATGACAAATTGACTACTATATTTACTCTCAATTAAACAGTAACGGTTCTTTTTTAATAATAGATAATTTGGATATCATTATTAAACTTTTCAGTTAAATTATTAATATTTATTATTTTTATTATTATTTAATTTACAATTTACTTCCTTGAATAAAATAATATATTTAATGTTATTTAGAAAATATTGTATATTTGCGACAAAAATAATGATTGTTGACAAACGATATCATCAATGACATCATTTAGATGCCTATTTAATGACACTACTGTCATTTTCTAATTATTTAGATTTGTAATTTCATTTTGCTTTGATACAAAATAAAATTATTTTTTTGTAGAAAATGTAATATTTGTGAGGCGGAAAGCAAAAAGGGACCTCTTGTCGGCGATGTTAATTTTTCAGTACAGTTGAAATTAGTGGTTTGGGTCAATATGATCGATTTTCGGATTTTGTCCTTTACAATTTGTAATCGATTACAAAACCGATCTAATTGAATGAAACACTTAAAATAATCGATAAAGCAGTCAATGTTCAGTATTGTTCAGTCCTGGAAAAGGTACCTCCTGTCGCTTATGGAGAAATAACATGGGACCCATAAACGCACTAGTAACTTAAACAAAAAAAAATCATAGAGACATGATTTTTGCACCAAATCGTTCAGAATTAGAGCTTAATTCATTTAATATCAATAACTAAAATTCGGAAATTGCCGACAAGAGGTCCCTTTTTGCTTTCCGCCTCACATTTATTGAAAATATTTAGACCGTGTAAAATTGCATTTATTCAGTATTCAAAGTTAGATCACTGCACATGTGCTTTGCAGTCATAGGTGAAACGTTGAAATATAATTCTAACATAACTACTGTCATGATTAACAAACCCTATTGTTTAATTTTTGGGAAATAGTGGTCCTATTTTGTGGCCAGCTAGATCTCCCGACCTGCCGACTTTTGGCTTTGAGGTCATTTAAAAAATATTATATATATAGAGAACGTTCCAATAACATAGAAGAATTATAAAAAAAAACATTAGCTGCGTTTCGGACAATAAGTGTCACGATTGGAAATGCAACAAATGCTGTAAGGAGAAGGTGTCAAAAATGCATAGATGTCAATGGAAGACAATTCGAATATTTATTGTAGTTTAGTTTTTCCTGTTTTTGGCAAAATTATTTTATATTATAAGTAGTGTTGTTGTTATTAATAGTTTTCCATGGCCTCCTCACAAATATATTAAATTTTTCGAAAATTAACCATTTTTTCTAGAGATAAATACGAAATATGATATATCGTTGGTAGCTAATTTAAGTTGTGATCGAATAATGAAATAATTTACAGGGTGTTCCATTAAAAAAAAACACAAGTTGTCTCCAAACTGAGGCATGCATAATTTTCTTTTTATCAGCAAAGGATTCTACTCAAAAAGTGCCTTAAGAATGTGTTACCCGATTTTCGATTCGACACTACTTGGTAACTGAGATGTAGAGGTCATCCAAAAATGCCAATTTTCCAAAATGGTTCTGTCGCTCGGTAGTAGACGGTAGATGATCGCGATTTGCGCCATTGTTTGTTTTGTTTATTTTTGTCTATCTGCCAAAGTTTTAGAGAAAACCCCAAATCCCATCTAATTTGGTCCACCATTGTATACAACTTTCGAGGTATGCATTTTTTGTTTTACCAATATTTCGTAAGCTGGTTTTGCTGTTATGGCACAAAAGAAGTTCGTGAGTAGTGCTTTACTGTTCTTAAAATTATACAACTTATTTAGATTTTAATTATATTTATTACTGTGAGCAATAGCTACGCAATAAATTCAAGAATTTTTTTCTTTTACATTTTAATGCCATACTGGTTGCATGTTAAGGTTTAATTATCGTTACAATTTGTGTTTTAACTAAAGCCGTGATTCGTGTCACAATAAACATAAATGCGTGATCTGACATCGAATTCGTCAGCCGAAGTTCGCTGGCATGATATGTGAGAAATGTTGATTTTTTATTTTTATATACCTAGATAAGAAAGTATAGTAATGACTGAATGCAAATATACTCTTCGCCGGTTTATTGAAGTTTTTGTGTAATTGTTGGACAATTGAACATTCTATATGAGTTTTTTGACCATAAGTTAATTCTAAGTATAATTGGTAATTTTTAATTTTAATCATATTCCGATAATACCAGGTTGGCGAAAAGCTCATTAGCATACACCACAGTAGAATTTTATCAAGGTCGTAATCGTCTACATGTACTTTTTTAACAAAGGCTTTAAAACCTTAATTTTGTTTAAGAATGAGTGGTTGCCTGCACCCTGCCTAAAAGTACAAAAATCTCAATTTTGTTCACGTTTTGAAACCTATGAGGTGTGGAGGTTTAGGGGTTTAGTCTCCACCATTTGAGAGTAATGGCTCAGATATTTTGCAGATACAAAAAATTGGCCTTTGTACATGTTATTTACACTCACCTGCGTCTTTTGAGTTTTAGCGGTAGTTTTCACCCCTCATAAGGGCGGATTTCGGTTTAATTTATAGAAATAGCTTACTGTGGGTCGAATTTATATTCTCTATTCTCGACTACAAAACATCTACCATTTTCACACTTTATTATGAGTTATTACATTATTTCCATGATGTTACAGAATTTTTAGGGATGTTTTTGACTAAAAAACAAAACTGACACGATAGATCCTTTTTTGGACTACGGATTCGGATTCAGCGTCGAAAAATACACCGAATCCATATAATTTGGTCCGCTGCACAGAACTTTTTTTGTGTGGCTGTGTTATATATGAAATAGAGATTGCAATACCGGGTAATCGGTTAACCGGTTAACCGGTTATCAGGACAAAAAACACATGACGATAATTACCGGTTATTTTAATTTTTTACCGGTTATTTCGGTAAATTCTGAACTTACGATATGTCACGTATTCAACGTTTCTATTTATGTCAGTGACTAGTATTCACTAAATACAGAGTGACTGTCCCAACACTGAGCACTTTTAACAATAAATAAATAATATTATAAAAAGTAAAAATCAAACACCAAGCCCTAAGAAATACAAGAGAGACATTGACAATATCTTGCATCTTGCGACAGGAAATTGAATATTTCACTGCCGCAAATATCCGTGGACTACATTTAGAAGTATTTTATTACCAATTCTTATTAACATATCGACCCACCAATATCGATTGAGGAAGGGCATCTTCAGCTGGTGGTATTCTATGCACACATATCAGACGACTAACAGATTGAAAAACTAACACTTTTAACGGGCTATTTTTTAAAAATATTGTATTTTTAGATTAGGTATTTAGTAAATGCCCTATTTGAGTTTATGTTTATAATTTTTGTTATTTAAGTTGATATTTTTGCTATTTACCGAATAATTATTTATTTAAATTTATTTCATGTATATTTTTTCCTTTTGATAAAAAACCTTTTGTTTGTTCATTATATTAAATATACGTATATAAAAATGTTTTTTGTTGAGGACCCCGCACACCATATAGGGGATTTCTGCCTCCCGTCAAATTTAATCTAACCCACGTAAAAATGTTCTTTTGAACTCCCTGAACAAATGTTCAAATGTAGCCAGTTCCGAAAAGGTCTTCGTTTTGAGATACGGAGCCTTAAATATCGTTCCAAATACGTTTTAAAATTGAAAAAAATTCAATTAAAGTTGGCTTTGGTTTTATGGAAATTTAGAACTGCATAATTAATTCTTAAATAACACCATATTTCTTACTCGTGTTAATGACACACTCGTTCTTGGATAGAAGAAAATTCTTTTTCACCGCGAACCGACCTCAACTGTGAATTCAGCGCGACTTTCTGACTAAGAGTGTCCAGGATGAACTCTTTTGTTTTATTGATAATTAGCTGATGGACATAACGAAAACCCCCATTGTATGTATTAATACTAGTTTCTCAAAAAGTATTTATGATCGTGTTTTATTGGGATGTTAATATAAGCTCGAGATGATACACAGCTCGTTTTTTGTAACCTTAAATAATTTTGGTAATGCCATATAATAAAATGACGTTTATTTGACAGCTTCAATGAATCAAAACAATGTCATTATTGACAAGTGAAAAAAAAAGTGTGAAGTAAAACTTAATATTTCATTGATTTACCATTGGAAACAGCAACAGAATTTAGTCATTACGACAAGATAACTTTAGGCACTTCACGCGATTTCGTGATGTGGAATGATCTTTAGGGCTCCATATCTCAAAACGAAGATCTTTTCGGACTTGGCTGCATGTGAACATTTGTTGAGAGAACATTTTTACGTGGGTTAGATTAAATTTAACAGGAGGCAGAAATCCCCTATATGGTGTGCGGGGTCCTTTAAATAATTTTGTACATGGAAAAAAACAATTGCCATTTTCGCCACCCTAATCATTCATTTTAAAAATTACCGGTATATACCGGTTAACCGGTTATTTACGTTTTTATTTACCGGTTTACCGGTTATTAAAACTTCCGGTAAATTGCAATCCCTAATATGAAATATCTCAGAAACTACATCACTTAATCAAGAATAGTAACGACCGAAATAAAAGACAATTAATTAAGCTTTCAAATTATTTTTCTGACTGTTCTTATAGCATAAGAAACAAAGAAATTGTGAGAAAAACTATGCGAATCTTCATTTTTCATAAAAACGTCACCATTCTGTTACTGTAAGTAGTCAGTAATTAAAAACTATAATTCTCAAATACTTTTTTTCATTAACATATAGCGTTATCTAGATATTCAGTTTTTCTCGTTCATTTGCTTTAGAAAAAAATTGCATTTTAAACCATAAGAAGATTTTCGAAAAAATTAGAGTTTTTGCCTCTTTGCAAATATCTCAATAGAAAGCTCGTTCAGTGGTACACATGCTAATGCGAGGCGCAAAACCCATAAGGCAACAACACGGAACAGACCATTAAAAGTTATACTCGGAGCTAAAGGCAAATCCCATTCTGGGAATGCCCAAGGACACTATGGTCCCAAAGTATAACTTCTATGAAAAATTTCAAATCAAAATACCAGACAGAGAGGACTGGAAAACGGTCTAATATCGGCAGAAACGGTTTGATATACGGACAGCTCCAAACCAGAACATGGAGTCGGAGCTGGTATTTACGGGATAAGGTCGAAAACGAAAAATTTCGTTAAGTCTAGTACACATCACAATATTTCAGGCTGAAGCGGCCGCTATACAGTGGTGTGCAAAGAAAATAATGAGGCAAGGAACTGTTAACCGTCAGTTGTCATTTTTCTCGACAGCCAAGCAGCGCTAAAGGCACTCGATTCCATGCAGGTTGATTCAAGACTAGTGTGGGATTGTATAAATGCCCTTATGGAAGTCTAAACAAAGTGACCGTGGCCCGGGTACCAGGACACGAAGGACACAGAGGAAATGAGAAAGCTAATGAACTGGCCCGGGAAGGAGTGTCTGAGGTCATAGTAGGACCCGTGTGGCTAAGCTATGCATGCGAACATTTATTAATGAATGGGTACAAAATAAATTTCTAAGAGCGGTGGAAGAGTTTCCCACGACAGAGACAGGCTAAAAAGTTTATTAAAGAACGATAGGCCAACTGCACGGAAGATCTACATAAGGGTAATGGTGGGTCTTAGTAACGCAAAAAAAATTGAAAAAATCTTTATTGTTCAAATGGGCTTAGCATGAAACGTCAATATTTTAAGTTTGTGTAACTGTTTTTGTGGGCACGATTACTCTGGAACCGTTTAAGATATTAACTTGAAAGGTACACGGATGTATTTTAAGATCTGAAACTATATTATATTTTGATCTTATTCCGTTGAGGGGTAAATTGGGGTAAATGGGCAGGTAAATAGGTAAATCAAGCAAATAAGAGTCTATAAAATTGGTATTTAGTATGGGAAGCTAAGGCCTCAAAAATGTTTTTGGCATTGGCCCCGTTACCACCCCCTCCCCATTGCTAATGAAGGTGAAAAATATAAATTTGTGATTTAGTGTTTGTATAAGAACCAAAGGCCCCAACATTTTTTTTTATTTCCCAGCGGGCAGCGGTTTTTTAAATATTGTTCCATTTGTAATTAGTTTGCAAATAAATATATTTCTGATTTGATTTGACTGACATTTGTTAAAAAAAAAACTATGTAGATTTTAGATATCATTGAATAAAATAATTTTTATCAATTTTCTGGAATTAAATAAGTTTATTCGTTAGTTTGTTAGTTTTATATTTTAATTAGTGATTTAGTGCTTGTACAAGAACCAAAGACCTCAACATTTTTTTTATTTCCCAGCGGGCAGCGGGTTTTTAAATATTGTTCCATTTGTAATTAGTTAGCAAATAAATATATTTCTGATTTGATTTGACTGATATTTGTTAAAAAGAAACTATGTAGATTTTAGATATCATTGAATAAAATAATTTTTATCAATTTTCTGGAATTAAATAAATTTATTCGTTACTTTGTTAGTTTTATATTTTAATTAGTTATTGATTCCAGAAAATGATATGAGAGCATTTTATAAAAAGAGTTCTAAAGTTCAAGTTCAATAAATTAACAAAAAATAAAATCTGCCGTCCTAAATGGAGCTTGAAGTTTATTACTTCGAATTCCATCATGGTGACTGGATAAATGTGACGTCAAATTTTATTTTTTGTACATAATAACGCCGGGATTCACTTAGCTTTAAAGTTGAATTATCTCTGGAATTTTAAGAGAGCGTATTTTACGGCTTCTCACATAGTCTTTATAGTATATTATGCTTCACAACGTAAAAGACAAAAGCCTAGATGAAAATATTCTTAAACCTATTTAGTGAATTCAAAAGGGTCCATGAACAGTTTTATTACTATATGCATATACATGTATTAATGATAATACATTTTTCGTAGAATTCAGGTACACTTCATTACGTTTACGATAGTACTAAAATATTAATATCTTTATATCAATAGCCCAGTCGATGAAGACCTACAAAAATTTGCAAACTGAATAATTTTTTTTTTTAATAAGTTCGTAAAAGTGTATAGAATAATATCAGGAAAAGTTTACATTTCGCTCGGATGCAGAACATAAAAAAAGCGAAAAAAATATTTTTTTCATCCATTTCTTTAAAATTTTGAAATTAAGTCGAGCTAGGAAAAAATAAAAAATACATATGGATAGATCATGTATTTATGGACAAAAAATGTCCTAACGAAATTTATAGCTAAAGCCACGGTTTTCCTGGAAAAAATAGTCAAGTGTAAGGTTATAACTCGGAGTGGCACACATGCGTGCGCGCGCGCGCTTGAATACGCATGACTGTGACACCGACGCACTGAATTACATGTTACTAAATCAGAATTTGTTCATTGGTTCATTTAAAAGATGGAAATTGTAGCTTCCTGATGCTTTTTTTTTCAAACAATGCAAGCAAAGGATGGATGGGAAAAATATATTTATATATGTTATCATGCCCGAACTCAATCGTCGCAATAAAAAAATGTAGAAAAAAAGCCCTTCAAAGAAATTCGGTCTTCATTGAGAACTGTTAAAAACTATGTACACTTCATGATTATTATGGTTTATTAAGTTGTAGTAACATGGATTAAAGAAAAAGTACATCTCAAATAATTTTAATTTCCTTGCCTGATGAATTTTTATATATATATATATATATATATATATATATATATATATATATATATATATATATATATATATATATATATATATATATATATATATATGCAGACTGCAGTTTCGAGCTGTTGGCTCTCATCAGTGGTGTGTAGTGGCTGACACGAGAGTTCCTTTAATTAGGAATAAATCTTTCGGTCGGTGTTCTCTAAAATCGAATTACAGCGTTTCGTAGTAATATGTGATTATTACACTTAACGTGCCAGACTTGCAATTTGTTGTAGTCTGGTCAATTTCCTTATTTTTGAAATAAGGATGTATAGAGGGTTGCTTCAGAGAGAAATTACGTTTAGTAAATACTCTGCCCTCTAGAAGCATACTTTGAACATTTGCTGCCCATCTCAGGCTAACCAATTCGATTGTAGTGAACAGCGACCGCTAGATGGCGCCTTCGATTTATTTTGCATGTTGCCAGTCTTAAGACTACGAACATGTACCTATACATCGGAAATCTCGTTGCCAGTCACTGCATGCCTACCTTGCACTGATGAGAGCCAACAGCTCGAAACTGCAGTCTGCAAGTGGTGTGTAGTGGCTGACACGAGAGTTCCTTTAATTAGGAATAAATCTTTCGGTCGGTGTTCTCTAAAATCGAATTACAGCGTTTCGTAGTAATATGTGATTATTACACTTAACGTGCCAGACTTGCAATTTGTTGTAGTCTGGTCAATTTCCTTATTTTTGAAATAAGGATGTATAGAGGGTTGCTTCAGAGAGAAATTACGTTTAGTAAATACTCTGCCCTCTAGAAGCATACTTTGAACATTTGCTGCCCATCTCAGGCTAACCAATTCGATTGTAGTGAACAGCGACCGCTAGATGGCGCCTTCGATTTATTTTGCATGTTGCCAGTCTTAAGACTACGAACATGTACATATACATCGGAAATCTCGTTGCCAGTCACTGCATGCCTACCTTGCACTGATGAGAGCCAACAGCTCGAAACTGCAGTCTGCAAGTGGTGTGTAGTGGCTGACACGAGAGTTCCTTTAATTAGGAACAAATCTTTCGGTCGGTGTTCTCTAAAATCGAATTACAGCGTTTCGTAGTAATATGTGATTATTACACTTAACGTGCCAGACTTGCAATTTGTTGTAGTCTGGTCAATTTCCTTATTTTTGAAATAAGGATGTATAGAGGGTTGCTTCAGAGAGAAATTACGTTTAGTAAATACTCTGCCCTCTAGAAGCATACTTTGAACATTTGCTGCCCATCTCAGGCTAACCAATTCGATTGTAGTGAACAGCGACCGCTAGATGGCGCCTTCGATTTATTTTGCATGTTGCCAGTCTTAAGACTACGAACATGTACCTATACATCGGAAATCTCGTTGCCAGTCACTGCATGCCTACCTTGCACTGATGAGAGCCAACAGCTCGAAACTGCAGTCTGCAAGTGGTGTGTAGTGGCTGACACGAGAGTTCCTTTAATTAGGATAGGAATAAATCTTTCGGTCGGTGTTCTCTAAAATCGAATTACAGCGTTTCGTAGTAATATGTGATTATTACACTTAACGTGCCAGACTTGCAATTTGTTGTAGTCTGGTCAATTTCCTTATTTTTGAAATAAGGATGTATAGAGGGTTGCCTCAGAGAGAAATTACGTTTAGTAAATACTCTGCCCTCTAGAAGCATACTTTGAACATTTGCTGCCCATCTCAGGCTAACCAATTCGATTGTAGTGAACAGCGACCGCTAGATGGCGCCTTCGATTTATTTTGCATGTTGCCAGTCTTAAGACTACGAACATGTACCTATACATCGGAAATCTCGCTGCCAGTCACTGCATGCCTACCTTGCACTGATGAGAGCCAACAGCTCGAAACTGCAGTCTGCAAGTGGTGTGTAGTGGCTGACACGAGAGTTCCTTTAATTAGGAATAAATCTTTCGGTCGGTGTTCTCTAAAATCGAATTACAGCGTTTCGTAGTAATATGTGATTATTACACTTAACGTGCCAGACTTGCAATTTGTTGTAGTCTGGTCAATTTCCTTATTTTTGAAATAAGGATGTATAGAGGGTTGCTTCAGAGAGAAATTACGTTTAGTAAATATATATATATATATATATATATATATATATATATATATATATATATATATATATATATATATATATATATATATATATATATATATATATATATATATATATATATTGGAGGCTATAACTGAGGCTGAGAAATTGACCCATTGGAAAAAATAAAATATCACTATTTCGGAAAAAAATGTATACTTTTCGAATGTTCAAACACAAATTCGTTTACTTATATGCATTTTTTCGAAAATATGATTAATCAGATTATGATAAGATATTGTGATTTTCATGGTCTTATCCTTATAACTATGAATATATCTTTGATTGTTTTGAATATAAATTCTGGAACTTTTCCAAAACATTAACAAATGTATAAGGAATCCATTGGATATAGCTGAAATATGGATAAATGTACCTGTAATAAATACAATACAGTAAAGGCACGTAAATATTCATGCGAGTAATTCAGCGGCTATGTGTGGTGTCTATGTATACGTTCATGATTATATTTTCCCTCCATACTCACTATTTATCCTCCTATTCAGTAAGAAAAATGTTAAAAATGTGTAATCGGAAAGAAAAAAAAGTTTTATATTACTCGTTAGAACTGCTAAGAATTTTTAGAGGCAGCATGCATTTAAGCGTGCGCTTGGCCGCGCAGAATGACAAAGTTACTTCACTATTTTTTCCGCGACTTTAGCGATAAATTTTATTAGGACATTTTTTGTTCAAAAACACGGGGTCTATCCACCAGTATTTTTTGTTTTTTCTACCCTGACTTAATTTAAAAATTTTGAAAAAATAGATGAAAAAAATTTTTTTTTCAATTTTTTCTTATGTTCTGCATTCGAGCGGAATGTAAACTCTTCAAGATATTATTCTATACACGAACTCATTAAAAAAAAATTATTCAGTTTGCAAGTTTTTGTGGATTTCACTATAAAATGTTCTCTGTCGTCTGTCCTATAATATTAAATGTCTTTGTCAATTAAGAAAGAACAAGGGGAGACTTTTGTCGTGATGTAATAAAAATAATATTTAAAAAATACATTTCTGGAGTTTAAAAACATAATATTAACAATGCAATTTATACAGGGAATTATAGTAGAAGGTGTTTCATCATAAGTAACCAAGTATCATTCTTTCGGCGTTCGACTGTTCTTGCACTAATTACAATGTCAATATTAGGGTAAGATGCAGTCGGGCGATGACTTCCTATGTACCAAATAAGCAGTATAGATCAACCACTAAGACAAGAATAATTTCATGAAGTCGAGAATTGCTTAATTTCGTCTTAAGAGCTGACTATGAAGCCATAACTGTTTGAAATTATATGTTTAAATTATAAGTTACTTAGTTTCCACCTAGAATATTTCTTCAGAGTACAGTGGTCTTGAGCGTCATTGTGCTGTGTTAAAAATTACCTAAAACTTCACTAAAAATGTCTTGATATGTAATAAAGTTTTCCTTAGAATTATTAGAGCCTTTGCATGGTAAAAATTTACCTAATATTGATCATAAAAACGACCTCATAGTCATGAATTAAATATGTAATTTGGAAGGTTGTAAATTATTTAATTTTTTTAATCTATTTATTTAACCTCGCACAGTGGCACGAATTGTGATTTTTTCGTTCAAAATTATCTAGAGCACTTGTATGGCAACCGATTGGGATAAATTTTTTTTTAAATACTCTTAAGTGAGCCGATTTTTTAATTATGCTAACCAAAATTATTGTGCTTAGCCAAAATGGCCATTTCTTATTTAAATCTCAATAAAACTTTAAAATAAAAACTTTTTTCTTATCAAATTTACATAAATCTTGTTACTCATGGGTTTTTGAGGTCGCTGATTACGAATCTGATATTCGAATTGTCATAAACCAACTTGCAAGATGGCGGAATCAATGACGACTACAAAATGCTAAACAATGATGAAAAATGAAATATTTTTGTTAAAGTTTATGCCGAGAAGTTTTGAATATTCCTGATAAGTACTTTTAAGTTAAAATAGACTAAATTTTAAGTTCCAGGAAGAAACTGAAGATGGCTGATCCAATATGGCGAATCGTAATTTCTTACCCAATTTACATAAATCTTCTTATTAGGAGTTTTGAGGTCGCTGATTACGAATCTGATATCCATTGTCATAAACCAACCTGCAAGATGGCAGAATCAATGGCGGGTATAAAATGCTGGAAAATGATGAAAAATGAAATATTTTTATTAAAGTTTATGCCAAGAAGTTTTGAATATTTCTGATATCTAACACCAAGTTGAAATAGACAAAATTTTAAGTTTCAGGAAGAAATTCAAGATGGCGGATTCAATATGGCGGCAATACGATGATAAAACTAATTTAAAAATAAATTAAATGCATTAAACTAAATAGGCTATTCCTAGGAATTATTAAAAAATTTAAAATGGAACAAATTTTCTGAAATTTTGAAATATATCCAATATGGCTGCCATGAATTAATTATTAACCATAAATATGCGATTCAGTCCTCCATCAATTTTGAACATAACTTTTAAATATTTTTATCTGCTAATAATATAATAAATATCTAACACCAAGAACTTTAAAATAAGAATATTAAACCTAACATAACCTAATACAGTAGTTTTACACCATGAACTTTAAACCTAAAATTCTGCGTCATGATTTAAATCTTCAATTTCTCTGTTTAATTTGTGTTGTTTAAATAATATTAATACTTCAATTGAGTTAATAATTTTTTTAATTGTTGATTATCCTAAATACATTTAAATAATATTATTAGCAGATAAAAAAAAGAAATATTAATATGATCTACTTAAGGTTATGTTCAAAATTGATGGACTGAATCGTATATTTATTATTGATAATTAATGTATGGCAGCCATATTGGATATATTTGAAAATTTCAAAAAATCTGTTACTTTTTAAATTTTGTACTAATTCTTAAGAATATCTTATTTAATTTAATGCATTTAATCTATTTTTAAGTTACCTTTATCATCTTGTTGCCGTCATATTGGATCCGCCATTTTGAATTTTTTCCTGGAACTTAAAATTTAGTCTATTTTATCTTAAAAGTACTTATCAGAAATATTCAAAACTTCTCGGCATAAACTTTAACAAAAAGATTTCATTTTTCATCATTTTTTAGCATCTTATAGCCACCATTGATTCCGCCATCTTGCAGGTTAGTTTAGGACAATTTGGATATCAGATTCGTAATCAGCGACCTTAAAACCCCCGAGTAACAAGATTTATGTAAATTGGATGAGAAGAAAGTTTTTATTTGCAAGTTTTATTAAAATTTAAATAGAAAATGGCCATTTTGGCGAAGCTCAATAATTGTGGTTAGCATAATTAAAAAATTGGCTCTCTTACATTATTTGGAAATTAAATAACGAGTATTTTAAAACAAAATTTATCCTAATCGGTTGCGAAATAAGTGCTCTAGGTAATTTTGAACGAAAAAATCACCATTCGTGCCACTGTGTGTCAGCCTATTTTCTACTATCAGGACCCATCACCTACTTCAGGAGACGAGCTGCCCCCAACCTGGAAATTTTTTGCTGAACTTCTTCTCTTTCGAAGAGTAGGGATTTTTTACTTGCCTAACATTTAATAAACAAGGGACCGACTGCTTTACATTCCCTCCAAAGGATGGTATATCCACTACGTAATCCTGGTCTTGAAATTACATAGCTTAAATACATGCACAGTTAAGACCCCTCTACGCTCGCCCCCAATTATTTAATTTTACCCTATTAAAATCCAAACGAAGTCGCAGGTATACTTTAGAAAATATTGGGGTATTATTATTACCTTTAAGTAACCATATATTCTATGACCCATTGCAAATACTGACAACATACAAATCTAAGTTACAATTAAAACTTTAATCAACTTGTGTGTGTGTCATGAAAATTACCAAATTGGGACATTTAATCTAATGGTAAAAGAATGTAGAGTTAATTTGCCTAAATATATTGATATTACTTACTACAACGCCTATTTTCCTTAATTGGAGAATATGGGTCTCAAAGTCGAACACATTTGGTAATATTAGTAATGTGTTATAACTGTCAAAGAAGAAAAATATGAAAAACAAAATATGCAGGGTGGTCACTCAAAGAAAAAATTAAAAATATATGACGGAGGACGATAATATTTTGCATGCAGTTAAAACAACTGTCGTGAAACAAAAGTATGAAAAATATACAATGCGTTAAGATATAGAGTAATTTATGAATTATGAGATATCCGGCACGACGATGCGAATAAATAAAGTACGATAAACAGTGAGGGGTAGTTTTGTGTAAATACCTTTACCGATTTATTTTGTTTATTTATATTTGCCTCAGCTATATGTACAGAAAATTTTTGTTTGCAACTAAATCCCATTATGTTATGATGAGGTAATTGCATAATAAAATTATTTTATTTAGTTATCCCTATGCTGACTATAATAGTAACTATGGCTGTAGGCATCATCTAATATACGTTTCATCCCAATAATTATTCGGCCATTCAGCAACATGCAATTCTAACTACTTCTTTTTCTACCTTGTGATATGAATAGGTTTTTATTTAGGTCAACAATAGGAAACATTTACCTTCAAATTACCACAAATTAACTTACCTACTAATGACAAATTAGTTTTTTACATTTACGATTATTTCGATTTTCTTTTTTTTACCCTGGCCTTCTTAATAAATATTAGAAATGCGATAAATATGCACAGATGTCAATAGAAGACAAATCGAACATTTATTGTAGTTTAATTTTTCCTATTTTTGACAAAATTATTTTATATTATAAGAAATGTTATTGTTGTTAATAGTTTTCCATGGCTTCATCACAAATATATTAAATTCTTTGAAAATTAACCACTATTTCTAGAGATAAATATGAAAAATGATATATCGGATAGCTAATTTAGGTTATGTCTACATCTCGAAAACTGATCCATGCATAATTTTCTTCTTATTAGCAACGGATTCTACTTAAGAAAGTGTCTCAAGAATGTGTTACTAGATTTTCGATTCAACGCTTGGTAACTGAAATGTAGAGGTCATCCAAAAATGCCAATTGTCCAAAAACGCTCTGTAGCTCGGTGGTCGAAAAAGATAGACGAAAGACATTTTATTATTATTATTATTTTTTTTTTAGCGAGCTAAAAACCAGTCACCCTTCTCTATGGCTCCGACCCTCACAGAGGGGAGCTGGTAGTACCGGTAGTTACTCCCCACGCCCGTGGGGTAAGTGACTACTGGGTCCGGGAATCGTGTGCCCTGAGCAAACGTAATGAACCGAGAATGACGGCCTTCTGCATTCTGCCGGCTAAGATCTCTGCCGAATTTCGGCATGCCGGTATAATCTTGAGTTCCGAAAGCAGTGTGTGTCTCGTTCCGCCGAGGGCTCCTATAATCAGTACCACTAGCTTAACAGTATGGTCTGGATAGAGTCTTAGCTTCCACGTATACGCTGATATACAAGCCGCTAGAAGGTGGGACGAGATCGCTGTATTTTCCAAGATCATCCATCCAAATACTAACTGCGCTGAACGTTGCTTCATGGAGTACCGAAATACAGTTGCCAATTGTGCAAATTAAAGGTCTTTTATTTTATTTAGTTATTGTACAGTATATAAGCATTTATTTCATTAGTATACAATATATGAAAAAGCTACGTGACAGCAGACGCGGGAACCACGCGATTTCACGCGGCGGCCAAGTGTTGCGACCGAAATGCTTCCAAATGCGATAATGAAAGAATATATTGCAAGTTTCTTTACAGCTCACTTGCGTTTCAATTTTGGACGTTAACTTAAAATAATGAGATGACTCGAGCTTTTGTAATCTTATCATATAAGAAGTTTAGAAGTTTATATAGGGAAAATGATAAAAAAAATCCTATTCAAAATAGTCCATAGATAAAAAATGTGTCATTGCACAATGTGCCTAATTATTATGGTATAGTGTTTCAGTGAGGATTTAAAGGAGGTATCAGGAAAAGGATGTGGATATGGAATTGTGGTTTTTAAATCTATGTGTTTGTGGAAAGTGAGAGTTTTAGGGTAAAAAGTTACGTCAGTAATTTCTGGGTAAATTGTAAAGTGGTTCGTGTAGAAATTGGAATGTTATCGTATCTTCTTTTATGTGTTAAGTCTCGGGTTAAGTCTGAGTTAAAAGGTTTGTACATTAGGAATTTTTGAGAAGTAGGTAAATTTGTTAATAGACGCAGCAGCTTGTTTTGAGTTCACTGTAACCTAAGGCACTGTGTGTCCATAACACTCAGACATAGGTCAGCATTGGCCGGAATATTACTTTATAAAGGCATATTTTATTATCGATCGAAAGCTTGCTGCATCTATTAAGCAAAAGATAGAGTTGGCTGAGAATTGCATAGGCTTTGTTTATTACTCTAGTAACATATTACTACCCCATAGGGTGCAAATGTGAGTCTAGTGTCAAGTGTTAATTCAAGTAATGTGTCAGTTTTCTTTCAGAAATTTCTACGTTATTTATTTTTAACTTTGAAAATGTTTTAATGTTCGTAAATTTATACGATGGAACGTAATAATTTCTGATCATGAAAGTTTTATTTTAATTTTCCATTGTTGGTAAAAAGTCCTCAGTCTGTCGGTATGGTATTTAATTTTTTGCGTGGCGGTTTGGCCATAAAAACTGTGGTGGTGTCGTCGGCATAAAGGAGAAGGTTTGTGGTAGGATGAGTAGGGATGTCGGAGATGTATGGGTTAAACAGGTAAGGAGAGAGCACGGTACCTTGAGGGACCCCCGCTGAAAGTCTATGTGGATCAGATAAGTTGTTTATTCTTATCATTATTTGCCTGTCCCAAAGGTAGTTCTTAATGAGGGCTACCAAGTACCTGGGCAGTATGTCATGTCTGTGGAAACAGTTTTGTCAGAAAATTAATATTAGCATTAGAATTTAAGCTATTTTTCTTGGGCTGAAATGAGACATATAATTTGTGTTTATCTTCAGAAACTTGTTATATGCAATTAAATAAATGAAGGAGTTTTATTAAGAAACATCAGTAGTACGGCAATGATCCATTACTGCACTGTTTTTTTTAAAACAAAGGATGACAGAAATTTAAGTAGAAGCTTTAAACTTTCACATTTTACTAAAACATATTTTGCTCAATCTTCATATTTTAATACGTGAAATATACAGCTAGAATATGAAACACCTTGTATATAAAGATATGACTAAAGCAAACAAAATTGATACTCGGAGAGCAAGTAAACTAAACATAGGCTTAGGTTTGTTATAACCATTAAATGTAATATCATAAGTCTCACGAATAAAGGCAGTTTATTATGAAAATAAATTATTTAATACTCCCAAGCAAACAGTGTCACTATTAATTTCAAGGATAGTACGGTAGAATTGGATGTCTTGCCTACAAGAAATCCCGGGGCTTCCTAGTTGCGGGAAAAACTAACATTTCCAGTAAATTGCTGACCTCTGGGATTCCTTTGTAGTCAACTGTTTTTATCTTACTTGATTCTACCGAACTAAAAAGTAAATTGCAGTGGAATCTCTAAACTCCTTAATGGTAGATAGTAAAATCCCTTTACAGAAATGAATTTTATAATATGATATACGTATTATTTAATATTTTCCTGTAACACCAACGGTAGTATCAGGACTCTCGGAGACTTTTTTGTTAGAAATTATTGAAACAATCTTATTTAGTTATAATACAGGAAATAGAGATTTTAATTTAGAAAAATTGTTATATGGATTTTTGTTTTTTTTTTTCTATAGTAAATGCATCAAATAAACCTTTCTATATTAAGCGGGGGCCTGCTATTTTATAGAGTGGATGACACCTCTCTTTAGAGGATAATTCTCTAAAAAAATAGGATGAAAGTGAATCAAATTCTGAGAAATAAGGGCTCTGTACAATGCTTAATATAAATTGATAAGTATTTAAGTTATAACGACTTGAAAATTGCGATTTTATCTTGAGAAAACAGCCAGGTATCTCAAAACGGTCTTCGTCAAATAACTGGAAAAGAGTCACATTTAGCTAGAAATTAAAAAGAAATATTATAAACTGATGATGAATTTTATTATTTTTCATTTTGTAGGATTAATAGTTTTGAAGATATGAAAGTTTAAAGATTGCGTTCGAACATTTACAAGATGAAGTATTTATTTTAATGTCAAATATCTCAGAATCAATGCTTAGGTCAAAAATTAAAAATTATTAATTGTGATTTCAAATGTTTTCTTTTTACTACTATGGCGTAAATAACAAAATAGTTGTAACTGAAGAAATGTTCCTTTTTACATTTTATTAATAAAAATGTCGTCATTTTATTGCTGTAATTAGCCAGTAATTAAAAAATCTCAAATGCTATTTTTCGTTAATATAATATAGCATTTCCTAGATGCTCAAAATTGGTTACCCGTTTAAAGCAATTGCCTCAGAAAAAAAATAGCCATCCACCATATTGGAGTCGCCATTTTGAATTTTGACATCAGGGTTCAGGAATTTTATCTCGGCTCCATATATATGCTTTCTATAAACAATATAATTGCATTTTTTCAGTGCTATTACCAGTCTCCATCGCTAAAAATATCGACCATCGATAACTTTAATGTAGATTGTCCTAAAAGTCAATTACAGAACCAACATCGATAAATTCCACCGAGAGCGATTAATTTATATCTACTCGTTAATAATGGAGTGAACTTAGCTCAAAATAATATGTAAAAAGAGTTATTTTTACCGATGCCATAATCTCGTAATAGGGTTTCTACAGACGAGTAGATAAAATGGGTTAAACAAGGTCGATAATTTTATCGACTGAACTGGTAATACCGCCGCATGACATAATTAATAATAGTTATTTTTCTATGCCTATTAGAGAAACTGTCCTTTTTTCATAATTTTTTTTGCCTAAAACATATAGTGACCTATTTAAAAGAACACCTCTCTAAAATTTTTACTTATTATGCGATTTGAATCAAATTTTACTCAAGTATAGAACAAATTAGAATCTAATTATGAAAAGAAAAGCATTCGCCTCCTACAAATGCAAAGCCACCTAAGGTACCAAAATATGCGGAAAAAATTGAAAAATCATATCAGGCATTTTATTATCGGAAAATTTTGTTAATGAAACTTGTTCGGAATTATCCAACAACCTTAAGTCCAAAATTAAATCAAAATAAAAAAATATTGAAATTTTGATTAAAATAATGTCTAAGTCCAAAAATATCATTTTAATGGGTTTTTTAATCTAGAAAACCGTACTATGATAATTTTGCTTGAAATTAAACCCAAGCTGCCAGGTAGTTTTCAAGTAATTTGCGGTTTTTTTTTAAACAATTATTTTAAAAATTTATAAAATTTCAATTTATTAATTTTGATTAAATTTGGACTTAAGATTTTTGGATAGTTCTAAACAAGTTTCATTAACAAAATTTTCCGATAATAAAATGACATAATATGATTTTTTGATTTTTTCCGCATATTTTGGTATCGCAGGTGGTTTTGCTTTTGTAGGATTCGAATGTTTTTCTGATCATAATTAGATACTAATTTGTTCTATACTAGAGTAAAATTTGATTCGCACAATAAATAAAAATTTTAGAGATTTGTTCCGCTTTTAAATGGGTCAATGTGTTTTAGGCAAAAATTTAATGAAAAAAGAACAGTTTCTTTAATAGGCGTAGAAAAATAACTATTATTATACTCCAGTCACTTTAGACTAAAATATGGCTTCTGATCTAGCAACACATATCCTTAATTTTTCTTTAATAGATTTATTTTGGTGTTTTAAAGAAAATATTAAAAATTGAGAACGAGATCACAAAATATGATGTCTTCCATTTTTTATGTACAACCAGGCCCCCGTATGGGAGTACTGGGTACTGAGTTTAGGGGCACTTAGTGGAGTCCCACCAGAGATTTTGGCAATTTTTTTTCAAATATGTCCCCCCCGCTCATCAATTATTAGGCGCGGGGGTCCTTCAGTGAATTTGGTACCGGGGCCCATGATTTGATGCTGGGGGGGCTGTGTAGAACGAACGGTTTAGGCAAAAATGTGCTTCGAAGTTTCCGCGCAAGGCACAATATGCTCCATTTCATAACTATTTTTAAAAAAACTGTAAATTGCTTGACAACTATCTGGCGGCTTGAGTTTAACTTCAATCAAAATTGTCATAGTGCAGTTTTCCAAACAAAAAACACCATTAAAATGATATTTTCGGACTTGGACATTATTTTAATCAAAATTTCAATATTTTTTTATTTTGATCAAATTTTGGACTTCAGGTTTTTGGACAATTCTGGGCAAGTTTTATTAACAAAATTTTCCGATAAAAAAATGCCTAATATGATTTTTTGTTTTGCCCGCGTATTTTGGTAGCGCGGGTGGCTTTGCATTTGTAGAATGCGATTGTTTTTCTGGTCATAAGTAGATCCTAATTTGTTCTATATTTATGTAAAATTTGATTCAAATCGGAAGAAAAATAAAAAATTATTGGGGTGTTATCATTTCAAGTGAAACACACTGTATATATTAATTTATTTTATTTTATATATATTATCGATCAGCTAATAAATACTATACATAGAACAAGCACTTATTCTATGCATAGACTATATGAAATGGAGCATATTATGCCTTGCGCGGAAACTTCGAAGCACATTTTTACCTAAACTGTTCGTTGTACATAAAAAATGGAAGAGCTCATTTTTGTGCGCAATTTCATTATCTTTCATTTTCATAATGACCTCAATTGGCCTCTAAGCCATAGAAAGCGCTATATTTATTGTGAACTTTGACCTTGAATAATTTTTTATGCCATAGTGATCTCGTTCTAGATTTTTAATATTTTCCTTAAAACAGCAAAATAAATAGATTTAAAAAAAATGAAGGATATATTTTGTTAGATCAGAAAAGTCTAATTTCACAGGATTATTAATTATGGCATATAAAATGCAATTATATTGTTTATAGAAAGCATATATATGACAGCCGTCTCTGGAGTCGAGATAAGATTCCTGAGCGCTGCTGTCAAAATTCAAAATGGCGACTCCAATATGGCGGATGGCTACTTTTTTGTTCTGAAGCAATTGCTTTAAATGGGTAAACAATTTTGAGCATCTAGGGAATGCTATATTATATTAACGAAAAATAGCATTTGAGATTTTTTAATTACTGGCTAATTACAGCAATAAATGACGACATTTTTATTAATAAAATGTAAAGAGGCACATTTTTTCAGTCACAACTGTTTTTTTTATTTATTCCATAGTAGTAAAAAGAAAACACAACAATCATATTATTGTTTTCAGTATCATTAATATTAAACGTGGTAAAGTAAGCTTGATATTGAAGATACTGAAAACAATGATATGATTATTATATTATAGGTATCTTCTATAAAGTTTGGGAATTAGACGAGTAGGTCAACATCTGCAGTGACTATTTATTACTTTTAGTAATACCAATCTAGTTTTCACAATTTTTACCAGAATTTATGACGTGAAATAGGTCAATTGAAGTTGTTTCGTACGAAAGCTCGGAAGGGTC
Source organism: Rutpela maculata (assembly GCA_936432065.2). NCBI lineage: Eukaryota > Metazoa > Arthropoda > Insecta > Coleoptera > Cerambycidae > Rutpela > Rutpela maculata. Next base: position 131,851,111 of record OW386287.2, on the reverse strand, counting down.
ACATTATAATGTTTTTTAAAGTTGAAATTTAAAATTTTCTTCTCAAAATACTAAATAAAAATTATACCTATCAAACTATTATTAAAGGGGGTAAAAAATTAAAGTGTGATTTAGTGTGTATACAAGAACCAAAGGCCTCAATAAAATTGTTTGGCATTAACCACTCCCTCTGGCACCACCACTCTATTATTATATTAAAGGGGGCAAAAAATAAAATTGAGATTTAGTGTATATGTATATACAAGATCCAAGGGCCTCAAATATTTTTTTGGCACTAGCCACTCTCTGTATCATTTCCAGTACAACCTGAACTTTATACCATTTGACACATCATTTTATGGGTTGTTGGGGTAGATGATTACAAAATATTATGTTATTAAAGTTCTTTCGGTGTAAGCGACTTGGATAGGAAATCTGGATGTGGAAGTAGTGATCCCTTTGGCAACAGTTTTTTAATAAATGCGTTACTTCACCCAACTTTAATTTATTTTTATACTGTTCCACCACAGCAAAAATCTAAAAAAATCAGTATGATAATCATGAAGTGCTAAGACATAATATATCACAACATGGTGATTTTACCAAGGAGGGTAGTCCCCTTCTGACCCTTAAAAGACATTAAATATTTTCCGATAGTTAGAATCAGCGTAAAACGGCCTTATTTTTTGTAATGACGCAAGTAATATTCATGATAAATTTGAAATCGATCAGTTGCAGAGAAGCCGACAGAAAAAAATCTAGTAGTTAAGGGTACATTTTTTTTTACCCTTCTAGAGGTAGTAGAGGGTTTAAATTTTTACGTTGTAATATACTCTACAAAATGCATCACTTGAACGCGCCATTTTAGCTAAATAGACGCGAGGGCATTTTTCCATTGCTTATCCTGCTGTGCCTATTCATCACTGAAAAAGGTGAAATTTCAAAAAAAGTATATATAATGTGACTCTTCAGAGCTTTCTTAGATTCGCGGTGTTCGCTTTGGAAACATCAAATTATCGATATGTTTCGACGTTCAAATTAATTCTGAAATCTATGTATGTGCATTTTATTGATCCTGGCAACGCCAAATAATGTACCTGTTTCTTTTGTTTCAGGTGAGTCATGCTTGTCAATATCGATTTCGGTAAGTTTATCTGTGCAAAAAAACATACATAACATTTGTGTGTCATGGCACTTACAGTCAAACATTTGATATAATTACATATCAATACGTTCCAGTATTTCCAGGATATTATGGAGATAGTGTAAGTAAAATAAGTTTCATAATTATATTACTTTAGCCCTCTATTGTGGCACAGAGTTACAATTCAATTCGAAAGGTCGTTTTTAAGCGGATGAACAATTGCAATTGATTTTAATTCTATAGAAAAAAAAAACGCGTAAGAAACGCGTAAAAAACGTCTCATGTATTCACTGGGTAACATACAAAAGTGCATGTTACCAAGGTAAGTGAACGACTATTATGAAGAATATAAATAAAATCAAATTATCACATCAAAATAATAAAAATTAACTTGCGCGCATATTGAAATACTTTAATATGAAGAAAACTATGAACTATGTTTAAAATGGGGTTAAAAATTTCGGTATTGTTTTGTGATGGATTGGTCACAGCAGTCCAAATTTTTGGAAGTCGCCCACTTCATCGCTTACCATCTAATTTTCTCTGACCCGTTCTATATTGTTCTTTCTTCAGTTGGCCAAGAAATTAAAGGATACGGGAGAATGTGTTGTAGGAGAGTTGTTTTGGGAGGAGTATTTCTTAAAGATTGGAGCGTTTGTTACTAAAGGATGTCAAAGAAATTGGTAATGAACGTCTATAGATCTATATATCAAACGCATCCATACGTCATTCATCTGCCGCTCGAATAATCCATACCTCCATGCATAAAGACAGAGAAAGCTGATACGTTTTTTTTTTTTTGGCGAGGAGGGGAAACCCACACGGGCTGCCCATCCCTACTTGGAATGGGTCTGAGTGTCAGCCTCAAACTGACTAAAACCCCTCCTCCCAGGGCTAGTCTGTAAGGAATACTCCGAGGGCACTGCAGCCTCCTGGGCTTATTGTGCTCTTCCTGTTTTTAGTTTACACTGTCCATTTGCACTGTCCATTTTAATACTCCTGTGTGACTGACAAGGTGATACAGGTCTGAAAATGAGCGAGTTATGATAGTCTCCGGGTCTGGTTGTGTTTGCTCGTAGATATTATAACTAACTCTACCCATTTTTCCTGTGCCGTTGGCAGTAGGTCTGAGAAAATGGGCAGAGTGGTAGTTGCCAGGTCCATTGTCTTTCCCCGTTGATATTATATCCTGCAGTCCAGACCCTGCAGTCGTATAATATCCTTTGTCAACAACGGCTTCGCTACGCGGCGTTCCTCGATGGACATCACCCCAGTCAAGTCCTCGTCGCGCGCGACGTCACTTTACTTCGGTGCTCGGTTCGGCAACAGTCTCGCTATGTGGTGTCCCTTGATGGTCCATAACCCCATCAAGTCCACACCGCTAGCGACGTTGCTTCACTTCGCACCCCTGCATCACTATAGTGAGGACCGCTGTAGCCTCCTCATTGTGGTGCAGTTTTATCTGGAATGGACCTATTTTCCCATTCCTTCAACCTTAGGTTGCTCTTCCAGGCTATGCTCCTTGTCAACAACGGCCTTGTTACGCGGTATTCCTTGATGGTCCGTCACCCCAGTCAAGTCCACGCCGCTTGCGATGTTGCTTCACTTCGCGCCCCTGCATCACTTTAGTAAGGACCGCTGTGGCCTCCTTACTATGATGCAGGTTTATCTGCACCTTCAGCTGGAATGGGCCTATTTTTCCCTTTCCTTCCTGAGGGTTACCCTCCTCTGTCTCGGGAATCCAGACGGGAGGCTCAGGCGCTTTGGAAGGTCCTTGGTGTTGACCGAAGTCACGAACACCCCCTCCCCCAGCTCCTTCACCTCCCGGACTGCGCTCATGGACTGATGGGAGGGTCTGCACAGAACATGCTGAGGAACCCCCTCCCTCTCCACGAGTAAGGGGAAAAGATGGTCGCCACGCACGGAGCCCCTTACATACGTGGAAGGCATTTATACAACGGGGTGCGCCTGTACCACGAGGCTTGTCGCTAGTGGTCGGGCTCCCCCCCGACCATGCGTCCCATCGGCGCGCACAATACCTTGGGATTGGGGAAGTTTTTATGGTGGTACACCATCCACGTGGTCAGGGCGGTGAAGCCAAGACCCCCGTGCCCCCCGGAGAGACGTACCCCTGACCTGGGTCAGTGGCACGCCACCCCAAGCGGTTTGACCCCAGCAGTATGACCGCGTTAACCCTACTCCTCGCGGAGTCTGGCCGTTCTCCTATCCGCCACCTGGAGACGCGCCTGGCAGGTGCTCAACCCCCCACCCTCGTTAAAGGATGGTACCAGGAAGCTGATACGTTAGGAAGACTGTTCTTTGTGCGTTTGGTGCTGTTTCTATCGTTCCACATTTTCCTTAAATGGCAAGTTACACACTGTTATCTGTATCTTCCATCAAATCACATATCTACATTTATTGGGGTTTTCAGTAAGAGCTAAACGTTATATCATCCCGTTTATAACTGAATTTCTCAAAAAGTTTAGATGATATTCTTTTGCTCGATCTACAATCGTAATTTTCATATGGTTGTAATTTACAGTTAAACCGTACTCATTGCTTATTGTTTGAACACTCGAGCAAGTGTATGAACATTTCTTCATTTGCTGCAACTCTCAAGTTAGAAACCTTACTTCCACCTATAGTGACTGCATCCTGCTAGTCCTCAGCGCACATTGCATGACCTCTTCACCATAGACGTCAAAGGGAATTGGTGACAGAATATGATCCAATGGGCAAACCACGAAGGAAATCTGGTGTACACTCAGAAGGAAGTCCGAGGAAATTTCAGGAAATTTTTGAAGAAATTTGGAGGAAATCTTAGGAAATCCGGAGGAAATTTTTATTTTTCGGATTTCTCCCCCGTTCTTTAAAAAAGAAATTTTCAGATTCCTCCCTCCCCGCTCTTCAAAAAAAGTTTTTTAACAAAGAGGAAATCTCAGGGAAATCCGAGGAAATCTCAAAAAATCTTTGAGGAAATCCGAGGAAGTCTCAGGAAATCTTTGAGAAAATCCGAGGAAATCTATGTAATCTCCGTCAAAGAGGAAATCTGGTGTACAAAATTTACGATACGATTTTTCCAACTTTACATTTGTCGGACACATTTGTGTAGGCTTCCACCAAAGCAGAGCTTTCTGCATATAGTGAGCGAATAATAAAGACAAGAACAGATGTGCAATTGTAATCGCATTCCACATTGTCAAAGGCCTTACTTTAGTCTATAAAACAAAGGTCATAAGTATATAATATTTCCGTGCCCTCGCGATAAGTTGACAAAAATTAGTAGGTATTTATTCTCTAAAGATACGATACTAGTAATGCGTCTTTCTCTCTAAAACCTGCCTTCTAGTAGAACTAATCATAAATTGGCAATGAAATTCTTTTGCTATGGGGTTATTTATTCCTATTGCAATTGTAAATAAACTATTATTTCTTTGAAATACTGTATAATCATTACGGACCTGTATGAACAACTCGATCGCTAGGTTTATGCTCAGTATTAATAATAGGCCACGATGTGCTAAAACCAAATTTAAATCAAAGTTGATTCCACTCGGATATTTTTTTTACACATTTTTGGATATATATATAGAACCAATTTCCACGATATTTAAATAGTAGACATTTTTTTACAAGTATTTTACTTTTTTTGTTTAGTGACACAGTCACACAATAAAACAGTGGTCTGGCCAGCGGATCAGACTAGTGCAGTGTATCCTTATGTATTTGGACCCGCTGAAACCGAATCCGAAGTCAGTATTGTCAGATTGGCTCGTTTTTCACACCTAACCTCAAAAAAACGATCTGTCCAGCGGGCCATACCAGTGTACCTATCCTTATGTATTTGGTAAGTATACACTGGTCTGAAAAATTAAAAAACGAGCCAATCTGACAATTCTGATTTCGAATTCGGTTTCAGCGGATCCAAATACATAAGGATACACTGGTCTGGTCCCAGGCCAAACCACCTTTTTTTGTTTGGGAGTGTTTTTTGGAGTTGGGGGTGAAAAACGAGCGAATATAACAATTCTGACTTCGGATTCTGTTTCAGAGGGTCCAAATACATAAAAAAACCGCTGCCCAAGGAATCACTACTTCCACATCCGGATTTTCTATCCAAGTCACACAACGAAAAAATTTTGTATCTGGAAATAATTGTTTATGGAACTTTAATAATATAATATTTGAAATCCTCTACCCCAAAAACCCATAAAACGATACCCCACATCGGTAGTGGGGTGGGGGTGGTGACAGGGGGTGGGAGTGGGGAAGTGGATAAAGTAAGAAAATATTTTGAGTTTTCTGGTTCCTGTACACACACTAAATCACATTTTTTTTCATCCCCTTTAATAATGGGGTGGGGGTGGTAATGGGGGTGGCTAACGCCAAAATTTTTTTTGAGACCTTAGCTTCTCTTGTCTATACTAAATATCAATTTTATGAACTCTTACCTGCTTGAATTACCTATTTACTCCAAATTTACCCCAATTTACCCCCCAACCCTTCGACGGAACAAGATGAAAATATAATCTAGTTCTAGATCTCGTTAAAGTACATATGTGTACCAAATTTCAAGTCAATATCTCAAACGGTTCCAGAGTAAACGTGCGCACAAAAAAAGTTACAGACCGACAGACAGACCGACAGACCGACAGACCGACAGACCGACAGACCGACAGACCGACAGACCGACAGACCGACAGACCGACAGACAGAAATTTTGTTTTCGCTCAAACTTGAAATCTCGACGTTTCATGACATTCTAAGCCTATTTGAACAATAAAAATTTTTAATAATTTTTTTGTCGTTACTATACTTCCACTGGATGTGGAAGTAATACACTGGTATGACCATACCAGTGTATCCTTATGTATTTGGACCCTCTGAGGACCCTCCGGACAGACCATTTTTTGGGAGGGTGTTTCTTTGGGGTTAGGGGTGAAAAACGAGCCAATCTGACAATTCTGACTTCGGATTCGGTTTTAGCGGATCCAAGTACATAAGGATGCATTGGTCTGGTCCGCAGGCCAGATCACTTCTTTTTGTGTGGCTGTGGCATTAAAGAAAAAAAGTAAAATACCTGTAAAAAAATTTCTGGGGTGAATGATTTTAATTATCGTGGAAATTTGATCTACATAGATCCAAGAAAGAGCAAAAAAAATTCCGGGTGGCATCAACATTGATTTAAATTTGGTTGTAGCACACCGTGAGACACGATGGCAATATAATATATCTATGAATAGACTATACCAAAGCCAATCTTCTTAGTTTGCTTCAGGAAACCACCTTCCAAATTTGTTATCCACAAAGTTATATTAAAGGTCATAATTTTTTAATTACTTTTTCCTACTTAATTAATATTGAGTTATTGAAGTACAAGTTCTGAAGCGAAATAATGTCTGTATTTTAAAAGTCATGAAATGTTCAATTTTTATTCCTAAAATAATTAATTCGCCCACTAATATTAAGAAATATATTCTGTATATTACTTTATAATACCCAAGTAAAATAAATCGTTACAACTCTCGTAAATATTCTAATTTGTGTAGCTGTTTAAAATTTAATACCCACACTAGTAATGAATTTTTCCCGCAGTTGCCTTGGCAACTCCTACGTGACTTCTTCCGATACTATTTAATAAGAGGAATTTCGAACGAAAAAAATAAATCTCAGCGAAAACATAACGAAGCCATTCCGTACTTTTGGGTAACGACATTATCGATTATTGATGGAGTTTTAACAGCTTTGGTCAATTAGTTCTTCCTCTATCCTGATTAGGTTTGTGCCACGAGATTGCAGCAATTAGTAGCTCCTGTCAAGTAACGTCTTGCTCTAAATTCCAGCATCCAAGTTCAATCTGGACCAGAATTTATATCTGTGCATTACCTTCCAACTTCAAATCAGATCAAGGCAGTGACGTAGAAATTTATGTTATTAAGGCGTCAATTGTGTGTTTTATAATTAAACATTTCTACTATAATCTTGAACAGGATAATAAAATATAATAAATTATATTACATACCGATACGTTTATAGATTTGTCTAAAAGTTACAAATTGTTTAATAACAATGAATTTGATATGAATGAGTAGCATACCATTACCAAAGAAATAACACAATTATATTTACTTTTTTTATATAAAATGGAAATAAAATTGGAAATATCTGATATGTGGCCAAGGTAGTACTTTATTATACAAGCATGTTTATATAGCCACCCCATTAGGCAGTCTTACATCTGAGCGTTAATATTGTTTCTTGCGGTTTCACATAACTTTCTGTCCGGTAAAAATATGGTGGCATATTTTGAATGTTAGAAAAAGAAGTAACACTCAAGAATATTAAAATCATAAAATAAATATTAATTTTAAAACATTTTTTATTGAAATGTATACTAAATGTGTTTCTAAACCATTACTAATCTGCAAAAACTTACAAATCTTTTCAATATCTAAATAATCGCACAAAATCGAAAACTTGTCCAAGTAGAGTACCTACCACCACTTCTGGTGGTACCAGATACATCAAATTTAATGTATCAGAAATATTATAGAATATTTTAAGTATGAATTAAAATAATGTATATTGCCTAAATGTTGGTTGTGTACAATTATCCAGTATTTTACTAGCATGGACTTTTACGTCAAAGGAACAGTTAGAGGGAGTTTTTTCGACAAATGGTGAATAAGAACAAAAATATAAAACATTGTAGTTTGCTGACATTTTGGAAACAGAAGATTCAAACATTACTTGAAGAAATGAGTAAGAAAAAGTTGGTGGTGAGGTGGTGAGTAAACGAGTTGCCGCGGTAGTAGGAAGTAGCACTTGCTTCACCCAAGAAGCATTAGCCATTATGTTGATTATAAATGCAATAGATACATTTTGGAGCATAAACACGCTGAAAGCATAGGTCAATCTATTTCTCCATATTACCTATTAAAGAAGGCTAAGCAAACTTGTTTTCCGAGTGAAAATAAAATAATTGTTGATGAATATCCGTAATAGTAAAAATATATTTTAGAAATTACATCTTTCACAATTATTAATTACATCTTTTAAGGTCATTGGATCTTGTAATCCAATAAACAGTCTTAGCAAGTTTTTCACTTATTTTGATAAGTTGGCCAATGTAAACACAGATAAAAAAAAGTAACACGAATGAATTATTATTTATTCCTCTAAAATTAATTTTGAATAAAGAAAATCGTACGCTCATTTGGAAAAATCCTCGCCTCTCATACACTCGCTTATACATGCCAATTAAAGGACACCGCACGTTTTGTAGGTAAATTGGTGGCCGGTCAAATTTGATGAATTTTTGATATGTTGTAGTTCAACTGCTTTTGAACAATAAATTCCTTTGGCAAAACTTTAAATTATGGACAGTTTCTCCGATAGATGGCTCCGAAGACTGGACCTACCCCTCGATACAATACCACGATTTCTCAAAACTACCGCAGGTATTGAAATGATAACTGCTGGAAATGAATAACCAGACTATTTACCATTATTTGGTCTTAAATTGATGTGCCTGAACTTCAGGTTTTGCTGGAAATGACGTCAAATCACGTTTTTTCAATTTAATAATCATATATATAAGTCTCTTTCTTAAAATGAACTATCTTAGTAAATAAGTAAGTACGTGCATTAACTGATCGAACATTGATGCTAGCTTGATACCGGGTACATCATAATTTTAGTACAAAACAAAGTTGATTTTATTTTTCAAGATATAAAATTGCAGTTGCGTCTAGTCAATGAAAACTAATTATTTGTGAGACCTTTAAGTATAATAGGCAGTGATTGTTTATTTATAATACATTAAACGTTATTATTTTTAGCAAAAATTGCATAGCTGATTATTTTTATTTTTACTTCCACGTCCAGTGGAAGTATAGTAACGACAAAAAAATTTTAAAAAATTTTTATTGTCCAAATAGGCTTAAAATGTCATGAAACGTCGAGATTTTAAGTTTGAGCGAAGAAAAAATTTCTGTATGTCGGTCTGTCTGTCGGTCTATCTGTCTGTCTGTACCTTTTTTTTTTGTGCGCACGTTTACTCTGGAACCGTTTAAGATATTGACTTGAAATTTGGTACACATATGTACTTTAACGAGATCTAGAACTAGATTATATTTTCATCTTGTTACGTCGAAGGGTTGGTGGGTAAATTGGGGTAAATTTGGGGTAAATGGGTAAATCAAGCAGGTAAGAGTCCATGAAATTGGTATTTAGTATATACAAGAGAAGCTGAGGTCTCAAAAAATTTTTTGGCAATAACCACCCCCATTACCACCCCCACCTCCTAATTAAAGCGGATGAAAAAAAAATGTGATTTAGTGCATGTACAGGAACCAGAAACCTCAAAATATTTTTTTACTTCATCCACCCCCCACTACCAACCCCTATCACCACCCCCACCCCACTACCGATGTGGGGTATCGTTTTATGGGTTTTTGGGGTAGAGGATTTCAAATATTATATTATTAAAGTTCCATAAACAATTATTTCCACATACAAAGTTTTTTCGTTGTGACTTGGATAGAGAATCTGGATGTGGAAATAGTGATTCCTTGGGCAGCGGTTTTTTAAATATTTACTTATTTTAATCATTCATCAATAGAAGTCAAACCAAAAAAACTTTATTTAAGATTAATTAAACCTTATCCATACAGAAAATAAATCCTACGTGCGGCATGTTAGGTTTTATAATAAAAATGACTTACTTTGAAACTTAGAAAAGCAATCGCAACTCATATACATATGTGTATCTAGTTAATTTTTTTTAACTGTTTTTAATATAATCCGGCCTTGTTTCAATCGCATTGCACCGTGCACGTGTGGTTGGCTTCAACGCGTGATGATGGAGGAATGTTTTTCTCTGTTAATTAATTTGAAATAAAGTTTTTTTGGTTTGATTTCTATTAAGGAATAATTAAAATAGGTAAATATTTAAAAAAGATGAAAATAATCAGCTATGAAATTTTTTGCTAAAAATAATTAGGTTTAATTTGTTATAAATATTCAAAAACTGCGTATTCTACTTAAGGGTCTCACAAATAATTAGCTTTCCTTGACTAGACACAACTGAAATTTTATATCTTGAAAAATAAAATCAATCTGTTTTGTACCAGGATTATGATGTACCCGGTATTAAGCTAGGATCAATACTCGATCAGCTAATACACGTACTTACTTATTTACTAATATAGTGAATTTTTATAAAGCTAGTTTTATATATATATATATATATATATATATATATATATATATATATATATATATATATTTGTCTAGGTGTAACAAATAGGTGTAGATAGATCGAAGGTCTTAACATTATCTACACCTATTTGTTACACCTAGACAAATATAATAAATTTTCCCCAGTGGCAACAACTTCTGATGGGACAACTGGTACAAGGTCAGGTTAGTTATTTTTAATTTTGAAAGGTATCAATAATGACACTGTTGGCAATCATTGTCAAAAGTATTTGGTAGTAAGATGGTGGCCCATCAGGACACCAGCTCCAACATAATTTTAAAATACAATTTTTATCCTGTGACATCGTCCAAATTTTAAAAAATTTTAATAATTATTTTAACTTGTATTAATGTGTATTGTCTTATGATGATATAGTGGTCGGTATTCCAATGTTCTGCATCTACCTGTTAAGCACATGTGCTATTTTTTATTATAACCTCACTTTTCGTAAGTACTAACATCAACCTTTTATAAGAATTTTGTTAATTGATGTCATAATTGTAGCGTTCCTGATGAAGAGACAATAAAGACTCGAAAGCTAGAACAGAAATAAAGAGTTTTTCTTTAATTTTGTGCCTTACGACTGCATACCCGATTTCAAAAAAATTTTTATCTATATATACAGGGTGTCCCGAAACTCCCGCCTTTCCCTTTAGGTGCTAATTCTCCATGCAAAAATAGTAGGAAAAGTTCCTATAAACATGTGTCCGGAAATGCTTCCTAAGGGAGCTACGGCCCTCTAAGGATGGCACAAAAATAGGTGTACTAATTATCTCGGAAATGATTTGGGACAACTTTATGAAACTTGGTTAACTTTTTTCGATTAATAAAAGTTATTGTTTTACGCCTACTTTAAAAAATAAATAATGGGCATTTAGCAAACGAATACGCAATATTTCGTTTAGATCGCTTTTACTCGAAAACGGCTTGCCATATGGCTAATTGTAAAGAGGCCTTTTTTATGCAGAATTAACCAGGGAATCATAATCAGGGATTAAAGTACTAAAAATGTCAATTGGAAAATTAATATGTAGAAACAAAGAACACCGACCTCTCGTTTCTCCGCCCCTGGATAAAATTAATTTTGGCTAATACTGTAAAACAATAACCTTTAATAATCAAAAAAACGTAACCAAGTTTCATAAAGTTGTCCCAAATCATTTCCGAGATAATTAGTAAAAACACCTATTTTTGCGCCATCCTTAGAGGGCCGTAGCTCCCTTAGGAAGCATTTCCGGACACATGTTTATAGGAACTTTTCTTACTATTTTTGCATGGAGAATTAGCACCTAAAGGGGAAGGCGGGAGTTTCGGGACACCCTGTATATATATATATATATATATATATATATATATATATATATATATATATATATATATATATATATATATATATATATATATATATATATATATATATATATATATATATATATATATATATATATATATATATATATATATATATATATATATATATATATATATATATATATATATATTGGATTTATGGCATCCAGAAACGCGAGAGGTCTCATCAGCCAGTCTTAGGGTCTCGAATCTTATTTATCCTGTCATATCTTTTAACTTCATTCATTTTAAATAAGTACATTTTTATTCGTTTGTTTTTTACCAGAAACACGAGAACACCAGACTGGAATTAAGGATAAGGATTGTCGAGGAGTCCGTCAACTGCATTTTTTTTCACATTTACTTACATTTCGACTGGGACTCAGACCACGGAAAGAATTACAATAGAGAGGACATGTTAATTTCAATTCAATTTCCCTTAAAATCTTGCATTTATACTTGTAAGAAAATGTATGACCGGATTGTAAAATTTTTTGGACAAAGACAGGATTTCATGTACACTGACTGGAAATATTACTCCATTGTCAGCTAGTTGCTCGAAAAACTCTCTTCTGCTTAGTTCATACTTGCTACACGTAAAAAAGTAATGATTGATATCACCAACTGATATATTATCGCAGTCACATAGCTCATTATCTCTGACTTGAATCTTATATAAATGACTGGGGAAAGAACCATGGTTAAATTTTAGTCGGCATAAGGTGGAGACGATTCTTTTCTTGTAAAACCAAGGCTTTTTTCTGACTGTTGGTTGTTTCAGTGAATATGAGTGACCCCTCGAAGTTTTTGTTTCGTTCCAGATTTTTTACCATTCATCAATAATTTTGGACTTTAATAAAGCAAATGCATCTTGTGGGCATAGCAATAGGTTAACAGGATCACCCTCCCTTGCTGCTTTCTTTGCTAATGCACCTGCAGTACTGTTTCCTGTATTGCTTTCATGAGCCTTTACTCATCTAAGAGTAACCTGTTTGTTTCTGCACGTTAGTTTCTGATATTCTTCTAATATTTTTAATAGTAAGAAGTTGGTTTTAGGAGACCATGAGGGATGTGAAAATTTCTGCAGTATGCTTAAGCTATCTGTTATGATTACGACGTTGGTAGCTTCCGTATTCTGTGCACAACACAATGCCTTGTATATGGCAAATGCCTCTGCCGTATAATTACTTGTATTTTGAAGTAATTTAAACATAGCCGTTTCTCGAAGCTGGGGGCAGAAATAAGCGCTTCCAGTCGTATTCAAATCTGTTTTGGAACCATCTGTGTATATTTTTATACAGTTGGGATATAGCATGTTGATGTTTGCTTCATATTCTGCATTACTGATTGAATTTCTTTGAATTTGAATGTTAATATTAGGTTTGTTGATACAAATGTGATATGGAAAGTCAAAAGCCGGAATGATGTTACTTGACGAATGCATTAAATCTCTAAAATTGAGCATTTCAATGAAACATTCTATGAAAGTTGGTGTTTTTTTATGAATCCAATATGAGTAAGTGAGTGATTATATGGTCAGTTTAAAAATGTTCTTCACCATATTATCATCATTTTGGGCCACCAATCTAATTGACAAAAATTTGTAACATAGCATTTTTCTTCTTAACTGTAGCGGCATCTCTGCAGCTTCCACAAGAAGAGCATTAGTGGCCGTTGATTTCATTGCTCCCAGGCATATTCTTATGGCTTTATACTGGACTTTATTTAGTTTATCTAAATGAACATTAGAAGCGCGTAGAGGAAGGAACCATAATCTAATATTGACCGGATATATGCCTTATATACTGTTAAGCATACGTTTGGATCTGCTCCAAGCCAGATAGAAGATATGCTTCTTAGAATATTAATATTTTTTTCACATCTCTGAACCAACCAGTTTATATATGGGATCCAACTTAACTTTTTGTCTAATATTAGTCCTAGATATTTAACGTGTGATTTGATTGGAAATTTATGCTGACCCATAATGATGTGGTTGTCAAATTGCATTCTCTTTCTAGTAAAAAATACTATAGACGATTTATTGTCAGACAACCTAGTTATATATATGATTTATTAAATTGAAGTAAACGGGTGTTGTGCATTCGAAAAAACGTGATTTGACTTCCCTTCCGGCAAAACCGAAAGTTCAGGCACATCAATCTACTTCCAAATAATGGTAAATAGTCTGGTTATTCATTTCCAGCAGTTATCATTTCAATAACTGCGGTAGTTTTGAGAAATCATGGTATAGTATCGAGGGGTAGGTCCAGTCTTCGGAGCCATCTATCGGAGAAACTGTCCATAATTTGAAGTTTTGCTAAAGGAACTTATTGTTCAAAATCAGTTAAACTACAACATATCAAAAATTCATCAAATTTGACAGGCCACCAATTTACCTACAAAACGTGCGGTGTCCTTTGTTTTCGAAAAGGAATCTGAAAATTTGATCAGGCGGCAGTTTAATACCCAACTAGCAATTTGGTATTTTATAAAAGATGCAGAAATGTTTCCAATACAAATTTTACAAAACAACATTAGTCTCAGAAACACTTTAGAAACGTTATTACGACAGCTATAAATGTAAAATTGGCACCATCTTATAAAATGGTTTAGTTTTTGTTGATATTTTGTAAAAGCTATTGCTACCATTACAAAATAATTCTAAGAAAATTCGGTACCGCCAGTATAAAACAGTTTTATTGAAGCTTCATTTAATTGCGTTATAAAACCCCAATAAAATAAAACAATTTATTAAATGTGTTCAAAAAGTCTCATACATATACTTACAAATATATAATATGCTGATCTTTATAATACCAAGCTTTCAGTGATTTTCAGTGGATAATAGATAAGAACTTACTTCATAATTATTTTAGAGACGTGTTAACTCGTACCGCTTGCAATTTTTGAAGCGAAGGAAATTTTACTGCGAATTATGCCATGTGTTTTTGATGGAATTTTAAGTGTCCCTCATGTTTACTCTAGGTTTTTAATAATTTTTAGAATTTTATAAAAATCGATTTCATATTTCAAAATTTTTTTGTAATGAAATTTAATGCCAATTTGTTTTAAAATCATCATAATTTTATAATTAGCATGTATTAATTGCCATAAATATTAATAAAAATGTGATTTTTAAATTTTTTGTCTTGTCATATTTACGACCTCGAACGCTGATCTCACGATATGGCTTCCTTCTATAAAATACTTTTATGTTAAATACAAGCATTTTAAAATAATTCAACTATAGGCGATTCTTACAAAACATCTATAATATAATGTGTCTTGGTGACGTGTGACAGAGCATCTTAAATGAAAAATATAATAATTTTTTTTTTCACAAATGTCTTATTTTGCATTTTTGTTATAACTTATAAGCCAAGAAAAACAACTATTAAAATAGCCGGAACAAACATTTTGACAAAAACTGTAATTTATTGTAACTATTTTAAATTGCGTATTAATTTTTCATTTTAACACCCTTGCTCGTTTTATGAAAATTTTCACTAGTAATCTCCCTAGTGCTTGAAAAATTTCTGGTAATTAATTAAAGCATGTGGGGGATTCGGTAAGAAAATTTCACTCCTAAATTGAATGAAAAAGTAAATAATATAAGAATGACAGCTAGATTAGTTTATCTTTTTCTTCTTCATCTAAATTTACTTATAATGATAGTTGGCTATAGGTTAGGTTATGTTAGTTAGTAGGCTGTGTACTACATAGAAAGGTTGGGTTGATCCTTTGAATATATAGGTAAGGAAGGAGGACAGTTCAAATAAGAAGCGACGGAAACGCATGTAGAATTTTGATTAATAGTTGATATGTATGGCAGATAACCTTGGGATCCGTAACGTTTTTTGTAGTATTGGAATTACTTTTTCTTCATGCAGAACTTTTTATAAAGGATAGAATTTTCTGATAACTCATTAACAAAAGAAATTTCTCATGTGGTGCAAACTTTCTGCCAAACAGACAAATATATTTACTGTTAGACATTACAGAGGTAAAAATGAAATTTAAAATTTGAAAAATTATACGTGTAAAGTAAAATCTTCCAATATGGTTCTGCTCATGTAGTTAGAGCCCACTTCATCCCAGAAAACAGCTGTTTGTTGTTTTTCATGCATATGCGCGGTTGCGGGTCAATATGCTGCTAGGTAACTTTTACGCGATCCTTATACAATAAATTACCTACTTACTTTCGTGATATTTTGACAACTTTTTTTTATAATAAATATGTTAGAATTGCGTTGTAAATGCAGCCACTGAGACAGTATTGGCGCAATTTACATAATTAACCTAAAATTTAGTTTTTTCCATTGTCCTAAATATGATATTTTTAATTTCTACTTTAGCACGTACGATTTATACCAGTCTGCTCAGTGTTAGACATAAGTTCTGATGAAATAGAAACACACATCTGACACAGGAACACAGGAGATTAATTGTTTCAAACATATTTTATTGCATAGTTAGCAGGAGCATTTTTGTGTTCACGTAAACAATTTTATTTTATAACTACTTTATTGCCGTTGCCATATTGCAGTAGATTGCAACGCTATATAATAATTATGTAGCGAACTCTGGAACAGCAATTTACTTTCAATAGCAAAACTGTCCCAAATAGTGCTTTAATATAATTGTTTTATAAGATAATAGGAAACAACTATAAAATAATTTTAATATATATTTTTAACGGTGCTCAAAATACTGCCGAACGTTACTAAAAAAGCACTATAAAATTATTTAGTTTTATAAACTGAACTGTTTTATTACTTAGTCACGGAAACGTTTCTAAAATAATTTCTTAACTGCTTTATAAGATATTTTATAATTTTGTTGTAAAAACGTTTTAATGACAAATTTATAAAACAGTCCAGTTGTAGACAACCAAATAGTGTTTTCTACAACTCTAATATAATCAATTAGCATTTTAGAAGCATTAATAAAATAACAATAAAACAAAATAATCGTGTAACGTTTAAATTATAAAACAAATTTGCTGGTTGGGTATGACAGAATCTCAGATTGCTACATCGCAACCCACAGTCACAAATATAACCACCAATTGTTTAAAACTCTGGTTGTTAGTAAAATGGCCAGCGTTTTATCGAACACCAAAGACTTTCAAAACAATTACATTTGTAGTTGTAAACCCACTGAAATGAACTCAATCCAAGCAATTCCAATGTAGATCATTGGATGTCCGAGGCTTGTCTGTGCTACGTATGGATCAAAATCTTTGAATATTGTTGAGTGAGTGTTTCGCATCGGCTACAATATGACAATTAAAGTTTGGCAAGTTAGGATATCAGAGCACAAAGAAGAATTAAAAAAAAAGAAAGAAGGAAATAAGAGAAGAATTTTTTTCGAATGTCAGCTGTAAGTTAAGTGTCGATGAGTCTCTAATACAGGTCATAGTTTCAACAATATGTAAACGAATGAACTTTATATTTAGATTTCTATTCGTGGTTTTATATGCCTGTAGCCCTGCACAAAATTTTGGTTCACACTAGTGCTGCTATTGAACAGTTCAGAGGAGGTTCAGAAGGCCAGATATAAGAACTTTCCTCAACTGAGGGAATATGATACCCGGAAATGCTCAATAGAGGCTACTAATAGAGATTTATTTACCATACTCATTATAACCTGTGACCATCTTATAAATACTTTCAGTGAACTTCCGAGAAAAATATTGGATCCTTTTCTCAGGAAGCCCTTCTATTGCTTCTAACTTAGAAACAACCGAAGAAGTCTCTATATCGATCGAATCGATTTATGATTTTAATGATATGCATGTAGACTAATAATAAAATTATGTACACTATGTATGTATTTAGAATAAGATTGTAATTTAATATATTAGACGTTAAGTAAATATAATCTGATTTTTCATAAGTAGATAGCTGAAGTTTTATCTACATTCAAAATCATAATATTCTGACAAATACTTGCCATTTTATGAAAATAACACTATCTCCTACAGAATATTTAAATGGCCGCCTAGATTTCCAAAAAATATTTTAGCAGTTTTTCTCCTTTATATTTTATAAGAATCTCAACTGTCAGCGTTTAATTTAAGTTTTACCTTCATCTCCCATTTACCATATTCCCACCTATATAGACAGAATTTTAAAAATATTTTAGCCCAGACGACAGAGAACATTTTATAGTGAAACCCACAAAAAGGACCACTCACAAATCTTATGGGAAATTGGCTTATGGTGAAATTGGCCCAAATTTTGATATGTTGTTCTACTACTCCAGTAGATCAAAAGTCTCAATGGGCACGAGTCCCAAAAACACATCCTTCTACCATTTTTTGCCCTCTATTGGGGTGAAAAGCGCTCATGTATATTTAACAACTACATTTCTCTAAAAAAATATTTGTATCTTTCAGCGCGGTAAAAACCTCAGTCGTAGGATTTGACTTACATTTAGACCCTTCCACCATTTTCCACCCCTTCCCGGGGGTGAAAATCGCTTTCACGGCTGCACAGCGGTATTTTTGTTCCAAAAAAATATGAAACTACTCAGTTGAACACAGAACCTTAAAAGACGGTGCAAAAATTACTTTGAAGTGTCCCCTAACGCTTTTCCACCCCTTTGATTGATTTGATCTACTGGATTAGTAGAACAAAATATCAAAATTTAGGCCAATTTCACCGTAAGCCAATTTCCCATAAGATTTGTGCAAACTGAATAATTTTTTTTTTAATGAGTTCGTGAAAGTGTATAGAATAATATCCTGAAAAGTTTACATTTCGCTCGGATGCAGAACATAAAAAAAAAGCGAAAAAAATTTTTTTTTTCTATCCATTTTATCAAAATTTTGAAATTAAGTTAGGGTAGGAAAAAATAAAAAAATACAGGTGGGTAGACCACGTGTTCCTGAACAAAAAATATCGTAATAAAATTTATCACTAAAGCCACGGTATTCCTGGAAAAAATAGTGAAATAACTTTGTCACTCTGCGCGGCCACCGCACGGTTAAATGCATACTATGGAACCTCTAAAAATTCTTAGCTATTCTATCGAGTAAAATAAAGCTTTTTTCTCTTTCTGATTACACGTTTTAAACATTTTTCTTAGTGAATGAGGATAAATAGTGAGTATGGAGGGAAAATTTATAATTATGAACGCATACACAGACACCACACATAGCCGCTGAATCGCTCGCATAAATTTTTACGTGCCTTTACTATATTGTATTTCTTACAGGTACACCTATCCACATTTCAGCTATATCCAATGGATTCCTTATAAATTTGTTAATGAATTGGAAAAGTTCCAGAATTTATATTCAAAACAATCAAAGATATTTTCATAGTTATAAAGATAAGATCGAGAAAATCGCAATTTCTTATCATGATCTAATTAATCATATTTTCGAAAAAATGCATACAAGTAAACGGGTTTGTGTTTGAACTTTCGAAAAGTATATATTTTTTCCGAAATTTTATTTTTTCCAATGGGTCAATTTCTCGACAAGTTACATACTCCAGTCAATAAAGGAGGTGTAGAGTGCGTGAGCAGGGACCTAAGTGATTCCTTTAGAAAGTTGTTCATGGTGTTTAGGGAGTGAACACGCTGAAAGTCCTGACGTCTAGGAGGTGAGCCGGAGGGGAAGGGGCACAAAGAAAGTCCCACTTTTGGTTTTTTCGCTTATATCTCTAAAATGGTGCGTCGTAGGGAAAAATTGATACAAAATGAAAGCTCATGAAATTCTCTACAACTTTCATTTTATATACTTATTTCGAATTCGCAACCGTTTTCGAGCTACACGCTCCGGAAAAGTGAAAATTTTCGAAAAACAGATTTTTGCCTGAAAAATAGAAAATTGTAGTTTAAAGATGATAAAAAAAGCGTAGGACCTCCGGTGCTTGTAATTGGCACCAGGGTGTCTCCTACATATTTCCACCCCCACTCTTGAGGGGCCAGTTCATTTCCGAGCCACTGCTGCACTTGGTGTAGGTGCGCCGGGAATGCTGTTTAGCTGCGCTCTCAGTTGGTGGGAGGGAGCTGATGTCAGGCTTAATATTGCCACTGACCTTATGAACAACTGGAAGCGGTACTGGTTGAGGGAGGTCTGTCTTGCTGGTGCCCCATACCATTTGAGGAAGCAAATCTTCCCAGCATCTTCAACCTCGCCTTGAGTGGAGGAGGGGTTGTAAAAGATCACTGCCACTTCCTTGATGATTTCTGACTTAAGTACAATACAAGAAGCCAACCTTGCTTTTCCTTAAAGTTGAAGAGGTAAGAAATCTGTTTTTCAAAAATTTTCACTTTTCCGGAGCGTGTAGCTCGGAAACGTTTTCGAATTCGAAAAGAGTATATAAGATGAAAGTTGTAGAGTATTTCAGTATGTTCACTCCCTAAACACCCTGAACAACTTTATAAAGTAATCGCTTAGGTCCCTGCTCACGCACTCTACACCACCCTTTAGGTCATTCATTGACTGGACTAACAGCCTCCAATATATATATTTATCAAAAAAATCATTAAGCAAGAAAATTGAATGATTTGAGATGTACTTTTTTTTTTAATCCTTGTTACTACAACTTAATAAACCGTAATAATCATTAAGTGTACATACTTTTTAACAGTTCTCAATGAAGAAAGAAGAATTTTTTTGAAGGGCTTTTATTTTTTTCTACATTTCTTATTGAGACGATTAAGTTCGGGTGTGATAATATATGTAAGTATATCTTTCCCATCCATCTTTTGCTTGTATTGTTTAAAACAAAAAAGCATAAGAAAGCTACAATTCCATCTTTTAAATGAACCAATATTCATATAGACTGAACGAATTCTGATTTAGTGACGTGTAATTCAGTGCGTCGGTGTCACAGTCATTGTATTCAAGCGCGCGCACGCATGTATCTCGTTCCGAATTATAAATTTACTCTTGATTATTATTTTTTTTTTTTCGGGAAAACCGTGGCTTTAACGATAAATTTTGTTAGGACATTTTTACAAATATAGTACAGTAAGTGAAGCTTTTGAGTCCCATCGAAAACGATGTAATGAATTTTTTTCTTCAACATATTTCATAAAGTATGTACATAAGAATCTATATTGTAATTTCTCCCGCTTTTTGGTTAGGGGTGGTTCCCACCTTCTTAAGGGTTGTCGCAAAAAAATATACATAATCTGATAGAGATTCAAATTATAAGAAAGAAAGTCTTATACACTTTTTTTCAAAAATGCATATTTTTCTAGATATTGCGAACTGAATATTGCAATTTTCACCTCCTAAAATCAGTATTCCTAGACGTTCTTTTTTAAATTACTCGAAAAATGTGGACTTTAATAAAAAAAATGCAAGGGTACAAAATTAAAGCTTTTACGAAATCAAATCGAATGGTTTTTTCTTTTTTTTTTTTCCGATGTTCATTTTTTGGAAATATGGCATTTTCAAAATGGCGCCGAAATGTTCAGAAAAAATATACGACGTTAAAATATAAAACTACTCAAAAACTACAACTATGAGAAAAATTTTTATTTTTGCAAAGATTAAAGGTATTAAAATTTTCTTTCGATTGAGACGTATTACGACCTTTTATAATGAAAGCTAAAAAATTTACGAACAAAAAAGTAGCGCATTTAAAAATTTAGGCGCCATTTTATTTTTAGTCTTATTGCTCTAATTTCTTGTTTATTCAAATTTTTTAAAAATCCTTCTAGTTATTGTTAATGCATATTATTACTAACATGCTCAAATTTTTTAGAATTTTTAAAATAATTATTTTTCAATCTGTACTTATTTTCAATAATGAAAGTTTTCATAATTTTTTGAAAAAAATCGGATTTTTGGAAATTGCTCGGAAAATATTTTTTTGATAAAAAATGGTAAGAGTACAAAAATGAAGCTTATAAAAAAACGAATAGTTTAGCATTTTTTTATTTTCCTACGACAAACTGTTCCAGAGATATCAAGGTTTAAAGCGCGTCAGCTTTAAACCTTGATCGCATACGCAAGAAAATTATGTATTTAAAATTGAAAAATCGCAAAAACTATAAGATTGATAAAAACATGATAATATAAGAATGAAATGAAGCTTATAAAAAAACGAAGAGTTTGGGTTCTTATTTTTTTCCCTACAATAAACCTTTCCAGAGATATGACAGTTTGAAATAATGTTGAAGCTTTTCAGTTTGTACGCACATTTTAAATGTCTATAGCGGGCAAGCAAGAGAGCAATAGCCGTCTATTTGTTCGAAGAATACGCAGAAAAAAGCGGTTGCATTGCACTTTAGCATGTTTAGAGTGCAGAGTAAAAATGTTATTTAATTAGTTTGCTTCATTGTATTAATTTGATTTATTTATAACAATCTGTATTCTTAATAAAATTAGATATATTATATTTCTATACTCTTTTGTAATCATTTTTAATCCACCATTTATTTTTTATAAATTAGACATCATAATCACATTAGAAGAATTACTAATTTTTCAGTATTTAAGGGTGACTTCAACCCTTACTGTTTTCGTCTTTCCTATGTTTTGACCTCATTATCATATTCAGGACCTCAAAGATATAAGTATATTGATTTTTGTGATTTTATTCCTAAAATTAGAAGTCATTAATTTTTCAGTATTTAAGGGTGATTTCAACCCTCAATATTTTCGACTCATAAGTTTTGACCTCATATTCAAATAAAGCGACCTTAAAAACATAAGTGTATGGATTTTCGTTAATTTATTCGTAAAATTGGAAGAGTTACTAATTTTCCAGTTTTTAGGGGTGGTTTTCACTCTTAAAAATAAAAAGCAGGTAATTCGACAATATACATTTTGATGTACGTATTTTATAAAGCATATTGTAAAAAAAATTAAGGAAATTTCTTTCATAGTATTCGGGTCGGGAATTTTACCATTTTTACTGCTTCGCTTGCTGTATTAAAAAAAAACTATTACATGACACTCGGCATACACTGAAGGAACAACTGTGCGTGCGTTTATTACTTAAGGTAGCCGTATTGTGTGATATTGTCTTCCCATTTTTTGGAATTAATTATGAAATCTTGACTGATACTTCTAACCCTTTCAGACCCACATTTTTTTTTAGGTGAGCAAAAAATTTGAAACTTGGTACATAAATTCTTTAATTTTTTTAGTTATTTTTAGTTTGTGACCGGAGTTCCTAACGTTGCCCAGCTCTGACCTTCGACCCGTGCACTACAGTGCACACTGGGACTTAACGGTGTCATTGAATATATGTCCTTAACTCCTCTCAGGAGCATAGGGCCTCAACAAATGCCTTCCATCTGGTTTCCAATTTGCTCAAGTTCTCCCCTGACAGTTCTCTGCCATGTCGTCTTTGGTCTTCCTGTTCTTCTGCTACCCTGTGGGTGTTCCATTCCAGGGCTCTCTTGCTAATATTCTGGTCTTCTCTACGCAGTATGTGTCCTATCCATTTCCACTTTTTTACTTTGACTTCAGATTCAATTCGTTGTTGATTTGTTGCATTTCATAAGTCTTCATTACGCTTTTGGACCGGCCAAAAAATACGCATAATTCTGCGTAAACTACGATTTATGAAGACTTGTAATTTGGATATGGTTTGTCGACTAATTTTCCATGTTTCTGCACCGTATATTAGTACGGCTTTGACGTTGGAGTTGAAATTTTTTATTTTTGTTGAATTGGAGTGTTCTCTGGATTTCCACACATTGTTTAGCATTCCAAATGCTTGTTTGGCTTTTTTGATGCGGTTGTTTACATCATCTTAAGTAACGCCTGTTTTTGTAACTATGCTGCCTAGGTATGTGAATTCATTGACTTTTTCAATTGGCTGATTATTTATCGTAAGGGGTGTTCGGTTTTCTGTACTCATTCTCATTGATATGGTTTTTCTAATGTTCATTTTAAGACCTATAGCTTCAGCTTTTCTTATGAGGTTGTTTAGTCTAACTGTCACATAGGCATGGGTATGTGCGAGCAGGCAAATGTCATCCGCATAATCAAGGTCCTCCAGTCTTGTAAATGGCGTCCAGCATATGCCATGTTGTTCTGTGGTGGCTCTTCTCATGACCCCGTCCAGCATTATGTTGAATAGGAGGGGGAGATAATATACACCCTTGCCATACTACCTTTTTAATTGTTATGGGTTGGCTTTGTAGTCCTCGGTGAGATACTCTACTTTGCACATTCTTGTACAGTTCTTTTATGAGGTTTACTATCTTTGCTGGAATTCCTTTATTCTGTAATGCGTTCCAGAGTTCTTTGTGTTGTATGCTATCAAAAGTACGTTCGAAGTCTATGAACACTAGGTATCATAGGGATCGCCACTCAACTGACTGTTCTATAATAATACGGACTGTGTTTATTTGATCAATACATTACTACCTCTTAAACAAACAATGAATTGTGCTTATTTTATTTATTTATTTTTAATTTTATTCTTTTAATTTGTTTTATTTTATTTGCCTTTTTACTAATTTATTTATCTCTTGCTATGGGTTCACTTTCAATTTGTTCTGGCATTTTAACATCTTCGATTAGCTTCGGTGAGAAAACCCCCAATAACTTCTTCAGTTTCTGGTTCGTTTTGTGGTTGTGCTGAAGCTGTGATCTTTATCTCCTCTTCCTCATCAATCATGTTTAAAGTGAAACGTTCTTTGCTAGCCTTTATACAGTTATCAATTACCTAAATTTTGTCTTTTTGTTCATACGAATCTGTTTGGAACCCATCATCATCATCACTCAAATACTCTATATCCGACGGGTCATTCTCCAAGAGTTCCACTAAGTCTTCATGGGTTAAATACTTTTTACTCGTTTTCAATGAAATACGCTGTAATAAACCTGTATAATATGGTATAATAAATATGTTTTTCAATAAAACATAAAAAATTAGGTTAGAAAGTCCACTAAAACTCAATGTGCACTACAGTGTACATGTCTATGAATTGTCCAAATAATAAAATAAAATCACTTATGCACTAAATAATATATTATACACCAAATATAAACCTTCAACTGCTATACAAAAATTTTATAACCCCGTTACACTCAACTGACATATACAAAATGTGGTAATTCTGGTCATCTACCAGGCGAATTCGTCAACTTCATGCTTCCTGTAATAGTAAACTCTCTAATTTTCAGTTTCCACAACATGGATATCAGTGCATATATTATGTTCAAACTAAGATGTACACTGAAGTGTACACTGGTATACAACAGTTAAAATTCTGTCCCAGTTTGTATTTACAAGCTTATAAATTTGTGTACACCACAGTGTACACTGGGTCCGAAAGGGCTAACACTATGAATATTAATTAATGGCACGTAGTCCAAAAAAATCATGATTACTTTAGTACTTACGTATAAGAGAGTAAAAAAGTAAAAAAGTGGATATACAAAATCAGTCCATTTTGTCGAAAACACGCATTGGTTCTAAGAATAAATGAATTTCCACTAAAACGTTCCTAGTATTTCAAGTAATTCGGCTGCAGTAGTCATTAATCGTTGTCAAAGTTCTTACCTAGTATTGATGGGATAGCATAAATTTAATCTTTCATTGTATCCAAAAGTCGTATCTTTGGTAAACTCATGGATTAAAAGTAGTTTAGCGAACGTGCCCATGGCACAATTTCAAGCATTCTAGTGATGGCCAGTAGTTGTGGCCGCAAAGTACGAAGTACGAAATATTTGATTACTTCTAAAGTGTTTGTAATAATTTTGTGATACCAATAAACGTAAATTGTTACAAGTAGTTTTATAATTTACGACATGAAACTAACAGCTACAAAATACATCGATGATATACTGAGAAAGTTATGGTTTCAATATATTAAATTATTTGGTATGTGACGTCAACAGAAATTATTTGAAAATATTACAGTTAATTCGTCTTTCCTAAATATCTTAAATCCGATAGATCATAAGAAAAAAAATCATTCATAACACAATTATATATATAAATATTTGTATGTGGTGCTGGATAGTATTATATGAATAATAAATAATAACGGGAATAATATTCCGTAATATTTTCTATCTATGGTAACTAATAACAAACTATCGTCGTTAATAATTCGTCAGTACTGCAATTCTTCTAAAACACCTACACCTACGATATACCTTACAATACCAATTGTTTAAAATTAAGTTTTCAGGTGGCTTAATAACTCTGCTACTTCTACCAATGTATGAACTCACTCTTCATTTACAATTAGGAGAGAATCAGCTGGACTTTCAGATATACAGTATGTCCACAGTTAGAGTGGACTTTTCTTAGTGACAGTTGCTCATATCGTTAAAATTGAACGTAGTTTACTCCTACATAATTTTCAGATTTTTTAATTCTTTGAACAACTTATACATGCCAAGTTAACGTACTCCATGGCAATCATATTTTTAACAAAAGCAAAACTATTTATAAAAAATAAATTTTCCGCGTAAAACAGTTTTCCTTCTTATCCACTCTAACTGTGGACATACTGTATATGTATATTAATAATTTTTTTTATGTTCGGTAATTTTATTTGGTTGATTAATGATAACTGAGACTCCCAAATTCCTCTTATAAGTTTTCCGATTCTTGTATTATCAACTACTTAAGATTTCTTCGAATTTCACCATTTTCTGTTAATACAATGTATGTCTTTGGATTTTTAGCTTTCCTTGTAATAGTTTCATATTTGGAGTCCACACTTTACCATTTATGTTCATCCCAATATCTTTGCCCCTCTTCACTAATTAAAATTCCTCTCATTTCTGTTTCTAAAGTATATTTTTTCGAAATATATTAATAAATTAGGTCTTCGATTAGGCCTTAATGTCTCGAAATGCAAGATTGCCAGCTTCTCACGAAAACAATATGTGAATTTGAATATCATATTGAGAATAATACATTATCTCGATGTAATTCCATTAAGGATTTGGGTATGTTATTTGACTGCAAGTTTACTTTTATTGAGCATAACTTTAAAAGGCAATGAGGCAATGAAATTTTATGGATTCATCGTCAGAAACTTTAAAAAATGTACAGATATTGATGCTTTAAAAATATGGCATTTCTCTTATGTCCGCTCTTGACTTGAGTATGCAGCACAGATTTGATAGCCGTACTATAATCGTCATAAAATTATGGTGAAAGAGGTTTAAAGAAATTTTTTTAAGTTTTTGTGATACTAAGTAGATTGTGTTTATCCGGAACGAGGAATAAGTTATAACTATTTAACCAGTAGATTTAATATAATTAGTTCAGATTTAAGAAGGATTTGCATGTCATTAATATTTTTGTATAAGGTATTACATAATGAGATTGATTGTTGCGCTTTGCTTGGTATTATTAATTATAATGTATCCAGGAGTAACTCAAGACGTAACTCAACCTTTATTTGTTAGATGTATGATACGGCCTTAAAGGCGTTCAGGCATAATCCCACGGATGGTGGCTTCGCACCACCGCCCGCTCGAGCGAGTGCTTGTACCAAATGTACGAACCTGCGGTTCCTCTCGTACCAAGCAGGTTTTCTATCGCAACGACGAGTCATCAGTAGGGTAAGACTAACCTGTCTCATGACGGTCCAAACCCAGCTCACGTTCCCTATTAGCCACAACAAGCGGTTCCTCTCGTACCAAGCAGGTTTTCTACCACAACGACGAGTCATCAGTAGAGTAAGACTAACCTGTCTCACGACGGTCCAAACCCAGCTCACGTTCCCTATTAGCAACAACAACTACAAATATTTTATTAATATCACCAGTTTACGTTATATGTCAAAATTTTTATAACTTACCTAATGTATGTGATATAAATTATTGTTCACTAAACACTAAATAGCCATTCTAAATGTCGATGTAAATGTTATGTAATACTTTGTTATCATGCTAGTTTTATTATTTAATTATTACTTATTTCACTGTGAGATTATATGTAAAACTTTTGTAAGTATATTTTTCATTTTTATTATGTATAATTACTATATATTATTATAAATTGTATTTTTTCTTGCTTTAGGTATGAAAGATATATATCACAGTTAAAATTTAGTTGTAAAATTGATAGTAAACTAGAATTTACACCAATACTATAAATCAGTAAAAATAAGTTAATAACATATTTATTTCTCTCAGTTTTGCTTAGGTGTTAAATGTAAACAAATTACAGAATATTTGAATTTTTCATTTAAAAGTCTATATTAAGGAGAGTATTTTGCAGAGTGAGAGGGAAATATGCGTCTATTTTTGGTTTATTATAAATCATTAAAAAAGCAAACGTAGTATAATCTTAATGTTTTATTGTAAATTTCTGTTGTACTTGAATATCGCAGTTTATCAATGAAAATAGTTACTAATTTCATTATTAAAGAGTGGCATTTAACTATATACAAATTTATGATAAAAACTATGTATGGCTGTATTCCTTAGAGCAATGGAAAGTATCCGAAACTATTCTAAAGATTATACCATTTATGATTTTTTAAATATTTTCAATAAACCGAAAATAAACGGATCTTTCCCTCTCACTCTGCAAAATTCTATCCTTAATACAACTTTCTTGCTGCGCCTCTGGAAATCGACAGCGAAGTGAACTAATTGAACTCTCATTGATCATGTTACTATGTACAGGTTAAATTTAGAAGGTCCGTCATTCTAAACTTTCAGGCAAAAAGGAAGATTACTTTCGTTAACTTTAACTTTGCAGATCTTTAATTAAAGTTTCTTTGCACTTTATTTGAACGTTGCTATTTTTTGTTCTGTAACTTCAATATCGAAAACAATTAGAAATGTTTTTGCGTTTGTTTCTATAACTTTTCTTTTAATTATGTCAGATCACAAAAATAAATCAGACGGTTAAAAATTCCAGAAAATATTAATTTAAGTTAAAGTTTTTATAATTGAATGTTCATAATATTATAATAACAACCACACGTCATTTAAGTTATTCCTGTTATACTAGTTATACCTATTAAAGTGATTATTCTCAAGTCTCCGAAAAAGTCACGAGAATACGCGAGCTTGGATACAAAAGTAAAGATGAATTTTCTTTGTTAGATTACAAGGATTCATACAACATATATGTAAAAGAATTTTTATGAATAAAAATTTGTAACTTCTATAATCGCCAAATTGTATTTCTCCGATTATCTCATGTCCAGAAATGATGTCTGACGTCAGATACTAGATCTAGGTACAATCTCTGCTTTTAATCTATGTATACGGATCTTAAAAAGCGCGGGACAACTAGTATTAATACCTATTTGTATATTAAGAGCGCAAAGTGCTTTATTGTCGCTTGATAGTGTAATTTGATGCGTCAAACACTTGAAAGACACAATGACACTTTGCGCTCGAATTACACACAAAATTTATCTACACTCATTTAAAAATATCAAAATAAAAAGAATAATTAAGTTGTATTATGGCTGGAAACGGCGATTCATCAACATATTAAGAGTATGTCTTGCATGATATGTGATCAAAATAAACAGTCGAACAAAACACAATCACTGTCAGTTTATTCAAGTTTTATTTATTATTATAAAGGTGGTATTCTTCGTATAAGTAAAAGATATATCATAAACAATATTTAAAGTAACAAAATAAGTAGTAAGTAAGTAACAAAACAGCAAGGAGAAACAAAAGGAATAAATATTTTTAAAAACAAGCTTTTACTAAAATGTAATAAATAGGAAATTGCAAAATTTCTAGGGGTAAAATCATCCATTTTTTTCGCCAAGGAAGAAAATTGAATTAAAATATTATAAGAAAACATTAACACAGTTCATGTACAAATATTAATTAACGTTCCTTTCTTAACAATTTTTCCAAAAATGTTTGTTTAAAGGCCTTAAATAGTATATTGTGTATTTAGGTGTGAAAGCAATACATTCCCGGACGACGATGCAAATTGGCGCTAGCCGAGGCCAATAAGCATCGAAGTCCGGGAATGTACTTTCACACCGAAGTTCACATACTATTTTTTCTGAAATCACAATCAATATTATTATAAATTAAGGAATTTGTATTAATGCATAACATTTCTTCATTACAATCTAACTGCTTACTAATAAATGCAATTTTAATGTGAGTTGGCTTGTCTGCGTGTATTTATTTACTGTCTAAAATATGTATAAAAAACCGTACGGGAATGTTTCTGTTGATCGTTGTTTGACAACGGATCCTTTCCTGTCTGTTTTCTGATAGTTTCTTAGGCAACGGACTAAAATATTGGAATTGTGCATTTTTCGATCTGAAATCGCGCCAAAAATGTAGACATTGCCGATCTATTTCAGAAAAATATCTACAATTTGATGTGCCCAACATGGCCGTCGCTTAAAAAATAAGAAAGTTTCAAGTCTGGGGAGTTTTAAGTGGCACACCCTGTATTGCAATTTAGATCTTGTACATTTTCGTATTTTTGTGTGCATAGTCAAAAACATTAGTAACATATTCCGCCTCATTAACGTTTAAAATTGATCGGTCTCTTAATATACATAAAGCACTTTTGAATCCGAGAGATCCACTGTATATTATATAGTTTTGTTATTTTGTATATCTTGGTATTTTTAATTCAGGGACCGAAACCGTAACCGAAATCTGCACCGTAATTACGAATTTAAAGTTCAAAGAATATGGTCAAATTAAAGATTCAAATCTTTAAACCATGATGCAGAAATACCAAATTGTATGGTGAAAACCATATCTAAATCGATTCGTACATTATAAAGATTATATAAGGTAAAAGGCAAGTAAAAAGCCAGGGACCGAAACCGTAACCGAAAACGGCACCGTAATTACTAATTTTTTCTAATAGAAACCGAATTGCCGCGGATCTGTAAACCGAAACCATAACCGACAACTGAATTTTCGCTGCCTTGAAAACCGCAACAGTAAATGAAAACAAAATTATCGCTGCTACGAAAACTGAAAATGGTACACGTTATTTAACCCTAACCGAAATTAACCGAAATTATTATGTGCTTAATCAAAAACCTTAGAAACATGTTGCTATAAAACTACTAATAATGTAACAGTTTATGTGAAACATAATAGTTTAAACGCATATTTTGATCACCCTGTAAGACGAATATGGTTCAATTTCAGGAAGTATTCTACCATGCTATATTACAAACGTAGCAAATTTGAAACAAAGAGTTTTAAGTCGTATTTACAAGAAATGGCCTACACACACACATATATAGACACACAAATATTCGATATTTGAGTTCAGCATATTATGAAACGGATTTCTGTGCAAACCGTTTTTTCTACGATGATTACAGAATATCATTTCACATACTTATATAAATAACTTTGAGTTTATTTATTTTTTTAATTTGTTGTCATAGTTAAAATAATGAAATTACTGATAAATGTAAATTACAATTTGTGTTTGTTTTTAGTTCATAGTGGTTAGGTGAGGTAAAGTGGAAAGTTTGGATTTTTCACCCCGCTATTATTTCAAATTAAAATACTATACCTCTGAGATTTCAATAAAAAAAAACTACCACCAATTCATCACTTGAAATATTTCGTAAATAATATATTTTCAAGGATATTTTCTTTGCTGGAATATATTTTTCCGTATTGGAGTTCCACTGGATAGAATGGATTATAAAGTCGGTGGCGCTATCTGATGATGAACTGAACTGTATGTAATTGAAAATTTCACGAGTTAATCAATCGAATAATAATTACAAATTACTTAGTAGATGCCATAGGAAATATTCTTAGAGATTTCACAAATTGTTACCTCCGAATTTCTTGTGGCACACTTTGGAATTTTGTATATAAAGGAAAAAAAATGTCAATAACTTTGTATTATAATATATTACCGTCTGCGTCTCGTCCTTCACCAAGGGTGTTATATTAGTAGAGAAATATTTCTCATATCGTTGTGTTAGTGATCGTATTCTAAATAACTTTCAGAATTTTAATCTACCAGCATATCCATATTTTTGCCCTCTCGTCTACCTGCTTGTCAGACTGTCCGTTCGCATGTCTTTATGTCCTCCTGCCCGCCCGACACATATTTTTAATGAATCACTTAATAAGGAATAGTTCGTTGCAATCGTGTTGAAAGGATAATAAACTAGGGTTAGTTGTTGACATCAAGAACTTTGAAAAAAAACAGCACATTTAAAAGCCATCACCAGAGTTCGGATAGCAGCGATAAATTCCAGAGACGGCTGTTATGTATCATATTGTAAACATTTGATAAAACATTTCCAAACAAAATAAAAATTACGAAATCATGAAATATTGGTAATATTTTATCGCTTCTTGTCTCCTTGTCTTTCTTGCCTTGTACAATACTAAAGTGTTATTTGTAATAGGGCCGCCGAAGCTGAATATGTTTGTAGAAATCTTAAATCATGCTCTTTATATACACACATTTTACTTGTTTTTAAACATTATTGTTCATAGTCTGATTATAGATGTTTCAATAGTTGAATTTCGGACCCTATCTTGGTTTAACCAAATTTAAATATCAAAAATTATGCGATTGATATTTCCTACAGTGACTCCCACTTTTCATAGAGCCACCCTTATATCTCGCTCATCTGATATCCGAATATTTTGAAATTTTGCTGGTGAAGATATGCCTATAAAGTGACTCTTTAGACGTAACCATAGTTGATTTTAGTCAGAGGCGTCCGATTCTGGGATGGAAAAATTGGGTCGATTCTCAAAAAAAAAACTATTAGCGATTTTTTTAGAAAAAAAACTAGTAAGATATTCTTAATCAGCACCTTGCCTTCTATTCAACCACTTGAAACGTTATGAGCCGGGGCACCATCAAGTTAATAATACAAATCTCTTATGACATCTTGCCGCAGATTATTGAGAAAGGGTTGAATTTCATTTTGCAACAACAAATTTGAATACGCTTCCTCATTGAATCTCGGAATGAAAAAATGCCCAGTAATATAGTCATTCCATAAACCACATCAAATACACATATTGCCTTTTAGTACTGACAAACCAGTGAGGATTTTGATCAGCCCAAAAACTGCAATGCTGGGAGTATACTATCTCATTGGTGGTAAATGTTTCCTCATCAGTAAATATGACGTTTTTCAGAAAATTTATATTGTTTAAAAATTCATCCTGGGTCAAAAAACAGAAATCCAATCTTCTGTCTGTATCACCATCTTATAGGGTATGTAAAAATTAGGGCTTTAATGCTCTTTTCTATGTTTGTTCAAGCAACGCCAAACCATGTTCTTACTAATATTTAGATTTGATGCTACTTTCATTATGCTATATCTTGAATTTTCTCTAAAATATTGTAAAATGCGACCTTCGTTTTTAATTTGCCGATTTTGTAAATTACAATTCTTTGTTCTTAACTTACAAACATTTCCCGCATGGTTAAAACCGTTATTGATGGTTGCTACCAATTTATGGCGAATGTGAGGCTGACGGTCACAATGCCATAAATTAAATTCAACAGCATCAACTCCACTTTTTCTCGCATTGGTAAACGCCGAACCATATTTATTACACAATTTACACTTCACTTATTATCTAACATTAAACCAGCTTTCATATGAAATTTTAACTGATTAACTTATTTACGTTCAACTTGCAATATCTTTTGTTTTCATGGCTTACTCAGGTCTTTATTGAAGATTATTTGTTAGAAGAATGGTATATAATATATACCATACATATTATGTACGAATTAGAATTTTTCACTTATTAAATAAATAATTGGTTTTTTGCAAAATTAATTCAAACTAGTACAATATATTATTCTGAACGAAAAATGAAGAATACATTTTTTCATTTGAGAATCCGATTTACAGATAAAAATTATTTTTAGTTGAAAAAATTGTTATTTGACGGGCCCTATCTCAAATACCTTTGAACCCACTATGATGTAATCTTGTATAAAGGTGCTGGTTAAGAATATTTTACCAGTTCTTTTCTAAAAAAATTGCTAATACTTTTTTTTAATCGACCCACTTTTTCCATCCTACAATTGGACGCATCTAACTAAAATCAAATGTGGTTACGTCTAAAGACCCGCTTTATAGGTATAAATTCACGACCAAAATTTCAAATTATTGGGATATCAAATGAGCGAGATATGAGGATGGTTCCATGAAAAGTGGAACACACTGTATATATCGACATTTTGTGTCGTTTTGATGAACGCACTCCTCTTTTATATGCGACAAGCGTTTCCTCTTTCTACAGGAATTATGGGACGACAAACACGCATGAAATAGGATCAAGTTATTATTATTATTTCTACCGGACGAAGTTCATTGTATTAAAGCTGCTGGGTGAATTTTGAAGGAAACATACCAGAATGTGCATCATATAACATACTTGATACATTGCTCTCATAGAGTTGCTGAAACTACTCTGGAATGATGGAGATCGTATACAGATATTCCATGAAATTCTTCTAAGTATCCCATTACTACAGGCCATTTTATCATGATGATCTTGGCAATATCGTTATCGCAACTTTGATGGAGTCAAATTAGTGAGTACCTACCACAGCAGTTAAATTCAGATGAAGCAATTGCTATTTTACAGGTCCCGCGAACATTTATAGATCCAACTCGCCTAGAAAATTTGAAGTCGTTTTTCACGAATTCCGGTAGTCATACGCAACCTCAAACGAAGGCTAAAAACAACAAAATTTGCAATTAATTACTTCCACATCCAGTGGAAGTATAGTAACGACAAAAATTTTTTAAAAATGTTTATTGTTCAAATAGGCTTAGAATGTCACGAAACGTCGAGATTTTAAGTTTGAGCGAAAGAAAATTTCTGTCTGTCGGTCTGTCTAACTTTTTTTGTGCGCACGTTTACTCTGGAACCGTATGAGATATTGACTTGAAATTTCATACACATATGTACTTTAACGAAATCTAGAGCTAGATTATATTTTCATCTTGTTCCGTCGAAGGGTTGTGGGGTAAATTGGGGTAAATTTGGGGTAAATAGGTAAATTAAGCAGGTAAGAGTCCAGAAAATTGGTATTTAGTATATACAAGAGAAGATAAGGTCTCAAAAAAAATTTTGGCATTAGCCACCCCCATTACCACCCCCACCCCATTAAAGGGGATGAAAAAAATTGTGATTTAGTGTGTGTACAAGAACCAGAAACCTCAAAACATTTTTTTACTTCATCCACCCCCACTACCACCCGCTACCGATGTGGGGTATCGTTTTATGGGTTTTTGGAGTAGAGGATTTCAAATATTATATTATTAAAGCTCCTTAACACATTCACTGCCAGAGCTCATTAATGACGATTTATCGTGTGCCACCTATTTTCTTTTGCAATTTGTTAATTTAATGTTTGTATCAGCTATTGATTAACTAGTGGGCACTCTACTAAGTTCAAATTTTCCATTTTTTTTTTGCTAAAAAAAAATTAGTTTTTTTTTTAATTTTTTTTTCTTTTCATTTTTTCTTTTTTTTAATTAATTACAATTTAGTGCAACGCTGTATTAGGTATATAGAAGAACGCCTCTCGGGCGGTCACGGCGTTTTTATCAAAGTCGGATGAACGCCCCTGGGGCGGTGCCAGCAATGAATATGTTAAACAATTATTTCCACATACAAAATTTTTTCGTTGTGTGACTTGGATAAAAAATCTGGATGTGGAAGTAGTGACTCCTTGGGCAGCGGTTTTTTGTATTTAATTTCCGATAATATATAATTTCAATTATCCGGAGGCACTGCTGAGTTAGTAAAAAAGAATTCGAAACTTTAAAAAAAAACGGATTTCTTACGAAGTCAGAAAAAGTCGGTCTTTTACACGATAAATAAGTAGACTTTTCTACGTAAGGCATACATGTCTCGCATCTGCAAAAGTTCACACATTTTAAGTATGCGCTAGTTACCAGGGCCGGATTATCCATAAGGCTAACTAGGCTATAGCCTAGGGCCGACAATGTGCGAAGGGACCTGCGCTAGGGAAGCAGGGGCATCGCAAGCTCTCTGCTTATTAAAATAATATATTACTTAATCAAGTTTCGTTTTCCAGAATTTTTTTTTCATTTCCTTCTCCCTGCTCATCAATTTTGGTAAAAAAAAATCCATTATGAATAAAAGCGTGCAAATACGCGATTAGCCTAGGTAAGCGCCAATCCTTAATCCGGCCCTGTTAGTTACATTTGTTGTCGTTAAACGGTTTCTCACAAAGTATAAATTAATTTTTAATGTAAAGCGCCAAAATTTAATACCAAAACTATTCGAACCAATATTACTAATATTGTCAGATTCATCAATTTTTTTCCATGGTGACGCATCACTTAGAGCCAATCCTGGTTTTAACGTCGTTTATCGCTGCGTTTCAAGTTCAACTTTTCATACATTTTAATTAATTGATAAGATTCCACAAAGACAAAAATACTGTGTAGAAACGAGTGTTTCACCAATTAAGAAGACAGGTATCATCGGAAGATGATTAAGATTGAAAATATGGCAATTCTGCTTAAAATATTAACTTATATTCAAAAAGCTGCGAGATCATATAGAATATTCAACAATTAGATAAAAATTTTAGTTAATCAGCGAAGACTGTAATAGCCACTCTAGTTGAATGTTTATTTATATTCATTTATATTCAAAAATATTAATATTGCACAATAGGGTGGGCCGAAAAGATACTTTTTTTTTAATTTTTCAATCGCTATACGTCGAAAAGATTGCTTATCGCCTAGGCAAAATGAAAAAAAAAATAAAAATAAAAAAATTTCAAATAAAAAATATCTTCCGTTCGCTCATCGCAATCAAAGTTTTGAAAAAGGGAATTCAAAATCTGTAATTTCAAAATATTTATTGCTCGCGCGCAAAAAGCTGAAAAAACACCCTTTTTAGGAAAAACTTCTGGTAATTTTACTTTTTCATTTTTAGTAAATAAACGGTGAATATATTTATTATTTCTAATTTTGTTATTCAAAAGTGGGCATCTTAAAGTCAGATTTTTGGGTCTTGATAGAAGGGTTGACCTAATAAAGCCATCTGTTGCGTCAGCACCACACACTTTTTCAAATACTTCGGTTCACAAATTTGACACACCGTTGTACAGCCTGAGTGTGACAAGAGAAGCTTTGGAAATTCGATTGCAACGGTGTGCCTGTCTGTATTAGATTCCGATTCCTCAAGTTGGTAAAAAAATTCTGATCAAGGATCAATTATACCTACCAGATATTTCTGTTTCCATAAAGTCAGGTATAATTTTAGAAGATTTAGCAGCTCGTTATCCTGCTTTCACGCTCAAGGTGGTTGATGACAGCAAACAGAGCTTTCAGACTATACGTGAGCTTAGAAAAACCTACTAATGAAATTAGACAGTTGATACATTTAATTTTGTAATGTTACATGCTTCTCTGGTTCAAAATTAAAACCAGCAAAAATTTCACACATGGCCCAAAGATAGTTTTTGAAGCCATCAGAACATCACGGTACCTAATTAAAAATTTACTGTTATCAACTCAGTAATTGAGCGGACTGCTTTCTTTGCCCACCCCGAAAATTTGATCTTTGCAATGATTGTGAATGAAAGAAGACATAAAAGGGGAACTGGGCCCGAGTATTGAAAGCTCTGTCACTTTCCACACCAAAACTCAACTTCGAAGAAACAGACTACGTCAACATGATTTGGTGGGATAGTTGCTTTCCTCTTCCACTATTAAGGAACATCACGGATGAGGACATCAAAAATCTAATACAGACTGGCACACCGCTGCAACTGGAATTGCAAAGCTTGCCTTGTCACACCCACGCTGTAGAACGGTGTGTCAAACTTGTGACAGAACATCTCAAAAAATTTGTGTCGCTGATGCAAGAGATAGCTTCATTAGGGCGATCCTCCTATCAAGATTTATTATGCCATTTTTTCAAAAATCTGACTTTAAAATGCACTATTTTGAATAACACAATTAGAAATTATAAATATATTCACCGTTTGTTCATTAGAAATGAAAAAGTAAAATTTGCATAAATTACGAAATATTGCCATTTTTACTAAAAATTGTGTTTTTTGAGCTTTTTAAGTGAACAATGAATATTTTGAATTAAATTTTTTTCCTGTTCCACTTGCCCCAAACTTCACATTTGGACCTATAGCGTTTCCATAGTAGTGAGTTCGGTAATTACAAAAAAATTATGAAAAATAGCAAAATTTCGCCATTTTCCAAGTGTGCAGTGTTTCAGGAAAAGAAACGCTACTACTTGAGTGTAGCCTATTTGAAAGTTTAACAAATTATTAAATAAAATTATAGAATTTCTATTCGAATGAAAGACTTCGTACTTTAATAATGTTACAGGGAATAATCGAGTATCACCTGTTCAATGAAATATTAATAATATCCATACAAAATATTAACAGCAGGTGCCGAAATCACTCATATATTTGCTTTATGAATAGTAGATTTATGCGAGCTGAACTTGTATCTACCGACATGACGGATGGTGCATTACCAGTTAAGGAATTCTTATGATGCAAACTGACTGAATACAATTTTTAAAGATTGTAAATAATTGCAAGTTAATTTAAATAATAAAAACACCATAATGTTAATCCTGCTGCCGTTTCCTAATAATATTATTAAATATAAACTTTTTATAGTAAAAGCTGCATCGAATTTATCTGAACCTGAAAATCCCACCTCAGTTTCAATGTACTGTACATCTTCGTTTTTGTGTGCTTATCCAAAAACCGCAAAATATTTCTCTAAAATTTTAATAGACCAAAGTTTATATAAAATAAGACAGTTTACATGCCTCTGGTGACCCAAAACGACGTATGTGGTTCAATTCCAATATAAATTTAAAGTCTATAATAAACTATTTTTTTAATGGGAAATAGCGATTGCAATTCTCAGTTGTTTTTAACTTTTTTTACATCGAGACGGATGAAAATTGCTGTGTACAACATTCAACAAAATTATTGAAACATAAATAAAAAAATTAAACACAAATCAAATTCCTGTTACCTCCTTTTAGTACGTTCATGATTAATTTTCCAGGTTGTTCTACGGTAATATCTGCACATGATTCAGTTATCTTTTTTTTTTTGAAGGGGAACCTTCAAAAAGTTCCCGGCATTGTTCTTCCAGCACGGCATGTAGGGATATGTGGGATTTGACCTCACTAAAAGACGCCCGGTTCCGTACTCCAGATCTGTATTAAAACATTACTTTGGACGTGGTAACAACTACTTTCTTTGAAGTATCTCTTCACATGGTGCTAATGGTTAGCCAATGTTCCTCGCTTGTGAGCATAATGCTGATAACGTTTTGTGGGTTAATGATGTGGCCGACGACCCTAGTCGCAGTGTCTCTGTCGTTGATCCATCTTGGGCAGTGTAACAGCGTGTGTTCAACAGAGTCCGTCATAGGGTAGTAAACAAACGTGTTGTTATCGTTTTTGTATATTCTATGGAGATAGCAGCGAAAATTGCCGCTTCCGCTG
The DNA here is from genome assembly GCA_936432065.2 of Rutpela maculata. Classification (NCBI taxonomy): domain Eukaryota; kingdom Metazoa; phylum Arthropoda; class Insecta; order Coleoptera; family Cerambycidae; genus Rutpela; species Rutpela maculata. The sequence continues at coordinate 131,811,961 of OW386287.2, read as the reverse complement.
AGGGCCGTCCAAGTTTTAATGTCCAGAATAAGTTTGTACGTCCATGTGGCTTCCTATTCATGGTTCCATAGCTCCTGCCACCGGTCGAGAAGGAAGTTTCTATTAATGGTTTTAGCGGCACTCTCCGCCCCATGGTTGTGTGTACGTTCTTTTTCGAGTAGGTCCATAAGGAAGTAATGACCTGGTATGCCACCTTGGATACGGTACATTAGGCACAACAGACCCGTATTGGCATTCCACGTTGTCTTAATCAGGCGGTTTCGATTTCTATTTGTCTTGAGTGTGTGGTCCCAGGCCGGGGCAGCGTGCAACCGGACTGATGTTGTCACAGAGCTCGGCAGCCTTCTAACACTCGTCTCAGGTCCAACAATTCTCGGTGAGAGTTTATGCAACCATGGCAGCCTTTTCGGCTTTGGTTGTGGCGTTTTCGACATCCTGGTTCCACAGCAGCTTCTGATCTAGTATTTGATGACAGTATTAGTGACGACTTCCTTGCCGAGGATGTTCACCATCATATTCCTGATATGTTTGCGTCCCATGAGCGCAATCTGTGAGTTGTCATCCAAAGATTTGTCTTCAATGGCAGTTTCGGCCTTGGCTAAGGCGCCACCTTCCGTCTTATTTATTTCAACGACAAACCGGCAGTTATTGGTGGTACCTGGTGCTTCCATCTCCAGGATGTCATCATAGAAGATATTCCAGAGTAATGGTCCAAGGACCGACGCTGCACGTGACATTTCTGACGGTATCATCAACTAATAGGCCTCTTTCGGAGAGGTAACACTTTACCAGCTGTATTAGGTACGCATGCATGTTAGTGAATCGTCCATCGCTGTCCAAGATGCCGTTTTGAACGCATTGTTCTAATGCTATGGCTAGGCATGTCTCCAGTTGTCCTATTGCCTTGGATGGCATCAACAGTGTATACACCTTCTCTAAAGCCGTATTGATAATCAGAGAGGCCCTCCGTCTTGAATCGAGTTCGTCAGTAAATCTCGAAGCTATGATACGCTCTAATATTTTGGCCTGAGATGGCTTGGGATTCAATTATCCTAGAGCGTAGTTCTTTAACTGACAGCGGTTTTCGTAGAAAACTATTTGCTTTAGTGTACCCCAAAGGAATAGGTCGAATGGTGTCTAGTTCGGGTTTTTTGGTGACCATTCAGTAAGAAGACTATTCTACCTTCACACCGATTTTTCATTCAGCCATTCCCTTACCATCTCTGCGTTATGCACAGGAAACCCATCTAATTGAAACTTCCAATTCTGACGTGCGTCCCTAAATCTATTTATCAGAAAGCTCAAAACTGGTTTTCCATTCAAATTACCTTCAATGAAAGAAGTATCTATTATCAAGTATTCCGCACTATATGATTATTTTATGTGAACACTGCCTCTTCTTTACGTTTACGACTCGATCAGTATTTGCGACAAACCAGTACCGTGAATTTTGGGATGCTTTGGGATGCACTTCATTTGCAGTAAACGTGGCTTCATCAATGAACAAAATTTCGTTTTTTAGTGTATAATCGCCTACCGGTTAGCCTTGGCTTTAGATTTGGGGATTGTCTACTATATGTGGTGTGTTCATGTGTTTGTTTTGTGTGCAGAAATACTGCATTATTGATGACTGTCAAATAGGTGTAAGTACGGATAAAACATGAAACGAAAAGAAAAATAAACGAGCACATCGAACAATGTAATAGTTCGTAAATATAGTCACCATGAATTTGGCTAAGGTGGAAATGTGTATCAGTATCAAGTAAATTATATTTAAAAATAATAATTCGTTAGGCCTAAGAAAGTCAAAACTGTGTTTATGGTAACAGAATTTGTTGCAAACTGAATAAAATAAACGTTCAGAGGCACACTGCATATTTAAGCAATGTAATTTAAAATAAACAAATGTTTTGAATATCCGATAGCCAGTAAAAGTCAACAATGTGCTATAAATGAGAAATATGGAGCACGAAAATGGAAATTCGTTCATTTATTCCTTTGTTTTCCGTTTCGAAGGTGGAAGAAACAAGAGAATATAGGGAGAAAATGAAATTTTATATTCTAAGTTTTAACATGAAATTCGGGACTCAATTATTATTTCTTTACTTTAATGACTATATTTTATACTGAAATATATTTTTTGTTCATAAAATTACCTGCCTTAATGAAAATTTCGTGTTGAAATATTTGATTAGAATCGCTCCACGATTTTCAGTCATTTACGTTTACATTAAAATCACAAACAAATGGTAGTCGACGATTACCAATTATATATTCAGTGTAGTAGACCAGTAAATTAAATTTTATTTGGAATGAATAATTTTAAATATTTTTCGGGGAAACATGTACAGAGTGGACTTAAATTACTTGCTAAAATTTAAATATTTTTTATAACTAACTCAGTAAATTTATTACAAACTAATGCATATCCGTTGGTACGTCTATCTGTAGGTAATATTGGTAATTTTAAATAGGAAGCTAGATAGAAAAATCTGATTTATATTGCACAATATAAGAAATATATTCCACTTATATCTTGTACAAGATTCCAGTAGTGTGTACATCAAGAGCTAAGCACTAAGAAACAATACTAGTATTGGAAAAAGTAACAATTATTTAACATACAAAATTTATAGCTAATGTTATATACAATTTACTAAATTATTGCTATCAATACTTCATTGGGCAAGGCTAAAATATGTAATGCAATGCTTTGCCCCATTGTTGCATATATTTGATATGTATTTATTTGTAAACTGTTGTTATTTCTTTTTTTTAATATATATGTAAAATAAATTATTATTATTATTATGTTGTTAAAAACCAGTCACCCTTCTCTGTGGCTCCGACCCTCACAGAGGGGAGCTGGTAGTACCGGCAGCCACTCCCCACACCCGTGGGGTAAGTGACTACTGGGTCCGGGAATCGTGTGCCCTGAGCAGACGTAATGAACCGAGGATGACGGCCTTCTGCATTCTGCCGGCTAAGACCTCTGCCGAATTTCGGCATGCCGGTATGATCTTAAGTTCTGAAAGTAGTGTGTGTCTCGTTCCACCGAGGGCTCCTATAATCAGTACCACTATCTTAACAGTATGGTCTGGATACAGTCTGCGGAGTTCGAAGAGCAGATCTCGATATTTTGTCCGTTTTTCCTCCTCCTTCAAGACAATGTTGTTCTCCGCGGGAGCCGAGAACTCCACGACAAACATTGTCTTGAGTTGATGGTCGAGGAGTACTACGTCAGGCTTGTTGGCTTGTATTTGCCTGACGGTGGGAAAAGAGTAGTTCCAATAAATTATACACTTCTCATTTCCCACAACGGACTCAATATCCCCCGGAGCGTAAGGCAGCACTGGTGTCTCGTCTATCCCATACGAGTGCCTTAGGTGATAATAAAGCACTCGTAATGCTCCGTCGTGCCTCTGGATATAGGCCGAGACTGCATATGTCGGACAAGCCGACAACAGGTGCATTAAAGTCTCTGGCGCCCTGCGGCAGGCCCTGCAGCTGACATCAGGGACCTCTATACCCATGACACGACTACGATAGACGAGGGTATTAAATACACCATCCTGGCAAGCCATTATGAATCCCTCGGTCTCAGACTTCAGCCTGGCTGACCTTAAGAAGGCAAAGGTCAGCCTTTCGGATAAGCCAAGGTTCTCTGTATTTTTATAGAAAACTCCATGCATTGGCTTATCCGTGTGAAGCTGCAGAAAGATGTTGTGTTCTGCAGCTTTAATTTGGGCTTTTCGTCGGGCAGGTTCCAACTCGGTGACAGAGTCGGGATTTACCCATTCGACGTCGAAGGAGAGACCAAGTTTATCGGCTGCTCTTTGTGCTGCCTTAAACAAAAAGGCTCCTATTCCTGCACTTTCATGGTCTCGGACCATGCAGAGGAGGGGATCCGAACTCCTGATGACCTTACAGGCTCCATCCAGAACCATCCTATTATGGAGACTCTCCAAACTCAAGAGTCCACGGCCTCCCCGATGTCGTGGGAGGTATAGCCGTGGAACGGACGATTTAGGATGCAAACTTCTATTGAGATGCATCTTCTTGCGGGTTCCTACGTCGAGTTGATGCAACTCCTCTCGAGTCCATTTCACTACTCCAAAGGAGTAGAGTAGGATCGGAACGGCAAGCATGTTGGTAGCAGACACCTTGTTCTTCCCCGACAGTTCTGAGGACCAGATCTGTCGGAGTCGGTGCTGATACTTGCCGCGGAGAGCGTTTTTCACTACACCCACTTCTTGGGTGGAGCGTTGCTCGACACCCAAGTAAGTGTACGACTCTCCGGCATCTAGATGATGTAAGATGCTTCCGTCAACGAGTTGCGCGTCCTCTCCGTAGTTCCCGCATCGTCCTCTCTTGAGATGGACCAGTGCACATTTGTCCAACCCGAACTCCATACCGACAGCCTGCGTGTACTCCTGTACCACCCTGAGGCACTGGTGTAGGTCCCTCTCTCCGGAGGCATAAAGTTTAAGGTCATCCATGTAAAACAGATGGGTGACCTTATGCCTCCTATCGCCGGGGATACCGCAGTTGTATCCACGGGTTTTCCGGAGCGAAACGGATAATGGCAGTAGTGAGATGCAAAACAGAAGGGGGCTGAGGGAGTCTCCCTGAAATACTCCCCTTCTGAATGTTACCGACTCCGTCTGGACTCTATCGTTACCCGATGTAATGGTAAAGCGAGTCCTCCAGAGCGGCATCAGTTCTTCGATGCATCTCACTACGGGACCGGGTACCGCAAGACATCGGAGCAAGTGAACAATAAGCTCATGTGATGTCATATCAAGTGCCTTGCGGTAGTCGATCCAGGCCATGGAGAGGTTCCGCTTATACTGCACGGAGTCCTGCGTGACACATCTGTCAATCAACAGGTTCTCCTTGCAGCCAGCGACACCTCTCTTCGACCCTCGTTGCTCATATATCCGTTCGTAAACCGGTTCAACTGCGTGGAGCACTCGCATGTACAAGATGCGCGTAAACACCTTGTAACATGCGTTTAAACGGGTTATCGGTCGGTAGTTCCTCCCCATTTAGCCAGGCATTAAAAATTCTGGCCAAATGGTGGTGGGTGCTCGGTAACTTTTTCCACCAAAAGTTATTTATCCCATCGGGACCTGGAGCAGCAAAGTTCTTAGAGCCCTCGAGAGCTCTTCGAACCTCTTCTGGGGTTATTGGTTGGCACACTTCCTGTGGTTGTTGAAACCTTTGACAAAAGGTTTCAAAGTGTGCAAGGGCCGGAGAGTCTCGGTTGAGTGGAAGCTTCTCCTCGTAAAGCGTTTTCCAGAAATTTTCCACCCGATCTACAGTCGGCGGATTCTCTGCAACACGCGGAGGCGGTTCGAATAGGCGCGAGGGCTTTTGGCGGAAGAGTTTATTTTCCGCCAGCCCCCTCGCCCGCCTCACTAGTGATTTTTTACAAACCACTAGCATCCGTATCCTGTCGAGACAGTGCTGTTTGGTGGTTCGCAGCACTGCCTCATTGAGTGTGTGATGGACGCGTCTTAAGTTGGCGGCTATTCGACGCACTTTAGGCGTGAACGGTCTATTGGCCGCCATATAGTCCATCACACATTGGATACGGGATGCGTGTTGCCTCGCCGACCGGATCTTGGCTTCCATCTTTTGTATGCGCCGCCTCGCTCTCTCCTGTGGGGAGGCAGTATTACGCCTCTCCACCTGAGAAAAGCGTTGAGCAGCAGCATACACGGCACAGTTTATGTGCCAGATGTCAGCCCGTTCTGGAAGCGCTTCACGAAGTTCTTCATCCACTCTGGACAGGTCTTGTGGCCCGGGGGCTTTTATGAAGTGTAACCCCCGTCTGGTACTGAGGCCCTCTGGTATTGGTGGAACGTTATTATTATTATTATTATTATTATTATTATTTGATGTTATGTTATTTATATCCTAGTCTGTAAATTATAGCTAGAAAAATGTTTATCAAAATAATTTAATATTTAATATCAATCTCAGTATGCTGCTACTGATATCCCCGTGTACCATATTTCTTATAAATTTGCAAAAAGTTTGCAATTATGACAGCCACATTTCGAATTTGTAATGAACGAGAAATTCGATTTTAGTTACTCCGAACATACATCAATTTTAACGCAATTTCGGCGAAGTTTTAATTTTATCTAGTTTTTTGAGACTTTGACTCACCGTACACTGGATATAGCCAGTTGAAAAAAGTACAATGGATCCACTCCTGAGCAATAATACATACACCATAGATTGTAAAAAAGTATAATAATTGTTATTATTATAAATCTGTTTTTACTATAATTCGACTTTAGGAATATACCAGTAATATAAAACGTTTATTTTCAAAGTGAGCTAAAGTGCTACCCCCAGTAGATTTACCCAATGGGCAATATCCCCGATTTTCACAAAAAAATCACTTGAATTTTCGTTAATAAAAAGAAATTTGTATACTATATAAAAAACCGCTGCCCAAGGAATCACTACTTCCACATCCAAGTCTCTTACAACAAAATACTATATTTGCACTCCACTATGTGGAAATAATTGTTTATGGAACTTTAATGGTATAATATTTGAAATCATGTACCCCAAAACCCCATATGCCACATCTGTAATAAAGGTGGGGGTGAATGAAATGAAAGAAATTCTTTATGACTTTGACTCTTGTACACATACTAAATCACACTATTTTTTCACCGCCTTTAATAATAGGGTGGGGGCGGTAATAGGGATGGCTAATGTCATTTTTTTTGAGGCCTTAGCTCCTCTTATATTTACTAAATACCAATTTCATGGACTCTTACTTGCCTGATTTACCTATTTACCCCCATTTACCTCAATTTACCCTTCAATTCTGCAACGGAATAAGATGAAAATATAATCTAGTTCCAGATCTCGTTAAGAAACATACGTGTGCCATATTTTAAGTGAATATCTTAAACGGTTCCAGACTAATCGTGAGCACCAAAACGATGCAAGACTAACATACACACCGACGCAACAGACAAATTTATTTTGCTCAGACTTAAAAGATTGACGTTTCTTGATATTATAAGCCTATTTAAACAATGAAAATTTCCAAAAATTTTTTTTGCGTTAATATACTTCAACTGAATGTCGAACTAATACGCAGAAAATGGCAAGACAAAGATATAAAAAAATCGTTGTGTGCCGTAAACTACACGATAGAAGTAAAGCCTCTACTACAAGCATTTTCTTCGAGGAAACCTACTACGCATCCATACTACTCAAGGTAACCCACAGTGCATCCAATTTACTCGAGTAAAGCCACTGCGCATTCATACTTCTTGAAGTAACCCACTCGCATCCATTTTACTCGAGGAAACCCACTGCGCATCCATATCACTTGAGGTAACCTACTGCGCATCTTTGGCACTCGAGAAAAGCCACTGCGCATCCACGCTACTCGTAATAACCTACTGCGCATCCATTGTACTCAAAGAAAGCCACTGCGCATCCATACTACTTGAGGTAACCTACTATAATACTCGAAAAAAGTCACTGAGTATCCAAATATTCGAGAAAAGCCACTGCGCATCCATAATACTCGGGGAAACCTACTGCGCATCCATAGTAGTCGAGGAAAGCCACTGCGCATCCATACTACTCAAGGTAACTTTAACAACATAATATTTGAAATCGTCTACCCCAAAAACATATAAAACGATATGCTACATCGGTAGTGGGGGTGGGGGTGGTGGTAGAGGGTTGGTAGTGGGGGTGGATGAAGTAAAAAAATATTTTGAAGCTTTTGGTTCTTGTACACACACTAAATCACAATTTTTTTTTTTCATCCCATTTAATAAGGGGGTGGGGGTGGTAATGGGGGTGGCTATTGCAAAAAATTTTTTTAGACCTTAGCTTCTCTTTTGTATACTAAATACCCATTTTATGGACTCTTACTTGCTTGATTTACCCATTTACCCGAAATTTACCCCAATTTACCCCTTCGACGGAACAAGACAAAAATATAATCTAGTTCTAGATCTCGTTAAAGTACATATGTGTACCAAATTTCAAGTCAATATCTTAAACGGTTCCAGAGTAAACGTGCGCACAAAAAAAGTTACAGGCAGACCGACAGACAGACAGACAGACAGACAGACAGACAGACCGACAGACAGACAGAAATTTTTTTTTCGCTCAAACTTAAAATCTCGACGTTTCATGACATTTTAAGCCTATTTGAACAATAAAAATTTTTAAAAATTTTTTTGTCGTTACTATACTTCCACTGGATGTGGAAGTAAAATGAAGATCAATGACAATTTTTCGTTCTATTTGAAAAATGTAAATCTTGAAAAACAATTTTTTTATTAAAAGATTGTTTAAGTATATTCATAAATGTTAATAATAAAACACAACAATGGTCTTATATTTTTATTATTATTTGTGATCTTCTATGATTTATGATCATTCTATAATAATGATAATAATAATAATAATAATAATCTCAGCCGCCGGAACCGCCATATTGAAGAAATGGCGCACAAAAACAGTTTCTTTGAAATATCTCGCTTCGTGTGCCTCATACGGCAAAAAATGTTCTTATAAAAATAAAATACCTTTAAATTTTCTATAAAATATGTCCTACACATGTTTTCGTTAAACTGAATAGTTTCGGTGCAGCAGATCGAAGTCAAGCATTCTTGACAAAATTATAATATTTTGCAATTTCTCGATTTAGTGCGACTTTTATGAAGGAGTATTTTAGTGTTGAGACAAAGTTTGTTTTCATACCTGAAACTCAAATAGCTATAGTTCATTTTACTTATCTGCTACGCATAGCTCAATGTTCAATACTCGTTTCCACACCACCTTGAGGTAGAGTATATGGCGCATTTTTTTACGTGGTTGTCCCGTATAGATCTAATCCACGACTAGCCTGCTTCTTGAGGCGTTTTAGGTGCTTGATACCGAAGGTCCAGGTTCGTTGTAGTCGTCAACAATACTTTCTTCGGAAATTGCTTCCGTTGCGCTGCCAATGATTCGACGTATTGATTGTTCTTCATGCTTGCGACAAATGTTTCGACTGGAGAGTCGACTTCCTCGTCGTCATGAAGCTCGTCGACTGTTATTGGTGCATTATGGCAGCTTTGTCCGTTACAGAATTTACAAATTACAGAACATTTTAACCTTGCCTTTCTACAACCACATGCATTTACAGGAAAGAAATTTAAGTAACTATTCAGAAGCACGATCTTTCAGCATTGTTACTGGTGTAAGCCCTGCTTTGCTCTGTTTCCAGCACCATTCTACAACATTTTTACAAACCTCCTGCCACTCCTGGACTTGATAATATACTTTTTGTGAGGGATCTTACGAAACATTGGTAACGATAAGCGTCCATGTTTGGCTCCATACAGTTCCAAAATAAAGCGTTCTCCAGCATCAGCGATAGCGTCGGTGCTGGTATGCTGAATGTAAGTTTTATTAAATGAGTGTTTATATTAATTAAAATACAAGGCTGAGAATAAGGAATTTCAATAGAGTTCTATTTGGATAATAATAATAATTGAAAAGAATTTAAAAAACGTATTCTGTTATTGTAACTCTTCATTTGACATCACGTTACGACCCCCAGAACTTCCACTTTAGACTTTACACTATTTTGAAAACTATGTACAGTTAATACGACAGATGTTGCAGTAGTTATTTCCCATAAATACTTCACGCATACTCTATTATTGCCATTACTGCAGACGAATTTGTGAAAAATATTAGCTAGAATTACATTTTAAAACGAGTTCCCTGTACGCATGGATATAAAAAAGACACAATAACTCTTATTACGAACAGCGTTAACAAGTGCATTGTATGAGCTACCCTAGTGAAGCTACTGACTTAGAAATAATAATTTAGTAGTTCGTGGAACACCTACATGAGTGCAACATGAGTGGTTTTAGAAAAGCCATTCATTTATTGTACAAGTTTGCTTAGCATTGATGGGTAAGACTTACTCACTGAGTTAATATAGAACAAACACACGCTAAAATGCAATTAGTGACTTATATAGCGCCATACTTCAACCACCACATAAATCATAGCATATATTATTGTTTTTGCATAATACAATTTAAATTAATGAACGCTTGCATGCGAAATTATTTGATACGATAATCTCTTTTAATGAACAATTTACATGATTTGCGCTTTTATTTGTTTAAATTGTAGCTATATTTTATAAACCCTAATTTTGTACGTTACTCTTGCATAAATCATATTTATAGTATAAAATTCCTTAAACATATTTAGTTGGCTATTTGACATTTAAACAGTTTGTAATGATGCATTGTAACTTAGTTACTATCGTTACTTGCTGCTAGAAACATGTATTTTTCTACATAAACAGTAAATAATGAATATACTAGTAGGTCAACATTTCTAACATCTTATTCCCATCATATATTGTTTTTATTTATTAATTATTTCTAAGCAAATAAAAAATAACGCAATATTTGGGCGTAACTAAGTAAATAGTATGAAATATTCATTTCTACAATTGATTATTTTTTATTTACTTGCTTTCATCGCGATTAGAGAATATTGTTTAGGTATTAAACAAATCACAACTTACACACTTTTTTATTTATTATGAAATCACCTATTTTCTGTATATTGTCGCCCTAATCTGGGCACGCAAATATACTACTTAGGAAAATACTTTAAAACAATCATTATTGGAGAACCAATCAAAACAACTACTCTTCTAGATAATACTGTCGAAATATTGAATTACACGATAGGATTCCTAGCATTTTAAACCAAAAAAAAAAAAAATATTAAAAATACATAAATCATTTATTTGAATTCACTCATTTACACTTTTTTATTTAATATGAAATTACCTACCTTCTGTAGCTAATCTGGTCACGCTAATATACTACTTAAGAAAACACTTTTAAGCACTCATCATTGGAGAACCAATCAAAACAACTACTCTTCTAGGTAATACTGGCGAAGTATTGAATTGCATGATAGAATTTCTAGCATTTTAGGGGAAAAATGTATTGAAAATACTTAAATTATTTATTGAAATTCGGCCATTCACAACAATTATTGAACCTGACATTCTATTTCAACTCTAGAAAAGTTGTGCAAGTTTTTTCGAACTCGTTAGTTCTCATCAGTAGAGTATAGAAACAATCATTCATTTTTTATAAGCCTATTCTTGATTTATTTTTACAATTTATTATTTTTTAATTACTTGCTTTCATCTGATTAGAAAATATTATTTAGGTATTTTGCAAATCACAACTTACACACTTCTTTATTTATTATGTAATTACCTGCTATATTGTTGCGTTAATCTGGGCATGCTAATATACTAGTTAGTTAACTACTTTAAAACACTCATTATTGGAGAACAATCAAAACTTTTCTAGCTAATAATGTATAAGTATTTAATTACATGATATGATTCCTAGCATTTTAAAGTAAAAGAAATATATTGAAAATACTTAAATCATTTATTTAAATTCAGTCATTCACTCTTTTTTATTTAATTTTATCTACTTTCTGTATATTGGTACTTTAATCTGGTCATGGTAATATAGTACTTAGGAAAACACTTTAAAATACTCATCGTTGGGCAACCAATCAAAACAACTACTCTTCTAGCTAATATTGACGAAGAATTGAATTGCACGATAGATTCCTAGCATTTTAACAATTATATAAAAGTCCAGTAAATCGGCGAAGAGTATAATGCTTCCCCTAGTTTTATTTACATTGCAAGTGAAATGGTTTTGTTTTATATATCAACCTAAAGCTAATCACAAGGGAGTCAAAATTTTTTAAGTAAAATATTTTTATATTATTTTCAGTCAACCACAATAAAAACCTAAATGCTTGCGTTCAATTCTGGGGAAGTTGTATGAATCTTTTCTACCAAATAGATTGTTAGCGCGCGTTCTCATTTGTATAGTAAAATTTACCTTTCCTTAATTGGGGAGGCAATTCAATTTAAATTATATAATTTATCTACTCTTATTAAGTTATATATTAATTAATGAACTGCTTTTGAACAGTTAATAGTATCCATAAACAAATGGCGTGGGTTATAATGGGTGAGTTATTATAAATCACTAAGTACAGAGCCAAACACCTTTCATGCCTAGCCGGTCCAATCGACGTAACGCGCGACACGGAGGTGGCTATCTCTGTCCGAGAGAAATTCTCTTCCGATACGGTGAAATAGAACGGTCCATTATTATTGAGGGGAGGTGATTTATCATGTTTGAATAGTTTAGAAATTTTCAAATCAAATTAAGTAATAATTGTGTCAAAAATGATGAATTCGGTTAGTGAAGATGGACTAATATGTACACCACCAGAATAAAGGCAAGTAGATAATGATACAATGCATGATTTATTTCCCGAAAAATAGCAGAACAAATATAAAACTGTGTACACAGCCTCCGGCTGGTGCTGTAATCTTCATCTGCGACAGTTATTACCTACATTACCGCTCGTTGAATAATATACTATTATTGGATAGGATATTGCACAATTTCATTGTACTTATTTTAAACCTAGTTAATAAATGGTATTCTTTGAACTTTTTGCATTTTATTGATAATATGACTTGTAAGTCTCATCCCTCGAGAGGTTCCGTTTAAAAGACCGGAATTGAGTTGATTGGGTGTATCACAACTCCACTAATTTAAAAATCTCAATTTACTGGTTATAGTATGGAAGCTTGATAGGGATTTTTTATGAAAACAATTCAGAAATCTTTAGGCATGAAATCCATTATTATTAGGTAAATAAGTAAAATCCCATCAGAGAGGAAAACCGAACTTTATTAGAGAGAGAAAAAACAATTATTATTAAAGAGAGAGCGTCGTTAATCTACGGTAGTGCAGCCTTGGCCTATTACTTGTTCTACCGAGTTATCTTATATCGAACCCTCCTGGGAGTAGAGGAACAGAGAAGAACGCGACTAGCGCCCTTAATAAATAAATTGGTGTCGCGTCACTCAGACGCATAGTAATAACTTTTACACGCCCACGTGCACTCAGGCCTCATAGGCGGGCCCACTGTAAGTGGTGATCTGTCCACCGAGCTCCTCATTTCTCAAGTCAACCATCTAATGTATTTGAGGAGAAGGCCAGGCGGGATGCCACCTATACTGGCCATACTGGCCAGAGGTTCCCTAGTATGGATCCTCGTTTCGTATCCGGAGTATCCGGACCATATGAAAACTGAAGATGATACCTTTTACTAAAATAATAACCCATAAAGAAAAATTATCATTACATATGAGATTATTCCTAAATTTTACATATTTTTTACCTAAAAATAATAACCCATAAAGAAAAATTATCATTACATATGAGATTATTCCTAAATTTTACATATTTTTTACCTCAGGTACTATACTATTAAAGTCTTTAATGCAAATGATCCATTCGTATAGCTCTATTACTGTCAATGTTTAAACAGTAGAATTTTAAAGATGATTTTGCACGTAATTGTTCAAAATCGGCCATTAAACTTCTGATACTTTCGGATAACCTAAGAAGGTAAGAATGGCGCGCTAATGTTCGTGACGTAACCTAATCTGGAATTTAGAATATCTGATTAGTAGGCTGTGCCTTTGTTGATAATATTGTTGACTGTTTTGTGATAATGGACATTCAATCTCTGGTAAATGGAAAACATTTAATTTGCTCATCTCGGCATCTGAAATAATGTTACCATTTCTCTTTGTTACAAAAGGAACAAATTTGGGAATTCATTAAAAACTCATTAGTTTTAGAAATTTATATCAAATCGTCTCAAATTAAAACAACACGCTGAAAAAATATTTTTATTTATGTATTTTATGGCGAAAGATAATAAAGTTATGCGTCGTGTGATAAGAATTTTTATATCATAGTCGAAAATTGAATATTAAAAATACGACTTAAACGATTGCCTACTGATTTTAGAAGTTACAATAAAGTTTTATCCAATCTGGGAGGTGAGCGTTTTTTGGAAATTAAATTTCTATTTTGAGAAACGTGGTTTCCTTTAATATCTAGTATCTAGGTTTCTGTTCATTTAGGCAGGCCATACAAAAATTGAAAATGTTTGTAAATAAATCCAATCGGCCATTTGACTTTTTATTTTTCAAGAAAATAAAAAGCTATTTTTTTTGTAATGCATTTTTTTTATTTGAAGTATGTATCTAGCCAAAGACTTTTATGTACTTCAAAAAACAAAAAGTAACTGTAAATAATCTACAATTTAAGAAAAAAAGACTTGGGGTGACTAAATGGCAGTTTTTTATGAAGATCCATTTTTTTATATCCAGTTTTTTAGAGAAAATAATGAACATATTTATTTGTAATTTTGCAAAATAGAAGCCTATAATTTTACCAAGTCCCATTAAAAAGATTTATTAATTTTTTAGAAATGTCGATTTATGTAAAATTAGAAATTTTGTTGGTTTAAAGAGATATTAAAAATAAATATTAAAAAGAAGACAAACATATGTTTTTAAAAATTAAACCCTGATTTCAAAATATTACTATTCCTGATGACATATAAATATAAATTGCATCTTTAAAAAAAGATCCCTTTCCCAAACAATCTGAAAAAAGTTCAGTTTTATCCGACTATTTCAGCTGATTTCAACATTGAAACTTTAGACAATAGCAGTACATGATAAAAGCTTCACGTGTTGAAATCTATTTTGGTGACACTTTTAAGTACCTCGTCATTAAACGATAATTAAATGTGTCTCGGATATAAACATGTACCAAAGTGTGGAAAGGTCGTATGTAACATAAAAGATGCAACAATGTGTTAAACATAAATTCTGTAATTGCCTATGAAAAATATATTCGCATATACTTTAGCTGTACCTAAATTATATAAAAAGAGGCAAATAGAAGAAATTGTTTTATATTTTGGGGATATATTCCCAATAATGGTAGGAATAATAATCTGAAGAATTGCCACATGTCCGGTGCATGCTTCATTTCTTTTTAACTGAAAACTACCTCCAGCAGGGACCTGGCTTACAATGTACCGAAAGCGAAAAAACTTAGATATAGACACAAAAATAGACTTTCGAGAAGGTTTTTTTTTTATTAAAGAATTTATCTGTGTCTTTATTTACCTCTGCTGTTTTTGTTCGAGCCAATTAGGTGTTTTCACTGTATACAAACTTGCTTTTTTGATATTATTAAAATGAACTAATCCATACATTAAAGCACTTACCAATATTTAAACACCATTCTTTCATCTATCAATTTAAAATTTCAACAAATAAATAACAAAACTAAATAACTGAAAGGGTATTATACAAAACGAGCTGTGACGTCATCGGTTGCATTAACATAACCTCAACTTTTAGGTTTTTTAAGTTTTTGTCATTTTTAAAGATTATATGCGCACTTCTCATTTGAAACCAGTATATGGCTCCAAGCAAACATTTAAAAATTGACGCATATGATGTCCCAATATTGTTGATTACTAAAAATGGGCTGCTGATTATAGGTTGGATTTCCAACCTACAAAAATCGCCTTATTTTCTTGTGAGAAGATATTTAAAACTTTATGAACATTACACTGAACAAGATTTTAGTTGAAAATACGAGAACCAAGCGGAAATTTTCATAATAGTGACATATTACTCGGAAATTTTTAAAAGATATGTATTTTTGAGGTTTGGTGTTTATGACCGATGACGTCAACAATATAGCTTAGTGTTTTGGGAGGTAAAATTTTAATTCATATTTAAAAATACTTTTTCTTGGATATTACTCAACTGGAAATTCAAATGTTTTTAGTTATAATTAAGTTTTACCTTCACAGTCAATGAGATTTTAAAATTTGTGAAAACACCGAATTCTGCATATATTAGCGATACTTCATCAGAGATATCGACTTTTTGTTATGTATGCTACGAAGTGCTGAAAGGAGTTCTAAATTCGAGAGCATAGTGTTCCCTTATTATCCGTAGATGGGCTGTGGTTGTCTAATCGACGTTTAGGTAGAATCAAATCGTGCCATTTTCAGGTACTCTCTGATAGTTGCCTACTACTTCTCTCGTGGCTCGAACTGAACTAACTACATCAGAAAATTCAACAACACTTCAGACTACGTACACAAAACCCTGAATATCAAATCTAAAATAGGGGACTTTAATCTTCACCAAAACCTACAACCAACCCCTCTCTATTCCCTCTATTTGCTTTTACCTTTTTTGTTCCTTGTCCATTTTTGTCTCTAAATTCAGTTTCGATCAATAAATTCTTAATAAACCAAAATTTCACATAACATTACACGCTTTTAATTATCCACTACATTTTCCTGGCGTCAGGAAGACTACCAGGGTGGAATTGCCTCAAACGGGTTTATTTCGTTGAGTTTTGTTTTCCCGTGCCAGCAATCAAAATTTTTAAGTGTTCGCGTGTGCGCGAAATCGATAGTTTTTCAGTTTTAATTATTTTTAAGTATTTTTAAGTACCTTCGTACCCTTGTGTACTACGTTGAACGATATTGTTAAATTTAAGCCTTTCTTCATTAGGCAGGAGTTTTAATACACCAAATAATTTTCGTCACCGCCAAACCGGACCCTCTCCGCCCAGCCTCACACCCACCTCGGCGATGTTTGCCGTGGTTGTCTCCCTGGCTCCGGGCCGGAATCCGGAATGGCGCATATTGTATCCTGTAACATTAATAAATGCTTGTTGTTGTTGTTGATATTTCTATAAATCGAGTTAAGCAACGTACGTCGTGGTTAGTACTTAGATGGGTGATCATCTCAGGAAACACAACGATCTCGTCCCCTCTTCTAGCGGCTTGTCGTTCCCTTGTTTATTAAACGTTAAGCAAGTAAAAACACCTACTCTTCGACACAGAAGAGGTTCGGCAAAAATGTCCAGATTAGGGTGAGTCCTCTCTCCAGGCGTCGTGTCGGTGATAGGCCGACGGTAAATAAATAAATAAATAAATAAAACCTCTAAAATAATATTTTATATTGTTCTGTGAAAGAAAGATAATTTTTGTAAAGCATAAATGAATCGTTTCCAGTGAAAAATAGCACATCATTTTTTGTTATGTATTTGACACTGACAGTTTATGTGTTAATGATACAATGATACCTTTTTTCAATTTTGCTTATAAATTACATATTTATTACATAAGCGTTTAACTCGTTTTTTGTTTCATTTAAGGAAGTTAAAATGTTTGTGGCCAAAACACTTTTTCTGTTGTAAGGTCAATAATAGCCAAGAAAAGGAGAAGACACTGAAAATAAGAAAAGTAAACCTAAAAATATATTTTCATAACGAGATATTTATTTTCACATATAATAATACAGGGTGTTCCTTAATGACGGGGTAATACATCAGGATCTAATTCCTTAGATCATTTTATGAAGAAAACTTCATATGAACATAATGTAATATGTTGCAACCTCTTAAGATTTAAGGTTATGTTGGTTGCACTGAAAAGTAGGCACAGAATTCAGTAGTTCGGATGTCTGAATGTGGAAAGAACTTACTAGAAGGTCTAGAGTGATGACATATCTGTTCTGGAACTGTCTAGAGTATGGTGACGTCATCAGATAAGCTTCTAGATCTGTCATCTTTAGGTATATAAGGCATGGAGTAAACCAAAAGAGGAGAAGTTAGTGCAGTACTAATTGTCAGTTGAAATGGTCAGAGAGTAAACCTCAGTGATAAAGTTCAGTTTAGATAGCAAGAGTAGTAAGATCAGAAGAGAGTAAAGTGATCAAGTAGTACACAGTGTGTTATTAGCCAGGTAGTTATTGTTGTAATTAAGTAAGTTAATAAATTAGTGTTTAGTGTTACCCTGGTTGTTATAATTTCCGAACCCACGATACAGGGTGTTTACAAAAAGGGTGTAAGCACGTCATAATATTATGTCCGCAATTTTTTGCTAGTGTTGATTTCTTTTTAAATCGTTATTTTTTAATATCTCAGAAAGTACTTTAAATATTATTTTTAATTTCGGTATGTGTTAAGAAGATATAAAACCACGTATTTTACTTGGAAAAGTTATTTTATCGCTCCACCAGTGGTGTCCCTGCAAACATGTCCGCTGATATTTTTTATCAAAAAAGTGGTACGCCACTGACATTATTCCTTGTGGATATTTTTTCTGATTAGCCTGGTTAAATTGAAACTAATTATTATTATCACTGATAATGATAAATTTTGTTTTATACAAATAGTTGTTAATTACCAACTCCACTTATTAGGTAAGCTTCCGCCCGTCTTCGCATCGAATTGCGCACTCGTTCAAATATTCCCGGCGTATTCCGTATTGTTTCATACGAGGCAACTATTCGCTCTCTTAAATCTTCTAAAGTGTTAATGGAAGTTTTATACACCAGGGTTTTAAGATGAGCCGACAAAAAGAATCCCAAATTATTGAGATCGAGGGATCTTGCCGGCCATTGCTGAGGTCCTCCGCGACTTATCCAACGATTCGAATAAACCACTTGTAAATGGTCGCGAACAATTACACTGAAATGAACAGGAACTTTATCGTGCATGTACCACATTTTATTTCTTGACGTATGGTGGTTTTCGTCCGCCCAGAGATGATTATTATGGAAATTTCGAATAGCATTCCTAGAAAAATTTGCTTCATCTGTGAACACAATTTATGACTCAAACTGCGGATTTAGCGTAACATTTTGAAGGTACTACTGACAAAAGTTCACACGCTGCGAAAAATCCTTGGGAAATAATGCCTGAACTCTTAGAATATGCTACGAAAACAACAAAAAATCAATAAAAATTCGCCAAACAATTTGATGACAAATATTCAGAGCTCCAGCAATCTTACTCGTCTTACTCTCGTACTCGTCTCAGGATGTTCGTCGATTTCCTGACCGCTTCACAGTGGGTAATTTTGAGAGATTTTTGACCAAAACTCAAATGAACCAAATTTCACCGACTTCCGAGAAATGAGTAAAAAACAAGTTTTTTTGGCAAGGGTGGACGTTATTCTTGGGGGAACAAAAGGCCTTGATCCCTATACCTGCTCCAATTGCATTCTACAGCTCGAGAAGGAAACACGCGTTCAACTTTAAAATTGTGCAGTGAAAATTCAGCGTTCACACGACTGTGAATTTTTGGTTTCTTTGCCTTCAATTGAACGAATCGGCCATGTCTGGCATAGAACAAGGCAAGAGCTTTATTGTAGGCAGTTAGTTGGCTTTATTTGGTATTTGGTGTCTGAATATTGTAGCCTTTTCGCGAGCGAGCGGTTTCAGCCATAAATTTTGATTAAAATGAAACTTTTCATTTTTGTTACACTTCACTTTCTTGTGCTCTTTACATGTTCTGTGAATTGCAGCTGCCTATAGCTGCCGTTTTTGAGTAAAGGCGTTTTGAACACGTTAATGCAGGTTAAAATGCCCAAAAACGGTTTTCCGAGAATATCTCGCTCCCTATGCATTAGACCGCGACGAAGTCCACATGCAATAAACCGTTTTTTTTTAAACTTCGACCTTGAATATCTTTAAAAGGGCGAGGTTTTGGGGAGAAATGCAAAATACCAAACTTGTAGATAACCGAAGATAACTGAATTCTCTACATCTTTTGTGTTAACTTTATTGCTACCCGATTTTTTTTGAGCGAGATATTCGCAAAAAAACATGTTTTTGAAACTTTCACCTTGAATATCTCGAAATAGGGGGGCGGTTTGGTAAAAAACAAAAAAGACAACTTGTAGATAATTTAATTCTCTACAACTTTCACCTTGACCTCATGGGCATCCGATGCATAGGATGCGAGATGTTTGCAAAAAACTTTAACCGTCAATATCTTGGGTAGCCATGTTGGGATTTTTGTGATTTTTGTGGATTGGGGTTTGGGACCTCAAAAATTCAGATTTTTACTAATTTTGTCCAGGTCAAATGATAATTTCCGTGGACTAATATATGTATATAATGCATTGTCGTTATTTCCACATTCGTATAATTCACCATATTTACTGAGATATTCGAATGAAAATAGCGAAGAAATAAAATAAATTCAATTAAACACTAAAAATCAGAGAAGTAATACAACGAGATGGTTTTGAACACCAACAACTTACTTTATGTCAACAAATATTGATTTGAAATGATGTTTGTAAAAACGTCATTTATTCCAGGATAACTAGATTTATGTGCTCAAAAATTATTAGTCGATACTGCTGAACGAAGCAATTCGAATTTATATTTTATTTATAATTGCTTTAATCAAGAACTGTGCGTCTGACGAGAAAAACCCAAGAGACCGTTTTTATGTAGAATTGACCAGGCTAATCAGGAAAAATATCAAAGTACTTTCTGACATATTAAAAAATGACGATTTAAAAAAAAAATCAATACACAAAAAAAATTAAGTCGTTGCGGATATGCTCCGAACTTTTCTTCATAAAATGACCTAAGGAATAACACGTCATTAAGGACACAAAATAAAAAGTACATATGACTTTCTCTTCTACTACGTCTATATATTTTCCCTGTTGATAATTCAGGAAAAACGAGGTAGAAAAAGACAAAAAGAATACCCTCCAAGACGTCGTGTTGGTCTGATATCACCAAGAGCTTTGGTAAGGCCCTGCGCCTAACAGACAACCGCGAGAGTTGGTGTGATACTACCTAACGTGTTATCAGCAAAGAAAGGCTAACTGGAATAATATATGAATCACAAAAATGAATGAAAAAGAATTATATAAGAATGTGATGAAATAATTTAAAAAGTACAGACGCATCATAATCTATAAAAAAATATTCAACACATTTATTGTCAAATATCAATGTTGACTATATTAGACTTTTGACAGATTGTGCAGCGTTGGCTTTTCACCTGTTCTTTGATGGTAGGATATTTGTAGCGAAGACTATGGTAAGTACAATTTACGTTGCGCTCTTCAATTATCTCCTATTATGTAAAACTGATTGAAATTTTATTTAACACTTTCTGGTGGTATTTTTTAATTACTCTTGGAAAATAAAGAAATGTTGTGCAACCCACTCTGTGCGCTCTATTCTTGGTCAACGCACCGGCATTCAGTTTCGTCAAAATAAAAATGAGTTTTATTTTGCAAGGAATAGATTTTAATTATACCTTTTTGAAAAGGGTACATTCTACTGTAAAACGTAGTGCCATTTTTTATTGATTTGAACTTTTATTATGTTCTAAAAGTGTTACTGGAAACTTAAATACATATCCGTCAGTTCTTCGGTGCGTGTATATGTACGGAAACATCTTCTTATCGCAATCCTTAAGAATCCACTTGATCTTAATAGCTTCGTCTACTACACACAAAAAAGTATCTTTGTTTTGAATGTAGCTATTTGTTCGCGAATTTGAGTGTATTATTTGCTCAAAAGAAGAGACTTTCCTTGGTTTGAAACAATATATTTATTTGTGAACACTGAAGCAAATTCTTGATAGATTTCTTTAATTTGAGGAGAATCAAATCAAAACACTCGCATTTTAATTATAAAGCTATGCATATTTTCAATTTAAAATTGATTACTCTTGGAACTAATATTATATACATTTCAAGAATATAATTCTTCTTTTGAATATATGCATATACAGAGCTGGGCACTACTTCAAGAAAAAGTAGTAGGTATAAATTGTACTTCAATTCCTTTTATTAGTTGTAGTAAGTATTTTACTTCAATTACCCAAAGAAATGAGTACTTGGTACTTGATACTTGCAGATATTTTAGAATAGTACTTAGTACTTGGTACTAGTTAAACGAAATTACAGTACTTAAAGTACGTTACAATTTACTTCAAGTATTTAAAGTACTTGATCACTACTTCAAGTACCTTAGGTACTGCAAGTAAGTACAATTCAACCTGCAGAAACTGGTAAGAGCAGTTATTCGCTATTGCTAAAAAGAGCATTTCCCTTTAGTTTGTATTAGACAGACATAGTGTGAGGATAATAAACATGTACCTAGTCCTATATTGACAGTGTTGATATTATGTGTTGTGTTCAGGAATTTTTTGGTACCGAAACTACAAGTTTGAGAAGGTGCCAACATTTTGAAAAGCAACAGTTTTAGCCTGTTTTTGGCCAAAAGTCCAATTTTTGGCAAAAAATCTGGAAAATGGGCAAGCAGAAAATGATGGCATATGGTTTTCCAGCAATGACCATTGGCAACGAAAATTTTTCGCTTGGTCAGAAAGTGTTATACTATTACTACGTTCCAATTTTGGCCATAATTGATGTCGCCGGTGCTGCCAATTGCACAAAGAGAAAATATTGGTATATATCGAATGTTGATAGGCAATATACCCTCTTCAATTAGCACCAAACTCCAAAGTGTTATACTCTGTTTCACAATTGAATATTTTCTGGGGCGGCTAGCGCCAAAACGGGCAGGCGGGAAGGTCTGACCGCATAAGATAAAATACTCAGAAAAATAGTCTATAATATTCAAGAAATTTTGTCAAATCTGAAAAATTATTTAAAATTTTTTACTTTTAGTTATTTTAGAATACATTAATGAAATGGAATGTTATGTTTTTTAGGAGCAAAATTTTCTCATTTAGTAAATAAATAAAACAACTTCAAAAAACTGTATTACTATTTAAATATACCCTAAATATAAAAAAAATGTCAATGTATAGAAATATTTACACATAAAGATTGGTTTAGATGAAAATAAAAAATTTAAAGTACTTGAAGTAGTTGAATGTACTTGTAAGTGTTTTACTTTTAAACAGTACTTGATACTTGATACAACAAGAAAATACTTGAAGTATTTAAATGTATTTGTTAGAATTAAATGACTAATTGAAGTAGTACAAGTAGTACTTACACCCAAAATTGCAAGTATGTACTACCTCGAAGTACTTGATACTTGAAGTATTCTGCTTTTTGAAAAGTAATTGATACTTGATGCAACAAGTACCCTAACTAACTATTTGGTACTTGATACTTGAAGCAGTTTAAATGAGTACTTTGCTCAGCTCTGTGCATATGATTAAAAGATTGAGAATATCATATATTTAACTTAAATGGAGTATAATCAAGTAGAAATATCCTTATTCTATGGCCTCTTGTTTTCATAGAATGATTATCTATAGTAGCAGTAGCAAATGCTTTATTCTTAAAAGATCATATCAGCTTCACATTTTTGATAAGTCATTTCTAATATGCTGAAAGTTACGCTAAGCTCGACTAAGTAGTTACCGGGTTTTGACCAAGACTACTGAAATTATTAACGGAAATTTTAATTTTCAGTTTGCTCTCACTTTGAAATGGAGGTGGCTTAATGGCATTGCAATGGAACTACAACTGAACAATAATTTGCAAAAAATTTCACAAAATTAGCTTAAGTTAATCTGGAATAATGAATAAACAAATCAAAAAATAATTGTTATTATTGTTATTGGATTTTGAAATTTGGTGAATACGCTAAATTCATTCTTAAAAAATAAAAACGTTATACTTAAAATAAATGACACTACGTAAAACTGTGCCGTAGTCGTATTCGAGAAGAACGTTAATCTAATAGGGTACTCGGTCAGCTACTCTACATCCGAATGAAACTCCTAGAAATAAACTGAAATATTTTAAAGCATGTACTTATTAAAATGATGATTCTTTTTATTCATAACTTTTATTACTATTATTATTATTATTATTGTTTACTATCTCACAATCACCTATTAATGTGTCTGGGTGATTATCATTTACTCAATCTACAGGCACAATTTTCGTTTTGTTGTAATTTGTACTTAAACCATAATCAGAGCTTATCATAAAAAAAATAAACTATAGTTACGACTAGATTCTATTTTTTATATTGGTAACAGGATGTTACAGCTGTCATTATTATGAACATTGTTATAATTACATATATGGGCTTAGAAATAGATATATTTTTTAGAAGTAATATTATGATATGTATTATATACTTATTTAATTATAATAATGTAAAATAACATTATAATAATGTCATTTATGTTAATTCTTATATTTTATTTATTACACAATTTCTAAAAGGTAATACTTCTGTAATTTTCGTCTTCAATTAAAAAATGTTTAAAATATGTTTAAAATGTGTTTTAACCGCCTTCCATGTCACCTCAATGACCCTCTTAAGTCTAGTAGATCTAGATTTGTCTGAGTAAAGGAGACGAGGCCCTACAGTTTATAGTGGAATCCGAACCACTTCTTGGGGAAAATTTCCAGTGAAAAATGTTTTCTCTATGTGGGGCTCGAACCCACTTCGCTAGGTACGCTCAGAATGCAAGCTAGACGCCATTACCATTTACCATTTAAATACCTTTTATTCATTTATATGTTGACAATAAATAAGTAGTATTTTATATATCTTAATAGTGAATACAATATATATAAACTGAAAACGATTACAGTCGCGGGGACGTGATTCGTCAACAGTTGGGCTGCTGTAACCCAGAGACATAACACAACTTTTTCTATTTTACGCTTTATTGCATTTTTTCTTCATGATTAAATGCATTTATTTAATTGTGCTAAAAAGCCTAAGTACATGATAGATAACGAGTTATAAAAAAAAAAGTTGAAAGATAATCACTGTCGTGCAGGAAAAGATAAAATAAAAACCTGCTTAAGGTAAATAGATAAGTCTACTAATAAAAACACATTCATGTAAATATGTATATCGATAAAACGATATATAAAATGTAAATAATTTTTTTTTTACGTTAAATATCTCTTTAGGTGTCTGATATCCTGCTACAGGATTTCTCAAGGGAGGGTAATTTAAGGGAAAGGATGATAGGGGGGTGGATGTTTTGTGGCGGGGCAAGCTAGATGCGCCAACCCACTGAGCTACCGACTCTTTAAACAATCATAACAAATAATTATTTAACTTAATTGTGTAATGTGTTTTTATTCTCATTGTGTTTGCTAATTCTGGATGTAACGGGCATACCATAGTTTTAATTATATTCTCTTTTCAGATGTACACATTGTTAATGTGCATAAATAAATAAATAAAAAAATATATAAATAAATACTGTATATTTAATACTTATGCCTTTGATAAAATTTGTTCATTATAACAAACTACCTCTGAGTCTCTCACATTACTCAAAATGCACTCTGTAAATCTGATTTAAATACTTTGGGTTCATTTAAATTTTAATTAGAAGTTAAATGTAGTGCTTAAATCATATTACGTAAAAGGTGCTTAATCTTTCAAACATATCTTCTTTGTTTACTTCGGTTGGGTTTAACAGAGGTTAATGACGCGATTGAATAACACTATGGCTAAAACATATAATCGATAGGCAAGGATCAAAGTGACTGCTATGTCCGACAATCACGTATCATCCACGTTCACAGAACCCATCATGCAACAACCAATAATTTATAGGGTTTTCGGTTAACTTTGTCTGATACATGATAACCTTTGATAAACTGATACGTAATTAACTCTGTCCCTCAGTGTTTAAAACGTTTCATGTTTTTAGATGGATTATTTTGTGATCTAGGTAAGCGGCTAATCGTGGATGCATACAATTTTTCAGGTTCATTTTCGATTTTTATATTCGCTATAATCGATACCATTCCAGGACATAACAGGTTACTCACACAAGAAAACCACTTTGTTAAAATGCTACAGTGCCTGAAGGTAAAAAATACATACAATTAAGAAATAATATCAAATCGAAAATCGGTTTGATATTAACCCAAATACAAAAGTTCTTTGGTGGATAATAATTAAAATATCGAGAAAATACGTTATCAAGTAAGTATACCGTGGAAATTGAATAAAACTCGATTCAAAACTTTAATTTGTTCAACAAAACAACGCTGCAGATAAAAGAAGTGTGTTGTGGAAACGAAAAGAAGTTTGACAGATAATAATAATAATAATGTTTATTGATAATAATAAAATATAACGATAATAAAGGTATACAAAGAAGTGTAAGCCCATTTAGGTCCACATAAGGGCCTGTCTATGGGCTAATCATTCCATCACAACACTGTGGCTGGATGGAATGATGACTTAGTATAAATAATATTAAAGTATAAACAATATAATCAATATAAACAATGTAGACAGCAATATAAAAAAACAGTTTAAACAATTGGGTGATAATACACCAAATAAATACTTTACTTAACCAAATAACCAAAATAAATTACACACACGTACAAACAGAAATATGCACAACATAAGCGTACAAACGAACATAAACTGTGATTTCATTTTTTAAAGGGCCAATACACATTCTTCTTTTTTTTTCTTCTCTTTTAAGGATCTATAATATTATGCACCGTATTTCGGTCGGATAGAGTAAGCCAACGTTTCAAGTGTTTCTTATAGAGATGTCTTATATTCATAAGTTTAAGGAATTCGGGTAAAATATTATGCAATCTAGGTCCGATATAAGAAAAACATCTTTGTCCGATTGTTTTCTGTGCTCTGGGTAAAAATAAGTGAGCTCCCGTGTTAAGTCTAGTATTGTATAAATGGTTTATTGAGGTGATGTATTGATTGTTATTAAATAAAAATAAACATGTGGTTTTTGCAAACAACTGCCTAACATCCAATATACCTAATTCTTTATATAACTGGTCGGAACGATATCTCAAGGGTTTGTTATACATGACTTTTAATATTCTTTTTTGAATTATGTCTAAAGGTAATAAGTTAGTTCTTCTTATACCTCCCCACCCAATTATTCCGTATTGTACAATTGATTCTACCAAACCATAATACAATATCTTGAGTTGGTTCAATGAAAGAATGCAGCGAAGTTGATACATTTTAGGAATTATACCTCGCAGCTTTCTAATGACACTTTGTATAGGAACATCCCATTTTAAAAAGGAATCAATATATATGCCAAGGTATTTGACAGAGGATACGGTTGAAATACTTTGGTCACCAAAAGGTACAGTGCTGTAATCCGGTAAGTATTTTTCCAACGACGCAAACGGTATAACTTTTGTTTTGTTGACATTTACTGTTAACAAATTAGCATTGAACCAGGTCTTTATTTTTTCTAGGTCATTTTCGGCTTTTGTTCTTACATCGGTCCAAGAGAACCCCGTATAGAGAATAACCGTGTCATCAGCATACGAGATAATGGTTCCGGATGATTCCAAGGTAAGTAACTGGTTTAAATATATACTAAATAGAATGGGTCCTAGGACCGTTCCTTGTGGTACTCCACAAGTCACGGTTTCCTCGTCACTGAGCACTTGATTTATTTCTACCATTTGTTTACGATTTTCTAAGTAACTATTAAATAATTTTAGTACATTACCCCTGATACCAAGGTGCTCAAGTCTATCTAGCAAAAGCCTGTGACTCACAGTGTCAAAGGCCTTTGCCAGATCGACAAACACACCCAAACATGGTTTCTTACCATCAATCGCGCTATATACTAAAGATGTTAATTTAGCTATCGCATCCTGTGTTGAGAGATTTTTTCGAAAACCGAATTGCATTTCAGAAATAATATTATTTTTTTCTAGGTAATTACACAGCCGCTTTTTAATGATTTTTTCGAATACTTTTGCTATTGATGATGTTAGGGAAATGGGACGATAGTTTGAAATATTACATTTATCTCCCTCTTTAAACAGTGGCCTCACTATTGCTTTTTTAAAATGTGTAGGAATTTTTCCACACTCTATACATTTATTAAAAATAAAGCATAACGGGTCTGCAATATAGTCAATTGTTAACTTTAAGTTTTCATTGGTTATGCCATCTGGCCCAGGAGCCTTATTTAATTTAAGTTCTAAAACAATGTTTTTTATTTCAGTTTTATCCGTCCATTCTAAAAACATGCTATTAGTTATGTTCTCGTTGTTGGTCACAGAAACTCCTTGCTGGATTTTTGAGGCGAGCTTTTCTCCTATTTGGCAAAAGTAAGTATTATAATTATTAGCAATATCTTTAAGGTCAGTTATTTCATTTCCTCCTTCTGTAATAATTTTAGTAATTTTTTTATCATCTTTTTTATAGTTGTTTGTAAATTCTTTAACTGTACCCCAAAGATTTTTTGAACAATTTTGATTTTTTGCAATTTTAGTTTTAAAATAATTATGTTTTGTTTTTTTTATAAGGGCATTTAATTTATTTCTGTAACTAATATACATATTTTTTCGGTTTTCATCAAGGGGGTATCTAATATGAGCTTGAAATAATTTATCCCTTTGTTTGATAGAAATTACTAGTCCTTTGGATATCCACGGCTTCTTTTTTTTTAAGCCTTTGTACTGAATAATATCTGTTGATAATTGTAATAATCGTTCATACTTTTTAAAAAATATATGTGAAGCTTCTTCTGAGTCATTGCATTTGTATATATCATCCCAGGTCTCATTTTTTATAAGTTGTAATAATTTATCTGCATTAACTTTTTTGAATGATTCATTAATTTTTTGAATATGCTCAAAATTTATATTTTTGTTAATAATTTGTGCTGTAATTGTATAATGATCAGTAATATTTGTTTTAATGATTGCTGGAATTAAATCTACAGTTACTCCTGGTTTGTTTTTTATAAATATATGATCAATGCATGTAGAAGATTGATTAGTTACTCTTGTGTTTTCATTTATTATAGATACAAAACCAGTTTCAGATAATAGATTTAGATATTCCTCCGTATAGTCAACATTTTTACAATTGATATCAATATTAATATCTCCCACAATAATCGTATTATCATAAATATTAAAATTATAATTATGTAAGATATCAGCTAAATTGTTTACAAAATCGTACACACATGTAGAAGGTGGCCTATAGACTGCAAATATTTTTATTTTATAGTTTTTAAATAATATATCTATGTCAATTGCATTAACTAACCCGATTTTTATAAACTTATGATCAGATATCAGCTCACTTTTTATGTATATTAATATACCATCATTCTGATTGAATCTATTAGTGTTGTGTATGATTTCGTATCCTTCAATTTTATATAAGTTTGTTTCTGTTATATTCCAGGTCTCCGTTAGGATTATACAGCTAAAAAAATTATGGAACTGTGATATATACACTAGAAACTCATCAAAGTTTTTTTGGATGCTTCTAATATTGTTATGGTATATAGAAAAGGAGCTTTGTGCGTTAGATATATGAAAAATGTTATTGAATTGTTCCATATCACTGATCTCATTTGTCTTAATAGATTCATTCTCATAATCTCTAATAAATTGATCCATTTTGAGATAAGTGTATTTTTTATAATTATATACCAAGTTAAATGTATGTGTGTGTATATTAACATAAAAGAGGTTACTATATAAGAAATTACATCTAGTTATACAAATAAAATAAGTTAATGCTATGATTAAAAGTATTAAAATATTATCTAAAGTAGCAACATATAAAAGGTTTAACAATATAGAACAGATTTATTATTAGACACAGACACGTCATCAATTCATGTTCACTTTAGGTTTCTTTTTGATCGAAGACCATGCTCTTTTTCCTCTGACAAGTTGTTTCTCTTCGACTTGGAACTTGCTTCACATTGACCTGGAGTAGAGGATTTATTTTCTACAATATTTTTTTCTGTATTGTTTTTCTTCAGTACTTCCTTGTTTCCCTGCTTTTCAATATCCAATTGCTTATTTTGGTATTGAGGATTTTTTCCAAATGGACTCTTATTACTTGTTACGGGAGTGGCCGGAGCAGAATTATTTTTAAAAGTTTCTGAACCTTCGTCTAGTGGACTTGTGGTACTGTTTTTAAGATCTTGGTAAGAATATGATTCGCCGTTAACTACTAGCTTATTTCTAACAATTTTTGCATTAAGCTGTTTTTGCTTAGCAATTTTGAGTTGCTGGTACAAGAACGTTTGTTCCTCCTTATCCTCGGGTATTTGATCGTTTGAGAAAGTAATCCCAGTACCTTTCAGTTTATTTACTACATGAAAAATCTTCTGTTTTTTTAGGTTAGATATTAATTCTAATATTATTGGTCTTGGTTTTTCTATAGACTTTTGACCTACACGGTATATATTATTTATGTCTCCCACACTAAATGGAATTTGTAGTGTTACCTGTATTAATTCAGTTATAAATGGCAGAATGTCTGTAATTTCCTCATTTACTCCAAATATGATAAAATTATTTCTTTTTGTTTTTCTTTCTGATGCTAGTAATCTTTTTTTAAGGTCTCGATTTTCTTTTTCTATAGCGTCAACTTTACTATTTATTATTTCAATTTTACTATGTTGTGTTGACAAATCAACTTTTATTTGTGAAATATCTGCTTTTATTTCTTCGTTTTGTGTAATGATCACTTGTAGCAGATTTCTAATATCATTTTGTTCATCCATGCCAGTGCTAAGTTTTATCTGAAGAATGCTGTATAGTTTGTGGGGACTTTTTTTAGAGTGATAACTGTATATAGTTTTTGTATCTAAGTTTAAATGTTCGGCTACTAAATTATAGATGTCTTGATGATTTATAACTTCAGCACCATTTTAGTGTTTGTTTATTTCATGTTTACTAATTATTTAAAACAATATTTAGCATACCTTTTATTGTTAAGAGTACAATAAATTATTTAACTTTACACTGATCAGTTTTTGGATTTATTTTCTTTGTTTTTTCACGATATTTTTCACTATTTATTAGCATAACCCGAACAACAAACGACCAGAACTACCAACTCATGGAACTATAATATAATAATACGGGTGTATTGTTAATTTAATAAATCTGCTTTTTATCTTTAAATTTGTTGCTGTTTGTTGTTTGTTAATTATTGTTATTATTGTTTCACAGGATGTGATTAATTTTTACAGAGTGCCACAAAAATTCCAAAAATGCCGCTGATTTGTATGCCCAAAGGTATCCGAACAGACATCATCCATGTTTTCAATATTTTCCAACTGTGGAGAAACAAATCAAGAGAGGAATTAATAACAATCCTACAGCTGTTATCGTTGATGAAGTGACAGAAATTTACGCGTTGGCTTTTGTAGAAGTGGATCCTACTGCTTCTACAAGAGAAATTGGCCACGAGGTGTAAATTAGTCATGGATCAGCAATACAGATTCTCAAAAAATATGGTTGCCGCTCGTTTAAATATCAAGTGCACCAGCATTTATACGAAGATGATGGCAACCGAAGATTAGGTTATTGTGACTGGTTACCTCAGAACAATACCGCTAACCCGAATTTTGTTTCTTTGATATTGTTTTCTGATGAGTCGTGATTCACCAACAACGGAATATTCAATAAACAAAACAGTAGATATTGGGCGCAGGAAATCAACATTTAATGAGGCAAGGTAATTTTCAGGAAAAATTTGGAGTAAATGTGTGGGCTGGGGTGATTAGAACAAGAATTATTATTGGACCTAGTTTCTTTCAAGGACCTTTGACAGGAGAGAGATATTTAAAATTCCTACAAAATGATACAAAGAAATGTTGATAGACTTACCACTACTTGCAGTTTCTTAACAAACGTATTTCGAACAAGATGGGGCTCCTCATAAGGCCGCTTGATTTATGACCCATTTAGTGAACCGGTATAATGGACGAGTAATTGCAACATATGAACCTGTACGTTGGCCTGCCCGCTCACCAGATCCAAGCATTTTAGATATTTTTGTGTGGGGTTATGTGTATGAACAGGTTTTTTTATACACCCTCAAACACTTTAAGTTTCATAAAATAGTATCCGTCAAGTTTTTGCAAGTACAACTAATGCTACATTGCAAAATATTATGAGAAACACCATTGGCCGAGCTAGATATTTTCCACCATTTAATATATCTTTTAATGTTTTTTATTGTTAAAACAAATCATTTCAGACAGCATACTTCTTTTATTTGGAGCGTTGTTTTGTTGACAAAACGAATGTTTTGAATTTAGTTTTATCCAATTTCCACAGTATACTTGATAACGTATTTTCTCGATGTTTTAATTATTATCCACCAAAGAACTTGTGTATTAGGATTAATATCAAACCGATTTTCGATTTGAAGGTAACAATGGATTTGTCGTAAAAAATTAGTATTTAACTACTGTGTCAAAAAGATGTTGCCATTTGAAAAAGTTGACAAAACTACAAATTAGGGATTTCGGGAATTTTGGTTTGTAGTAGCTACTAAACCGATTCGAAAAATCTCACGTTTACATTTTTCTCTTATTGTTTTGGTCCATTTGATTGATTTGAGTGCATTCACTGTACTCTAGATGAAAAAATGATAGCCCTAAAAAAATCAAGTAGTTTCAAAAAATGTTTAAAACTACGCACTCGTCTCTGGAATCCAAAAATGTAAAAATATACAGGGTATTCCATTTAAATTTTTTGAGGAAGCCGGAAGTGATGGAAAAAGTGTCAAATGATGAAAAATTTGCCGATTTTGGTATATATTACCACGGCCAAATTTAAGACTTATAACTTGAAAACTATGGATTGCCTAATGATTCCGTTGGCACCCGGTATAGTTAAACCTGTTTCTCTGCAAATAGACCAGGCTATCGAAAAATTGAGAAAAAGAATAAGAGAAGAAGTTCAGAACGTAACACCAGAGGTTATTGAAAATGTAATTATTAATGGACTTGCAGACCGAGTTCGCTATTGTCACTTAGAATATTTACTTTAACAAAATTTGTACTGGATTCTATTGATTTATTTTAAATTCCGTTTTCTAACTTTTCTATTGTTTTTCGATAACTATAACAGATAAGTATCATTGAATTCGTCCTTAAGAGGGCTATTAATTTATACCATAATATTTATTTTTTATTTATTGAGAACACTGTTCAACAGGTAGATAACCAATTATAGAACAGGAGGGTAAGCAAAAACAATAAAGTTAAATATAGGTACATTAAAAAAAAATTGAACATACTTAAATATGAACATTAAAACATGTGGTAACATAAAAGAGAAAATATGGTCACAGACTTATATATGAAGTGACGGTGAGAGGTAAACTCTCATACGGTCAGATGCTACGATACGTAGGACAAATGTCACTGGCGTATAGCGACTTGCTTTTTTGCAAGTACCAAGAGCGGCGACCTCTGGCCTCAGTGGGCTATACTCACTGTTTATGAAATAGGATTTGAAGGAAACAACTACTCAGCGGGCAAATACCCCGACCTGCATTGAATTACATCTTCAAATCGTGATCAGTAACCAACTATCATTTGTCTGTTCCTAACCAGACATAGACCGGTTTCGAACTTATTATGTTTTCCTCAGTATGCCATAGGTCATGGAACAGACAAATGATAGTGGTCAACTTGCTAGTCTTATACAAACTGAATCAAATGAAGTGACGGTGAGAGGTAAACTCTCATATGGTCAGATGCTACTATACGTAGGACAAATGTCACTGGCGTATAGAGACTTGCTTTTTTGCAAGTACCAAGAGCGGCGACCTCTAGCCTCAGTGGGCTATACTCACTGTTTATGAAATAGGATTTGAAGGAAATAACTACTCAGCGGGCAAACACCCCGTCCTGCATTGAATTACACCTTCAAATCGTGATCAGTAACCAACTATCATTTGTCTGTTCCTAACCAGACATAGACCGGTTTCGAACTTATTATGTTCTCCTCAGTATGCCATAGGTCATGGAACAGACAAATGATAGTGGTCAACTTGCTAGTCTTATACAAACTGAATCAAATGAAGTGACGGTGAGAGGTAAACTCTCATATGGTCAGATGCTACTATACGTAGGACAAATGTCACTGGCGTATAGCGACTTGCTTTTTTGCAAGTACCAAGAGCGGCGACCTCTAGCCTCAGTGGTCTATACTCACTGTTTATGAAATAGGATTTGAAGGAAACAACTACTCAGCGGGCAAATACCCCGACCTGCATTGAATTACACCTTCAAATCGTGATCAGAAATATAATGTGAGCTAAAACAACAAAAAAAAAATGTGTACAAGTATAAAAAAATTAATATTAAGTGAAAGAAGTAGGTAAAAAGATGGGAAGAAGAAAAACAAATTATTTATTTAAGTAAAACGTTTTTATGTCATTAAGGCTGCAACTAAATATATCAAGATTATTACCGGCTGCATTGCAATTGTTACAAGCTGAATATAGAGGTGAATGTTTAAGAATATTAGTCCGAGGTGTCAGTAGATAAAACGTTAAGTTCTCCCTAGAGGTTATTCTCGGTACGATGAAGTTCAGTTGAGATAATATTTCTTGACAATCTGTGATATT
The DNA here is from genome assembly GCA_936432065.2 of Rutpela maculata. Classification (NCBI taxonomy): domain Eukaryota; kingdom Metazoa; phylum Arthropoda; class Insecta; order Coleoptera; family Cerambycidae; genus Rutpela; species Rutpela maculata. The sequence continues at coordinate 131,777,775 of OW386287.2, read as the reverse complement.
TTGAATGATTTTAAAGACAAATACATGTGAGAAATATTTACGCCTAATTTCCAGACTTGACATAGAGGGTCTCTCAAGCAAGTTCTGCTGCGGAAAGCCGATAGGTGGATAAACACCATCAGATTTAAACGACAAAAATTTTAAAAATCAACATTGTACGGATTCTACGGTATTGATGTGCGTATTGTAATATGTAGATCATACAGGAGAAGCATACTCAAGCTTGGGTCTGACAAAACTAAAGTAAAGCAATTTTATTGTATCGCTGTTAGTGAAATCGTGACAATTCCGCGCTATAAATCCATACGTCTTAGTAGCCTCTGAGACGATGGTGTCTATATATGACGTAAAAAAAAGTTTTGAATCAAAGATAACGCCAAGATCGCGAAATGTTGTGGGACGAATTAGATTGGCATTTTCAAGATTGTAATCAAATATTATGTGCGTGGATTTGTTTGAAAAAGACATTTTGTTACACTTATTGGCATTTAAAGGCAACTTATTTTCCTGGCACCAGGCATTCACGTTCTCCAAGTTTCTTTGTAGATGGAAACAATCTTCGATACTATTAACAACACTATAAATCTTTAGATCATCAGCATAAATGAGACAATTGACATCTAAAACATCTACAATATCTTTGATGAAAATTATAAATAACAAGGGACCAAGTATGGATCCTTGTGGAACTCCGTACGTTGCCAAATATTCGCCCAACTTAAAACCATTAGAAACAACATATTGCGTCCTGTTATATAAGTATAACTTAAACAGTGTAATTAAAGCATCCGACATGCCAAAGTAACTAAGTTTATGTAGTATCAAATTGTGATCAAGCCGGTCGAAAGCTTTAGAGGAATCTGTATAAATTACATCCGTCTGAGTCCATGTATCTAGAGATTCAGCTATAAACTGAGTAACACAAACCAAATTCGTTACTGTAGAACGGTCTCGCATAAAGCCATGTTGGAAGACCGATATATTCGTAGACACATGGTGATATAAGAAATCGTGTAATAAAATTTCTAATACTTTGCAAAAGTTGCAAATGATAGAAATCGGTCGAAAGTTGGTAATATCAAACCTATCCCCTTTTTTGTAAATTGGACACACTTTCGAGCATTTCCACAATTTGGGTATTTCACAGCTACTGATACATAGGTTGAAAAGTACTTTTAGATACCCCCTAAAAGTACTTTTCAACCTATGTATCAGTAACTGCCAGCACATATGCACAATCTTTCAACAGAAATGCGGGTATTCTGTCAGGGCCGGTTGTCTTTTGGGTTTTATTTTCTTTAGTGCAGCCGTTACTTGACTCTCATTAAATTCCCGTAAGTGAAAAGTTAAGTTAAATCTTGGTGCCTCTACCGGTCTCTTGGAGAAGGGAGATGAAGGTAAATAATATTTACAGAAAAAATCACCAAAAGCATTAACAAAATCATTCGGGTCATCTAACTGGCGTTCGTTATAGGACATTTGACTGGAAATGCTAGACATTCCTTTTTTGTTATTAATGAAACCCCAAAATTTACATGGATCATTTTTTATATTAGTTTCAGCTGTTTGAACGTAATCCTTATAGGATATATTAATGTCCGATTTTATTCTAGATCTCAGTATTTTAAATTCATCTAATGTACGCGTATCCCCGTTTCCCTTATATAAACGCCAAAGTGTAGTTTTTAACTTAATATTATTTATAATCCGAGAGTTGTACCATGGAGGATATTTTTTCGTGTTGGTAGCTGGGAATTTGGGTACACAGAGATCAATAATGGAGTAAAGTTTATCATAAAAACAACTAGTTGCTTCTTCCACATTAGAAAGTGTTTCGAGAAACTGCCAATCGACACTTGCGATTAAGTTATATAAGGCTGGAAAATTGGCTCTCCGAAAGTTATAGCAACGATTATTTTCGTTCGCAGGAAAGATATTTTTTAACTTGGTACCAACATTCCACTGAAGAGAAATGTACAATGCCTCATTTACAAATGGATCGACAGACCGTTCTACAGTACAATTTTTGTTATACAAAACCAAATCGAGCAGTTTGTTATTGTCGTTAAATACAAAATTATGCTGCGAGATATTGAGAACATTCAAAAAGTTGTTTAAGATAATATTTGACGGTCAATTGAAAACCGGTTAGATATAATTTTCACGCATAAAATATCTATAGAAGGTATATTAGAAAGACCGACGGAACTAAGATCTAATGACGATGAGGTAAAGTTATCTTGTACTGCAAGCAATACACCACCACCTCTGGTACGATTAGTAGCTAGGAAATTTCTATCGGAGCGATGAATATTATAATTTGCACCGATTAGTTCACTGTTGTACACAGACGAATCAAGCCACGTCTCGGTGAATGCAATTACCGAATATTTGGACATGCATGTGGAATTATACACATCATTTGTTTTGGTTTTGAGACCGCGAGTATTCTGATAGTAAACGGTGAAATTCGATAGGTAGTCATCGCTATCTAAGCTAGCCGGTAATACCCCTTCCGTGGTAGCAGTGCTGGTGGGTGATGTGGATATGATTGGCGTGAATAATTGCTATTGATTAGATAGTATATCACTCCTAAGTTTGTCACGGGCGCGAATATAAGCTGAACACTTCGCTTAATCCCAATCTGCATGATCCGTAGGCACATCAATATTTTGGATATTTTTTAAATTAGCACAACTGGTACAATGAGATACCTTAGATTTGCATTGTTTAACGTCGTGGTTTTGACCGCATAAAGGACGTGAAATAGGCTTATTACAGTATTTTGAAGAATGGCGAAATTCATTACATTTAAAACATCGATAAACTTCAACTGCATCAAAAACAGCACAACTGTCAAATCCTACAAACAAGTTACCAGCCTTAATGGCCCTGTCGTATGAATATCTGTCAAGTTGTAAGATACACTGAAAAACATCTTTGTTTTTCCGTAAAGGATAAAGCTTAATTAATTTACATTCAGAATTATTTAACAGGTCAGAGTTACATTTTATAATATAGTCAGCAAGTTGATCTTCAGCATATTTTTCGGACATTCCTACTATACGCACCCTAGGATGAACACCGTGCAATTCCCTGACCTCATATGATTGAGACATCTTTTCCTTCGCCATTCTTACGAATTTGTCATTATCCTCCCTATTTTTACACCCAATTAAAACACCGCCGCTTTTCAAATTTTTTACTTTAGCCAGCTGGAAGTCGGATTGAGGATTCAAATTATGAGTAATATCAGATTTGGTTTGGCTGAGAGGTTGCCCCAGATTTTTTGGCTAAATAATGATAGCAGGATAAGTATTATTTTTAAGAATACCAGAGCAACTGGCTTTTACGTCTTTGGCTGGTACAGTGATTTTGGCAGTTTTGGCTATATCAGATTGAATTGAAGCAATTTTTTCATTGACACCCGATAGTGCACTCTCAACTTTTTCCTCCAACTTACCAATATCTGCATGATTAATTGAAATGCAGTTTTCTAAGCATTCATTGCATTTCCAGGAGAGGCCTTTTATACTGCCTAGCAGTACAACTAGATCGACAGTCTCAGTCACACATGTAGAGTGAGCATGCCTTTTGCTTATTGAACAAGAAACTGTCGGCTTTCTCTTAGTCGCATCCGAGTAAAAAGCACACACAGACATGATTAGCTGTAACTGCAATGGGATGATATAATGTGTATATTCCTAAGTCTATTGATATAGGTCACAATCTTTAAACTGCAACATTTAACATTTATTCGTAGCCGGCACTTGACAGTGTCCAGGTGTTTACCTCTCAATAGCCTGTCTCTTTTTTATTGCACCAGCTACATAGGCCTGTTATTTCCGTTGAACTGTCTATACACTTTAATGCACTACACTAGATTAATTAATTATTGGAGTCTGGAGTTCCATTAAAGAAAATGATGTATGATGTCATAGTTCTGTCAAACATGGTGCAGAAAAGTTAAGCATTCTGTAGGAAGGTGACACATTTTATGGGATCTACGTCAATTGGACGCGCGACAATTGAACGCATGCGACAATTAGACGCGTGCGACAATTGGACGCAGTAAAATAGGACGTGTAACATTGGACGCGTTTTTAAAAATCATGTATACACACTCTAACCTAACCTATCCCAACCTAAATAATAATAATAATTACAAATACAACATAGAAACAGACTCACCATGATGGTTAACGTATCATCAAAAAAATTATCAAAATATATTAACATAGAAATTATAAAATATATTTATTTACACTTGCAGTTAGGTAATTCCTCGCAAGTAGTCCAAAATGCTTCTGTTCGCATAATCAGCAACCACTGTTTGTAATCATGACAAAGATATGCAATATGATTATATTTAATAAACTCGTCCAATGTAACACGTCCTATTTTACCGCGTCAAATTGTCGCACGAGTCTAATTGTCGCACGCGTTCAATTGTCACGCGTCCAGTTGTCGCTCGTCCTATTATCTGCGTCCAATTGACGGGACACCTATTTTATGTACTAATACTCATTGAATGTTTTATGAAGAAATGACAGAGGAATACAATTTTTATGCAATTTTTCTGCTGTAAGGATGCGTATAAAAAGTTACAGTCTTTTTAACACATTGAACATGGGGTTTGTAGTGCCCTATACGAGATCAAAACTAAAGTTGTGTTAAAATTTCCCAGTCCAAATAACCCCCACCCATCAATTTTCATAAGGGAATGTCAAAATTCGTTAAACTATATAGTAAAATAATCTCCTTTTTTTACCCATCAACATTTCATTAAGGCGTGATTGGCTAAATATTAAGACTTTTACTATTCACAGTTAAGTATTATCTCATTATTTACGTGTCATCCCTGTATAAACAAAATGCCTGTTTTAAAAAAATATCGTTAACAGTGGATAAATTATTCTTACAAAGAATCGTTTTTCTTCTGTCACCTCGTACCGTTACGTTATAATTATATCACGGATTATTCATCAATATTGTGGTTAAAATACAGGTATACTGTTAGTTGAACACAAGCTTCAGATGACAGGTTTAATTATAGATTTATAATGGGTAAATTACAAATGCTCTTGGAAGTTATTTGAGTTTGAGGTGAAACAACGACGCTCTTAGTGCGTACTTGTAATTCTAGTAGACCAGAACTCATAACTGCTAAACAACTGGAGCCCAAAACTACGTTGCTAATTTAGAGATGCCAGTGAATCAAATTTACATTTGTGTTTGCCGCACGGATGTACGCTTCAGCATTCTAACTCAAAGTAAATTATGAGGTGTCTGCAATAATTTGCTTCAGCTTTGAGGAAATAAGTATGATGTTTTTGATAGTATTACAATAGAAATTATCATTATTTGCATTACATAATGCAAAGGTTTTTGTTAGCCGTCATTTGCGTTTACACACGATTCCAAAGACCTTCACGTATTCTGAATCACCCTCTCAAATATGCGTGATGTTTCGACTATTGTCTGACAACAATCTATAACTACCTTCTCTATCGGAGTGGAACAGATCATTTATGACTACCTCCTCTATCCGAGTGGAACAGATCAAAGTCTTGAGGTGATTGCGCAAATAAACACTGCGTGGATTAGATCTGGTGAATGTGGGTTTCAAATAACTGGTCCTCTTCGGTCGATCCATTTTCAAGAAACGTATCATTCACAAATTTCTTACGTAACTGCGTAATGCGAAAGTGTTCTATCAAGTCTAAAGCATTGCACTTGTTATGTTAATACAAAAACACGTTCTATTACAAGACCTAACTACTATTCATAATCAGAATTACTTCAATTCGATCTATTAATAATTCAGAATGTTTTGTTTACCAATTAAGTGATAGGGCAAATTTACCTGAAATTGTCCACATATTTACCAATGTGGGGAAAGAAATTAAAGTAACTTGGGGGTGTGAAGTAGGCAAGCGACGGCATTTTGTTAAAAGTTAAGACACTGAAATGTTTCGTAGCTCTGTTGGCAAGTTAATTTGTGGACACTTTAAGGCATTTGTTTCCTATTTATTACTTAAATAAAAAACTATTTAAATATCAAGTTAGAAGAAAAGTCACTTAGAATTGCATGCTGGTGAATAATTCAATAATTATTACGATGAAATAACAACGTTGACTATATGATGCCTCGCATGGATTAAATAATATTATATGTATATATAGATAGGCAACTCTTAGTACTTTTTCAAACTGCAAAACTTACGTCACGATAGCGCTGTATTTCCCCTTTTTTGATACAGGCGCGATTAGTACAGGCGGGAATTTTAAATGATTTTTAAACAAATTGCTTAGGCCGTCATTAGACTATAAAAGTTCTTTGACAAAGATCTCTTATAAGAGATATGACAGTGTAATAGGCCATATTTTATAAAATATCTATAAAATTACTCATAACATATCTTTTATAAAAGACCTTTGTTAAAGAACTTTTATAGTCTAATGGTGGCCTTAAAATTAAATAAGAAACTAGAAATTGATTATTTATTAATTAAACGGAAAATCATTACAATAAATACAATAACATTTAAAAATACATTTGAAAAGTAACTAACATAAGTAAAATTATTACAGGAGTATTAAGATGTTCAAACTGCGTTGAAATAAATAGTGTTAAAATAACTAATGTATCAAAATACCTACAATACAATTAAATAATATACATTTTCACGTCCTTATTAGAATTTTTAGAAGTAGCAACACAACAGTTAAAACTCATTACAATCTTTAAAATTGATCAAAACCGAACAGTAATTTTTTGGCCTTTTCTTCGGAGTCACGTTCTTTACAAAAATCAATAGTATCCATTTTCACGTCTTTGTTAGAATTTTTAGAAGAAGAACACAACACGTAAAACCCACGAGTCTTTAAAATTCAACAATACCGAACAGTCGTTTTTAGGCAATTTTTTGGGAGTCACGTTCTTTACAAATCAATTAATAATACATATGCGTTTTACGTCCTTTTTCGAAGTTGCAACAAAACTCTTAAAACTTAAAACCCATTACAGTTTTTAAAATTCAATGAAACAGAACAGTGTCGTTTCTGAGCAATTTCATTGGAAACTCACGTTATTTACAAATAAGCAAACGGACTCCTGCACTATCGATTTAATAAATAATTATTAGCTTAATGTCCAGCACTCAAAGCACAAATATATAAAAATTAGTGGCGTGACACTGACAGTCGGGCAAGATGCAGATTTGCACATCCGTCTTATATTGAAGAGTGACAGTAACGACAGGAGCAACGTAATGCCAACTAAACCCCTCTCTGAACTAAGCACAATTATTTTGTAGAACAATAGAGTGCGCATGGCAGGCCTCCAGCGATAATTATCACTTTAGTTAATAATAGAGATACCTAAACAAAATAATTATATTTCGCAGTCTCGTCTCATATTACAAAACACCCTGTAGTAGCAGTTTGCTGCTGTACGACGTTGAAAGAGCTGAAAAGAAATGACTCATCCCTACCTACGCCTCGATCTGACATCTATAGCCTCACTGTAGTTTGTCGTATGAAACGGTATAGACGTGAAATTTCAGATTGTGTTTGAGTGTACATTTGTTTGATTTGTGAAAAGATGGGGAAACATAGTCGAAGAAGAAGAGGAAAGTGAACAAAATCTTAAGGAGTTGGAGGATGATTTCAGTACTTCAAGTAAGTTTTTAAATAAACTATTAGATTAATGTGTATAGAGCAGAACTAATGGAAACCTAATACTGGCACCAGAGCTGGGCAAATATGTACTTACAAATACCTCATAAGTATTTAAATACTAGAAAGTATTTAAATACCAAGTATTTAAATACTTCCTGCAACAAGTATTTGTATTTATACTTGCAAATACTTTATCTGAAATATTTACTACTTAGTATTTGTGAAAATGATCCTAAAGTATTTATAAATACTTAAACTATTTAAATAACTGAGAAGTATTTAAATCCTTTTCTGACAGTATTTAAATAAATACAACAAATATAATCAAATACACCAGGGAGACAGGCAGATACTCGTCAAGAATCAAAACATGTACCATACTATGTAGTTAATAAACACATTGCATCATTCAGTCTACAGTCATTCACGTCTTAATTCCCAGAAAGTTGGTTGAGAGCAGACATAGACAGTAAGAGTTAACTGTTAAGGCTTTTGCAGAGTGAGAGGGAAATCTTCGTTTATTTTCGGTTTATCATAAATAATTAAATAACCAAATAAACCATAATCTTTAAAACTGTTTTAAATAATTGCTATTGTTCTAACGAATACAACTATATATTTATTTTATTGTAAATTCCTGTTGTACTTGAATATCGTAGTTTGTCAATGAAAATAGTTCCTAATTTCATTATTCAAGTATGGCATTTAACTATATACAAAGTTTATGATAAAAACTGTATATGGTTGTATTCCTTAGAGCAATGGGGAGTATTTGAAACTATTTTAAGGATTACACAATTGAACTAGTGCCATTTATGATTTTTTAAATATTTATAATAAACCGAAAATAAACGCATGTTTCCCTCTCACTCTGCATGTGTATGTTGTGTGATTGTCACAGAGAACAGTTGAACTAGTGCCATAGTCTCTGTGCTTTATTTGGGTATTTGCAGAAGACGCAAAGGTCTAGCTCTACGGATAAGTAAAAGTCCAATACCCAACTAGAACTGATTAAGTATAGAGGTACCTATTAAAATAGTGTTGTAGAAGTTCATGAAAGTCATGAAACCTAAAATTTTGACACCTCAAATAGTCAAATAGTATTTAATATAATAATAATAATGATAATGATAATATTAAGTCTTTATTGATTTCTAAAAAAATAGAAAATACAATTTGGCGAAGTTTAGCCATTAAAGGCTATTTTTATTACACTTAACTATTCTTCAAAATATTTCAGTGTTATCAAAGTATTTAAATATTCAGAAAGTATTTGAATACTAAGTTTAAATTTAAACTATTTAATTACTTTTGTTATTTATTATTTAAATACTTTTATCTTTTGAAAATACTTAATATTTAAATACTTTAAATTTTCTGAAAGTATTTAATATTTAAATACTTTTTCAAAGTATTTGCCCAGCTCTGACTGGCACTGATCGACACGTTATCAGATATCTTTACTAGCATTACAAAAATATACAATGAGAATTTTTGTTTACGAAAAATGCTGTTCTTGTCACTTATTGTGTACAATGATACAGCTGCCACTTGTTGTATGCGAAATACTATCACTCATTGGAAGCAAATATACTACCACTCATTGTGTGCGAAATACTGCGACTCATTGTATGCAAATATATAGAATTTTGTTTACGAAAAATGCTGTTCTTGTCACTTATTGTGTAGAATGATACAGCTGCCACTTATTGTGTGCGAAATACTATCACTCATTGCAGACAAATATACTGCCACTCATTGTGTGCGAAATACTGCGACTAATTGTATGCCAATATACAGAATTTTGTTTACGAAAAATGCTGTTCTTGTCACTTATTGTGTAGAATGATACAGCTGCCACTTGTTGTGTGCGAAATACTACCACTCATTGCAGGCAAATATACTGCCACTCATTGTGTGCGAAATACTGCGACTCATTGTATGCCAATGTATACAGAATTTTGTTTACGAAAAATGCTGTTCTTGTCACTTATTGTGTAGAATGATACAGCTGCCACTTGTTGTGTGCGAAATACTATCACTCATTGGAGAGGCAAATATGTTGCCACTCATTGTGTGCGAAATACTTATGGAGCTCAAATAACTGTCCAACTACTGGCTCCATTTATTATTGTAAGAAAAGTATTCACAGTGTGCTTGAAGGTGGAAAAATTATGATGAAAATGAGTCCAAAATCGGCTTGCGCAGGCTGATTCTACATTAAAAGTAGATTCAAAATTTATGAAATTCAAAATCGTAGCTGATCCCTTTCGCGTTTTATCCACATTTTTGGATTTTAACCCTTTGCAATACAGTAACTCGTATACATCAACTTTTTCTACGAGCACTTAGCACTTTTATAAATAAAACTATCGTAAATAAGTTTATTATATCTTGTAAATACAGTTCTTTAATTAAAAAAACTTACTCGACAATATTCCATTACTAAAAATTAAATTTCATTTGTTGTAAAACACTTGGAAATAATCAAGAAACAAAAACGTTTAATTAAAATTTAATTATCTTTTTACTTGTAAGTGTTTTAATGTTTATACATTTTTTCATTATTGACAAAATAATTTATTTGGATTACACTCTTTGCCGCTAGGTAGCTACTCGTATTTTGTTTCCAAACACAAAGTGTAAATCTCAAAAGTATATAGTATACTTTTTTCCAGAACCAAAAAATAAAAAAAAAAAATTCATTGGTTAAAAGTCCGTCAAATTATAACGATTTCAAATGAGCCATGGAAATAAATCCTCTCACGAGGATAATCGAAAAAAGATATGCGCTCCATGTGGAAAAAAAATTATATTTGGAAAAAAAAAACAGAAAAATTTTTCATAATTGAAAACACTAAAAAATTGATTAAAAAATTTATATTTGAGGACTTTGATCTAAAAAATTGTAATGAAGCATTCTTTAAATTCCTGCTCCATTACTAAGATTCCGGATTTGCATACGACACCAATGTGCACACGGCCCGCAAACCTACCCATCTCCCGTCTAGAGGCATGGATTTGCACACGACACTAAACTATACGCAGTTCTACGTCACCAGTAAGCGAGGATTCTCGGATATAAAAGCCCGGCCGCAAATCAACATAATTCAGAGTGGATAATTCTGCCAATCTGTCTACAGCGTGCTGAGCTGGACCTATTGCAGTTTTGTGCATCTCCCGATGCAAACACGACAGAACGAATGCAATCTGACTATGGGAATCCTACAGCGTGTTGAGCTGGGACCCCCTCAAGTCGTTAGTCATTCCCCGGCGCCGTTTCGCCGCCAAAACCAGAGCGAATGAGCCTGACCTGGAGACCTCCTACAGCATGTTGAACTGGGAAACTTCTTGAGTCGACGATATTCACCCGACGCCACTCCCGTAGCAACAACAAACGTCGCATCGCAATCGTTACACTATCTCTCTCTCTCTCTTTCTCTCTCTCTCTCTCTCTCTCTCTCTCTCTCTGATAATAGAAAATGTTGTCTTAAGAACCGTAAAAGATACGGACATATAACCTGCACCTGTATATTATGTAACCCTGCCTGTTTGAAGAAGTAAATAAATAGTTTATATTTTTATTGGGCTGTCTTATTAACTAATCTGGATCCTGATTGATAAAGGTAAAGGACATAAAAGAGATTTAGAAAACAAAATTGATGTTTCTACGGGACTTTATGGGCGTTCAGCAATAGATAGCCTGCCGATTTCATCTATAGAAGAGAGTAATGATACTAGAAATTTGTTGTGTGGTGATTGTTTTCAAGAGATTGGAAGACGTAAAAGTCACATTTGTAAAAATAGCAAAGAAAATGGATTAAAAATTGTAGAAAGCTCACTGAAAAAAATCAAAATCAAATTCTAAGTACTATTATATAAAAAAAAAGGTTCAATCTGCTAGTCATAAAGTCCCGTAGAAACATCAATTTTGTTTTCTAAATCTCTTTTATGTCCTTTACCATTATCAATTTTAACGTGGCCTTTGAAGCGACCAGTCAAACATATATAACAGTTGCATGTATTTTGTGATGTACGGGTATCCTTTGGTAATATGACATCTGTATAATTAGCCATTTTTTGAAATGGTCTTTGAAATTTACCCTTGAGCATCAAGTAGAGTGAGAGAAAAGTAGTACATATACTTAAAAGATACTTTTCATTTTTTAGATCGAAGTCCTCAAATATAAATTTTTTAATCAATTTTTCAGTTATGAAAAATTTTTCTGTTTTTTTTTCCCAAATATAATTTTAATTTCCACATGAGAGGATTTATTTGCATGCTCATTTGAAATCGTTATAATTTGACAGACTTTTAACCAATTAATTTTTTTTTTTATTTTTTGGTTCTGGAAAAAAGTATACTATATACTTTTGAGATTTACACTTTATGTTCGGAAATAAAATACGAGTAGCTACCTAGCGGCAAAGAGTGTAATCCAAATAAATTATTTTGTCAGTAATGAAAAAATGTATAAACATTAAAACACTTACAAGTAAAAAGATAATTAAATTTTAATTAAACGTTTTTGTTTCTTGGTTATTTCCAAGTGTTTTACAACAAATGAAATTTAATTTTTAGTAATGGAATATTATAGAGTAAGTTTTTTTAAAGATATAATAAACTTATTTATTTTATTTCTAAAAGTGCTAAGTACTCGAAGAAAAAGTTGATGTATACGAGTTACTGTATTGCAAAGGGTTAAAATCCAAAAATGTGGATAAAACGCGAAATGGATCAGCTACGATTTTAAATTTCATAAATTTTGAATCTACTTTTAATGTAGAATCAGCCTGCGCAAACCGATTTTGGACTCATTTTCATCATAATTTTTCCACCTTCAAGCACACTGTGTATTAGTTAGTTACATTATATATAAATATTATGTATGTAAATTATTCTATATTGAGAATAATACTTTGGTATGGTTGGGTATAGTCTTACATATTTTTAAGCGTAACGTTTTATTAACAGGTTCATCTGTAAGTAGTTCTTCTGAGCAGATAATAGGGAATCTGATTTTGGGTCAAAAGTGTAACATGACCAGGGGGTTGTTCCAAGAGATCAGATCAGAATCAGTCTGATGCAAGTACGTCAAAAAATAAAGAGGTGCTTGGAAAGGATTCTTTAAGCAATATGAGGACATGACCTTCTATAGATGAATGAATTTCCAATTGTTGGTCCTTTAACTTTAACTGCCATGCGCGTCATATTGGCGCACATGGCCTCTGCATTGAATGCCGCGTGCGTCATATCGACGCACAGGTAAAATAAGTAGTCTACTTGAGATTACATATAGATACTAATTTGGTCCGAATTAGGAAAAAAAAACAAATAAATAAATAAATAAGTAAATACAAAATTTGGCATAGCAGAAAATCAATATAAGTCGCCTGGCAGTAAGTCTTAAAAAATGGAATAAATAAAAATATTAGGAAGGAGCTTATTGATAAATACTCGGTTGCCGAGAATTGTTTGACGATACGTGCCCCAAAAATTTAATCAGGAACTTTCCGTTTGTATTCAAGACTACAATACGGCAATACAATTTTTTCATTTACATCCAACAGCAAATTGGAGCTGGCATGAGTACAATGGTGACGCCAATTGAATAATGCAGTCATACATAATATGTTCCTAAATTTTATAAATAATGGTTCAGTTCAATTTATTATAAACATTGTGATTTAAATTAAAATAAATATTTCCATAGAAAGTATTGAATTGTGTTAAATGGTGATATACAAACCTACTAATAACACAGATAAGGTTTTTGCTAGATTGCTTTATCGCTAACTCTCCTTTCTTGCCATAAATTGAAATAAATTTACGGGGTCTTTCCGGGATGATTAAAGATCCTGACAAAACGAATATGTTGTACTTGACATCAAGTTTTATGAAATATATACAGGGCATTAATATATGAAGGGAGATCATAAGATTCACCTAAATGAAAATGAAAAGAAAAAAAAAACAAAATGTGTTTATTTACACATAAAAAAGGTACAAGGAGTCACATGATTCACTTAAACCTTCAAAAGCAATCACAGGATTTGCCATACATGTGACCTAATTGGTGCACAAATTAACAAAAATATAGTTTTTCTCCGTTCTAGATTATGAAGAACAAATGGAAAGTCAAAACCAATCAGATGGAAATGAAGAAAATCATTCTCCAATAGTGTCTGCTGACGCGGTACCGTCACTGACCGCGGAGACAATCGAAGCCTTTGGTAGTAACCCATCAAATGTCCATGCATTTGGGTCAAAAGTATACGAAGAAGTATTTGTCAGATGGAGAAATTATCTTGAAAATGGTCTAGATAAGAGGTTCGGAATGACATCATTCATAAATGTTTTTTACCAGATAATGTCCTACGACTTAATCCGCCACAATTAAGTGGTAAAGTTCAAATTTGTTCAAGCGAAAATACATTAAAATAAGACAAGTTTCCTGCTAAATTGCAAGAACAGCTAGCGGCGAGTATATCAGCCTGAGTGTCACCAATAGAGAAAATTATACAAGGAGAAAATCTTAACCTAAAACAGATATCCTTGTAAAACTGGCAGATATAAAACAAGCCAGATATTGACAGTTCTTCATCATGCTATGTTCAACACGCTATGCTGAATAAAAAAGCTTTTGAAGGTAGAAGGAAAAAAAAAGAAGCCTCAACAGAGATGCTACTAGAGTCAGCAGAGGAGGCAAATGAAAAATATGCCGGTAGACCTGCTAATTCTTTAAATAATTGGAAATGGGTGACAACAATCCCCATATTTCAAAATGTATACAAGAACAAGGGTATGTCATACCATTTAGGTCACATCCTATACAAATAAGTAAACCAAATATCAGAATATCTGGAATTAAATTATGTAATCAGTCGATCTCTAAATTAATAAACATAAATGCCAATTCTTTATGTAAATATTATAAAAATGAATTTATATCATACTTTTTAAGGGAGAGGAAAAATAAACAAATGGGGAATATAGGTTTATTTTGAATTTAAAAGAACTTAATGAATTGTTGATGCTCCCCACTTTAAATTAGAAGATTATAAAACTGGCAAAAATTTTAATGTCTTATAACTGTTTCTTAGCCCCTGTGGACTTAAAGAAGGCTTCTTTCTAATACCGATTAAAAAAGATCACAGGAAATTTTTGAGGTTCGAATTCAACAAAATCTTTATGAATTCAACTCTTTACCGTTTGGATTAAACTTATTAGTCCAACTAAAAATATCAAAATAACATAAAAGACACCACGGCTGTTCTGACTTATTTAGAGTTTATGATAAATAAAGAGAAAAGTCAATTAATCCCTTCCAGAGAAATAAAATATTTGGGATTTTTATTTCATTCACAAAATTTTACAATATGTCTGACTGGACAAGGGCGGGAAATACCACATAACTTGAAAATTGTTAGTAAAATATGTAAATGCGAAAAGGATTTTTTCAAAACTTATGGGGCAGCTAGTAGTCATATGTCCGGCTGTCAAGTTTGAATGGCTTTACTTAAAAGGTTTTGAAATAGCCAAGTATATGTCACAGTACTAATCGAAACAATTATGACCACAAAATGAACATTCCAGCGAGCCTAGAAATTGACTTTGTTTGGTAGGTATATCATATAGAAGCAGCAAATCAAACTATGAGCTCCCCAAACTTTGTTTTAGAGGTTTCTCGGATCCATTTAAAACGGGGTGGGGAGGGCACTATAATAGCGTGGCTTCCCACGGTTTCTGGAGTCAGGATGAAAAAGTAAATCACATTAACCGCATTAAGCTGCATTTTATGCACAAAAATCTTTTGCAAAAAACGAGAACAAATGCTCCATTTTCTTAAGAAGAGACAGCATAACTGCCACCGCATTTATAAACAAAATGGGTAGCATCCAATTTTATAAATTAAACAAAATAACCCGAATAATATAGCAGTAGTGTGAGAACGTGAAATATTCATTCTCGCCTTGCAAAACATGGAGGCTGATTATAAATCTTGAAGGCATTTTATAAACATCGAATTTGAAGTAAACAATATTTACTTCAGGGAAAAAATGGAGCCCCCTATTTGTTACAAATTTAAATAAAAAGTGTAAAAATATATTTCATGGGGCCCCGACCCATTTTGTTAGATACCGAAAATTTTAGAAAAAGTAATAAAAAACAAAGCAACAGGTACATTTGTCGTTCCACAATGGTTCAACCAACCTAAAGTACTAGAAATATTAAATTTGCGTAAATTAATAAAAATTCATAACCCTCCATACTTTAACTTGGGGATTATAGAAGTGTTAAAAATCTGTCAGGTCACGGATATTGTATGGCTAAAATTCATGTTCAACACAAAAGACTGTTTTTTGTCTTGCATCTGTTATGTTACAGAGAGAATATTTTTATAGAAAATAATTAACTAAAATATGTATGGAAAATTATAGCTTTTTCTTACAAAAGTACCGTTACTCCCAGGTTTGAGCCGCCTACTCTTTAAACATCTACAGAGTGTTTTGTAATATGAGACGAGACTGCGAAATATAATTAAGTGATCAATCGACTTACCTGTAAGGAAGGTTGATCATAATTATATGAGCAGTCTCCTCGAAATATTACAAAATCCCTCCCTTTGTTTTCTTTTTATCTATAATCAGTATAATCCCGCCCTATAGGCGATCAAACCTGAGTTCATACTTTCAACGAGTGAGGCTATAGATGTCAGATCGAGGCGTAGGTAGGGATGAGTCATTTCTTTTCAGCTCTTTCAACGTCGTACCGAATTGTGCAGCAAACTGCTACTACAAGGTTTTGTAATATTTCGACGAGACTGCTCATATAATTATAATCAACCTTCCTTACAGGTAAGTCGATTGATCACTTAATTTTGGTGTGCTTTTTCTTATAATGCGAGAAGAAAGTTATACGAAAAGGCACTTATAATTGCATGCTGGTGAGTAACTCAATAATTATTTAGCTGCAGACAATTTTTTTTCTAAATATAACTATTGCCATTTATTTTTTGAAATATAATTAATAATCTAACTGCCTAATATGTCCAACTGGATCCACAAAAGTAACTTTTATTGTTAAGTTTCCTTAGAGTTTCTATAAAATAATTTATTTAACTCTTAATCTTAAAATAATAACATATTTCTCATCATGAGGGAATAAATTGTAACATTAAATATAGAGATTGTTACAACTGTGACTTCAAAGTCTTATAGTACTCCATTATGAACCTCTAAATAAAATTTCCTCAGGCCGAAAACAATATTACCAAACGTTTTAGACTTTAAGATTCATACTCTAATTACGGAAAAGATGCGTTAAACTAAATAATATAATAGGGCAATTAGACTTACATTTTTTTACCATTAAGTCGAGGGTTCTACTTTGGTCATGTCATTTACGACTTTGATATGTAGAGATTAGTCCTACGACTAATTGTTAGTGTTACTGGGAGTCCAGAGAACGATTTTCGCTCTATTTTCGTCAAACACATCTTCGACAAAAATATTTTAATTAAATAGCAAATCAGGTTCTTCCGGGTTATTATCTTCTCCGAGAAAATTATTATTTTTAGACAAACTGCCACTTACTTGCGATTCTCTTGCATCAATTTTACAAATTCCTCTCACCCAGCAAGTTTCCTCACAACTCTATAATAGTTTGTAGAATATCTACATGGTTTGAACATCATTTTAATATGCTACATATGTTATTCTTGTTAATTGCACTAATTGCACTTTTGAAGTTTGTACGATATCAGTAGTCAAGCAGTTTTACTAATTTGCGCAAGGCAGGAGGTAATATGTGTATAAAGGACAATCCTAGAGTAGAACAAGTGGAAACAAAATATAGCTTCTGCTTTTGTAGACTAACAGAAACCAATTATGCCTCTTGGTAAATTTTGAATGGTAATATAGACTTGTATATTGTCAGTATTTCCCACATGCCAATTGTGACGGTAATTTAAACTCTCTATAGTTACTTAAACGCAATATTACCCAATATTTTCCAGTGTGCCTGCGACTTCAAGTGAATTTTAAAAGAATAGGTACGATTAATTAATTAATTTACAACCTGCCAGATTACTTACTTAATTCATGACTAAAAGCTTACTTCTATGATCAATATTAGGTAATTTTTTTCCTTGCAAAAATCTCTAATAAGCCCATTGGCTCCGAAGGCACTCTTCTAAGTAATTTTAACTAAATTGGCAAAATAACTCAATATGTTTATAATGTACCTCAAAGGTATTTTTGAGCGAAGTTTTAGATAATTTGTAACACAGCATAACTTATGCATATAATTTTAAGTTGTTATGGCTTCCTAGTCTGCTGTTAAGATGTAGTTAAGTAACTCATCACTTCATGATATTATTGTTAGGGGATGACGGCACAGACACTAATATTTAAACCACGAGTAACATTTGACACTTTTATTTAATAACGAACTGCTAGCTCAATCAATGCTACACAGTAACTAACTTATCTACTAATAATATATACATCGAGATACATCTATATAGATTACTCATCATTACCCAAGAGTTCCATCTACGCTATATGATGATATACTGGGCGTCACCCAACATTATCCTTGCCTTTCTTTGGTCCATTTTGTTTCTTTGTAGGTTGGGTAGGCAATTCGTTTTCTCAAAAGTATCTATATGTTGGCTGTGCAACTATCCAGACATGACAAAATGGGCAACACATGATCTTCAGAAAGAACTACGCAAGTGCTGAATACTGAAGATGACGTATTAATGTTAAGTACTTACAAGTACTTTATTTTTTTTATCTACCTACTGCTATACCTATAATAGTACGCAAATGACTTTGGGAGAACTTATACGTAACATAATCTATTAAAGCAAAAAGAAATATGAAGAAAACTGCGAACTTCTCTAATTACCTTCAAATCTGCATCGATGTGACGCTAATACATTACTGTTCCTTTTTTTTGGATAATTAAAAAAACTATTTTTTCAAAATTGATTTTAATAGGAAGCAACATAAGACCAAACAAGGCTAGAAATAATAATGCAATAAGATTTCGAGATAACCGCTAAAGTATTTAGTAATTAATAGAAGCAGGACAATATACCGTGCGTGTAATTTCCCATTAGGCATGTACATTCACGTAGCGTGAGAGATTTGACAACACCGGCAGCCGTAAATTCGTCCGTTGGTGGAGCATTCCAGCTCTGTTATTTCTTTGCAGCCAGCTGGCACGCGCGATGTTGTAATTCTTCTCCCCATGCCTAGCCCGCGACTACACACACGGTATTAATTTCGATGTGATCGGTTTTTGAATATAGAAATCATCTATGTTTAATTTACATTATTAGCTATAATTCACTTAAAAATATATTCAATGTATAGAAAATGTTTTCCACCATCAAATTCCATATTTTATATGAAAGGTTCGGGGATTACATTTTATCTCGATCTGGAATCGTCAGGCATTTCTGACATATTTGGCCATGTTTAAATAGTTTTAAATTAAAAACATAACATTAGTGACAGCAGGTATTATTATGTGTGCTGTATTATCCGAATAAAATTTTTGTCCACATAGATATTTGCAATCAGCAACACTTGACTTCAACTTTTACTCATTAACGAAGTTTTTTAAAGGTCAATATGCAATATCTGTAGTATGCTAAGTATTTATTATTAATGTGGGTTGTTGGATGGAACTAGTCATCTAAATTATTATTCTTTATGAAGACAAAGTTCTAGGAAAGTTTGCATAGCCCGAAGTTTCTATAGAGTTTAATAAAACTGCTTGCTTAAAATTACGAGGAAGGTGCAAGGTCATGCAATATTTCAAGAGGATCACCTACGTGCATCAGGTCCATTATTCTTGTGAAATTGCCAAAGATAAAATTATGAGTCATCTTTAACCAAGATGAGAATCTGTGTCTAAGTTCAAGCCATCGAATTATCGAACCAGTGGCCGGTGACTGCAATATGTTATACTTTGTGATATTCCTGCTTCATCTATTCATACGAAGTTTTTTGTTGGTTAAAGGAAAGAGAAAAACTTAATATAAATATGAATAATCTATTCCAAAATGCACTAGACACAATATATTAATAGTTGTACAATTACATCATAAGCAAGACAATACAATTTATATGAAAAAAATTACTGACATCTTATACATATTTAACTAAGTGTTATACCCGGAAAAAATTTTTGTACAGTAATACATTTCCATAACTTGTTGTACTCAAATAAAAATTGCGTTACTGCATATACGTGTATGTATGTGTATGTATGCATGTACATGAACGAGCGTGGGTCGTTCCTTCTAAACATGATAACTTCTGTTGGATTTGGATTTCTTAATTCAAATTCGGAACGTGGGCTAGATAACGTGGTAGAATACTCCATATTTAGATTGGGTCATATTTGTCATACAGAGCATGTAACCAATCATCTTTCATATATACCGTATTTTATTATAATTTCAGAGCTTAATCATAAAGTTTTGATTAAGCACACAAAAACGCGACGCTGTTCAAGATATTAAAATGGCAATATACAATGTATAAAGTGTTCGAACTTTACTTAAATTAAGTTATATCAATTCTACTTTAAAATGCTAAATTATTATTGAAGGAATACAAGTTGCAGTAACGTTGTCTATTGTGAATACCTATTAAACACGATAATTTCAGTTAGATTTAAAATTTGTATTTCAAATTAAATATGTAAAACGGCATTGCAGAAGTTGAGCCGTTCCCATCATATTTGGTGATCGCCAGAGATCCGTACACAGTCTTGTTTAATTATTAGGAACGCAAGCAGATATAAAAATCTGACTTACATGAAGGGCGAGCATAGATGCGTCTTCACTGTGTATGTATCCTCGATACTCCAAGTGAAGCAACGTGCAGCGCGGTTAGTATTTGGATAGGTGACCCACCCATCTTGAGAAACACAGCGATCTCGTCCCACCTTCTAGCGACTTGTATATCAGTGTATACGCGGAAGATATGTAATTTCAAGACGAGGATTACGTAGTGGATATACCATCCTTCGGAGGGGATGTAAAGCAGGTTGTCCCTTGTCTATTAAATGTTAGGCAAGTAAAAGATCCCTACTCTTCTTACGAGAAGATTTTCAAAATTTCAAAATTGGGGGTATCTCGTCTCCTGGCGTCGGTGGTAGGCCCTGGTAGCGGAAATAGGCCGACGTTAAATAAATAGATAAAAAAAAAAACTTACATGAAGTCGGTTCAAACCCGAAAGACAACCTGTATATTCCGTTTTGGATATCTTGAACGTCTTTATATTTTTGTACGCGTATTCAAAAACCTCATTAACATTTTACTCTAGAATTATAAGAAAACATAGCATATATAAAAGATGACAGTTTATACGCTTCTAACGATCGCCCTGTATAACTCATATGATTAAATTTCTATAGGAAGTCTTCTCCTGTGCTGTTTTATATATTCCAAATTATAAAAAAAATATATTAAGCCCAACATAGTTTATCGTATTTAATAAATGTTCGCAGTGTGCAATGCCCGACTGCAACTTTATTTATTTCATAATAGTCTTACTAAAGATACCATATACCATTTTTAGGGTAAAACTGATATTATCATCTAATCCACATAAAATTGGTTGGAATCCGAGAGACACCCTGTATGTTGCGATTTATAAATGTTGTGCGTTTACATGTTTTTGGACGCCTAATCAAAAACCTTAATAATATTTTTCCTTAAAATAAAAACAAATGCTATTTCACATAAAAATGAGAGTTTGCAGTCCTCTCGTGATTAACCTGTATGAGGGATGTGGCCAATTTCAAAAGGGAATATTGTACTATGCTGTTATATATATATATATATATATATATATATATATATATATATATATATATATATATATATATATATATATATATATATATATATATATATATATATGTTCCAAATTTGAATTAAATATTTTAAGTTTAACAGAAGTTATCGTGTTTACAAGAAACGGTTTGCACACAGACATACATACAGACAGACTTTTTTATTCGATATTTGAATTCAGCCTGTTCTGTCTAATTTTTTTTCTACAATGGTGACCCAACATTTTTGTCTACTATAATAAACCTATTTGATTAAATCTAATAGGTATAATAATAATAATTTTGATTCAACATGAATCAAAATATGTTTTATAGTATTTTTGAAGTGACAAATGTAATAACTTTATATTATTTGGTAACATATTATAAATTTTTATATTCAAGTAGTTTTTATCGGATTTTTTTAACCTAAATCGGGGAGTCCTTAATAAATTGGTAGATCTTGTTTTATAGTTGTGAGGATCTAAGTGAGTACTGAAATTTCTAATATTTTTTGTAAATTTCATTTAGAGAATGAAAAATATATAAAGATGGTAAAGTCATTAAACTGAACTTTATAAATATTGGTTTACACTGTTTTCTGTTATCAGTAATTCTAGGAACTACTCTGACAGCTCTCTTTTGAAGACGAAAAATGTTGTTAGCATGAGACGAGTTTAACCATAAAATGGCTACATATGAAATGTGGGAATTAAATAAGACAAAATATGCTGAGAGCGAGGTATTGTCTCCTATGACTAACCTCAACTGGCGCAGTACATAAATTATACTTGAAAGTGGTTTTCCCAAATAATCAACATGACCAAGTCAACTCAATTTGTCATCTAAAGCAACACCTAGTAGCTTTACCTTTTCTCCCTTATTGATAGCATAATTTTATGGCAGAACAGGTTTCTGTGATTTATTACTGTTTAGTTTAAGGCCATTTGCAATGAATCATTTATTGGCAGTTCTTTCAATTTTATCTAATTAATTCAATAAATTAGAATAATTTGCTTGAAACAATTAGGATTATGTCGCCAGCAAAAGAATACACTTGGAAGAATGAAGAAAATATTCAATATCATTTATAAGCAATATAAACAACAGTGGCCCAAGACAGATCCTCGTGGGACACCATGTGAAACATTACTAAAAGTTTAATTTTTTTACAAAAACACATCGTTTATTGCTGTTTAGTTATGATTCTAATAGAGCTAGGGGTAAATACCCTATGCCATAATAGGATAGCTTTTTTAGCAACAGGTTAATATTCATGACACGTATTCTCCAATATAAATCTGGTGCTCTTCAGGAAGGATAAAAATCTATTCCAAGATAGATCCCATAATTCCTCCGACTGTAAAAATTGTCCCTCAAGATACTTATACCTTGACTTCCCCTACTTATATGCAATTACAGAGAATATGAGTGATGGTTTTATTCCCCATTCAACGTATCCGACAAGACTATTCATCCTTGATCCTCATTATAGATAGGTGCTTATTTCGAGGATAGTATCCTGTTATCAGGCCTGCCATTCATCTCATTCCTCAGAAGATAACTTTTATCGTTTTACCGATCATCTCTACTAGGGTACACGACTACGAACGGAATGATGATATAGAGACCGGTAATCCTCTAATAGTGATGAGTTAGTGCCTTAGAAGTAGAGCTAGTCCTTTGTGTGTCTTATGTCCCGTCGCATTTCCCATTCCATGATTGAACACTTTGTTTACCTCCAGTTACACTTGAACATACAAGGGAGTCAATTGAAGGATAGCTCTCATTGTAACCTTGGAGTGGTCTTGATGGCTCGCATTATTCCTAAACGGGCCAACTTTTGAACTTGACATAGACAATCTCTAAATGTGGAGCGGTTTTCTGAGTGCCAACATAACATGGTCAGGCATTATTACATTTTTTTTTCTTGGTATAATATACATTTTTTTAATCAAAGAGGTACAATATCAAGAGTTTTTTAATAGTTCAAACAAAGATTAAGAATAGTCCATCTATGGAATGGAGAACTCATTTAACACATACATTTTCAGATAAACAATTCAGTCAACGAATAAAAGTATTTTTTCACCTTCTCTTTAAGATATTCATGTTCCCTTGTCTTTGAAGGAAGATTTTATGTTATTAGAACTTTTGTTTTGACTCATTGTCTATAAACCTTCCAAATTTGAAGTCGACATCTGAATCCGACTCAAAATTATCCAGTCCCGAAGGATTTTTCCCCTCCCGCTGTTATTTTATGTATTTTCAAAATTTCAGCTCATCATGTCTCACTGAAATATGTATAGAATTCCTTCCCGTATTTCTCACCTCGGGAACCAAATCTGTCAGATTATCAATTTTTCTTTTGTCATGAGCGCATTCCACATGAGTACGTTCAATTTCAACTTTCCCTACCCGTGTTTAAAGTGGTTACAAGTTTTTTACTCCTATTTCTCAGCAGAAGAATCTGTCAGATTTGATATACCTCTTTCAGTACATCGATATGTCTGCAATCACAAGAGATGTTTGGGTATTAAAGTACATAATTTATGTTTTTCCTCAAATTACAACCTAAGGCTTAGCAAGACGTGATAGTGTGTTTTGCGCAACAATCTTGATGTATTATTTGCTTCCTTTTCAGCACATTTTATTATTTTTGTGTAAACATTGTTATTTTTATAAACCAAGAATACTCCATTAAACTCAAACATCAGAAAATATTTCACTATGTTATTATAATGGAGAAATTAATGGATTATCACATTCACGTTTTGCAGTTCTTTATACGAACTTATATCGGAGATAAGTACGGCTATTGTTAAATTTCAAGCCCTTTTGGTGAGAGTAATTACCAGAATCACTCAAGTATGTGAAGGAATAATTTGTTTTAGCCACAGAATCATTTTTTATAAGTGTGTTGCGGCATGGGTTCGCAACCCTCATAATTTTACGGACGATACGACAAACACACACGCACAGAACAAAATTAATAGTGTAAAGAGAGTAATTTTATATAAAATATGGTGATAATAAACATTTTACGAAACTTTTTCTTTTTCAGATTTCCCCATACCCTTTCATAATTAATATGTGTAGGGTGGCATTATTTATTATTCCCAAAGTGTTTTCCTATATTACGGTTTCTCCTTTGTGAAATAAAAACATTTCCGATACCGAATATATAAGTCAGTATACAGGATGTTCCGTTCATAGTCATCCAAAGCGGACAAGTTGATAGAGGATCCCAAGGACAAGGATATTGACCACTTACTGGGTTCGATTTTGGACGCTTTAAAAATTACGCATATTTTTGGACGTATTCCAATCAACAATTTCATTGCTGCGAAGAAAATTACTGTTCTAGTCGTGATTTATGAAGGAAGGACATGGCTAAATTTACTTTTTGCTAAGACCGCCAAGTCCGTCTGTCTCTAATGCAGGATGACTTATCTATTTTCAGTGGGGTTCGGTTAAGTTTATGTAAGACACCAAGGACCGAAGTCATGTAATAGACCAATTAATGTGAAAATTATACCTACAATAGATTGCTCACTACTCTCTTCAATCTGCCTTCTAATGATGCACTCCCCTTATCTCTGAATACTGTTTATATCTATAATCAGTTCTTAATTCCTGAATTACTTTTTTAAAATTCCTCCCAATAATTTTCGTGTTCTGGTCGATGCTCTGAAAAACTGACTTGAGGATCCAGTGAGAATCCCTTTGCATTCATTTGTCTATCTAACACACGAAAACACTTGAGAAGTTCACCAGCTCGGTGACGCAGTGCTTAAGATGTTAGGTTTGCGACCACGAGGTCCCGGGTTCGAATCCTGGCTAGGGTATGGATGTATAGTGACGTGCTGCCGAGATGGTAGCAGTGGGCGAGACTGCGGTAGATGGCAATGTCGCAGGGGATGGGTGTTGTGATGTTGTCTATGTGTGTGTATCCGTCCTGGTTGAGTGGTAAAATAGCCTACTGCTAAACTCCGCCAGGACATTAATATAAATAAGGCGATTAAAAAAAAATTAAAGTTAATCAATGCCAAATATTTTTTTGAGGCATTAACTTCTCTCATACATGCTAAATACTAATTTTATGGACTCTTACTTGCTTGATTTAACTATTTACCCCCATTTACTTTTATCTACCCCCCAACCCTTCAAGAGAATAAGATCAAATTATAATCTAGATCCAGATTTCGTTAAAATACAACATCTTAAACGGTTTCAGAGTAATCGCGCGCACAAAAAAAGTTACACACAAACAAACCGACAGATTTTTTTGCTAAAAATTAAAATCTCGACATTTCATGACATTCTAAGCCTATTTGGACAATAGAAATTTTCAATTTTTCTTGCGTTACCATACTTTCACTGGATGTGGAAGTAAAAGAAGTGTTATTTACAGCAGACTTTTAAAATATCTATCTCCACTTTCAATGCAAATTCTGCATCTTCTTAAAGATCTTAGAGTTTGAAAAACGAGCGGAGTTAAACGAACTGTATTTTCGGCTTTTTGTATTTTTTGACTCAATTCTTTTTCACTTTGTCATTCGTTCGCATACACTGTCCCTTTGTAGTACCCTAGACAAAGATGACGATTAGATTTAAATCTGGAGAACGCGTGGCCTCCTTATTGGTTCACTGCTGAAAATCTATCGATTGGGACGAGTAAATTTCCATGTATTTTGTGCGGGGTCCTTTAAAAGTAAAGAATATTGGATTTAGTTTATTTATTATTACCTTGAATTCGGAAACGGTTTATTAGGCTTTTCTGTTTTGGTATTCATTTATAAGTAATTTGCCAATAAGATATTTTGTCAATTTTGTATCGAAAAATGATTTACAAATTTACCTGCACCTCTTGTTTCTGAAAATTAACATCATACATTTTCTTGAAGTAATTTTTAACTACTTAATAATTTTTCCATATAGTCTGTCTCTAGTAAAAAAAACACTCAATGTGTCCATATTTTGTATTGAGTCACCTTCGAAATCATTCGATCAGATATTCTCTGGCTCTCCCGAAATAAAAAGTGACTGATAGATCGTCTTGTTACCTCTCGTAAATGGAATGAAATAAAATTTTCATAAATTAGAGAATAAGCACTCATTGCTGCTTTATACTTATTTTTATCAGTCATGGAAAATATAAAAATATAGGTTATGATAAAGGTCATTTTTACAATACTTTTAATTATGTACATATTTAAATAGAAACGCATTTATATTTTAAATATGTATATGGGAAATAACAACTGTTTTGTTGTTATTATTGGTCACAGCTCTATTTTACTAATTATCGAATTTGATTCAACTGATTTAACAATAAATATGATTAATAATTACGGCTAAAGCCTAGTTATGCGTTTTATATATTTTGTTGAAGTAAATGATTTATAAACACGCATAATATGATAAACTTGCTAACATGAAATGTTGAAGCTTTTTCAACTAAATAGAAACTTATAAAAAATATCATAAACAAATCCGGATTGATGTTTTACTTCTAGTTCATTCACCACAAGTATGCGTCTCTCAGGGTATGTTAGTAGAATAAGTAAATACCTTTGAGAGTAGTAAGATCTATAACGTATCTTTCAGGTATGAGTATAGATAACAAACTCTTTATCTTCGCTTTCTCTGGCCATTTAGTTAAAGGTATTTATTTTTTTTGCCGACATTTTTTACTGGCTAAAATCTTTTTCATCACGAGATATTGCTACAAAAAGCTCAATTCGGAAATTTTAATACAACCAATGGCAAGGTCAAATATCGTTACTATCAAGTGAAACTATGGCAGAATAATCAGTTAATGAGTTAATACTCATATAGTTAAATACTGAATCTGCTCTCTACGACACAGTTGCAAAATATTTTTTCTCAAACTCATACAATTTTCTATTGTATCAGAAACAGATGACGTCTCTATAGGGCGTTCCAGAATGAGGGTAAAAATAATAAAGGGCGCGTAGAGTAGTCTGCAGTATTCATCGAAATAAGAAAAAAGTTCCTATTAACATGGGCTCTAAAATGCTTCTAAGGAAACTACAGCAACTTAAACGGGAATGCAAAAATACTGTCTTTAGTTACTGTTTTTAAAATGACTAGCTATAGAGAATGGAATATTAATGATCTTAATTTGTTTGTCCCTGAGAAGTTGTTGGTAAAAATATTATTTATCTTCATAATTGGTAGCTTTTAATAAAGTGGGTGGTATTTTCCATCCGATTTTTGATATTCAGCATCCTTTGGAATTTTGCTAAAAATTTTGTTTTCCAAAAAAAAAAAAATCGAGTTTAAAATTAGACACAATTTGTTTATTTAAATTAAATAATTAACTTGGTAACATTTAGTCGCTTGAAGCTGCATGTTGCAATAAATGTTCCACGTGACCTCCACTTATTTTCAATCATTGCTAGTCTTCTGAAGCAGGAAGCGCATATTATTTAAAAACTTCGTGGTATATTTCTTATACACTAGATTTTAATGCTAAAATAGAGCACCTCAATTTACGCAAAAATTATTTGAAATAATCATATCTCAAAAACCGTTTGAAATAGAAAATAAAGTGTATGATATTACAATGTGGGGAATTGTATGCTTTATTCATCCATATAAAATAGGCATTCCATTTAAAATAATTGAGAAAAATAATAATTAAATATCAAGAAAATATTTTGAACAAGCGGTATAATAATAATTTATTTCAAAAATGTTTTTCAGTAAATACATCATTATCAAATATCATTTTACATTTTTAGCAAAAACAATTAATAAATCGCGGAAATATGGCAGTCAAAAAAATTTTTGTAAATTGCTAAAAGAAACAAAAAAAAATCATAATTTGGCAACGCTGCAACCGATTGGCAAAATATTTTAGAGCGTAATACAGGACCTTTAGAGGCTTAACTAGCGTCAAAAAAATACAGGCTGTTTAAAAAAATATATACTTTCTTGTGTAACTTGTTTTTGTGACACCTTGCATAATTAAAAATAATTTTGCGTTATAGTAGAGATGAAGCATTGAAAGTTTTGTTAAAAAGGTTTTTTATAAAGTTAGCTGTTTTTGCACAGTCTTTCGATGGAGAACTAAATGAACACCCTGTATAACATCGTATAAGGCTCCCTTTACAAAATAAGTTAATAAATGAGACCGGATGGAAATATTTGTTGACTACCTGTA
Source organism: Rutpela maculata (assembly GCA_936432065.2). Classification (NCBI taxonomy): domain Eukaryota; kingdom Metazoa; phylum Arthropoda; class Insecta; order Coleoptera; family Cerambycidae; genus Rutpela; species Rutpela maculata. The sequence goes on along the minus strand of OW386287.2, from coordinate 131,749,039 downwards.
AAAGCCAGAATAACTATGGTAATACCAGTGTTGCAGCGGACGCGGACGCTTTGTTATCAGCTTTAGTGGGGAGAAACTAACAATCACATAAAAAAATGTTTCAAATAAAAGATTTCTTTGAACTATAAATTTCTCTTTACTTCTATGCACCACCCTTCTAACTTTAATAATAAAAAGTTTGTCGCATGTTATATTATACGATGCACTTTATAACTTTACTTCGATATACTCAGGTTTTTATATTTTTGATGAAAAATATATCGTGCAAAAAGAAATATTCTTTTGACTATAGTTATAGAAAAGGTTGAAAGTATACCTCGTTCAAATTTAAGTTCAATATCTCTAAATAGCAAGCGAGATATTAAGTGAAAAATAGTAAATTACATATTTTCATATTTTTTGTAATTCTTGCAAAGTAAATGTTTTTTTTTTCGAATTTCGAAATTCCGAATGAATTGGCGAACTCGAAATTTTAGATAATAATCTGGTTTTCATATTTGTATACAGTTTAGTTGACCTCACCCCCTTGTCGATTTCGAGGCCGTTGATCCCCAACTAATTCAATTGTTCCCTAACATCAACAAATCTACAATGAAGTGGGTAGAGTACCATCTTGCATAGGTAAACTACATTATTTATCGCCGATGAATGGGTACATTTTCCAAAAGAGGTGGAAGATCGTTTCTCAAAAAGTTAATGTATTGGTAACCAATTAAACTAAAATACATTGTTTAGGAAATATTTTTATAACTGCGCTAATAAATAATTCTTTTAGCTAATTTGTCTTGCCAAACATGGTTCCAGAGTAAACGTGCGCACAAAAAAAAGTTACAGACCGACAGACAAGACAGAAAATTTTTTTCGCTCAAACTTAAAATCTCGACGTTTCATGACATTCTAAGCCTATTTGAATAATGAAAATTTTTAAAAAATTTTCTGTCGTTGCTATACTTCCACTGGATGTGGAAGTAATTATAGAGAATAAAATTTCGCAAGATTTCTCTTTAAGTATACATGACAAAAATTAAGAAAATATATATTTTTTTAAATAAATGATTAATAACTTTTTTATTTACTGAGTGATTTTCTTCAAAAATAATAAGGTTCTGCGTCTAGCTAACGCTAACTTACTTTCCAAATTTCAATACAATCGGACTTTTCTTTCTTAAGTTATCGTGCTTACAAGAATCGTGACGGACTGACGGACATTTTGAAAGTTGTTCAGAATTCGTTCACTAACATAATGATATGAGATTTTTTTCTCTACGAGCGATATTTACTGATTTTAGAAATTAGCCGATCAAATACAATATACTCTTCGTTTTTGCGAAGAGTATAATAACCCATTTGGTGTTTGCTTTCCACAATGGCGTAGGAATTTGGATAGGAGCAGACGCGGTTGTTATGAAAGTTTATTATTTCATTTCTTGTAAAGGCTTTATCGGTAGATAAGCACTTGTATAAAAAGTTTGGATCTTCAAGTTTTCTTTGCAAAATTATTATTTATCATTATTTTTTAGATTTGTGGTTAATTTTTTGTTATAAACAATTTATGAACAGCGACGTAGTGCCACCATTAGAGACTGAAGTTATTATAAAATTGTATAGTAATAAAAAAAACTTTATTCAACAAATTAATGTTAATTGTATATTATAAAAAAAAATAAATTATTATGTAAAACAAATTCGAAGATGAATAAGTGTTATGTTAAATCTTACGATTACAGTGTTGCTACCTATAAGTCGCCATCAAAGTCGCAATTTTATGTCAAAGCGAGTATATGTTCACGTTCAATGTCTACTAAATTTACACCGCTCTCTGAGTCGTTCCATCCGCGATTTTCTAGAAAATTGCTAATTCTAGAAAACAGAAGTTGAAGTAAAAAAGTTGTCTCATCCTTATTTTGTTTTAATATACTATTTCCAAAGACAAAAGTTCCCCGCTTGCTATTCTTACCCCTGCAAATTCTCACATTTTGTCGACAACCTTAGAAAAATTGATATTTTCTACGCTTATTAAAATGTGACTTTTTAATATATTTTTTAACAAATACATAATCTGTATAAATACCGTAAAAATTTGAGATCAGTCTTTTTCCAATATCTTAAGAGGAGACAACGCCAATCACAAAGTTTCATCGGTAAAGCTAAAGCTGAAGTGGGGTGAAGAGTAGGCAATGTGGCTATGGAGCATCTGCACGTCACAGCTAATCTCAAAAATATGTTTCTTAAAATTTAAGAGTATTACGCAGCTATTACTGAAATTTCTGCCTGGTTTCCGTATTATCTAGTTCAGTTTAATGTTTATGAAGTTCTAAATACTTTGTCCTAATAAAATAGGACTCTTTTTGTAGGTTGGAAATCTAACCTGTAATTAGCAGTCTATTTTTATTAATCAACAATACTGAATTTACGTGAATTTTTAAATATTTGCTAAAAATTCGTATATAAACATTAAAAATGAGAATAAATTTGAAAAACTTGAAATATAAGGTTATGTTGGTTACATGCCGCAGATGCCCAACTGCAGTGCTGTAGGTGGCACCATATATTAAAAACAGTGTACTAAAAATATTTACTGAGAAAAAGCGGTTTTTAGCCAAACGGCTGGCGTTATTAAACTGAAAAAAAGATATTTTTGTAAGGAAATGAACGCTACACCTCTATTGAAGAAAGTTTTTAGCTAAAATTCGTTTATTACGAAGATCTCTCTTCACATTGGCTCATTGCCGCCTGCTCCCCTCTGATTTGATCGCCTTGCTCCCTCTTAAGGACGAATTATACTTATTTACACTGCTTTGACACTAAGTCTTGAATTCGCTCATTATGTTAGCAAAGACGGATTCCAATTCTTGATGAGTGTCGACTGTTACGATAATAGTAGTATCATCCGCAGATATTGTGATCAATCTATTAGTAATTTGGTCAGATAAATCATTTATGCCTATTAAGAAAATACGCGGGCCAGGACAGAGCCTTATATAACATAAAGCTTAACATCCGTGTCTTAAATCTGGCCCCATTATTAATAATGATCATATTTTGCTTTTTTATAAACAAAATATTCAAACGTAGTCAAATATATTTTTTGTTTTGAAGATAGATTACTTCAAACGAAAAATTTGTAAAATACCCATTTTTTTGTCCATTCTTACAAAAGTGCAGTAACAGCGTTTATCGTCTAATTTTTGGTCGCTGAATACGATTATGGCATTTAAATTTATCGAAAATGATGAGTACATGGTCAAATCGACAGCTTTAACTGCCAATGACTCTATCCAGTAATCGAATATTGTGTAATATTAGCACATGGTACATAATAATACTGTTTCTTCCACGTATGCAAGTTACTTTCTATGCTACTTTGATAGCTGCGAAATGCCAGTATTGATTTTTAAACTGCTCAACCGGGGCATTTAACATATGTCAATAGTTACTTTTTTCATTGGACAATGTAGTACTGCAAGGATAACATTATTTGCTGATATGCAGTTTTATTGTTTCAATAATGTTAATAAAAATCATTATAAATGACTGACAGAATTTGGCTGCTGTTAACTGTCAACATAATATAATTTACTCATGAAAAAATACTTCTAATACAACGGGAATTCATACTATCAGTAGACCCTACGCTTCGGTCAACTAAAGACCCAGTATAATACCTTGTTACAGTTTCACTCGTGGCATTGATATTGCTATGACACTGTCATAATAATCCTAAATTTTATACAGCCGATTTAGTACTGTCTATTGACCCTTAAATACGGGGTCAGTTGTGTGCATATTAACGTCATAAATGGCCATTGGCAGCGTATACTACTGTAAAAATAATCTTACTGTCTTGTGAAACATATAATTATACAGCATAATTAGCAGCCTCTATTGCCCCTGAGCTTCGGTTAGTAAAGGATAACGCATGTGCCTTCTAACGTCATCAGTCGCCATAAGCAGCATTATGGCAGCTGTCAACTACCAAATAATTTTATTTATAGACGATAAAATGTATTTTTATTCAACAGAATTAGCGCCTATTGACTCTAGTCTTTGGTCACAAAAGGTTACGTATGTGCCTATCAACGTTATCAGTAGCTATCTTTAACATTATGATAGTTGTTTTTTTTTCTAAATCACTTAAGACTACAAACTTGGTGTCTAAATATGCATATTTGGGGGAATACAAGTATGTAGGGAATGGTAAACGGAAAAAAAAGCCGCCGAAAAAAAATCCGCGGAAATAATTCCTGGAAAAAGAAGCCGAAGGAAATAAAAGCCGCGGGAAAGAAGGCCGAGGAAAATAAAGCCACGGAAGAAAAGGCTGCTTTACAGAAAACAAGGTTTCTTTCACTTCGACGAATCTAGGAAAAAAAAGCCGCGGAAAAAAAAGCCGAGGAAAAAAAACCTAAACTCTGCGACAAAACAGAGTAGCGAGTTTTCTAACTACATCTCGTCTGCAAGTTTGTGATAGAGCATTGTGACTGGCCTATGTTCGGTATATTTTACAGAATGTGAAAAGTGGTGAGATCCGCGACTGGTGGGGAGTAGGTTAACATTTCGAATTGTTAATTATTAAAAAAAAAATACAAGTAAACTAAATAAAAAAAAAAGTCAAAAACAAATTACTTTCAAATATACAGGGCGAGCCAAAACAAAATTACAGGATCAAGTGCCTTTTTTTTAAATGGAATGGTATGTATATCAGTACATTTTCGAAGCTTCTTTCTAGACTATTAATTTCTATATTATTATTGAGTATCTCCCAACGACTTCGATTAATTAATTTTTTTGTTGAAATAATGCCATCTGCAGATGCATATTGAGAAAATTACCAGTCACAATTATGGGTTTTAAGAGAAATTTATGTGAATTCTAGTTACGAGACATCTAATTAATGTTTTTGAATCATTGCTACTTCCTGAAAACGTACAGGGTGGCCAAAAATTATTTTTCAATTAAGAACTTTTTAAATCGAATTTTCTCAATTTTCTCAAATGGAACATCCCGTTTGTTTTTCGACGATGTGAAGTAGAACTGAAAAGCGAACACTTTTTGTAAGTACTTCCCTATGGCTAATTGCAACCATTTTCGTCTTATTGAGCAATAAGTGCAAAATTCAAGAATAAACAAAATATTTAAACTAATAATAGTAATTGTTACATAACTGCATTTATTTTTTCAGTTATTTTGAATTCTCAGTTTCAAATAAATTATATATTTTAATCTTACTATTACATCTTGTTGCATATTTGCTGTGTTTTTCTTTAATGAGGAAAAGCCGAAAAGTCTGAAAATATTAGAAATTCTTATAGTGATGTAGAATATGATATTGATGATGAAGATGAATATTAGCTAATAATTTGAACTGAATCTTTAAGTCTGAAAGTGTTTCCATCAAAAATATTTATTCTAAAATGAAAGAATAAATATGTTATGTTACCGATAAAGAAATAAAACAAATATGTTAGTTATTTCTCATACATAATTAGCTTTTATTTGTTGCCCATGTCTAATTTGTAACGTATAATACAGTTTTTCGCCATTTTGGATCCAATATGGCACTCATTTCACCTGATTTTATTAAATGAATACTGTGAAATGTTATTTGTTATAGCAAGTGTGGAAACTAACTAAACTTTCTAAAAACGACGATTTTTTTTCACATAATTAACAATAGACCTATCCAGTTAGGGAAAGCGAGGGAGATATATACAGCCTAATGTGCCTTGAGTGAGACAATAAACCAGTGCGTGGTACGTTGTGCGCATTCTTGTGGCAACTGGCTGCCTCTGTATCCCAGATACGCATTGAACGTACGACAGTGTGCAATAATATACTCATTAAATAACATTATTAAGTAACGTACAATTCAAATTTGTGAAATGTGTGAGAAAAGTTTATGTAGATTTAAGGAATTTAATTTTGTCATCGAACTATTGCCACAAGAATGCGCGCGCACCATGGTGAGTGACATATTCACGGCCGCTTAACAGGATCGGTCTATTAATATTAACCTCTAACCTATGACTTTACACATTCTGTACAACATATGGAATAAAATGTCACCAATCACAATACTCTCTCACGAACTTGTGCACGGACCACCAAAAAATAAAGTTGGAGAATCCACTAATATATGTTTTTTTATTTAAAAATTTCCTTACATATACATTAATTTTATATATATATCTGTTCTTGTACGATGAAAATAATATTTATGTCCTTGTTGCTTGCCAAAAAATAATTCCTACGTCCTTCACTATATCGACTATGGATATGGTATTAAATAGTCAAGCAAATTGGCATATGGAATGCAGAAACCAAACCTAGGCGAAATATATCGATAATTACAATGTACTAATATGTGCAATTTTCCCAATATTTTCTTTCGATATTTTCACAAAATTTGAAAAACACGCGTTAATATGTATTTCAAATGATAGGAATAGTATAGATAGAGGCATTTGGGTGTTATTAATCGAAAACTAGGGTGGAATCAAATTTGAGCTCCCACAAACCCTCACGAGCGAATTAAGCATTTGGAGTGGGACTTAAAAATCACTCTCTTAAAGAAGCTCCTTGTACGAGTCTTTACCGTTGCCATAATTCTATTTTTGCATATCTTGTCTCATCGTTCATAAGTTTAAAAACTTATGAACGATGAGAAAAGATATGCCAAAATAGAATTATGGCAACGGTAAAGATTACGTTAAAACGTAGCTTTGCTATCAGCAGTTTTCTACGCGGCTTTTTTTTCCTCGGATTTTATTTCCGCGGCTTTTTTTTTCCATTCCCAGGGTCGCATCTGTTTACATATTTGATGGTTTTTGTGTCAATGTGTTTTGTGTAAAGTGGCTTTTTTATCCACGGATTTTTTTTCCCCGGCTTTTTTTTCCTTCGGCTTTTTATTCCAGGATTTTTTTTCGGAGGATTTTTTTTCCACGGCTTTTTTTTCCTAGATTCGTAGGGAATACAACTACACAATTTTCAAATGTATCGCATTATATATTTATTCATTAATGTACCAATTACAAACTATTCACCGATGCACTGTTTTGTCCGGTGTGTCCACATTTTCTAATATGTTTTTTTAGTTTGTATCAGATTGTATTGTAATATAAGATGAATTGGAAAAAATGCATGATCTGTCAGAAAATAACTTCAGAAAATCTAAAATGTTCACTCAATGCACATGGAATCGAAGACAAGACAACACCATACCGGTCTTTCTTGAATAATATCAATGAGTTCAGAAGCTTGGAGTCATTGCCAGTGAAACTAAATTTTAGAAGCGACATGAGCGCGGATGAACTGGTCCAAAACCATGGTGCATGGCACAAATCTTGTTATGCCAAGTTCAGCAATTTGAAGTTGAATAGAGCTAAAAAGCGGGGAAATACTTCAGGAGGCAGCACAACTGTGGAGAAACGATCCCGGCGTGAAGCGGTTCTCATACAGTTCATGCAACTTTGAAAATTTAAAGTAGAAGGTCCCATCTTCCACACAGTTATCTATATAAGTATGAAGCTCCACAAGTGCTGTAGCCTTTATCTGACTTTCCACTGTAGATACTTCCACCAAATCCTGCTCTAGTTTCCTTAGGTGAAACCGGTAGTGATTTCTCAGTGCTGTATAACATTGCAGATGATATTTGGCGTCAAGAGCAATGAGATCATCACCTTCTAATGCTGCCAATAACTGGGTTTCTTGCAGTTCTGTTGCCATTGTTCATGTGCTCATATCAGCAGTTGATGTTCTAATTTCATGAAGGAATCCATCGCTTCCACGACATAACAAACACGCCATTTTGTCACTCGCTTCACGCCGGGATCGTTTCTCCACAGTTGTGCTGCCTCCTGACGTATTTACCCGCTATTTAGCTCTATCCAACTCCAAATTGCTGAACTTGACGTAAAAAGATTTGTGCCACGCGCCATGGTTTTGGACCAGTTCATCCCCACTCATGTCGCTTCCAAAATTTAGTTTCACTGGCAATGACTCCAAGGTTCTAAACTCATTGATATTGTTCAAGAAAGATCGGTATGGTGTTGTCTTGTCTTCGATTCCATGTGCATTAAATGGACATTTCAGATTTTCTGAAGTTCTTTTCTGATAGATCATGTACTTGTTCCAATCCATCTTGTATTACAATTCAATCCGAAACAAAATTAAAAAAGAAACATATTAGAAAATGTGGACCCACCGGACAAAACAGTCCATCGGTGAACAGTTTGTAATTGGTACGTATATTAGTGAATAAATATATAGTGTGATACATTTAAAAATCGTGTAGTTGTATTCCCTGACCCCAAATATGTATACTTAGACACCAAGTTTGTGGTCCTAAGTGATTTAGAAGCCAAGATATTGATAATATACCTCATTTCGAAATGGCCGTTATAAAATACAAGATGGTCGACGGAGGAGTTAGTTCCTATCAAAAATTGAAAGCTACGTACCTAACTAGTACCTGGAAAAAATTTGGTGGTTTTGACCGGTGGTGTATCTACATTAACGCGAAATTCGACGTTAAGCTGCCCCACTATAGTAATCTTTAATGATATTATTGAAATAATAAAACTGCATGTTAGTAAATAATTACATCCTCGCAATACAACATTGTCCAGTGTCAAAAGTAACTATTGACAGTTGGCAGATGTCAAATGCCCCGTTTGAGCGGTTTAAAAAGTATTTGCATTTGACAGTTATCAACGTAGCACACAAAATAACTTGCATAAGTGGAAGAAACTATATTATTATGTACCATGTGCTAATATTAGGCAATAATCGATTATATCGGATAGAGTCATTGACTGTCAACAACTGCCAATTTGACCATGTTCACTTTCGATACATTTTACTGCCATAATCGTGTTCAGCAACCAAAAATTAGTCCAAAAACACTGTTTCAGCACTTTCGTCAGAATGGGCAAAAAAGGCATTTTTTAACATTTTTTTTTTTCGATTTTCTTTCTAGATATTTGCGTTGACTATTTTTCCACTGACAGGTAGAGTAGAACATACTTCAGTACATTTGTAAAAAATTAATATTTATCTTCTCCATTGTTACTTAAAAAAATCCGTATTTATATCACATAAAGAATCCATTACAGTTACAACATGATACTATAATATTAATTGTAATTGGTAAATGTGTGATTATTCTATTCATTCTAATAAGTTCAGTCAACAAATTCTCTCATATACTGGGGACAAGTAATTTATTAATACATATTGACATAGCAGGTATTCCATATTCATCACGTGTTTCATAAATGTTGAATGTCCAATTCCAGCACATTCATTTTGCTAATCCTGGACACGCTAAATAATGACAGACAACTATTCATCAACAACACAATAAAGTACAATTAATTCATGTCCTTATTAAAGGCTTCAGATATTTATCATCTTTTACCATTTATAATACAAACCATTTACACAATGTTGCACGTTGAGTTACAGATGAATTGTTGTGATCTTTCCAAATACAGGAGCGTATCTACCATCAGGACTTGAATGTACTGAAAAGCTATTCTCTGTGACATTTTCAACCATGTTTGAACTATAACGACAATAGGATTGCTTGTTACACATTTAACGTTTATATGTTTTCAGATTCTTACTGGTATTTGACAATAATCAATTCTACGATAAATATACGTTAATAAAATACACAATTTTCATAATGGATTACCTGCTTTATTCTTGTGCTATTTAATTCCAATATCCGTTGAAAAATAAATTATTGACGTTAACTACTTACGTTACCTTTTCAAATCATTTTGTAGTATATTAGAAATTTGAAAATTCTTAGATTTTGAAATGTTGACTGTATACTAAACAAGACGCAACAGTTTTCGTAACTTATAGTTTTTTCTTATCCTATACTTATACAGAGTTTTTCTAAAAGATTGCCTACGACTAAGCGGTGTGCTTAGCTGTAAATTTTTGACGTCAGGATAAGAAGTTTTAACTAAGAAGTAGGGTTCCAATTTGTATCGGCTGCTCAAATATAAATTATTTATTAATTTTTTGTCTCTATTTCAGCAACTATGATACGCATCGGGTTCTTTAGTAACCATATATTTTGTAGGTCGATTATTATAATGACGATATTATTGAGCATTTTATAGAGGGTGCTAATTACAGTACTACGATACTTTAAACCATCACTTGCTGAGGTTAGGTTTTAGGCATTGTTTTTCGTTATGTTTGAAGTGCAATTTAGTTCCCTACAAAAGGTAAACTAGTCGCAAAAGCGCGATGCAATGTTGGGTACACATGATATATGATTTACAAGTGTAAGCCAGTGTCAAGATAAAACTTTTAAGGCGGTTTTTTAACCGACTAACATTTTTTTTAAAGAATATGTGTTTTTTTTAAATACGTTCAGTTTTTGCTCTGAATTGGCTTGAATAATTTCTATGAAATTATAAAATTTGTATATCTTCTTGCATCTGTATAACTTTTATAGTCTTCTTGAGAATAAACCGCTACCATATTTTGAGACGAGTTTTGAGATTAGAATTAAAATTAGAATATATGTAGCAGGGCATTTTAAAATAAATTAATAATCTAATAACTTAATTCAAAAGGTAAGTAACAAAATGCAAATTTTCGAATAGAAAACAAAGCTGGACAATGAATTTCTCCTGAGCCTAAATTATTGACGGAGATATTCCAAAGCTCGTACTTAACATACACCTGTTGACAAACAGGTCCTCTTAACTGGTCTGTATAACAATTATGAATCGCACATATCTAAGTATAGTACTGCATTGTATTGAGTTTTAACAAGTATATCTTTTTTGTAGGGAATTAAATTTTGTATGAAATGTAAAAAAAATAATGTCTAAAATCTAACCACTAAAGAGTATGAGTGAAAGTGATAGAGTGTCTATTGTGATTAGAGCCTTCTATAATGTGACATGGTCAATATCACCATTGACCTCAAAAAACATACCATGACCAAATTTAAACTCGCCACGCACAGTGGGCGAAAAATACAAGTCGGAGGTCAAAATTCTGAAACTCTCCATACCTTCTTGGAATATCTAGAGGCTACTGGGAAAAATCTTGGAAAAATTTAATTTGTAGTCGGGGGTGAGATATAAGGGAAGAAAAAAAACAATGTAGAAAAGTTTCGAAATTTATAATATAAACTAAATAGATTTCGAACACTTTGGGAAAAATAGTGGAAAAATTTAATCTGTACTCGAGGGGTGAGATATAAGGGTTGAAAAAAAAACAATGTAGAAAAATTTCGAAATTTATAATATAAACTAAATAGATTTCGAACACTTTGGAAAAACTACTGGAAAAATTTAATCTGTACTGGGGGATGAGATATAAAGATTGAAAAAAAAAACAATGGGGAAAAATTTCGAAACTTATAACATAAACTAAATAGAACACTGTGGAAAAAATAGTGAAAAAATTTAATCTGCATTCGGGGGTGAGATGTAACAGCTGTATGTTGTCCCGTAGTCCTAAGTTTCATTTTCGTTGCATGCTTAAGTTCGGGTGTTGTAACTTTTTTCAACAGTTCTGCCGTCTTTCGTCTTTTAGTTCTCACACTACTTGTCATAGTCTTTCGCTGGATGGCCTACTCCAGATGATGGTATTGGTAATTCTGGTATGGCAGCTGAAGTTCCCACTGGAACTAGTGCCAGTAACGTGGACACAATGAAAATAATTTCTTTTTGCAGCCACGATGAATATTTATTCAAGAACTTAGTTTTACTTCTGCTGCTCTTAGTCAATCTGCGACTAATGTCATTGCACAGCAGATACAGCTTTTACTTCGAATGAAACATTATTTCTTCTGCATAATTTTCATCTCCAATAACATAACAAACTTGTGTGTAAACGTATTTGAACTTATCAGCAGCAACCCCAGTTGTGTCATGCGAAAAATCAAAAACTTTCTGCCTATTTAATTTTATTTCCTCCATAATTAATGAAGTCATTAAGGTTTCCTGTGACGAAAAATACGATTATGCAAATTGTTTAGTGGTAGCCACTCCCCATGCCCGTGGGGTGAGTGACTACTGGGTCCGGGAATCGTGTGCCTTGAGCAGACGTAATGAACCGAGAATGGCAGCCTTCTGCATTCTGCCGGCTAAGACCTCTGCCGAATTTCGGCATGACGGTATGATCTTAAATTCCGAAAGCAGTGTGTGTCTCGTTCCACCGAGGGCTCCTATAATCAGTACCACTATCTTAACAGTATGGTCTGGATACAGTCTGCGGAGTTCGAAGAGCAGATCTCGATATTTTGTCCGTTTTTCCTCCTCCTTCAAGACAATGTTGTTCTCCGCGGGAGCCGAGAACTCCACGACGAACATTGTCTTGAGTTGATGGTCGAGGAGGACTACGTCAGGCTTGTTGCCTTGTATTTGCCTGACGGTGGGAAAAGAATAGTTCCGATAAATTAGACACTTCTCATTTCCCATAACGGACTCAATATCCGCCGGAGCGTAAGGCGGCACTGGTGTTTCGTCTATCCCATACGAGTGCCTTAACTGGTAATAAAGCACTCGTAATGCTCCGTCGTGCTTTTGGATATAGGCCGAGACTGCATATGTCGGGCAAGCCGACAGCAAGTGCATAAGAGTCTCTGGCGTCCTGCGGCAGGCCCTGCAGCTGGCATCAGGGACCTCTATACCCATGACACGACTACGATAGACGAGGGCGTTAAATACACCATCCTGGCAAGCCATTATGAATCCCTCGGTCTCAGACTTCAGCCCGGCTGACCTTAAGAAGGCAAAGGTCAGCCTTTCGGATAAGCCAAGGTTTTCTATATTTTTATAGAAAACTCCATGCATTGGCTTATACGTGTGCAGCTGCAGAAAGTTGTTGTGTTCTGCAGCTTTAATTTGGCCTTTTCGAGCAGGTTCCAACTCGGTGACAGAGTCGCGATTTACCCGCTCGACGTCCAAGGAGAGACCAAGCTCATCGGCTGCTCTCTGTGCTGCCTTAAACAGAAAGGCTCCTACCCCTGCATTTTCATGGCCTCGGACCATGCAGAGGAGGGGATCCGTACTCCTGATGACCTTACAGGCTCCATCCAGAACCATCCTATTATGGAGACTCTCCAAACTCAAGAGTCCCCGGCCTCCCCGATGTCGTAGGAGGTATAGCCGTGGAACGGACGATTTAGGATGCAAACTCCTATTGAGATGCATCTTCTTGCGGGTTCCTACGTCGAGTTGACGCAACTCTTCTTGAGTCCATTTCACTGCACCAAAGGAGTAGAGAAGAATCGGAACGGCAAGCATGTTGGTAGCAGACAACTTGTTCTTCCCCGACAGCTCTGAGGACCAGAACTGTCGGAGTCGGTGCTGATACTTGCCGCCGAGAGCGTTTTTCACTACACTCACTTCTTGGGTGGAGCGTTGCTCGACACCCAAGTAAGTGTACGACTCTTCGGCATCTAGATGATGTAAGATGCTTCCGTCCACGAGCTGCGCGTCCTCTCCGTAGTTCCCGCGTCGTCCTCTCTTAAGATGGACCAGTGCACATTTGTCTAACCCGACAGCCTGCGTGTACTCCTGTACCACCCTGAGGGACTGGCGTAGTTCCCTCTCTCCGGAGGTATAAAGTTTAATGCCATCCATATAAAACAGATGGATGACCTTATGCCTCCTATCGCCAGGGGTACCGCAGTTGTATCCACGGGTATTCCGGAGCGAAACGGATAATGGCAGTAGTGAGATGCAAAATAGAAGGGGGCTGAGGGAGTCTCCCTGAAATATCCCCCTTCTGAATGTTACCGACTCCGTCTGGACTCTATCATTACCCGATGTGATGGTAAAGCGAGTCCTCCAGAGCGGCATCAGTTCTTCGATGCATCTCACTACGGGACCAGGTACCGCAAGACATCGGAGCAAGTGTACAATAAGCTCGTGCGATGTCATGTCAAATGCCTTGCGGTAGTCGATCCAGGCCATGGAGAGGTTACGCTTATACTGCATGGAGTCCTGCGTGACACACCTGTCAATCAGCAGGTTCTCCTTGCAGCCAGCGACACCTCTCTTTGACCCTCGTTGCTCATATATCCGCTCGTAAACCGGTTCAACAGCGTGGAGCACTCGCATGTACAAGATTCGCGTAAACACCTTGTAACATGCGTTTAAACAGGTTATCGGCCGGTAGTTCTTTGAGTTAGACAAATCTCCCTTCTTCGGCGGATTTTCAGCAACACGCTGAGGCGGTTCGAAAAGGCGCGAGGGCTTTTTGCGGAAAAGTTGATTTTTCGCTAGCCCCCTCGCCCGCCTCACTAGTGACTTCTTACAAGACACTAGCATCCGTATCCTGTCGAGGCAGTGCTGTTTGGTGGTTTGCAGTACTGCCTCATTGAGTGTCTGATGGACGCGTCTTAAGTTGGAAACTACTCGCTGCACTTTAGGCGTGAAAGGCCTATTGGCCGCCATATAGTCCATCACACATTGGATACGGGATGCGTGTTGCCTCGCCGACCGGATCTTGGCATCCATCTTGTGTATGCGCCGTCTCGCTCTCTCTTGTGGAGAAGCACTGTTCCGCCTCTCCACCTGAGACAAGCGTTGAGCTGCAGCATACACGGCACAATTTATGTGCCAAATGTCAGCCTCTTCTGGTAGCGCTGGACGAAGTTCTGCATCCACTCTGGCCAGATCTTGTGGCCCGGGGGTTTTGTTGTGCAACCCCCTTCTGGTACTGAGGCCCTCTGGTACTGGTGGAACGACTGGGACTGTCACCTCAACCGGTTCATTCGGTGGACCTTCGGCTGAGGAGCAGTTCTCACGTAGCCCCTGCGACGAAGGTGGGACACATAATCACGCAGGTTTTGTGGCGTGAAGGTGTTGTGTTCTGGGTGCCTTGCACACCTCAGAACATGCATTCGCCCCATGTATCCCCTTCGTGCGTGCTCACTGCTTTCGTAGCACTGCATAAGGTCGTCCCTCAGTTCAACTGTCCACTCAAAGCGTCCTTGTTCGTCGTGGTCGTCAGCAATGGGCTGGCGATTTTGTTGGGCCCCACCATCTTGCCCTTGACCTCTATCCGAACGGGGTCAATCGTGGGGGCCCTGTCCTCGGCCAATAGGAACCTGAGGTTTGGGCTTGTGGATGGTTAGCCCAGCAAGCCCACGACCGACACCAGAGGGGAAGACGCTCTCCCCTCCCAGATGCGCTAGGACTGCCGATTCGATTTTGCATCCCCAGCTGGAGTAAGTGGTGGCGCTACTCACCGTAGATGATGGTTAGCCCCTCCTGCTAATTATTATTATTATTTTTTTTTTGTGAAGCCAGTCGCCCTTCTCTCTGTCTCCGATGCCAGAGAGGGTACGCTGGTAATACCAGAGACCACTCCCTACGCCGTAGGGTCAGTGGTCACTGGGTTCGCGAATCGTGTGCTCTGAGCAGGCGTAACGTGCCAAGGATAACGGCCTTCTGCATTCTTCCGGCTAAGATTTCTGCCGAATTTCGGCATGCCGGTATCGTCTTCAATTCCGTCTTCATGTTTCTTCCGTCTTCATATTATTATTATTATTATTATTATTATTATTATTATCATTATTATTATTATTATTATACGCGGAGCAGCAGATGCTAACACGGTTTGACCCGGTAAATATAACTAAATTAGTATTTTTCTTATTATTATGGTTTTACTCTTTAAAAGTGAATATTTAAAGGCTCTGATATTACATAATATATTATGTATTTTCTAAAAAATACTTTAAAAATAATTAGAATATTATTAGTAATCATGCAAGAATGTTTCAATTGTTAGATCGCTGGGCGAGCGAGTTTATCACAGCTGGCGATCCATGCAGTTGCATGAATAAATTGCAGTTTTATACAGAGGAGCAAGTGGCCGCAGTTTACCTTTATGCAGGCAGACAGTAAGCACTTCAGCTAACGTCACTGCGAAAAATCACGGCACCCTGATGCACCTGGAACTTTGTACGTCTACGCAAAGTGGAACTTTGTCTTTTTACACTATTATAAACAATGTTCTTAATCTAAATAATTTTGTAAACAAATTCAACAGTCTATGTAGAATTCTTCACTACACACGTGTCTTATGCACAAAACAATACTCTACATTGTTTTTTTACCCCTTATATCTCACCCCCGAGTACAGATTAAAATTTTCCAAGATTTTTCCCAGTAGTCTCTAGATATTCCAAGAAGGTATGGAGAGTTTCAGAATTTTGACCTCCGACTTGTATTTTTCGCACACTATGCCACGGTGTGCTACAACCAAATTTAAATCAATGTTGTTGCCACTCAGATTTTTTTTTACACATTCTTGGATGTATATAGAACCAATTTCCATGTTATTAAAGATCATTCATCGCAGAATTTTTTTTACCAGTATTCTACTTTTTTTGTTTAATGATGCAGCCACACAAAAGAAAAGTGGTCTGGCCTGCGGACCAAACCAGTGTATTCTGATGTATTTGGACCCGCTGAAGCCGAATCCGAAGTCAGAATTGTTAGATTGACTCGTTTTTCACCCCCAACCCCTAAAAAAAACCCCTCCCAAAAAACGGTCCCAAAAAAACCCCTTCCCAAAAAATGATCTGTCTGGAGGACCACACCAGTGTATCCTTATTTATTTGGACCCTCTGAAACAGAATCCGAAGTTGGAATTATCAGATTCGCTCGTTTTTTACCCCTGATCCCTAAGAAAACCTCCAAGACAAGAAAAAAGTGGTCTGGCCTGCAGACCAGACCAGTGTATCCTTATGTATTTGGACGCGCTGAAACCGAATCCGAAGCCAGACCACTTTTTCCTTTTTTGGGGGTGAAAACTGAGCGAATCTGACAATTATTATGACTTCACATTCTGTTTCAGAGAGTCCAAATACGTAAGGATACACTGGTATAGTCCGCCGGACAGGCCCTTTTTTTGGGGAGTGTTTTTGGAGTGAAAAACGAGCCAATTTGACTTCTGACTTCGGGTTCGGTTTCAGCGGGTCCAAATACATAAGGATACACCGGTCTGGTCCGCGGGCCAGACCACTTTTTTTTGTGTGACTGCGTCATTAAACAAAAGAAGTACTGTCGTGCGCAAAAAAAATGGGACAAGTCTTATAACGTATTTTTGCTAAAACCTAGTTGTGTACATTTAACTTTAATTTTTGTGACATTGTCAGTTATTTGTCAAAATTCATTGCAAGTGTATTATAGAGACAGATTTACATTGGAAAAAAATAGTTGTCCCATTTTTTTTTGCTCACGACAGTACCTACTTGTAAAAAAAAATTCTCCGATGAATGATTTTAAATATCATGGACATTGGTTCTATATAAATCCAAGAATGTGTAAAAAAAAATCCGAGTGGCAACAACATTGATTTAAATTTGGTTGTAGCACACCGTGCCGCTACATATTATAGGCGCAGGAACAGAAACAAAAAGTAAACAAATAATTTCAACATGAACACCTCATAAAACGAAAAAGTTTAGACCCACTTTTTAGATTAAGTTATCCTGGTTCCACGTTAAGAACCTACATGCCTACAGTGATCTTAATTTTTTCAAAACATCTTGTACAATGCGTAGGAAGGTTTATTATCAATCTTCTTATTTACAATATCTTGACAGACATTTTGTGATTCAGACAATGCTCTAATTGTTGTATAGCACATCCAACAGCCTAACACAATCTGTTGTATTGCCTGTTCACGACCTCACCAAATCATTTTCCCATCAACTTATTAGTGACATCCGCCCAAGGTTTCGAAAGTCGTCCTCTTCGTCTTTTGCCATCTGATTTTACCTGCCAACCATTATGTATTGTCCTCCCCTTCTGTTGATTTGAACAAGGTATAAGAGTATTCAGGAGAATATTTTCCTGGAGAGTCGCTTTTGGAGATATTCTTTTTAGAAAGCCCAGCTGATAAAGCGATGGGCTGTCTAGGAAAGTGCAGATATCTTCGAATCCACATCTTGAAGGCATCGATACGCTAGCGCTGGCTATCTACTTCACATCTCAGAGACGTAAAGATAGTTGGAGCAAACCATAG
Source organism: Rutpela maculata (assembly GCA_936432065.2). Classification (NCBI taxonomy): domain Eukaryota; kingdom Metazoa; phylum Arthropoda; class Insecta; order Coleoptera; family Cerambycidae; genus Rutpela; species Rutpela maculata. The sequence continues at coordinate 131,731,015 of OW386287.2, read as the reverse complement.
CGCCAATATTCTTTGGTAATGAAGACGATCAGGGCCGTGGCGAGAAAATACGAGCCCGGGAGGTGGGGGAAATTTGTTTGAAATTTACTGAGCAAGGAGGAGAAATAAGAAAATTTTTTTTTTGGTCCGAACATTTTTTGATGAGCGATGAGCGGGGGGGGGGGTGAGAAATTTAAAAAAAAAATTAGACCCAAAAATTTTTTGGTCAGCGAAGCCGGGCCTCTCAAAACGGGCTACTTCCGGGCCCGGGTGGAAACACCCTCGCACCACCCCCCCTCTTGACAGGACTGATTACGGTCTCGGATGTCTAGGGTCGAGCAGGGCTACTGCTTTTTACCCTAGCACATCGCTGTAGACCTGGACCGGCCTCGTGAGGGCGAGCTTACTTTACATCAACCACACTCACCAATGTGAGAGGTGTGGATGATTTCGGTCCACCTCCCCTGGTCTTGGCTGTTGGACCTTGCTGGATAAGGCCTTTCTCTTCTGGCACTCTTCTTGCTTGGTGTTTTTTCTTCGCCAGCTTGTCACTCCCGGGGATAGTCATCTGTCTGTTCGGAAACTTTGGAGTATTTTTGGCTGAGATTGACTGCCGGTACACAGAATGTCAATTGACATCCTGCCATCCGGATCGTCGGTGAGGTATAGATGAGCTAGGTAACTCGAGGAAGTGCAGCAACACTTTTGGTCTGCACGTAGCTAGGTGACTACGGGTACTGGACGGTGCTTGGCCCGTACCCACAGGGTAGTGGGTGGGTGGTTCGGTGAGCGTCATGTCTCTTATGTGGGTTGTCTTCATCGGTGATGCTATGGTTCTCATACTCACCCGTTATCCATGATCTGCATCTTCGGCCTCTTGTACCTAGGAGCGTCGGCTGGATCGTAGTCAGTAGCCTCCCTGATCAACGGGTTACCGTGCTCCTCGACAAGGGTCGTAAACCATAGCGCTAGCAAGTCTGATCTTTTTGCGCTTCGTGATATTATCAAGGCAACTTACTGGCAAGTCACTGGCAAGTTACCTGTCTTGCCATCTATATTCTTCGTTGAATCTCATATTTGTAGTTTTAGATATAGTTCCAAGGTAAATCATCTTGTTTACCGCCCCATAATTATCTAACGTGTCTGGGTGGATTTCATTTGCTCAGTCCGCAATCATAATTTTCATTTTGTTGTCATTTATATCCAAACCGTAACTTATTGCTTGAAGGTTGCCCAGCAGGTGTATGAGGTCAACCTCGCTTGCGGCAACTAAGATGGCATCAGCTGCAAATCTGAGGTTAGAAATCTACTTCTGCCCATAACTACTGCATCCTTCCAGTCTTTCAGCACATGTCATGTCATGTCATGTCACATGTCATATCACGTGCTCATTATAGATGTTAAAGAGGATATGTGACAGTATCGCACACAAAATTATCTACTTATTCGCAAGAATAACGCAACAGTTGGTATGTAGTGAGGAAAATACTCATGCGACTGTAGTCACAGAACATTAAGTTATTATGTTAGCTGACTTTTTATATTATCGCTGAACGACATTTTGGTATAGTTTTATCATATAATGTCCAAGTAATTATATCTAGTTTATTTTAGTTCGATTTTCCTCTTTCGTAGCTGGTTCTTTGTTTTTTTAATTACTTATTTTGTTCAAGAAGATAATGCTCACTCTTATACGTCACAGTGTACGGCCCAGTATTCTAAATAGTTCAATGTTGCAGTGCTTCTATAACCTACCAAAATTAGCCGGTAAATGGTTATTGTGAAGTTGAATTTGAATACAAATGCTGCGAAGTAGCAAAATCGAACATTTTTGATCATAACAATAATTGTAACGCACACATATTTCTTTGATATACGTAAGAAATGATAAATAAATCATTACCTTTTGAACAATACGTAGTTTTAAAAAATGCACTTTATATTGTTGATTGAAATATACATGCAATAAATACACCTAGGTGCAATCAATACTACTGTGCGATGACATCAAAATATGCTGGCCATTCTTCATAAACATGAGCTGCTATTCTTATCTCTCAACGGATGTGTTCATATTTCAAATTAATAGGTTTTTGTTTTGCTTTGTACAACTAAAGGTAAGTTATTACAGTAAACTAGTGTCTTCCTGTTCATGGGGTTATAAAAGCTGAAAATATCAAATATAAAGCATGTTACACTAACGGCTTACAGCATTATCATAATAAACAAGTCAGCAACGTTATATTGTAGTTCATAGTACCTTTACGATTTTAATTAAACTAAAAGGATAATAATCGCGTCTTATAGAGCAATGAAAATATTGTCACGCATATGATGTGGTGAAATATAAAAATTATAGTCTGTTATACTATCTGAAAGAGAAAGTAAAGTAAGTCCAATAAATAATAAACAATAACAACACTTATTTAATAATTTACGCTACAATAAAAGTATTAAAAATATAATAAAGAAGTATATTATTACTCTATAATATACAATTCCACAGCGTAGCGTTGCTTTTAGGGACCCTCCCAACGAAACCGCACCTTGGGTTATTTTTTCTGCCTGAATAGAAACTGCTCCGCGTCTGGGTAGGCCCTGTACTATCCGAGTTACCATTCTCATTTGGTGCCTCAGTGGATATTCCACGTGACCAGACACTGCCTATCCTCATTTCTGTACTTGGCGACGTAACTGAAATAAGTGGAATCAGTACTTTGTAAATGCAAGCAAGTTCAACGTTTGCTGATACTGGCTGTGTTTATCTCAAAGCCAACTAATTAAAAAAACTTTGTTTACGTCGCTATATTTGGGCATTCATAAATAAATAATGTATTCAAATAGTATTGGTTCAATTGAAAATAATGTTATAGTGATAAACGAAACTATTGGTATGAAATTTAATGATGTCTGTTATCTGACAACATTAACTCTAAACCATATCTTTTTACCATCTCTAGATTTTATTTAAATTTTTCATGTTCCCCTATATTTTACTGCCATTAGATATTTTGAAAAATTAATGCTGTTTAATAAAATACAAAAGTTTTTACCTGTGAACTCGGTATTAATTGATCTCAAGTTAAACACAACGTGTTAATGATCTCAATAAACTTTAGAAACTACAAGATAAATGACGATGTTATTTATTAAGAACAAGACAAATAACAAAGTCTCAAGTGGGGAGAGAAAAAGAGATAATAGAACATAGATTAAGAAGGCTGTCGTTAACAATACTGTCTCTTCTAAAATAAGTGAGTTGTAGAAAACGTAAAATCAAATAATGTTAAATTTCTATAGTTTGAATAAACAATGTCGCGAGTTGTGTCGGAAAGATGTTATATTTTGATAAGTAGTAAGTAGAGTGGGAAACATGTACGAAACAAAAATAAAGAGAATATAAAGCTTTTGTTAGAAGATATATGAAACTCATGGAACCAGTTCTTAACATTTAGATCAATAATATTTAAACGACTCGCTTATAATTGAATTCAAAATAAATATCTTTGAAAATGATACTGCCCAGCTCTGAGGAAGGGGGCTTGTGTGATATAAGTACAGCTACAAAATACTTCAATTACAAAGCTGCCGGGGCGAATGTAGGTGCGTATTCACTGTGTATGTATCTCGATACTGCAGTGAAGCAACGTACAGCGCGGTTAGTACTTGGATGGGTCAAATCCATCTTGGGACACACAGCTATCTCGTCCCACTTTCTAGCGGCTTGTATATCAGTGTATACGAGGAAGCTATGTAATTTCAAGACGAGGATTACGTGGTGGATATACCATCCTTCGAAGGGGATCTAAAGTAGGCGGTCTCTTATCTATTAAATGTTAGGCAAGTGAAAGATCCCTTCTCTTCATACGAGAAGAGGTTCGGCAAAATTTCCACGTTGAGGGTAGCTCGTTTCCTGACGTCGGTGATAGGCCCTGGTAGCGTAAATAGGCCGACGTTAAATAAATATATACAAAAAAAAAAACAAAAAAACAAAGCTGCCACTAGATATGAAATAATATTGTGGCATATTTTGTCGGTAAGCAGTTTCGTTTATAGTTGAACAAGTAAGAAAAGAAAACTGCACTTTATGAGAGCATTAACTTGCTGAAGGTGCTAAAGCATTGCCTAAAGTTTTTTTTTTTTTTTTAACTATTTAACGTCGGCCTATTTCCGCTACCAGGGCCTATCACCGACGCCAGGAGACGAGCTACCCCCAACCTGGAAATTTTGCCGAACCTCTTCCCTTAAGAAGAGTAGGGATCTTTTACTTGCCTAACATTTAATAGACAAGGGACCGCCTGCTTTACATCCCCTCCGAAGGATAGTATATCCACTACGTAATCCTCGTCTGAAATTACGTAACTTCCGAGTATACACTGATATACAAGCCTCTAGAAGGTGGGACGAGAACGCTGTATTTCCCAAGATGGGAGCCCATCCAAGTACTAACCGCGCTCGACGTTGCTTCAACGGAATATCGACTGATATTCACATTGAAGTCGCCTCTACGCTCGCCCCTGCCTGAAGTCTATAGCACAAAATATTCAATATGGCGATCAACATAGCCTCCGTGTAATAATTATAATGTGATAGTGTTTTTATACTCTTCTTTGGCTCATGTATTCTATGAAAAATTGACTATTAATGGACAGATTTATACGATATATTTGTCATATATTTTAGTCAAACAGCTGTCATCCTTATATGCTTTATTAAACCACCTTATATTATAGGATCTTACTTTCAAAATACTGTATTATGATATGTGTGAAGTAAAAGAAATTACAAAAATTTATTTAGTTAAATACAGCTCTTTGAAAGACATTAATTATAAAAAAATGATTTCTGTCTCTCATACATTAAACTCCAGTTGGCCTTAATGTAGTTAATAAATAAGATATCATCATTTATTGGGCGTAATTTAAAGCTTGAACTTACTTTCAGATTTTGTGTCGGTTTTTGTTTATAATATTAACAGTTCAATTGAAGGTTGAAGGTCTCCTCTTTCGAAGCCTATATTTGTTATTATTTTGTATTCTTTAAGTGGGACTAGCAAGATGCCCGTGCTCCGTTATGGGATCGTTAAAAATTACAAGTTGATTCAGATTTTTGACGTCATATTGGAGCCGCCATTTTGAATTTTTCGAGTTTCTTGTATTTTTTGGGAGTTGTGAAGGAATCTTTTACCTTCACATCAAATTTCAAGTTTCTATCTCATCAGGAACTTCAGGAACTGTATATATAGAAAACAGTACCCAAATTAAAATGAAAGAAAGCACTGCCAAAATGGTAAAAGCTCTGAAGAAACTATAGAGAAAAAGTTGTAGAAAATTACAGTTCATATAAAAAAATGAGTGGCGGCATATTCGTGGCTTTTATTGTTTTAGAAATATGTGTTTAAATTCGATGGATGTGTGCGATGCCCCACTTTGCACTCTTCCTTTGTACATTCGTAAAAGATAGACATATGCTCCCATTGATTCTTGATTCTCTTATTTCAATCAGAGAATTGAATTCTCTACAATTTTGCTTTTACATTTTTTTTATATCTCTTACCATTTTGGCAGTGTTCTCATTGTAATATGTGTATTGTAATAACTGTAACATTTTTATGTATTTTTTTGGAATGATTTTCAAGTTCCAGTCAATCATTTTGAAGCCATCATTTTGAATTTGGCAATTATAATATCAACATGGTAATCAGTAGTCTCGAAAACCCCTGTATGATTTTTCGTAATTTTTTCATTTAAATTCAAAATATTTTTTGATGGAATATTGATTTTTAGATTATTTTATTAAGTTATTTGCACACTTTTTTAATGGGCAAACTTTTAAATTGGTCATTTTTAAAAGTTTCATTCAAACGCCTTAAGTTCAAAGTATTTCTGTAACAACGCACTTTTTTTATCTAAAAACTCTGGACTAATGCTAGTTACATTTCTATATTTAAATTGCCTTTACATAGATATGCTAGTTGAACAAAGAAATTAATATAAAGACAGTATATACTACGTCCAGGGTGAAAATAATAATGAAATAGAAGAAATAAACGAACATAGCATAAAAAAAGCTCTGAAGAATATGAAGAATAGGACCTGGGGGGTCCTGGAGGTATTCCTATAGAGCTTTTAAAACATGCCCCAGAAGTAGCAATAGAGACTTTAAAAGATATTTTTAACAAATGTCTAATACAAGGAGAAAACATTCCTAAGGAATGGACTGAAAGCTATCTCTCTTCAATACACAAGAAAGGATCCTAAGCACAATGTAAAAAATATCGAGGGATAAGTGTTACCGCTAGCATAGGAAGGTTGTATGGACGAGTAATAAAAACAAAAATTGAAGGGCAAGTCAATATAAGAGAGAAGCAAAGTGGATTTATGGCTGGACGAAGTTGTATAGATAATATATTTATACTTAAATAAATAGCTGCAAAAAGGATGGCTAGAAACCAACCAACACATCTGGTCTTTATTGATCTTCAAAAGGCCTATGCTACAGTACCAATAAAACAACTTTTTAAGACGCTAGATGAAATTAAGTTAAATAAGAAATATATCCTGGCAATTAAACAAATGTACATACATCAGAAAATGTATATAAAAATGGGTAATAGGCTATCGAAACTATTAGAACCAACAAAGGGTTTAAAACAAGGATGTTGTTTCTCCCCGACACTCTTTAAAATATATGTAAATGAAATATTAACGGAGTGGACAAGAAAGTGTCAACGAATACGACATCGAATATTTGATGAAAAAATTAGCAGAAACATATAGAAAACATGGCTTGACGGTAAATTTTGAAAAACAAAGTACATAACGGTGGGGGAGGATGGCGCGGACTTAGAAATATCCGAAAACGAGATAGAACACTGTGAAGAATATAAATATCTGGGAACAATTATAGGCTCGGAAGGGGATAGTAAAAGGGAAATAACATTGAGAATCGGACAAGCTAAGCTAGTCATCAGCAAGATAAACCCTGTGTGGTGATCAAAAAACATCGAAAAGAAAACCAAAAAGAGAATTTACGACACTATAGTCCAAAGTATACTGTTGTATGGATCAGAAAACTGGGAAATAAGAGACAGTCCAAATAGATGCAATGCGTAGTAGCTGTAGAGTCTCCAGACTGGAACAGAGAAGAATGAAAGTAGTTAAGACCGTGGTAGAAGAAATAGAAATCCGTCGCCTAATATGCTTGGGTCATGTAAAACGAATGCCACCAGACAGATGGCCAAGAAGAGTATTAGAGTGGCATCCGTCGGGCAAGCGAAAAAGAAGGCGACCAAAAGAAGAATGGATGCAGCAGGTAGCAAAAGACATGCAGAAAATAGTTCTGACGGAAGATCAATGTCAGGACAGAAAAGCGTGGCGTTTAGGATGTGGGAAAAGGCCGACATAGTGCTGTAGCAAACCCAATATATATATTTTCAGTATTTTCAAAAAAAGTTTGAGGAAAATGTGTAAAATTTTAAAGATTTTGGATTCTGACTTAATTCTAAAATCCTCAATTACTGTTAGGCTGTCCGCATCCAAATTTCTTCAGATTTTGGTTGGAATATATATATTTCAACATCCTATGATAAAATTGAAACCATTTATGAAAATATTATTTTATTGTATATATGTATATACTAAAAAGTACCTGATTCAGTAAATGTGAATTTTAAAACACAATGCAACGAGTGGGTGCTATGAAAATCCATCTTAAATAACATTTATTTTAAAAGTACGGGCATGTACTAGCGTTTACTGCAGTTATAATATGCCGAGCATGATATGAATGGAGATAACTTGGCAATCATATGCGCAATTTATTATTTGAAAATGTTTAAACTTCATTTTAAACAAGCATATGGAATACAGTGATGTGTATGAGAGGCACGTTTGTAAAATTCAACTAACCATTAAAATAGAAACGGAATATTATGTAGTTCGATATTGGTTGCAGTTTGCTCAGACATAGAAATTCCTGGCATGTCCTTTTATAAAATGATCAGTTCGGTTTTCTCGTAAACATATTTCGCATAATGATAATATATAAAGTATTACGTAGAAAAGTCTTTCTCTGGTGCATTTTGATGTGAAGTTTCTGGTGCATTCAATTTTCATCAAATTTAATATAATTTGAGTAAAAATTTCAAAATTGTTGAATTTTCTTTAATATCAAATTTTAGCAGATCGTGTAGACAAAAGAATATAATATGAATTTCATGTTACAAAATTCTCATGCAAAATTCTTATATTTATAAAAATATGCTGTTAGCAATAGCATATTATTATACATAGTATATTTTTCCAGATGATTCTTAACTGCCTTTCAGAACACTCGCTTTTAGTTTATAATAATATTTTCAACATTACTTTTTTTTTTCGTTAATCAAGTAAATAAAAAATTGACCAGGTTGAAGCATATTAAGGTAAAGGTTAGCCCGCCACAATTTTAACAAAAGCGTTTCCTTTCTTAAAATGTTAACAAAGCGAATCCATTGTATGATAAACTTGTCCTCTAAATCCTTCAAATCCTGTAAAGAATAAAAAAAATAGGAAGGAGTTTTTTCATATACACCCTGGCTGTGGCAAAACGTAATATATAGCAAACCGGAAATTTTAACACGAGGTAAAATATTTTAGGAAGGAAAAAAAACATAAGGCAATGTATAAGTAAAAGCAAATGAAATGCGAACCATTAAAAAAATTGTTAGTTTATCGTACTATGAATTAGTAATTAGAAAAATAATATTTCATTCTTAGCTTTTTCAAGAGAGAGACTGTGGGAAGTAGAGAAACAAATAAATAAAAAGGCCTTTATTATCATTATCTGTAATTACATATGTATATCTAATTACAAATTACAGTGAAAATTTTTAGCTCAAATAGCAATCCTATTAAATTCGCATATTTCTAATCACGTGTACTGAAACAACCAATCACAACAAAATTACACTAAAAAGATCCCTTAGGGATCTTTTCACTTATGTCATTTTGACAGTTTGACAGTTCAATAATTTAATAGTTATTTATGATACAAGTGTTAAAAATGACTTTTTCGTGGAGTTGCTCCACTCGCTTACGCTCGTTTCGCAAACTTCTCCACTCACAAAATAAAGTCATTTTTAACACATGTATCATACAATGTTTTTTCTACAAACACCATTAAAAGAACAATAATCTTTAATAAAATTATATAAAAAAAGTATTTTTAAGAAAAAGCTTTTATCTGAAAAAACTACTAAAAAGTAAAAATTTTTTTTTTTAAATTCATACACATGGAAACCAAAAGCTTTGGGGGCGGTCATATAGTGATATTGCATAGTTGCTTTGCTCAATTGACCACCCCCACAGCTTTTGGTTTCCATGTGTATGAATTTAAAAAAAATATATTTTTACTTTTTAGCAGTTTTTTCAGATAAAAGCTTTTTCTTAAAAATACTTTTTTTATATAATTTTATTTTTTACTTTTTAGTCCACTTATTTTACAAACAGACAGACAAAACCCTTTCATTTGCCACCGCCATCCACCCCTCCCCTCTCCCGTCTTCTCACCTCTCTAACACTACTTCCCACTTCTTCCCTCTTTCCACCACTTCCCCTGCCCTTCCCCATCTCTCTCCACCTCTTTCCACCCTATTCCCACCTTTTCCCACCTCTTCCCACCCCTTCCCCACCTCTTCCCACCCCTTCCTCACCTCTTCCCACCGCTTCCCTACCTCTTCTCACCCCTTTCCCACCTCTTCCCACCCCTCTCCCACCTCTTCCCACCCCTTCCCCACCTCTTCCCACCCCTTCCCCACCTCTTCCCCACCTTTCCCCACCTCTTCCCACCCCTTCCCCACCTTTTACCACCTCTTCCCACCTCTTTCTACCCCTTCCCCACCTCTCCCACGTCCGCCATATTGAATTTAGAATGACGTCACACACTTTATCGTATTTTACTCATCAAACCCTTTTATTTGACACCCATGTGACTAAAAAGCAGATCCGCCATCTTGGGACGTCCGCCATATTGGATTTAAAATGACGTCACATTGTTTAGCGTATTTTACTCGTCAAACCCTTTCATTTGATACCCATATCAGCGGGGTTGTGACTAAAAAGCCGATCCGCCATCTTGGGACGTCCTCCATATTGGATTTAGAATGACGTCACATTGTTTATCGTATTTTACTCGTCATTTGATAACCATATTAGGGGGGGTTATGACTAAAAAGCCGATCCGCCATTTTGGGACGTCCACCATATTGGATTTAGACCGATAATGGCTATACTATGTTGCATTGTCACCGGACTTATACACGTGTGCCAAATTTCAAAGCTCTGGCTTAATTAGAACTAGTCGAAATTCAGCTTGCAAGATTTGACCTAAACCAACAAACAAACATACAAACAAACATTGCAAGTTAAATAAAAGCTTTTAAAAAGATTTCAAATCCTTTTAATGGTTACCTCATAAAATTCTAGTAGTTTGTAGGATTTATGAAATAAATAAATAAATCAAGTTTGCCCGTTGTTTGACACATGCTTGTCAAATGTGAAAAACTATTGCTATATGATGAGTTCCAATATTAATCATAGTCCAGAAGGAAGCGAATCGATTCCTCAAGAAATTGCTACAAGGGCAACTTTAGATTTGTTGCCCACAAAATCCAAAAAACAATATGAATTAACGTACAAACGCTTTGTGGAATGGTGCGATCGGAACAATGTTGCAGGCAAGTACAGTGAAAATGTAATGTTGGCCTATTTCGAGCAAAATTCTAAAATTTGGAAGTCTTCGACGCTTTGGGCACATTTTTCAATGATAAAGGCTATGTTAAATGTCAAGAATAATTGAGATATAAGTAAGTTTTATAAACTCATCGCATTTTTGAAGCGCAAAGGAGAAGGATATCGTCCAAAAAAATCAAAAACTTTTTCACGCCAAAATATTGATAAGTTTATTGCAGAGGCGCCAGATGACAAGTAAGTTCAACTTCAATAATTTCTTCTTGTGAAGTAGCTTCCTCGCAAGGGATAAATATTACTAATTGCTCCAATTGTACAATTAATATAAATATTTCTAAATAACTTGTTATTTTTTGTTAATAAATGTCATTATGACAAACGACTTTTCATTTTACTTTTTGCACTAGTGTTAAAAGTAAATCATGTGATCATTTTTAACGCCAGTTTATATAATATTACATTTTTAATTCAAGTATACCGTGTTAAAAATTTAGTTTTTAATGTTGTGTGTTTGTAGAAAAAATTAATTTTTTAACAATGTCGATTTGGAACTGCAAATAACGATTTAATGAATATAATAATAGAGGAAAACACACCAAATAATACATAATACATAATCTACATTTAATTTTACAAATTACTCTTTTAATAATTGTATTTTTAATAAACAGTTTTGAACAAATAAATGAAATAAATTGCAAAAAATTTTCTATGCGAATACCCCTCGAACGTTGATAAATAGCTCATAATTTTATCACAACTTCCTCAAGCACGTTGCTTTTAGGTAATATCCCTCCGCTTACGGCGTCGCGATATTACCGAACAAGTGCTTTCGGAAACTGTGGTAAAATTATTTCGTATTATCAACGTCCTTGGTATATTATAGCTATAAATTCTTCTTTTCAATTACACAACCCCACCAAACTAAAAAATTATGTAATACCAGAAAACAGACCATCATATCCTCACTTTATTTTGAATCCGAATGTGAATCCGAATCCGAATCTGACGTTCAAATTAACTTCTACCTTGTCATTTTTTGTAAATCTCGTGTTTTTTTCCCATTTTGTTTGTGGTGGTACCGAAAAATGGCTCAAATTGACAAGATATCGAAAAATTTTATTAAGAAAAAGTACTTAGAATCCAACGAGGATTGAATAAGATCTGAGAAAAAAATAAAAATAAATAAAAACATACATAATGGTCAGGGTAAAGATTTGTATTTTTATTTTTCTCAGATTTGGTTCAAAATTGAAATGTAGAGGGTCCTCGTTGCATTCTAAGCACTTTTTCTTAATAAAAATTTTCCATATATTGTCAATTTGACCCATTCTTCGGTACCAACACAGAAAAATGCGAAATAAACGCGATTTACAAAAAAAATTACAAGGTAGAAGTTAATTTGGACCTAAGATTCGGATTCAGCGCGACAAAATACGTGGGGATTTGATGGTCTCTTTTCTAGTCCAACATACTTTTCTTTTTTTGTGGGGCTGTGTTATTTAACGTCAGCCTATTTCCGCTACCAAGGCCTATCACCGACTCTAGGAAACGAGCTACTCCCAATCTGGAAATTTTGAAGAACCTCTTCTCTGTCGAAGAGTAGAGACCTTTCACTTGCCTAACATTTAATAGACAAGGGACCCATTGCTTTACATCATTCCCGAAGTATGGCGTATCCACTAAGTAATCCTCGCCTTATATTGAATAATTTCTACTTATACGCTAATACACAAGACGCTAGAAGGTGGGATGAGATCGTTACGTTTCCTCGAATGGTCAGCCAACAAGTACTAACCACGATGAACGTTGCTTAACTCGATGTAAATACATGCATAGTCTAGACGCCTCTATGTTCGCTCCTGAAATTTGCGAAAAAGTGAATTATTTTTTACTTGCTTATGGTTAACGTAAAAATGTGTCTTTCTTCAAACGTCAGAAAAACATGACATTTCTTAACTCATTTCACGACATTAAATTTTGGCATTTTAGACGGCTATGCGTTGCCATTAACAACGGAGAGTAGAGAGTAAAGTACTTTTTCATACTACTAGCTCTGTAAATGTCATTCCTTGACGCCTGTCAGGGTCACTTACAGCCCATAGGCAAAAAAGCACAAAATTTACTTTTATACCCTAGGCCAAAAAGTAAAGTATTAAAGAAGTTAAATAAAAATGAAATTCTGGCACCAACGAAGCCCACGCATTTTTGGCTGCCTCCTGAATGTCGATACTTTCATCATAATCCATATTTTTATTACAAAAACTCACGTAAATAACTTGAATGGCGGAAATCATTATGAAGTTATCAATTTGATGACATATTGACAGTAATCATAGCAGAAAGCAAACACATTCCAATTAAAGTCTAAGCCAACTAATAAATGAGAAATCTTGAAGTATAATAATTTTGAACGAATTTTCCTAAAAATTGTAATATTGTTAGTAGTACGAAAAACGTCGTATGCACCTCGGCTTGAATCGTGTATTTACAGGACAGGTCTCGTTACACAACATTACAAACCTCAGCCCTACGGGCTTAGGTTTGCACTGTGTTCTCGATCTGTAAGATACACTACAAGCCTTGGTATATAAATAACTATTTCTGACGCTGTGAGCGGCAGAAAAAGTAATATCCATAGCAAACGCGTATTTTATTTAATACGCCGGCCATGCGATATTAACACAATGCGTTTTTGGTGGTGAAATTCGAGATTCTTTAACTTTTTTTTTATGGCTAACTGACGTTTGAAGAAAAAATAGCATATTTTATTCGGAATAAAAGCCACTTATTGTGTCTCCTCTGTAATTGCCGGACGAACGAAGAGAATCCGGCAAACTTACACTCATCACAAAAGTATCACTTTCACTCCTAATAAAACAATATACTATTTTCTATGACTTTAAAAAAACTGTACATTTTTCAATATTCTTTGTGCGTAGAATATATGTTTATGAGAATAATGAAATTAAACAATCAAAAGTGTGAAGAAAAGTAACATTATTTCACTCTGGCGTAAAGCCGAAGCATACGATTGTGAAAACAATTGAAGTTGTCTCGCAATCTTCATTTTAGAAACGTCGAATTAGATTTGTTTTGACGTTTAAGTTAATTTTGAAATTTACTTTTTAAATATGGAAATTGAGGAGAGAAACAATATTGTAAGAAATTCATGCATAATGTCTTTTCGCACTTATGGGACACGACTGTCAGACATTTTTGTTCACCTTGCACTAGACATAGATTGATGACATTAATATGGGACCACCGCCGCGACGAACCATACCTTACAGTTTGATTCAGATAATGATTGTACACATATAAATATACAAAAAATACTTATATACGGGTTGAATTAATCCCCTCCCCCTTCCTTTGAAAATTTGGAGTCGGTTAAAAAGTAGAAAATTGAATGGTGGAAGGGTGTTATAAACATAACTTATTTTAAAATGATTAAAAATTAATTATACAATTTTATGTAGTCCATTTGTTTATTATCAAAATATGTTATTATAAAATATACCTATTTTTCAGTATTCTTTAACAATAATGCTTGAATTATTTAAAATATTATAGTTTTATTTAGATTCTTAAGATTTTGATTAGTTTCACTCATTTAAAATTAAATTGGTCATGGCGATATTGAGATTTTTAAGTGATTTAGATTTAGAGGTATAAGCTTTAATTTTGGTATTAAATATGATTTTTATGAAACTCCAACTTCAAATTTTGTTTTACTTATTTTTTTTAAATTCTGGCAAATAATATGAATCTCGGTGTATTAAATTTTTCAGATCTTGAAAACACTACGTCTAATATAGCCGATTCAACACAAGAAACCTAAAAAGTTAGCGAGCATTTATAAACGGAAACACGATATACGTTGTAACTTTCGATTCATTTTTAAATAAGTACAGAAGTGTTAGCTTTTTCCAGAGATGGATAAAGGAAACTTTCCAATGAAAGTTCTCAGGAAATTTTCTGGAGTTTCCGGAACGAAGTTTTGATAAAAATGAAAGTTTCCAATAAAATATTGGAATATTCCGAAAGTTTCCAAAAGAAGCTTTCCTGGAATTTTGGAAACTTTCAAATATTCAAATATTTTATTGGAAACTTTCAGTTTTGTCAAAATTTCGTTCCGGAAACTTTCAAATGGAATATAGAATTATTCAGTAACTAACCTGCTATTCCATTATTTCACTTTGCACACTAATGCATAAAATTAAATATTTTACGCACTAGTCCATAAAGTAGATTGTTTATATTTTATACATATATTTTTTGGCAACTATTTTGGTAGTAGTTAAAATACTGCATGCAATTCGTGTATAATGTGCAATTTTTCACTAATGGGATTGCCGATAGACCATTTAATTGGCAAGTGCTACAATATTTCCATTCATTAAGAAAATATCACTTTACTCACTTGTTGTATAAATAACTATTTTCGGCGGTTTGTGAAATCCTTTAAAAAATATCTCTTACAAATTACAACTTCGACCACTTTTATTCTCATTCATAAATGTCTGATAGCACAATGTACTGCTCTTCTAAATATGGTTCGATTTAACTTGACAACCCGAGAATTTACAAAATGATTTGTGTTTAGGTCGTCCTATGGTCGGTTTCTGATACATTTTGCTATTGAACCAATAACTATCGGTCTAATAAATTAATGTATCCGATAATTTGCAAAGCGTTTCTGGAAACTTGTGGGTCGCTAATTTCGGTCAATAGCTATCCAGATGTTAAGTCGGTTGAAAATCTGTTCACTTCAGCTTCCTCTAAAATCAACTTCACGTTGTTTAAATTTATCAGCAGTATAAATATTACGAATTTTTATATTCAGCAGACACAAAACTTGCAGAGCTGTCTTTCTTTGGATAGGCATTTTAGTGAAATAATAATAATAATAATAATAATAATAATAATAATAATAATAATAATAATAATAATAATAACAATAACGAACGGATATATGAACAACGAGGGTCGAAGAGAGGTGTCGCTGGCTGCAAGGAGAACCTGTTAATTGACAGATGTGTCACACAGGACTCCGTGCAGTATAAGTGGAACCTCTCCATGGCCTGGATCGACTACCCAAGACATTTGATATGACATCGCATGAGCTTATTGCTCACTTGCTCCGATGTCTTGCGGTACCCGGTCCCGTAGTGAGTTGCATCGAAGAACTGATGCCGCTCTGGAGGACTCGCTTTACTATTACATCGGGTAATGATAGAGTCCAGACGGAGTCGGCAACTTTCAGAAGGGGAGTATTTCAGGGAGATTCCCTCAGCCCCCTTCTGTTTTGCATTTCACTCCTTCCATTATCCGTTTCGCTCCGGAAAACCCGTGGATACAACTGCGGTACCCCCGGCGATAGGAGGCATAAGGTCACCCATCTGTTCTACATGGATGACCTTAAATTTTATGCCTCCGGAGAGAGGGACCTACACCAGTCCCTCAGGGTGGTACAGGAGTACACGCAGGCTGTCGGCATGGAGTTTGGGCTAGACAAATGTGCACTGGTCCATCTCAAGAGAGGACGAAGCGGGAAATACGGAGAGGACGCGCAGCTCGTGGACGGACGCATCTTACATCATCTAGATGCCGAAGAGTCGTACACTTACTTGGGTGTCGAGCAACGCTCCACCCAAGAAGTGAGTGCAGTGAAAAACATTCTCCGCGCCAAGTATCAGCACAGACTCCGACAGATCTGGTCTTCAGAACGGTCGGGGAAGAACAAGGTGTCTGCTACTAACATGCTTGCCGTTCCGGTCCTTCTCTACTCCTTTGGAGTAGTGAAATGGACTCAAGAAGAGTTGCGTCAACGTAGGAACCCGCAAGAAGATGCATCTCAATAGGAGTTTGCATCCTAAATCGTCCGTTCCACGACATCGGGGAGGCCGTGAACTCTTGAGTTTGGAGAGTTTCCATAGTAGGATGGTTCTGGATGGAGCCTATGAGGTCATCAGGAGTTCGGATCCCCTCCTCTGCATGGTCCGGGTCCATGAAAATGCAGAGGTAGGAGTCTTTTTGTTTAAGGCAGCACATGAAGCAGCCGATGAACTTGGTCTCTCGTTCGACGTCGAGCTGGTAAATCGCAACTCTGTCACCGAGTTGGAACCTGCTCGGCGAAAAGCCCAAATTAAAGCTGCAGAACACAACAACTTTCTGCAGCTTTACACGGATAAGTCAATGCATGGAGTTTTCTATAAAAATATAGAGAACCTTGGCTTATCCGAAAGGCTGACCTTTGCTTTCTTAAGGTCAGCCGGGCTGAAGTCTGAGACCGATGGATTTATAATGTCTTGCCAGGATGGTGTATTTAACACCCTCGTCTATCGTAGTCGTGTCATGGGTATAGAGGTCCCTGATGTCAGCTGCAGGGCCTGCCGCAGGGCGCCAGAGACTCTTATGCACTTGCTGTCGGCTTGCCCGACATATGCAGTCTCGGCCTATATCCAAAGGCACGACGGAGCATTACGAGTGCTTTATTACTATCCAAGGCACTCGTATGGGATAGTCGAGACACCAGTGCTGCTTTACGCTCCGGGGGATATTGAGTCCGTTGTGGGAAATGAGAAGTGTCTAATTTATTGGAACGACTCTATTCCCACCGTCAGGCAAATACAAGCCAACAAGCCTGACGTAGTCCTCCTCGACCATCAACTCAAGACAATGTTTGTCGTGGAGTTCTCGGCTCCCGCGGAGAACAACATTGTCTTGAAGGAGGAGGAAAAACGGACAAAATCTCGAGATCTGCTCTTCGAACTCCGCAGACTGTATCCAGACCATACTATTAAGATAGTGGTACTGATTATAGGAGCCCTCGGTGGAACGAGACACACACACTGCTTTCGGAACTTAAGATCATACCGGCATGCCGAAATTCGGCAGAGGTGTTAGCCGGCAGAATGCAGAAGGCCGTCATCCTCGGTTCATTACGTCTGCTCAGGGCACACGATTCTCGGACCCAGTAGTCACTTACCCCACGGGTATGGGGAGTGGCTGCCGGTACCACCGGCTCCCCTCTGTGAGGATCGGAGCCACAGAGAAGGGTGACTGGTTTTTAACAAAAAAAAAATAATAATAATAATCGTCGAATAGCCGCCAACTTAAGACGCATCCATCACACACTCAGTGAGGTAGTGCTGCGAACCACCAAACAGCACTGTCTCGACAGGATACGGATGCTAGTGGTTTGTAAAAAATTACTAGTGAGGCGGGCGAGGGGCTGACGGAAAATAAACTCTTCCGCCAAAAGCCCTCTCGCCTTTTCGAACCGCCTCCACGTGTTGCAGAGAATCCGCCGACTGTAGATCAGGTGGAAAATTTCTGGAAAACGCTTTACGAGGAGAAGCTTCCACTCAACCGAGACTCTGGCACACACTCCTGGCACACTTTGAGGCCTTCTGTCAAAGGCTTCAACAACCAAACGAGGTGTGCCAACCGATAACTCCAGAAGAGGTTCGAAGAGCGCTTGAGGGCTCTAAGAACTTTGCTGCTCCAGGTTCCGATGGGATAAACAACTATTGGTGGAAAAAGTTGTCCAGTACCCACTACTATTTGGCCAGAATTTTCAATTCATGGCTAAATGGGGAGCAGCAAATTCCTTTTTGGGTTGTCGAGGGGCGGACAGTACTGATCCCGAAGAACAGAGATTTGTCTAACCCAAAGAACTACCGGCCGATAACCTGCTTAAACGCATGCTACAAGGTGTTTACACGCATTTTGTACATGCGAGTGCTCCACGAAGTTGAACCGGTTTACGAGCGGATATACGAGCAACGAGGGTCAAAGAGAGGTGTCGCTGGCTGCAAGGAGAACCTCCTTATTGACAGGTGTGTCACGCAGGACTCCGTGCAGTATAAGCGTAACTTCTCCATCGCCTGGATCGACTACCGCAAGGCATTTGACATGACATCTCATGAGCTTATTTTACACTTGCTCCAATGTCTTGCGGTGCACGGTCCCGTAGTGAGATGTATCGAAGAACTGATGCCACTGTGGAGGACTCGCTTTACCATAACATCGGGTAACGATAGAGTTCAGACGGAGCCGGTATCGTACAGAAGGGGAGTATTTCAGGGAGACTCCCTCAGCCCCCTTCTGTTTTGCATCTCACTACTGCCATTATCCGTTTCACTCCGGAAAACCCGTGGCTACAACTGTGGTACCCCCGGCGATAGGAGGCATAAGGTCACCCATCTGTTTTATATGGATTACCTTAAACTTTATGCCTCCGCAGAGAGGGACCTACACCAGTCCCTCATGGTGGTACAGGAGTACACGCAGGCTGTCGCTATGGAGTTCGGGTTAGACAAATGTGCACTGGTCCATCTCAAGAGAGGACGATGCGGGGACTACGGAGAAGATGCGCAGCTCGTAGACGGAAGCATCTTACATCATCTAGATGCCGGAGAGTCGTACACTTACTTGGGTGTCGAGCAACGCTCCACCCAAGAAGTGAGTGTAGTGAAATACGCTCTCCGCGGCAAGTATCAACACCGACTCCGATAGATCTGGTCGTCAGAACTGTCGGGGAAGAACAAGGTGTCTGCTACCAATATGCTTGCCGTTCCGATCCTTCTCTACTCCTTTGGGGTAGTGAAATGGAGTCGAGAAGAGTTGCGTCCACTCGACGTAGGAACCCGTAAGAAGATGCATCTCAATAGGAGTTTGCATCCTAAATCGTCCGTTCCACGGCTGTACCTCCCACGACATCGGGGAGGCCGTGGACTCCTGAGCTTGGAGAGTCTCCATAATAGGATGGTTCTGGATGGAGCCTGTAAGGTCATCAGGAGTTCGGATCCCCTCCTCTGCATGGTCCGGGACCATGAAAATGCAGGGGTAGGAGCCTTTCTGTTTAAGGCAGCACAGAGAGAGCAGCCGATGAACTTGGTCTCTCCTTCGACGTCGAGCGGGTAAATCGCGACTCTGTCACCGAGTTGGAACCTGCTCGGCGAAAAGCCCAAATTAAAGCTGCAGAACACAACGTCTTTCTGCAGCTTCATACGGATAAGCCAATGCATGGAGTTTTCTATTAAAAATATAGAAAACCTTGGCTTATCCGAAAGGCTGACCTTTGCCTTGTTAAGGTCAGCCGGGCTGAAGTCTGAGACCGAGGGATTCATAATGGCTTGTCAGGATGGTGTATTTAACACTCTCGTTTATCGAAATCGTGTCATGGGTATAGAGGTCCCTGATGTCAGCTGCAGGGCCTGCCGCAGGGCGCCAGAGACTTTGATGCACTTGTTGTCGGCTTGCCCGACATATGCAGTCTCGGCCTATATCCAGAGGCATGACGGAGCATTCCGAGTGCTTTAGGCAAATACAAGCCAACAAGCCTGACGTAGTGCTCCTCGACCACCAACTCAAGACAATGTTTGTCGTGGAATTCTCGGCTACCGCGGAGAACAACATTGTCTTGAAGGAGGAGGAAAGACGGACAAAATATCGAGATTTGCTCTTCGAACTCCGCAGACTCTATCCAGACCATACTGTTAAAATAGTGGTACTGATTATTGGAGCCCTCGGTGGAACGAGACACACACTGCTTTCCGATCATACCGGCATACCGAAATTCGGCAGAGGTCTTAGCCGGCAGAATGCAGAAGGCCGTCATCCTCGGTTCATTACGTCTGCTCAGGGCACACGATTCGCGGACCCAGTAGTCACTCACCCCACGGGCGTGGGGAGTGGCTACCGGTACTACCAGCTCCCTTCTGCGAGTGTCGGAGCCACAGAGTTTAAAGTGCTTTTACAAAAAATAATAATAATAATAATAATGATATTGTTTATTTTCCTTTAAGGCAAATACATTAGCATAGGAATAGTGAATATTTTGCTTACTTACTACTTACTTAATCAATTTTTAAAAAAATTACCAGAAATATAAATAATAACAATATCAGATATTTTTGTCTTTTTAAAAAATAGCAGTAGGTTGTTACAAAACTTACAAACTAATGCATATATACAAATCAGATACAGAATGAAAACATTTATTTACGGTTTTTTCTATTTAATATAAACCACCGTTCATTATTATACCTATTTTCTTTTCCTTAAATAAGTATATTATAACCGGACAAAAATTTTTAATCATTATCGTAGAAAAAAAATTTCGGTACAGAAGTCCGTTTCGTAACAGATTGAATTCAAATATCTAATAAAACATGTCTGTATGTGTGTAGACCGTTTCTTGTAAACACGATAACTTCTGTTAGACTTAACATTTTTAATTCAAATTCGGATCATATACAAGACAGCGTAGTGAAATACTCCCTATGTAAATTGGGCCATATCCCTCATACAGAGTGATCACCAGAGGACTGCAAACTCTCATTTTTATGTGAAACAGCTTTTATTTTAACTTTACAGCAAAATATTACTAACATTTTTGATTAAGCACACTGAAATATGAAAACGTACAACATTTCTAAACCGCATTATATAGGGTGTCTCTCAGGTTCGAACCAACTTTATGTAGATTAGATGATACAGGGTGTTCGCAAAGTAAAAGGATTCAGCTTTATCGTGGTTCCCTAAGATCAAGTAGGACTAATTGAATCAAATATGCCTTAGTCCTGAAGTGCTTACTTAAGAAGATATAGGGCCTTAAAACATTTTTTTTTTATTTTCTAATGTGCATATTTCAGAAACCAAACAACTTATCAAGCTATAAATTGGTTCACATATGTTTTAGGACAGTCCGAAGATTACGAGGGTATAAGTACTTCTGCATATAATAGATGGCACTCTCAGCATATTTTTTTTTTTACATATTTTCTATCATAACTTTTTATTATTATTATTATTTTGAATCCATATGACTAAACATCATGATACAAAAAAAATAATTTGGTAAAAATTTTATCGACATGAAACAAGTAGACCTGTTTCATGTCGATAAAATTAACCATTTTCAATAAAATTCCACTTAAATATTTCGTGATGTAAATCATGTATCATATTTATATAAACTATATTTTATTATAATTTTAGAGTCCAAAGGTTTTTGATTAAGAACATAAAATCGACAAAAGTATGCAAGATAACTAAACTGCGATATACAGTGCGTCTTTCAGGTTCAAGCGAACTGTACGTAGGTTGGACGATTAATCAGTTATGCCTTAAAATGTTATTAAGATATTTTTAGTAAGGCTATTATGGTAAAAATAAAAGTTGCAGTCTGGCGTCGCCAACTGCGAAGGTCTATTAAAAGCGATAATTTCTGTTGAACCTAAAATCTTTGTTTCAGATTGAATACATATATAAAATGGCATATTCGAACACTTCCGAGTGAAATTGGATCATCTCCGTCATACAGGGTGATCATCAGATCATTTTACAAGCGATGAGTTATTATAACTTATTAAAAATGCAAATACATGCAAGATTTCTAAACTGCAATATACAGGGTGTGTTTCAGGTTCGAGCGAACTTTATGTAGGTTAGATAATGTAACAATTTTACCTTAAAGTGTGACTTCTGACAGAAAAAATTTATATGTAGAATAGAATAGCATAATCGACTATTGCGAAACGAATGATAGTTGCAGTGACGCGTTACCATCATCAAATATATGTTTCAAAAATGAAAATAAAATGTATATAGACTGTGTAGTGTACTTAATCTTAGTAGCACCCTTTCTTTAAAGGTAAGTCTTGCCATGTGCATGCAAAATATGAATCAAACAGGCATTCGCCGTCGAACTAACTGTAAGAAATAGAACTACGTACAATATGGATATTGTTTGATATAAGCTTGTTAAGTTTTAATTCACCCGGAAACAAGTTACAGTACGCCTTTCAGGTTTGAGCGAACTTTATGTAGGTTAGATGACATGTCAATTTTACCTTAAAATATTATTGAGGTATTTTAAATAAGACTATTACGATACGAAGGGAATTTGCAGTCAGGCGTTGTCGAATACCTAATAGACTTAGACGTAAATTTTATATAAAGTAATGCTCTTATAATTTTAGAGCAAAACGATATACAAGGCACCTAAACTGCAATATGCAGTGTGTCGTTAATATGTTATTAAGACATTTCTAAAAATAATTTAGTACAAATTGAATTTGCAATAAGGCGTTGATGAATGTCCATTAAACAAGATGATTAGTGACATAATAATTTTATGCGTAGACTAGCTTGATTCAGAATGGTCCGTCATACAGAGGGTGATCGCCAGAGGCCTTTAAACTGTCTTGCTGTATGTAAACTCTTTTTATTAGAATTTTAGAGCAAACTGTTACTGAGACTTTTAATTAAACACAAAACATACGAAAATGTAAAAAATATCGGAATTGTAATATAGAGTGTGGCTCTCAGGTTTCAATAAAGTTTACGTTTAAAATGCATACATTGTATTAATTTAAAAAGGTTATTACGAGAAGAATGAGAGGGGCAGTCATGCATTGCCAACTGCGAATACTTATTTCATCAATAAAAATGAAATGATTGTGTACTTAATCTTCGTGGCACCTTTTAAAAGTGAATTGCGTCGTGTTCGTGTAAAATATAAATCGATAAGGTGTTCGCAATCGGCCATGCCCGGTTGCAACTTCTGCTCGTTTTTTAATTTTTTGGTTAGTGGTAAACGGATTAAGAAATAGGAAATAGTTTTGTACATTTATGTTATTAATATTTGAAGGTCAATTAATTAATTTTGGAATTTGGTCAGTTATATTTTTAGATACTTTAATAAAAAAATCATTAAATAATGAACCATTTACTTGGGATTTTCATATAGAATCTCCATCCTTGTTTATCATTATATTATTATGGCCTTTGTTACGATTTTATAATTCGGATATAACCTTTCAAGCAGATTGAGACTGGTTTTCAGAATTGATAATTTTATTTTAATAATAAGCTATTTTAGTTTTCTCCGTTAAGAGATGATGAATCTTCCACGGATTTTTGTAAATAGTAGATCATTCTAGATAATTTTTTTGCAAACAAATCCTTTAAATGCGCTATAGAGATTATTTGTCTCTTCATTTACCCAATTTTTGTCTGCTGTACAATTTTCGGAGTGGAAAACAGATATCAAAATAGTGAATAAAAATGTTGTTAAAATAACTACTTGTCTTATTAACGTCCCGTCCCTTAAGTGATAGATATATCTTTTAATACATTTTTCATCTCTCAAGTTGAGAAAACAAGTTATTAGATTTATTTCTGAAAACAGTAAGAGAAAATCTTGCGAGAGGAAGCACACAAGAAGGAATAAATATTTACGACTCGTCAAACAACAACAAAGCCGTCTACAAATGAATTTCAAATTAAATAGTTTGGAAACCCAACCCCTTGTTAGACATTTCCGGTGCCATTTCATAACATTTTATCCACGAAAATGCACACGTTCACCTTAAACAGTGGTAAACATCTGAAAAGTCGGTTTTCTACGCATGGAACTCGATAAAAGAAATGGGACTGCGTGTTCAGAATGAATATTATTTAACCTTTTCAATATACTACGTTTGACAATATCTATATAAAACATATAAAGAGGTATATGCCTAAAAGACTTTCCCTGGATCAATGGCCGACACGGAACATAAACTCTGTCTATGTTTTGCACATTTCGGATATTTTACAAAACGGAAATATTTTCTTATCTTTTACTTCTATTTTATCTTTTTAAGCAATGGCCAGAAAAATGGTTGGTCCCAGTTTCACATATATTCGGTTCACGCTTCCCTGTTCTATTGTGGTCTTTTTGTGTGGAGATCCGCATTAAATTAAATCGCACAAGCCGCAAAATATGATAATCTGAAAATACAGCCATCCCAACCTGATGAATGTTTACTATGAAAAATTAAAATGATAACTTAACAGCCTATATTTTATTTAAATAATAGAGATCATTGAAACCAGAAATAAAATGATAAAATAAAGTCATTTGTGATAGAAATTAATATTTTACATTGCAATACAGTAAAGAAAAAAACAATCTTTGAGCATTAAATTTTAAAAATATCGTTTTGAGTAATAACTGTAGTTATAACAAACAAATAAAAGAATAACAGTCACATTTCGAGCGTAGAGTTCAAGACAATTAATATAATGCTGCTAGTAGAGTAAAACCATTTGTAGAGAATTATCTTACTATACAAATTTTTTGCTCTAACTTGCAAGCATTACAAGAAGTTTAGCAAAAGTTTTGGTTTAAATTCGATTCATTTGTCAAACAAACAAAAAATTTCGCTGTTTTTCTTAAGGTTCTTTGGTTGTAAAGTTCTTATACCAATGATCATAAACATAGATTGTTCATAATGAAATGTTTATGAAAACTAGATTTTTTCAAACCTTTTTAATATTTTTTAAAATTCAACAATTAAAAATAATTGAGAGAGGTTATTTTTAAACAATTGATGATAGTTGAAGTAGTAAGACATATATTTTAGTTAAACTTTATGAGAATATGCCTCTAATAGAGCTAAATCGCCTTACCATATTTCAAGTTGACATGCAGATGACAACGCCTAAACAACACAAGCAAAGTAAAAATATTTATAGCCGATAGTTTGGGTGCATCACGTTGTTCAACCAATTTTTTTTGTCAGATGGCAGTTTTTATGTGTTATGTGTTACTAATAAAAGAAATTATTTTTTTTGTGTCTTAGCAATTTATAAATAAACTAAGTGACATAATACGTGCTATACAAGCAAAGCTATTAAAAAAAAAACACGAAAGAAATACAATTTTCATCTTTCTCCTTTTTAAACAAATGGCTTCTGTGACTCGAATTTAATCCATAATTTTCTAGTACACTTATAATGTTGATGGCAAATTAAAATATTATAGTCAAGTAAGATTAAGAGTCTAAATAAATATAAAATCAAATATTCAATTTTACATCTCCATTTAAGTACGGGTAGTACGGGCTAACACAGAAAATCCAATGTCACAATTAAAACTTCGTTACACAGATCTGTATGTTAGCCAGAATTTCTTTAATTATGGCATTAACATTTCTGAAATAAATGCTAATGGTTAAAATTAGATCATAATTTACTTGAGTCTGAAGAGCTATGTGGGCAATGAAAAATGTTCTTCATTTACGTAATATATACGACTTTCATGTACAAACTTATTGTGTGAAACTGAATATTTGACTAGTTTTGATCCGTTATATCAATGATTAGATTTACATATCCTGTACTTCAGAAACATAGAAATCGATACAAATTTAAACCAACTCATCTTCTGAGTTGCACTCTTGTTTCACCTAAAATTATACACCGCTAACTACTAAAATGATACACTATGAATAAGAATCATACTACAAATATTATTTAATTTCATGACTAGGTTTGTCCTCTTTTTCTTATTCTTTATAGCATTTCTGACATCACGTCATCTGTACCGATTGTCTATTAGGCACAGAGCCTCATTAAAGCTCCTTTCCATCAGCTCTTTGATGCATCAGGCTAACTTTTTGTTACCTTCTCCAGTTGATGTGGTTAAAAAATGGGAGAAGTCGTAAGAATAAGATACTGAAGAATCGGTTTTAGGGAGGTATTTCTTAGAGAATCAAGGTATTAGTGTGATGGGTAGTCCAGGAAATTCGTAATAAACGTCTCCAAATCCATATCTCGAAATCATCAATCTGTCTGCTTCCCTAAAGGCCCATTAGTGAGGTGGCTTAGTGACATTACCGTTACCTGGCGAATAAAAGCACCAAATTTGGTGTGAAGATACTTTACTATGGTATACTAATAAATATTAGCTTAGGATCCCTCTGAAATTTCTAAAAATTTTCATGTACAGCACTAAAATCCAAAATAGCCGACAAATACGATAAAATATCACATGTCGCCCAGAAATTTTAGTTTTTGACCCGCAATTAATTATTGTAAAACTGAAAATTTGCAGGATTGTAGTTTTGTTCCAGGATAATACGTACCAAAAAGTCCACTAGCCTCCCCCGTCGGCTTCCCTCTTTTTGCGGAGCAACAAGGGCCTAAGTCACAGAAATTGCAGAGCTGGCAATTAAGTGCAGCAGAAATGTTGTTACTGACCTGATTTGGGTCGAAACGATCATAAAAGCTTCGGAGAAGCATATCCGTTCATATTTCAGATGTTTCTTTGCATATTTTGTTCATAATTTTCCGTTCTAGTGGTGTCAAAATTTCAAAAATTGAAAAAATTCTGAAATGACGCCATTGCGGATAAATGAAGACTAGAGGGGGAAAACGTACCTGAATAAACGTTTTTCTTCATACTTTCGGCTTTCCATTGGTATGTGTACTTTCGCTGTAGCGTCACCCGCTACGGAGCTACGAAACTACGAGTCTCGCTGCACGAAACTGCCATGGCTGCTGCACTGGTGAGACCTGTTGCAAATTCCTGTTTATATATTATTGGTGTTTTATAAGATTTATTAAATGAAATTTAACTTGTCAGACTTAGAAAATGATTTTATTCGGCAAGACTATTGCCATTATTGACGAGACTAATTTTAGAAGCAAAACTAGCAGCGAAAAAAAATTTTTATTGCATTTTTGAATACCTATAATCGTAGGTAATGATAATATCAAATGTTTACCTACAAATTATGACCCACGAGCTAATAAGAAAGCCATTAGCCTCAAATTATCAAAATAATTCTCAGGTAAAACTTGTATTAAAAAAGAATAGTAACCTAGACCTTTTCGAACTGATTTTAATCGAAAGGTGGGTTCTTTAGCTTTAATTTAAATAAAAATTAAATCCCTAGTGCATCTAACATAGAAGTTAGCCGCGATACAGCGCTTTCGCTGCTAGAGCGTAACTTCTCAAGTAATATATTAAGAAACAAATATTGAATAGTCTGGCCCATTTTTAGTCAGGAATCAGGAGCCACTAAATCGATCATAGGGTGTGCACTCGAAGATATAGTTTTTAAAAAATACATAC
This sequence comes from Rutpela maculata, assembly GCA_936432065.2. Taxonomy (NCBI): domain Eukaryota; kingdom Metazoa; phylum Arthropoda; class Insecta; order Coleoptera; family Cerambycidae; genus Rutpela; species Rutpela maculata. Next base: position 131,703,385 of record OW386287.2, on the reverse strand, counting down.
ATTATCCGAAATGACCTTGCGGATCTGAATCCAGAGGGTGCCATTCTGTCCGCGATTGCAAAAAAGCGTAAAAAAACTTTTTCCGAAAATTTTTGTGTCACTAATTATTGATTAATTTTATATTGCCACCGCATTTACAGGCTTAATTTTTAACATTTCTTAATGATTTTCAAACCAACGGAAAGCTTATTCTTTCTAGATTCCGGCGCTGCTAAATACTTCTCATAATTGTTGTTAACAAATGCTACAGAAATTGTTTAAACAAAGAGAGCCCAAAGAGTGCACGGTAAATTTCAGCATCGAGACATTTTTAAAACTATTATCGATAGATGCATACTTCTATGACATGAAATCTGCAAAACATAATGGAGCAGTTTTTAGAGAAAGAATTATCTACATTGCGTTATTGTTGTAAAAGATTCGATTATTTTTGTACAGCACGTGTTGTGATCCGGCTCGTCTTTTGGTAGATATACAGTGTACATGTATGTCTCGCATTGCCTCGCTCTCTTTAGGCTTGTTGACTACCTGCTGAGGTGTAGTGTAATAACAAAAAATCTTATGAGTAGCGTATACAGTAACTGTGTTGTGTGTTGTTTATAAATTCATGTAAAATATCTTTAAAATAATTTTTGTATTAGTTTAATAGCCTGTACATTTACATTATTATTGCAGAGTATCCGATGAAATTACAAAAATAATAGCGCAATTGCATTTTTATCATCATATTCATAATGAAGCCGACACAGAATATTTGCGATCATCCTATATTATCAAATCTGGAGTATGGTAGAATAATAATAGAAGCTACAACAGATATTTTTGTCTTATCCCTGTATTTTGTGTCTAGAATAATGGTCGTAGATTTGATGTATTTATTTATACCGATTCATCATGCTGTGCGAGAATTAACTATAGAGAAGACAATAAGTGCTCAAATGAATTTGGGTAATTTATTTTTGTGCATTTATGCTTTGACTGACTGTGATACAGTCAGTTTTCTATTTAAAAAAGGGAAAACTAACGCTGTAAAAAATGTTTAAGACATACAGAAGATAAAGAACTACAAAAATACTTTAATGATTTCATTACTTTTCAAAATCTGGCCCGGTATTTTTTTAAAAACCGCTGGAAGGAATTCACTACTTCCACATCCAGATTTTCCATCCATGTCTCTCAGAACGAATAAATTTTTTATGTGGAAATAATTGTTAATGGAACTTTAATAATATAATTTTTGAAATCGTCTACCCCCAAAAACCCATAAAACGATATCCCTCATCGGTAGTGGGGTGGAGGTGGTGATAGAGGGGTGGTACTGGGGGTGGATGAAGTAAAAAAATATTCTGAGGTTTTTGATTCTTGTACATATATTAAATCACAATTGTTTAATTCCCTTTAATAATGGGGTGGGGGTGGTAATGGGCTAATGCCAAAAAAAACTTTTGAGACCTTATAGCTTCTCTTGTAAATACTAAATACCAATTTTATCAACTCTTTCCTGTTTGATTTATCTATTTACTCCAGTTTACTTCCCATCCCTTCAACGGAATAAGATGAAAATATAATCTAGTTCCAGATCACCTTAAAATACATACGCGTACGTACCAAATTTCAAGTCAATAACTTAAAACGGTTCCAGAGTAATCGTGCGCACAAAAAACGTTACAGACAGACAGATCGACAAACAGAATTTTTTTTCACTCAAATTTGAAATCTCGACGTTTTATGACATTCTAAGGCTATTTGAACAATAAAACTTTTCAAATTTTTTCTTGTCGTTACTATACTTCCACTGGATGTGGAAGTAAATGTTATATGGTCGACGATAAGTCTGATATAAGGAATTTATCGTCTACCGAAGATTCTTTTTATCAACATATGTTGAGAGCTGCTTATCAAATTATTCTGTGGAAGAGTGCAACTGAGATAAACCCAGAAATTCCCTATCCAATTGATTTTGGTTGGGATTTGAAAAATAACGTACTTATTCCTAAAATAATAGGGAGATATGGCAGTCAGTGATACCGCACGACGTTCGCTAATTACGTTACGTTATTGAAGCAAATAACGAGGCTTTGTTTCAGACTTATGGCATTGCAGTTCCATTCTAACGTAACTAGGTTATCTTCTTCGATCGATTAATTAATAATAGATTTAATTACAATTAAATAAATAAACTAATTTCACATCTTTTCTCTAAAATTGAAAAAGAAGTAGTAAATAAACCTTAAATGTATTGAAATTATCAACTTAACCTCAAAAATTTCTAAAGAAAATAATGAACGAACCCGAAGCTAACTAACAACTGACATAAATACAGATCGGCTGATTTCAAGATTTACACTCTACAAATCTTGGGCTTCCCAATTTTCACCGAGGTGAGGATAACGTCGTTTACTCGACGTTCGCTAAACGTACGAAAATTACGTCAGGCGCTAAGTTATTACCGCATGCCTTAACGCAGATTAAAGGTGCGCATGCTTAGATGTCAAATAACGCGATCCTGTAATAGCGCATGCCGTTATCTGACAATGCCATATCTCTCTAATAACTATAAATGTTCGTCCCAATATAACTTCTCAAAATGTATTTTGTAAATGTAAATTTAAAAAATGTATCGGAAACTGCAGTCGTAGCAAACTGGGTTGGAATGCATAATAGATTGCTACTGAGAGGGTAAATGTATTAGCTGTTAATTTAGTTTAAGTATAATGTATGTATGTATATTATTATTTTTGTATTTCTATTTCTCAAGCACAAAAAGTAAATTTAAGTTCATTTAATTAGTTATATGGTTTTCTGTCTCTAATCAATATTTTAAGTTAAAATATAATAATTTTGGTTCTCAAGTAAACTAATCTTTAAATACCTTCGTTTTTTTTTTCATAATGACAAATGATAATATTTACGTATAAGTAATACGCATCGTAATTTTTTTGCAATCACAGTATATTGTCAGCAAGTTACCGATCGGCCACAGCGCGCGAACGTGTCAGCCAAAACGATAGCGGAAATAACGGAGCGCTGTACAAAAATAGTCATATCTTTTACAACAATAAAACAATGCAGATAATTCTTTCACCAAAATCTGCTCCATTCTATTCCGCAAATTTCATATCATAGAAGTATGCATCTATCTATAATAGTTTTTAAAATTTCTCGATACAGAAATTTACCGTGCACTCTTCGGGCATGCTTTGCTTAAACAATTTCTGTAGCATTTGTTAACAATAATTTCGAAAATTATTTGGCAGTACTAGAATCTAGAAGGAATAAGCTTTCCATTAGTTTGAAAATCATTAAGAAATATTAAAAAACAACCCTGTAAACGAGATGGGAACATAAAATTAATCAATTTTCAGTGACACAAAAATTTTCGGAAAAAAATTTTTTATGCTTTTTTGCAATCGCGGACAGAATGGTGCCCTCTGGATTTAGATGCGCAAAGTCATTCCACATAATGTACATATTTTTTCAAAAGCATTTTAGGAGCGTCTTTTGAGAAGATTGATTCCCGACTATTTAGACCACTTTTAGTCGAAGGGTGGGTTCTTTAACTTTAATTTATAAAAAAAATGAGGGACTTCATAAAAGTTAACCGCGAAATAGTCGTTGACGGCGTTTCCGCTGCTAGCGCATTTTTTATGTTAAACTAAAATAAAATAAGATCTATTAATCTGGGTAGGGGCGAGCGTAGAGGCGACTTCAATGTGAATATCAGTCGATATATCGTTGAAGCAACATCGAGCGCGGTTAGTACTTGGATGGGTGACCCACCTATCTTGGGAAATACAGCGTTCTCGTCCCACCTTCTAGCGGCTTGTATATCAGTGTAGACGAGGATTACGTAGTGGATATACCATCCTTCGGGGGGGATGTAAAGCAGGCAGTCCCTTGTCTATTAAATGTTAGGCAAGTAAAAGATCCCTACTCTTCTTAAGGGAAGAGGTTCGGCAAAATTTCCAGGCTGGGGGTAGCTCGTCTCCTGGCGTCGGTGATAGGCCATGGTAGAGGAAATGGGGCGACGTTAAATAGTTAAAATAAAAAAAAATCTATTAATCTGGCCCTTTTCAGACTTATTTTAGTCGAAAGGTGGGCTCTTTACAGTGGCGGATCCAGACTAAGCTTCCGGGGGGAGGCTTTAATTAAAAATAAGTAAAATTTGTGGAAATAACCTTTACTCAATACGTACAAAACAAAAATAAAAAAATTTCCGTATGATTTTTATGCGATTTTTTTTAAAAACATCGTATAAAGATAAGAAAAGCGCTATTATGGATAGGATTTTGTAGAGTAAGAGGGAAATATGCGTTGATTTTCGGTTTATTATAAATATTTAAAAAACCAAACTTATTATAATCTTTAATACTGTTTTAAATAATTGCTATTGTTCTAACGAATACAACTATATTATATTTTTTATGTAATTTTCTGTTGTACTTGAATATCGCAGTTTGTCATTGAAAATGGTTCCCAATTTCATTATTAGAGCATGGCATTTAACTATATACAAAATTTATGATAAGAACTGTGTATGATTATATTCCTTAGAGACATAGGAAGAATCTAAAGCTATTTTAAACATTATACTATTTATGATTTTTTAAATATTTATAATAAACCGAAAATAAACGAATATTTTCCTCTCACTCTGCAAAATCTTATCCTTAACTAAAAGAAATAAAACATAAAAAGATGCATTCTTAATTAAAAGAAAACGCAATATATCAAAATACCAATAATATTTATAATAAAAATTCTAATCTTGTTTTTTGTTTTAGCTTTTATTACTGTATTACTTAACCGTTTTACTGCTCAAGACGAGTTTACTCGCAGTTCGACAAACTGCTCAAAGCGAGTTAAATCCCATATTTTAAAATTGGTACTAGCGGCTCTTGAGTGCTCTAGACGCATCAACTCGCGTAGGCGTGATCTAAAGATAAATAACGATTTATTGACAGCGAGCGCTACACTGAAGGCGTGATTTAACATCTTATGCAGAATGTTCTCCCATAATATGTACTAACATACTAGTACGACTTTGTTATTTATTACGTAAAGTTTTATTTTTATAAAAAAATGATAAACATTTTAATTTTAAAAAATTTAAAAAATTAATAAATATTTTAATTTTAGTTCTTTATTCCCGATTTTATTTATAATACAAAATATGGCGTCCCAATAAAAAAAAATAATAAACATTTTAATTTTAGTTTTTTATTCCCGATTTTAGTTTCTTTTTCCTCTATAATTAATTAATAATAATTAAGAGAACAATAAATAACTTCAGAATAAAAGAAAAATAATTAATGGGAGACCATTTTGATCTTTGACCCATTTGCGTTAGACTACTCTAGGCGACTATACTCGCAAGCGACGATTTTAACCCGCACAGCGGGAGAGGTTAGGTTGAACCTATTCGCACAACATTTTGCTTGATTTAGAAAAACATATAAAAGAACCCTTAAATTCTGTTTTTGTAAAAGTAAAATTTGAAGTACTTGGCTATTTGCCTTAGATTTATTAAGCTGCGGGAGACGACATGTAAAGAGTTTGTTGGAGACCACCGGTGTTCGTCCATTCGTAGAAACAGACCCTTAGGAGAGACAATTACCTACCAGTTACAAATAAAGGACTTCGAAAATTCGCTACTGGCTCATAAAATATTGGAGATTTTTAAGCATTACGGAAATACCATGAAAGGAAGTCACGACTCGGATTAGCTATTAGCTAATTGAATATATTATATTCAAAATTATACTCTCAAAGCTGTGTTAATTATTAATTATTATTTACGTGTGGTGACAGGTAAAATCCTCCGAAGGTCCGGGGGGAGGGGGGCGATGGCCCCCTGCGCCCCTCTCTGGATACGCCATTGGCTCTTTACTTTTAATTTAAAAAATAAATAAGTCTCTAGTACATCTAACATAGAAGTTGACCGCGAAATAGCCGTTGACAGCGTTTCCGCTGTAAGCGCATTTTTTATGTTAAACTAAAAAGATCTATTAACGTGGCCCTTTTCGGACCTATTTTAATCGAAAGGTGGGCTCCTTATCTTTAATTTAAAAAGAAATTAAGTCCCCAGTACATCTGACATAGAAGTTAATCGCGAAATAGGCGTTCACACCGTTTTCGCTGTAGCACATTTTTTAAAATACACTAAAATAAAATGAGAACTATTAACCTATTAACTATTAATCGATGTAATTGACACAAAAACCTAATTTTTAAATGGGACAATCTGTATTTTTTGCATATTTGGATCCTGCTGGCTAGAATGCATATGATCTGACCACAAATATTATTTTGATTTTCAAAAAATAGATTTTTTAATTTTTAGTTTTAATAATAGAAGGCCGCGATTTTACCAAAATTGTTAAAAATTGGTCTGTAAGCACCTTTAAAATATTATCTCTTCAGATACTAATATTAAATACTATTTATTCTTCATTAAGTTCGACGGTATGGGTTTTTTAACGAAAACTATTTTTTTTTAACGGGACTCCCGTTATTTAATTAGATCTTTAAATAACGAAAAAAATGATATGCATAATGTCTACATTCTCTCTGTACTAAATTTATAATTAACAGAAAAAATGTTTTGATATACAGTGTGTCCCGCTTTTCATAAATCCACCTTAATATCTCAGTTATTAATAATGCGATTTTCTTCAAATTTGGGTGGTAATTATATGTAGGTAAAATAAATTATTTGGCATAGTAAAAATTTTCATTCTTCATTGGCGTGAGGTTATAGGGGGTAAAATAGGGTAAGTTTTTTGGCAAAAGGATATTAGGGCTTATTTTAGACAAATTTTTCTATCATATTTGGATTCAGCATGTCCAAAAACCCCTTAATACATATTCTCCATGATCTCAAAAATTGATTATGGCAGAAACGAAATATTAATTAATTTCTTAAAAAACACTTTTTTAATTTTTTATAACTTTATTTAATTGCTATAACAAACCTAAAAACAACTCTTTTTAAAATTCTGGTCTCTTCTTTATAAAAAAAAATGTTTTTAGGTTTGTTGTAGCAAAAAATTAAAAAGTGTTTTTTAAGAAATTAATTAATATTTCGTTTCTGCCATAATCCGTTTTTGAGATCATGAAGAATATGGATTAAAGGGTTTTTGGACATGCTGAATCCAAATATGATAAAAAAAATTGTCTAAAATAAGCCCTAATATACTTTTGCCGAAAAATCGACCCCTTTTTACCCCCTAAAACCGCACGCCAATGAACAATGAAAATGTTTACTATGCCAAATAATTCATTTTTCCAACATGTAATTACCACCCAAATTTGAAGAAAATCACATTATTAATAACTGAGATATTATGGTGGATTTATGAAAAGTGGGACACACTGTACATTTTTTAAATATTTTAAATTTTAGTGCTGTACATGAAAATTTTTAGAAATTCCAAAGGGCTTCTAGGCTAACATTTGTCAGTACACACTAAAGTACCTTCATACCGGTGCTTTTATCCGCCAAGTAACGATAATCTTGAAATACAACTCTAACCGACCCCACTACATTTCTCAGACGTGTAAAGAAAGGTGAAGAAAACTCGGGCGTTGGCAAGTCTGAACTTCGTGTGCCTTGGGCTATTTTTGTCACGTCAAATTTTGGTCAATTGGCAAGTTGCCAATCTTGCCATTTATATTCTTCGCCAAATCTCATATTCTCAGCCGCCAGCTTTGTTCATGTCAAAGAACCATGGAAAGAAAATCCATCTAGGCCAATAAAGACAAAAAATTTATTCATAAAAATTCCTCACCACATAACAGGTCACAATGTATTTGCTTTGGACTGCGCCAAAAACCAACATAGAAAATAATTCTTAACACGTCCGAAGACGTATGGCATTAAAAAGTAAAAAAGTTAAAAGTGTGCCGAATTTCAGCTTATATTATATACACCGTGTCCTCCGATTGAATTCGCTATAGGTGAAATGGACAAAAAATTTTCGAATTTTTTTTTTATTATATTTGGAGGTTCACCTCTGCTTATCTAAAAAGTAATTTTGGGTGTACTTTTGTTTTTTTTAAATCACGTAGGCCATAACAGTTAAGCAAAAACGGATCTCATGTTAGGTAAAGTACTTTCTCTGTAAAAGATAGAGCAAAATGTCATTAAGAAAAGTTGTTGTTTGTTTTTGCTTAACTGTCATGGCCCACATGATTTTAAAGAAACAAAAGTACACCCAAAATTACTTTTTAGATAAATATGAAAAAAAAATTCGAAAATTTTTTGTCCATTTCACCTATAGCCTATAGCGGACTCAATCGGAGGTCACGCTGTATAGAAAAATATTTTGTTTTACATCTTTGACGATGTATGACACTAAAGTCGAAAATTTAGAAAGTACGCCGAATCTGGACTTATTTTTAATGTCTCCTGCGACGTCTGGCACCAAAGGCAAAAATGTCGAAATTACGACGAAGTTTTCAACGTCCTTAGTACAGATTCTGGAACTACGCCAAAGTTCCACCAATATTCACGAAAGAAAACTTAAGAAAGGCTTGCAAAATTATATTAGTTTTTCGACAGGAAAAAGACAAAGTACCGAATAGAGGAAAGTGCAAAAGGAGCGATTTTTACCCATAAATTAAATTCAATCCATCTGGCAGCTTGACCTTGGGGCAGGGGCACCGAATTGCTATCAGATATATATTTCCTCATACCTGAAGGATTTTTAATTTTGGAGAAGCAATCAGAAAAACAATATTTGCTTACACTGTAGTTGAATTACAGGGGCACCGAATTGCTATCAGATATATATTTTCTCATACCTGAAGGATTTTTAATTTTGGAGAAGCAATCAGAAAAACAATATTTGCTTACACTGTAGTTGAATTACGTGCTTCATATTTCTTCCTCTACAAGAGAACGATGAAGAGCTTGCTGTATTCGGGAAATTGGATTTTGTATTCAATGAAAAGACACTAGACAGAAAACCGGTATACTCTATTCCGACTATAACGATCTAGATGACTAAAACACCGAAAATATGGAATTGCCCTTCGTTATTATTTGCTACGGTTATTCATATATACATCCTATTCAAGAGAGTATTAAAAGAAAATTAAGGTTGCGTAAAGTATAATCAAAGTAGGTCAGTGAGGATACACATTAAAAATATTTCCCTGGACTTTTTTCCGACGAGATGTGAAAAGAAAGTACAAACCATTTCATATTTTCGCTAATAATATATACAAAATCCCCATCATTCTACGTCTATTGAGGACCTCAGCTTATAGTCAAACGAATATAAATTGATTCTAGTGCTCATATCTGTATTCTAGGATCTTTTAGTTGGAAGAGGTAAAATTTTGTCAGTGTCAGTATTTTGCAAATTTCCGCAAAAATATTGAATTTATCTAAATGAAAATTATTAGAAAGCACAGAATACTAAGGTCACTAGTAATTATGAAATAAAATTTCACCTTATTAACTAACAGTGATATTAAAATCTCTGCAAAATAAAAATGTAAAATTTAACCAAACGCATTTTTAATCAACTTCTATATCAGTATTAGGTAATAATAGTGCCTTGAGGTAAATCAGAAAAAGGCAAAAAGCCCAAAAGTTCTGCGACTGGACCGTAAGACATCTTCCCCCCGTTTTCGAGGGCAGAGAACACGATGGTGACAATATTTTCCGACCTCCCTTCAACCGATTTTTCCGATTTTCCGGTGCTAAGAATTTTTTTATCGGACAATTTTATTAACCAAAGTTGTTCAGAATTGTCCCAAAACCCTAAATCTAAAATTTAATCGAAAATAAAAATATTAAAATTTTGTTTAAAATAATGTCGAAGTCCGAAAATATCATTTTTCTGAAATCGATCAGCAATGTTTACATTTTTGGAGCGATTTCAGATCTAAAAATGCACAATTCCAGTATTTTAGTCCGTCGCTAAGAAACTATCAGAAAACAGACCGGAAAAGATCCGTTGCCAAGCAACGATCAACAATACTGTACAGGAATGTTACTTTCCCGGCCTAGGCCGGGAAAGTAACATTCCCTTACGGTTTTTTATGTATATTTTAGACAGTAAAAAAATACACACAGACAAACCAACTCAATACAAATTACTTAATTTAGAATAATATTGATTGTGATTTCAGAAAAAATAGTGGCTCGGCCAACAATTTGCATCCTCGTCCGGGAATGTATTGCTTTCACACCTAAATACACAATATACTATTAAATAGATTTTTTTGTTTAGAAAATACATGACAATAATGTTGGAAATTAAGCCCAAGTTGTCAGGTAGTTGCCAAGTAATTACTAGTCTCTTTTTATATTTTTTAAATTTATCAATTTTTTTTTATTTTTCATTTTTTTACTTTCATTAAATTTTGAATTGGGATTTTTGGACAATTCTGAACAACTTTCGTTAATAAAATTTTCCGATAAAAAAATGCCAACCACCGGAAAATCGGAAAAAGAAATGGTTTTTTCGGTTTAGGGGTAGTGGTTGGAGGGTAGGTAGAAAAATATTACCACCATCATGTTCGCCGCCCTCAAAAACGGGGAATAGATGTCTTGCGGTCCAATCGCAGAACTTTTGGGGTAAAAAAAAGCTTTACCTCAAGGGACTATAAGGTCCAATTAACCGGGTCAAATTTTATCTATAAACTTTAGTGACCATTTTATTTTAAAGGTTGTTCATATGAAAAAAAAAAGTTTGTTCTGTACCTTTGGGTGTTCTATATCTTTATTTCAGTTTTCTTTGCTCCAAACTGTTGAACAGTTGTATTCATTTATGTTTATTTTTAACCCCCGACCCCAAAAGAGGGGAGTTATAACTTTGACGCGTATGTTTTTATTGTGTGTCTGTCTGTCTGACTGACTCCGTCCGTCCGTCCGTCCGTCTGTCTGTATGTCTGTCTGTCTGTTTGTGGCTTTATATTTCTTCAACGGGAGATCCGATTTTGATGCAGTTTTTATTAAAATTAAAAATAACACATAAATACATTTATAATAGAACCGGTCTTGTATTCCGTGTGCGACTAGTAGAATACAAAATTGGACCGCGTCGGCTTAAAGGTTAAAAAGTTCTGTGTGGGACTCGTGATATAATAATACGCTATGTTTAAAAAATATAAAATTAAATTAAATTACAAATTAAAAAGAAACCGACAGAAAAATATCGGCTATATAACTAATATAAAAAAAATAAATTAACACAACTTTAAAAATTATGAAATAATCTTGATTCCATATACGAACTCTTATGATTTATTTAAATCCAGCTTACATTTTCTTTATGTCCTCGAGATTTGCTTTCTTATACTAATGAATATGTCGGGGACTGCTGTAAAGACGAACTACTAAATAGTTATATTCAAAACAGCAGCTCCCGATATATTCATGCATATAAGAAAGCAAATCTCGAGGACATAAAGAAAATGTAAGCTGGATTTAAATAAATCATAAGAGCTCGTATATGGAATCAAAATTATTTCATAATTTTTAAAGTTGTGTTAATTTTTTTTTTTATATTAGTTATTAGTCGATATTTTTGTGTCGGGGGTTTTTTAAATTTGTAATTTTTTGCTATTTGTTTCTCAGATTTGACTAGACATAGTTAGTGTTCGAAGTATTTATATTTCCTGTAGAAAAGCATAAAATAGACAATTTTAATTTCATCGAATGAAACGGACTGTCAACTTGTGGTTTGTTATTTTATCTTCCTCTTGGGCTTTTGTGTCGCTTTGTTTATATGCAGATTCTGTACAAATGTGAAAATGAGATTTGTGTTTTTATAATTTTACAAATTTTATTAAATGCATTTAATTCTATACTACATAAACTCTGTAAATTTTGAGTAAAAATAAAAATTTTAAATTTGTACCTACACTATATATACTTTGCATTTCATGTTGTCTCATAAAGAGGATTTAGTTTATTCGATCATATAATTTAACACCTCTATGTGTGAAAAACTTTTATTTAGAGCAGTATTTTCCAGTAAACAAAGCGATTCCGGCATGCAACAAAAAATTTACTCTACCATAAAAAAAACATATAAAATCTATAACACGTACGTGTTACAACAAAGTATCCCAACCATTTTTAATGAAAAGCTTTGTCCTATATTTTAGAAGTCAGTAAACTTTGCTTCAGTTTTCCGTTTTTAACTAATTGAGAAATATTTCATATGAGACGATAGTATAATAAAAATCTCTTACTTGAGAAATCTTCAACTCAATAACAATTAGTTATGAAATTTGATGCCAACCACAGTATTATATCAATTAATATTATTTACACAAGAATCATATTATGTTATCGACATTTTGTTGGAATTAATATTTTATTAGTATTAGGCAGAAAGCCCTGGGTCATTAGCCTATTGAATTATTAATGGTTCAGTAATGTGATTTATTATTATTACTATTAGCTCAGTTCATTCTTAAATTAAAATTAAAATAAATAAAATCATTTTTCTATGACCATTGAATAATTCGTTTATTATATACACTTATTTGAAAAAGTAATGTGGCTTATTACCCATGGCCGTGAATAATATCGACTGACTGCAGCCAATAACAAGAATTCAAATTCATCATTCAACAGTTTTTGTCGTGCACACAAAAGACGATAAATATTGCATATGCAATAACTCAATTCAATATGTCGATTTCTTTAAATTATAACATTACTATCAGTTTTTTTTTAATAATTTGCACAAATTTTCTGTTGAAAGAATGATTTCAAGTCTCGTTTCAAGTGATGATGAAGATTCTTTTGAATAGTCGTAGAAAAAACATAGTATTCTACCCGGGTGTAATAGTATAAATTATTCGGATGAATCACTAAACTTGCCTTCGGTTCGTACTGTAAACGTCATCCTCGTGAGTAATGGCTATTACGCGCTCGTTGACTAATATAGTATTATCTGTTAGCTGATGGAATTGAAAGCATATTCAATGAATTATATGGTGTTTTCCCAAAAGCCTTGCAGAGCTTTTGCATGATGTATCACTATTTAAAAAAGGAAATGCACAATCTGTTTCTACATTAATCACAATATCGAAAATACTTGAAGAACTTGTGAACAAGATAATACTGGAATTTTTATGAACCTAGTTGGACTTTAATAACTCAAAGTGAACATGAATTTCTATACGAAAAATCAACAACCTCTGCAGGATATGATATAACTAAGACCGTTATGGAAAATTTAGAATCGAACCATCAAATGAATTTTCTAATACACGTGATGTGGTATTAAATTGGTTTCAAAGCTGCGGTAAAGAAATAAGTTTTAAAAACCTACTGAACAAAGTATTTGTATGCAGAATGAGGTAAAATAAAAAGTGGCGTACTTCATAACATAAAGTGGGCCTAGAACTGGGCCCACTTTATCGTACTTTATATAAAAGACCTGAGAACTTGTGCACTGAATTCATCGGCAACGCATTTTGCTAACGATTCACTTTTTTTTTTAATGCGCCATTTCAACAAATATTTTACCTTGTGTAATTAAATTATTAAATTATGCAATATATCCACGGCAAAGCGATATTATAGGTGTCAATAACATTTTTTTTACTATTCTGTTAGAATTTCAAAAATGTATAGAGGGCGTTGGTGACAGCTTAAAAATAAAATTTGCTTCTGGTAAACTGCCATTTCTGTGCAAGATATTGAAAAATTTTATTAGAAAAACTTTCTCAGAATTAAAAAATAGGACGTACCAAATTTGATAACTATATGCATATTGTATTGTGTTTTATTTAAACTAATCTTAGTGATTGTTCACATATTTTTATATTTATTATTTATTTAAATCAAAGTTTGTCATAGAATCTAAAATAAAACTTATGCGTCATTGTCAGAAATATTTACTATTTGAATTTAAAACTGTACAAAAAAAAAATCTGGTAAAATGCTATGGCACTAGCTAATTCAACATGAAATATATCATCGAAAAAAGTTTCCGAATACCGTCCTAACGATCCTCAAGGCATGGAGAATTGTGAAAAGATTTATAAAAACCGAAAATGTCAATAAGAAGATTAAGCAAAAGAAAAAGTATGATGCAACAATATTATTAGCAATTCTCTCATAGAGAACCCAAAGTTATCTTTAAGAATGCGCGCTGTGATTCAGAGGTAAGCTTAAGCAAGTCGTTAATTCGTAAGATATAAAAAGAGAACAAAGTTTTTGCATCCAAACCCAGATTTCTACATAATCTTGAGTACGGTGATGAAGATAAGCATTTGTATTTTTGTACGTTAATGGTTGAAAAATTTATTGAACACCGATTTTTTCATCGACATATAATTTTCTCTGATGAAGCCACTTTCACCACCAATGGTGTTATGTCGAGTCAAAATTTTCGTTACTGGAGCGATACAAATCCACATTTTAGAATTGCAACCGGAAGTCAATATTCTAGAACAGTTGATGCTTGATGCGTAATATCCTACAATGGTGTAATCGGACCATACTTATTTGATGGAAAATTAAATGAGCATAAATATTTAAATCTACTAGAGGCATTTTTAAGGATATTTAGATACCTTGCCACGCGGCGAAAGGGAACATTTATATTTTCAGCAAAATAGCTGTACACCCCATTTGCGATTTTTATTTACGGAAACAAATTGTTTACTTCCATACTTTAACAATGGATGGAAATGTATTAAAAGCAAGAATTTCAGATTCTGCAATTCAATTAATCTTCAAGGTATTCAAAATAGCTTTAAAGAATTTAAGAAAAGAATTGAGATCTGTGCTGGAAATGGAGAAACCTGGGTAGAATAAATAAATTTATATTAACCTTGCAACTATAATAGGTATACCTAATATATTATTCAATCTCTATTATTAAGTAGAGTTTTCATTTATTTTGTATGAGGTGAAGAATTTACTTGGCAAACACTAAGTTAATGAAATGACAAATATTGAGTAGGTAAATATAACGAAAATGTAAAAATATGCATACAAGGTGATTCATGTAGGCCGTTCGTTGGGAGTTTTTCAACTTTTGGCACACTCTGTATAGCTGGAGGATTGAAAATATTTTAGGTAGAACGGACATGACCGATTATGGCTGCATAGGAACGGCCAACGTGAATAATTCTGTATAGTTATCAAATTTGGTGCAATGTCATATTTTTTAATTCTGAGCAAGTTTTTCTCATAGAATTTTTCAATATCTTGCACAGAAATGGCAGTTTACCTGATGCGAATTTTATTTTTAAGCTGCCATCGAAAATATGTTTTGTGTCAAGCAAGAGCGAAATAAAGAAACTTGTGTTCATAATAAAAAAAAAAATTATTTATCGCTTTGCCGTGGGCACATTATATATGTTAATGTAGCAAACTTTAACCAAAGAAAAAAGTTAATATCACAACTTCAAACTTTATTATTTTACAGACGAAGTAAATTCCCTCGTTTACGTTAAACAGATGAATTGGAGGCCAACTTTCTGTGGTACATTTTTTTTCTGCCAGTACAAAGTGTTTAGAAAACTATTTTTTTATTCGCCAGAAGATAACAGAGTTCGGCAAAATGGTTTTTTTGAAAGATACACACATTTATAACCAATTGAAAACAAAAAGCAACCAAACTACTCATATATTTTTTTTTGTTAATTTTCAGTGGACGCACTAGGTGAATTTAGGGAAAAATATAAGAACTGAAATAACTGTTGAACCATTAACAATTGTATAACAACATATATAGTGAATTTGAATGGAAATAACCTCCCCTGTCACTTCACTTCGTTTAATCGTCCACTTCTGGGACACCATGTATATTTTTCTTATGTATGTAAAAGATTTATGCAATATCACCCTAAGTGCAGGTCTCGTCCTATTGCTGATGATTCCATACTTATCTAAATGTAAGTACATTAATAACCCGCCAAGAGATATTCGTGATACACGACTGTTAGCTAAAGGGTGGTAGTTGATAAATAAACTGGCAATAAATATACATAAAAGGAAAAACGCCGTGTTTTCCATTTGTAAAATCAATGCTGTTGTGGGAAAAGAAATAAGTCATTACTTAAAGTTCTTAGTGATTTATTTGAATAATAATAAATAAATTAACTTGGAAAATAAAAGTAAATCTTATTTAGAAAATGTTGTCAAGAATATTACATTCGTTATGGAATCTTGTAAATGAAGTATGCCAGCCAGTCAACTCTAATTACAGAAAATTTCGGTTCTATACATTCCAAAACTTCTTATGCAATTTAGCATGGAGTCACTCTTCACGTAAATCGTTAAAGAAAAACAATCATTATTACTGTACGACTAAACTACGAAAGTGATACCTACTTTAAAAGAACTGAGAATATTAACATAGTATTTATATACTTCAATATCTCCTTCGCATAAAGGGTAATGACAACCTCTATACTGCATATTCACAAGTACATATATATCCCACTAGAAACAATGAAAGTATTAATCTGGATGTGTTGAAACCTAATAAAACTCGAAATATAACTGATAATTATGCACTCAAGTTCTATATCATCATACTCGAAGAAGGTGAAACCTGAACTAGAATAGTTTCGACTTTATTAAACAATCCATTTTACAACATAAACGAAAACTTAATTGCAGATTTAGCTTTTATAAACGCATTTTAATGTGTTTACTTTTATTTAAGTGTGAACAATAATTAATTTTTTACTTATAATTTTCAAGTAAAAGCTGCCTTTTGGTTGAATAAAAATTTAGCTGTTAGCAAAGGCGCATAACTTAAGACAAAACTAAATTTTCAGCACTTGTTGAAAATCATGTAAAACATAAGTAAATACTATATTCTTATTTTATCACCGCCAAAGTTTGTTAATCTTTTTTTTTTCATTTTATTACGCAAAAATATCGTTTTTTTTTAAATTATAAAAATACAAGTTGTCCAGAGTTAAAAGAGATGAATAAATTATGTTTAAAATAGTCTTTGAATAAACCAGCCATTTTCTAATTATAATAATTTGCTTTAAAACATCATGGTTTCGAAAACCACGATGTGGATTTTTGAGAAATTTTATCACTCATATTGTTTGAGTTATCACGGTTACAAAATATTTCTTGATAAAATGTTGATTTTTGTGAGTTCTTTTCAAAAAAAAATTATTAGCACACTTTTTCAATTTGTAAACTTTTCATTTTAATGTACGTTCCAAAAGGTTTCATACAAATCCTTAAACTCAGTGTATTTGCATAATAACCCAAGCACAGAAGAAATAACAATGAGAATGCAATCTCCCATTGGAGGGAGAAGTTCGCGCATCTACATCGCGCACTGTCAACCTTGGGCCGTATTGTAAAAAATTGTCATATCATAATTCTCATGTTCGTGTCTTAATAGCCATCATTAAATGGTATTTGCATAATATACTATTAAGAAACTAAATATAAATTAGTTTTGTGAACTCAACTGGACTAGGACTAGGTTGTTAGATTATTATTAATTACACTTGAAAAAACAATGATCATTTTTGAGTTTTTTTGTTTATTTGTATTTTTCATGAGGGCACGAATTGTTTAGAAGTTATATTTACAGAAAATTTTTGTTCGCAACTAAAAGTTTTCATTACATGACGAGAAAATGGCACCCCAAAATCATTTTATTATCATTTATCCCTTACTAACTATAATATTATAATTGCCGCTATAGTAGGTATCATTTGTTTTATCATGTTGTGGCGTACTTTCCGGTGAGGCCTAAAAGCGTCACTTTTTCACACCTTAGTAACAGCGGTACTTATAAATCGGTTGCTTGGGCGCCAGTTTCCTTCGTTACGTGAGGAAACGCCACGTCTCTCAAACAGCCTGTAAAGCAGGGCTGGAGTAACTGCAGTGGAGAAACGGTAATTTCTAGTCGGTCAAATAGGGAAACTTGGACTTTCACACACATAGGGATTGCATTACCGGTTAACCGGTTAACCGGTTACCCGGTTATTAGGACAAAAAACTCATGACGATAATTACCGGTTATTTTAATTTTTTACCGGTTATTTCCGTAAATTCTGAACTTATGATATGTCACGTATTCAACGTTTCTATTTATGTCACTGACTAGTATTCACTAAATACAGAGTGACTGTCCCAACACCGAGCACTTTTAACAATAAATAAATAATATTATAAAAGTAAACTCCAAACACCAAGCCCTAAGAAATACAATAGAGACATTGACAATATCTTACGACAGAAATTGAATATTTCACTGCCGCAAATATCCGTGGAATACATTTAGAAGTATGTTATTATCAATTCTTATTAACTTATCGACCCACCAATATCGATTGAGGAAGGACATCTTCAGCTGGTGGTATTCTATGCGCAAATATCAGACGACTAACAGATATAGCTTTGAAAAACTAACCCTTTTAACAGGCTATTTTTAAAAAAAATATTGTATTTTTAGATTAGGTATTCAGTAAATGCCCTATTTGAGTTTATGTTTATAATTTTTGTTATTTAAAGGGATATTTTTGTTATTTGCAGAATAATTATTTCATTTATATTTTTTCCTTTTGATAAATTAACTCCTATATAAAAAAGTCTATTTGACAGTCACATTTTTGTCACTTTGACAGCGATAAAAAAGGTGCATCGTTTTTTATCACCGATAAAAATGCCTGTTCCTCAAAAGCCTGGTAGTCGCACGTCACCATGAAATCTGTACTATCAGCTATAATTTTTAGGTATTGTATTGTGGAAACTATACTGTACGATATGAGTCGTTTTGGGAAAATTATAATTATTTTTAATAAATTATTGTTGTTGTTCGTTCACATTCATATTCTGTCGTTAATTTATCTTGCCAAAAAACACTCGAGCTTTTCTTTTATGGATAAATTTCTTTTTAACTCAAAATTTTGCCAATCAGTAATTTTGCTCGAAAAACTGACATTTGACAAAATCACTCGACCTCCGGTCACGCGATTTTTTCATTTCAGTTTTTCTTATAAAATCACAGATTGGCAAAATTATTTCATTACAAAGAGAAATTTATCCGATAAAAAAAAGCTCTTGTAATTTTACTGTTGATAAAAAACCTTTTGTTTGTTCATTATATCAAATATACGTATGTTTTTTGTTAAATTTAGATAATTTTGTACATGGAAAAAGACAATTGCCATTTTCGCCACCATAATCATCCATTTTAAAATTTACCGGTAAATACCGGTTAACCGGTTATTTACATTTTTATTTACCGATTTACCGGTTATTAAAACTTCCGGTAAATTGCAATCCCTACACACACAGCAGTAAAACACACAGTTCGGAGTACAATAAATTTTTATTTCTATTCTACAGTTCCTCAAATACTATATATAGTTTACCTTACTCTAACGATTACCTCAGGCTACGGTTAATCTACAGTGATGCGGTATTTTAAGCTACAATTTAACTACGACAGGCAAAAGCAAGCGGGGTTACGACGTAATCTAGGGCCGGATGATACTGATGGATGATGAATAAAGCGGTATGGTGGGTTAGCGGGAAAAACGGTGAAAGCGATGAAGTCAGTTATGTTACAAACGGGGTTTGAATACCAGGAATGAGAAAGCAAAAACAACAAATAATGCAACAACAAAATACTAAATCTAGGTTTCAGACTTGGCTAATACGCAGTACATACTAGCTGAAAACAGGTATGATTAGTTAAACACTTTCTGCATCTCCTGGTCTGAAACAATGTATGATTAATTACAATTAAAGCACCCTGGTTGAGAGGTTCACGCCAGAGTAGTAAAATGAAAATAATAGAGGTACAGATTGCTGTGGTTGAGAGGTCCACTTCAGAGTTAGAAAATAAACATAGTACAAGGTTCTCTGGTCAAGCGGTCCACACCAGAGTAGAAATAAAAATATTCCTTAAAACAGTAAAAGGAATATTAATACAAGTTCCTTGTATCATCCAAGTCCTACCTATTATTATTATTAATATTCTTATTATTACTTTCTCCTCTGTCGGTCTGCTGTAGGCAAGCGGTCGGTTGGAACTGACTTAGTCTTCTGGGCGGAAAGCTGGTGACTACTTCTATGCGCGTCTGACAGGAGGTGTCCCTAGTATTATATAAGGTAATGCTCTGTACTTGTGCGCGCTGTTTATAGTCGTGTGCCTTCGATAGTCTATAGTTATATTGTTTTATTTTTCGGAGATATTCAAAATCATTTAAACATAGCGTGTGAATTTACACAAGTTTTTAAAGCATTATAAAAATATAATGGGTGCAACAGGGATTGGCAAAATGCGCTTTGTTACAATGCGATATATGTTTCATCTCAATAATTATTCAGCCATTCACCAACATGCAATTCTAAGTACATCCTCTTCTGGTGTAATATAAGTAGGTCCTTATTTAGATCAATAATAGGAAACTTTTACCCTAAAATTGCCACAAATTAACTTACTAATATGGCTATGCAACATTTCACTCTTGAACAAAATGCCTTTGTTCGCCTATTCTCGACTTCGAATTTACTTGCATTTCTTTCCTCACATTGGTAAATCTGTGGACAATTTGAGATAAAGCCCATCACTAAATTGGTAAACTAAGTATTCTGACCTAATAGTAGATTGAATTGAAATAATTCTGACTCTAAATGTTTGTTGGGAATGCACCTTTTGCATTTAAATGCAATGGGTTTAGAATTATAAAATAATGCAAGCTAATCATTGCAAAAATTTGTTAATTTTATGAAAAGAAATTTAGTAGAAAAACAGGGCAAAAGAGCTTTATGAAACCACTCTATCTGGAACTCTCTGTATATTATTTAAAATTAATGATAATTCAAATTAATTTTGGTGAAGCTTCGTCTGGTAGTGAGTGAGTTGATTACATATATTTCTTTTTGAGTGCATAAATGACATTTTTGGTGTTTCATTGCAATTTTTAAGGACAAAATTATATCTAAGAATATTTGGGAGGAAGCCTTTCGTTGAAAAACTCTATATAAAGGAAATATTTTTATAGCTACGGAATATGAAAGGAATCGTCGAAAATAAGTATTGTGAGAAGCAGTTTGCTTAGTCGGCTCATCTTTTATAATATCTACAATGTACATGTATAAAGTGATATTCTTGTTATTGTTTGACAATGCATCCTTTTGTATCAGTCTCAGGCTAATGTCTCATAAAGGAAACAGATATTTCCGAAAGCTTAGCAATAGAATTTTATTTCTACTCTGTTACTCGTACTTTTGACTGTAATGCAGGGTGTTTGGTAGCCAAATAGGAATGGTGGATAGGTGGGGCCATTTAGAAGTTAGTTAACCCCAATGACCTATACCCAAATTATCACCTTTTTTGAAATATTATTATTATTATTTTTTTAATTTCCCTCAAATTAGCCTTTTAGCGTGTATAACAATTTTTTTTATGGTTGTAAAAGTTCAAAATAATTTTTATTATTTTCTGCAATGTATCTGTGTTCTAACAAAATCATATGGGACGCTGAAAATTAAAGAAAAAAATTATTATGAGCTAACAGAGTCCCCAGACTTGGTAGAAAGGATCATAAAGTTCAACTTTTTCTTGAATTTGCGAAGAAACGAAAAGCTATCAAGATGTTTCCCTTTAATGCCGTTTTTAACCGTATGCCAAATGCAATAAAAACTTTTTAAATAATATGAGAAAATTGGTGGTAATTTGTTTACTAGATTAGGATTCTACTTAACAAAATTTTTAATATTTTGCTTAACTAAAATTAGTAATTTTTATTTTATTTGAAATTATATTGATATTATTGTGAAGTAAGCATTTTAGATCCTAACACTACTTATAAAACATATTTTTCTATCAAATTTAGTAACTGAAGAATGTTAGATAACTACAGATTAGGCTCTACTTACAAAATTAGGTTGTATGGTTTTATTTTTTTGACAGTGACAAGCTAAAAATAATCATAATCAATTTATTAACTTTATTTTGTTTAAATTGTTTTCGTTATTTTGTTAAACGTATTTTTTACATCTTTTCGATATCGTAACAATGGCTGCGTACACTAACGAAGAATATGCTGGTATTATGATGGCTTATGGCAGAGCATATTGTTTTTCAAAATGATGGTTGTCCGGCACACTACAGAATAACCGTCAGGGAGCACTTAGACAATGTGTTTCCCAATTCGTGGATTGGTAGACATGGCCCTATTCCATGGCCCGCACGGTCCCCAGACCTGACATCTCTTGATTTCCACGTTTGGGGACGGACTAAAGAACTTGTGTACTCACAAGAAATTCACAACCAAAACCAGTTAACTGAAAGAATTAACGCCGCTTTCGCAACGATGAGAGAAGAGATGCGGTTCCGTACAACAACGGTAGAAATCCGAAGAAGATGTCGCGCATGTATAAGAAATGGGGTGGCGCAATTTGAGCAAAATTAATGAATAAAAAATGTATACAAAGTTTTTTGTTTGTTTTTATTTTATTTTCCCCTAATGTAACAAATTACCACCAATTTTCTCCTGTTATTTAAAAAGTTTTTATTGCATGTGGCATACAGTTAAAAACGTCATTAAAGGGAGAAGTTTTTGAAAGCATTTGAACATCTTGATAGCCTTGCAAATGCAAGGGAAAGTTGAACTTTATGATCCTTTCTACCAATTCTGGGGACTCTGTTAGCTCATAATAATTTTTTTCTTTAATTTTCAGCATCCCATATGATTTTGTTAGAACACTGATACATTGCAGAAAAAAAAAATGATTTTGAACTGTTACAACCATAAAATACACGCTAAAAGGCTGATTTGAGGGAATTTTTCAAAAAAAAAAATTAAATAACAATATCCCAAAAACGGTGATACTTTGGATAGAGGTCATTGGGGCTAACTAACTTCTAAATGGCCCCACCTATCCGCCATTCCTGTTTGGTACACCTTCTACCAAACACCTTGTATCTTATTAGATTTAATGCTTCTCATGTCACTAATTATTCATTTACTTGATTAAATGAAATATAATATCCATAAAGAAGTTCTAAAACCTCTTCACCGTTTCTAAAACGAAATAATTTTCAGGACTTTAAACCATTTCACGTTGACAACTATATATATATATATATATATGCAAGAAATTCAATTACATTTATGGCACCAGCGCATATGAATATTAACTATTAATGAATCCTTATTCTGTACAATTTTGTAAATGTAACTTTTAACATAATATTTGAGGAAGACTACGAACATATACCTATATTAAATTTTAAGTATCTACAAGTATGCTGCATTAAAATTATTTATGGGTAACTTATAAGAGAGTAACAGTCATTAAAATGAAAATCAAAGGTATTCACCAATAAAAAAATATAAATAATTTTTTATAAAGTGGAACAATTGAAGAATGTATAATTTTATAAACAATTGTCATTGTAAGTTTACAATTAAAAATACTTAACGGAAATACTTAATGTATCGTATGTTTTTTCACTCAGTCTCGTCATCGTTTCATTAATAAAAAACTTACAATTGAAGGGGCAAGTGGATGAGGGAGTTATGTCACAAAAACTTGTTTCTGAATAAATTAGATTTTAGTAAAGTCAACTGGCATTTTCAATGAAACATAAATTTGGAACGCAGTTTATTGAATTAGTAGGAAAGATTTACGAACAACTTTTACAGATTGAGATTTGAATTTTCATTCATTTCTTTGATAAAATTTTTAATTGCTATGTACATAACCTCTTCTCATTTTACTGATATGATAGTAATAAGTTGATAAAAAATTAAATAGAGTCAAGTAGGTACAAAATAACATTAATTTGTCATAAGAAAAAAAACAGTAACTTGAACAGAAACAAAACTATACAGTTAAATCATTACGTCATCTTTTTTGGTTGGTATTATTGATTTCCCACCCAATGATATTTTCATAAAAGTCCCTATGTTCTTCTAGGACAAAAGGCAACCGATCACGAATGTCGGCTGTTTTCTCTTTCAGAAATCGTTCCTGTTTTGTGACGAATTTTAGTAACCTCAATACCTCTAGGGGGCGAATAGTTTTTAGGCGGAGGGTTTCTGAGTAGTAAAATTTTTTGAAAGAGGTATACTCATCCTATGATTCTTTATATAGGTAGCTACCAAACTCCTCGACACGAATTCATTTAAAGGGAACTTTTTGGTTTAATAGGTTCTTCTTTTTGTTCACTAGTTCCTACTTTATTTTGAACATCACGAAAATACTGTTCCATATCATTATGAATCGCTGAATGTTTTATGCACCTTTTTTAAATAATTTGTCTGTACTGTCAGGGGTAAATATGAAACTGCTTTCTAAGCACTTTATCTATACGGCCAATATCCCTATCGGAGTCCAAATGGGTGTCCAACTTCAGCAAATTTGTGATCTATCACCTTTAAATATACATTTCAGTATCAATAACTGATATTAACAAATCATTTGGAAGTTCTTATTTTGGCCCACGCACGAGTAAGATTTTTCTTGTTTTCACATGTTCAAAAGTTTGTATAAAATTCCATAAGCAGCTTACAACTAACCACATCCTCAGACCATATCTGCATTACAAATTGATGACCTTCAGTAGTGATCATATGTATACCTAAATTGTAGAACCAGATTTGTCTTAGGTAAAATGCCTTTGATGTAGTGAGTTTGGGCAATGGCATGGTTTGCTGGAGGTCGACAGTCACATAACACAAGTTTTTGTCCTTCACAGCCTTTCACGGTACTTGGATCAACTGGTGGCCTAGTTTTATGTTTCCATTATGTCGTGCAGTTGATTTGTCGGAATCGCATCTACTGCAGGTCGCTCTTTGGACGACTAAAAAGGATAAGTTGAACTTGGTGATGATAATTTTTGCATACGATGCTTTTTTTTAATAAAAAGTTGTTTGGCCTATTTTGTTCTGTTCACTCTTCTATATATAATCTATACATAAGTGACATATATTCAGATTGGGCGCCAGATATCTCCTATAATAATTACTTCGCGCTTGGTTAACCTTTCACTATTATCATTTTCACATAATGGCTTAGACTTAACGGTTTCCTTGAAATCTTCCTTATTACGAGATTCAATCACTTCTTCTACCATTAGTTTTCCCCGAGACGTCATTTTTGTGTTTTATTTTAGACGATATAAATACTAGTATTCAATCACAAACAGTTTACTACGGTATAATAATAAAATGTTGCCTTCTCGGGATGAAGATGTTACGGGTACATAACACCTTCTTCCATTACTACAACGTAGTAATAAAAAGTTATTTTTGAATGGATGAAGGAGTTATGGGTATATCCTTCTTCCATAGCAACCAAGAAAATTATGACTATAACATAGCCCATTCTTCTACTCGTTATCTCCTTGGATATTGTAAAAAGAACCAATTGATTTGGGGGCAGGTCGTTTATGCACATTACTCTTTCGTCTACAACAATATTTGAGGTTTTCATAAAATGTTACATGACTCCTTCATCCACTTGCCCCTTCAATTATGTATAACTGCAAGTTCAAACTGATAATTACAAAAATTTTTTATGCGTGTCCTTTCTACGCTTTCGTAATATAGACATTACAAGGAGATTCAAGTAACATGAGTTTGAAGTTACAGAATGATCAATAATTGTGTCCAAGTCTAACTCCTTAACAACTACCTTGAGGGGTCAGAAGTAAGAATTGTTATGAGTATGACTCACAGAAATAGTAAATTATAAATAGATACCAAACTACGAGTTTTTAAACTTTTGATGCCAGCAGTCTCTACGATATTTTTAATTTTTAAATATCCTATTTTTTACAATAATCAATAGGATATTACAGAAACGTAAATTTTCTTTTTGTTATTTTTATGAATTCTTCGGAATTTTCGAATTATAAATCGGACTTTTCGAGTTACAAATCTAAAAATAAAATCCCTACTTTTGACTCGAAAGAGCAATGTTAAAAAAAGTTTTTTTTGGCCCATCCGTGGTAAAGTGTGGAAACCATCTTATTCTATTAATTTTGGGGTGCTGAAAACGAATCCATCACCCGTTTTGGCGAAAAATCTCCGGAACACATTAAAAAACTACCCTTATTTGGGGGTGACATTGGAATTTTGCAGGAAATTCTCTTAAAATACTAAGTTTCGTTAACTAAGTAGAAAAAGAAGTAAAAAAATCAAATTCACCTCTTCAACCCTCGTCGTCATTCTTTCACCACCCCCAAGAAGGTTGTAAACTACTATAACTACTATATAGTTATTTACATATTTAAAAAAAACAGAACACCTCTTTGTGTGGTTTCTATCAGAATATAATAATCTGATTATTTCTGAGTACACTCATATGCCTCCTCACCCTAAAAGGGGTGAGTCTCATCTTCTTAGGAATATTGATCGGATTTAATTACAAAAAAAATCCTAATACACAACTGGATGTTTTTTTATCAAATTAAGGTGACTTGGCCAATTCAGATCACTCCCGAGTATTTCTTACCCCTCTAAGGAGGGGGAGTAGGACTTTTTTGGCCCGTCCGTGGTAAAGTGTGGAAACCATATTTTTTTTTGAATTTTGGGATGCTGAATACGAATCTGTTATCCGAATTGGCTAAAGACATCGGGAAGACAGTAAAAAACAACTCTTATTTGGGGATGGCATTGAAATTGATATAAGAACTTGCAACAAAAGTTATTCTTTAGTGCAGGAAATTCTTTCAAAATACTCAGTTTCGTCAGGTAAGTAGACAAAGAAGAAAACATTCTAAATTCACCCATCCTTCCCCCTCGTTTCCCTCATCCTTCACCACTTATAAGAACGGTGTAAGTTACAATATCTAATATAAGGTTATTTATTCATTAAAAAAAAAAAAAAATCAAAACTCCTCGTTAAATGGCTGTTATCAGGTTATAATGTGATTACTTCTGAATACTCTTACACCCATCCCCACCAATTAAGAT
Organism: Rutpela maculata; assembly: GCA_936432065.2. Lineage (NCBI taxonomy): Eukaryota > Metazoa > Arthropoda > Insecta > Coleoptera > Cerambycidae > Rutpela > Rutpela maculata. The sequence goes on along the minus strand of OW386287.2, from coordinate 131,676,475 downwards.
GGTGGATTTTATCTTTTTAGAGTTTTTATTGGTTTTAATTGCAAAAGAAATCCCTAATCACAAAGTTTGATGTTTTTTATCATAATAAGATGATTTAGTCAATTCAGATGAATATTTCTCACCCCCGAGATATTTCTGAGATAGTAATCTCTGTGCCACATCTCTGTCCTACAAAACTGGTAAGTTTTTAATATACATATATATTTTCAATAAGCATTTAGGGATAATTTTTTGAAGTCACTAAGTTACTCTATTATGATAAAAATCCATGTAAGAGGTAATAAAGGATTTCTGTTGTAATAAAAACAAATCGAAAGTCCGAAAATAGTTACTCCCATCCGTTTCGTGGATAGATTTGGAATTTGAGGGGGCCATAAAATGAAATAAGATTCCCATTCTAACAAACAAAAATTATTTAAATAACTCATCTACAAAAGGGTCGAAGAGGGTGGTCGTTTGTGGCGTCGGTCCAACGTAAAAATTAAAAACACGTAGAAAAACGGCGTTAAGTGAAGTGTACTTTAATAGAAACGTAGCTAATAATTACAATTAAAACGTGAGCTAAAGTTGAGGTGAATAAACAATAAATACGTAATTAAAATAGAGGGTTATAGATAAATTCTTAAATAGTGTAGTGTAATATTGTGTTAGTTTTCTGAAGATGTGGGCAATTACCACGAAAAGAGGGCCAGAGTAACCATCGGACCAGTTTAAAACCCAGGCACTATACCGTAATAAAGTGCTAGGAAGTAACATCTGTTACCAATAAATTAAAAAGGAAATAAATAGAATAGAATGACGGACATTACCATTCAGAAAATATACGAAGAAATAATAAAAAACAGATCCGAAATAAAAAGTAAAATCGAGTCCAGTCAGGAAAGGCTATTATTAAAAGTTGAGGAACTTACAACAAAACTAAAAAAAGTAGAAGATGAAACCTAATTTTAAAAGAACAAATTGAAAAATTATATAGAAACCACAATAAAAATAACAATAATTTTTGGCCTCGCACAAAAAAATACAGTGAATATATATGCCAAAAACTAAAGAATCTAACCGTTGACCTTAACGAAAGCGATTTCAATGACGTATACACACTGGGAAAAAACATTAATAGCCTCATAAAGGTGGAATTAATATCATACCTAACAAAAAAATATATCTTAGAAAACCGCCATAAATTGAAGGGAACTAGCATTACCATCACCCACGATCAAACTTTAAAGGAAAGAACAGACAATAAAATACTTAGAAAACACCTTTATGATGCTAAACAGGATAAAAACAATACATGTTTTATAAGAAAAAAACATACTTCATGTAAATCAAAAGACGTTTACAGTAGAAGAACTACGCGAACTAGAAGGACGAGAAAGTAGCACCCTCACTACACCAAATAAACCCAATCAAACCTCAAATCAACAAGGCGGGGAAAAACCCACATTAGAAAAAACTGAAACCCCTAAAGCAGATCCAAATCAAAATATTCCAAAATCTCTGGCCATTCAAGGGACACCCAAGACCGGCACGATAAAGAAGTCCGAAGAAGTAATTTTGGCGAATACAAGACCTAAAAGACGCCAGGCTAAATAATCATTTGAACAAGATCAAACAACGGTGAACGGGGAGAAAGGGAAAAGACAGGAATTTAATTTACATTTCAAGTACATTTAAAACTTTAACTTTAGGATAAGAGGAGTTTAAATTACTATGCAAATTTTTATATATTACTTGTATAGGTAAATATCTTATTTTTATTAGTATTAACATTGATTATTAAGTAGGATGGATAATTATGTCAGGGACTTTAAGATACCATATATTGAAACTAAAACAGCTCAAAATAATACCCAACTGGAAAATATTATAAACAAAAACTCTAATGCAGGTTTTACGCTCTTACATAATAATATTAGAAGCATATCCAAAAATTTCGAGGAGCTGAATATTCTGATTCACGACCTTAACTATTGCTTCGATTGCTTGGTATTGACAGAAACATTTAAACTAGACAATACTGATATCTTTAATATACCGGGTTATGACTTGTTGTATAATAAAGGGGATATAAACAAAAATGATGGAGTTGTTATATACATTAAAAGTGAACTAAACTACACATATCACATAATTAATATAGGAGAAATAAAAGTCATTAAATTAAATATCATATCAGACAATAAATCGATACAAATAATTGGTATATACAGATCACCATCCTTATGCCCTTTAACATTTAATTATGACCTTGCCAATTACTTAGCAAACAATAATGACCAAGGTGCTATCAGCATAATAGTTGGGGATATAAATATAAATATTCTTGACAACAGTACTGATTGTTGCCAAGAATATTTAAACATTTTAGGTGAGTATGGGTATATGTCTGCAATAAATCAATGTACCCGAATTCAAGGAGACACTCAAACATGGGATCACATATTTCTAAAAACACGTATTCCGTATGAATTATTTACCCCTGTTATATTAGAAACAGAGATTACTGATCACTACGCAATATTGTTAAAATATTCTTCGCGACCAGCTGAAACAGAAAGAAATTCTATTAGAAAGGCACACTATAGGTATTATGTTAATTATAGCAAACTAAAAAATGAGTTAAAAAACGAAAATTATACAGACATTTATGCTACTACAGATATCTACGACGCAGCGGACTTATTCATAGATAAATTACATCAATATATAGATAGTTGCACAACAAAAACTAAAATCAAAAGAAATGAAATAAAAAGGAACCAATGGATTGATAAAGTCAATAACTAAAAGAAATATAATGCATAAGAATGCAATTATGTATCCTAATGATGTAAATTTATTGAATGAGTACAAGAGATATAGAAATAAGTTAAATGAACTAATCAAAATAACAAAAACAAACCACTACAAAAAGTAATAAGCCTAAATGGCGACACTCCCGCAAGGATCTGGCAATGTATTAAAGACATTCAGGGACTAACAAACAATGAAACAAATATTACGAGTGTAAAAAACGAAAACGGAGATATTATTTTGGATAAAGCCGCAATAGGAAACTGTTATAATCGTTTGTTCAGTGATATAGGCAAAAAACTAGCAGAAAATATTAAACTAACAAATAATCGAAATCTACCAAGGTCTCATTTAGTAAATTCATTTGTAATTACGCATACCGACGTGCAGGAGGTAACAAAAGTAATAAGTGAATTGAAACTAAAAAAAGCTCCTGGCGTGGATATGCTAAAAACAGAAACACTAAAAGAGATATTTGAGCATATCATGGAACCCCTAACATATATAATAAATAAGTCCTTGGAATCGGGTACATATCCGGCTGCTTTTAAATTAGCAGTCACCTCTCTACAAATCTGGTGATAAGCAAGAAGTGTCAAATTATAGACCAATTTCACTTATTTCGAATTTAGCTAAAATTTATGAGAAACTACTTAAAACCCGGATTTGTAGTTTTTTAAAGAAATACAATATTATATCGGACAAGCAGTATGGATTTAGGGAGGCCAGATCTACAAATGATGCCATAGCAGATTTAACAGCGAAAATATACAACAGTATGGATGCTGCTGAGCCGTTATTAGGGGGAAACTTAATGACTTGCTAAAGAGCTACTTAACAAACCGGAAACAATCTGTAAATATAGATAATTGTATGAGCTCAATGAGAAATGTTACTTTTGGTGTTCCACAAGGCACGTATTGGGGCCAATTCTATTCTCTATATATGTCAATGATCTTTTCAAGGTCCCTATAGACGCTGAAATAATAAGCTTCGCCGATGATACAGCAATCTTCTTTAAAGACCGCACATGGGAATCATTAAAGATCAAGGTAAAGAGGGATTTTAAAATGGTCATCGACTTCTTTAACAGTAGGCTATTAACAATAAATATCAATAAAACATTTTACTTGCCCTTCTCAAGTTATGTCAGTGGGCTGCCAAAATTTAACTGTAACACCATAAAGCATAACAATCTTGAATTTACAATAAAATCTGCAACAACCATAAAGTACCTGGGTATTACTATTGACTCCCATCTAAAATGGGATACACATATTAATAATTTAGTTAAAAAGATGAGAAGTCTATTACCAAAATTTAAATATTTCAAAAACATTTTTGAAGAAAAACACCTTAAAACCTTAAAATCATGTATTATGCCTAGGCCCAGTCACATATTACTTATGGAATTATTGGATGGGGTGGTGTAACCAATCGTTATTTAAAACATTTAGAAATTGCACAAAAATGGATCCTAAAAATAATATATAGCAAGAGATGTACTTACCCATCGGATGATCTTTATATAAAAAGCAAAGTATTTGACCCAAGACAACTTTATTGTCAAAATATATTATTGTTAATGCACTAGAATAGAAATAACATAGGGAAAGTTAAACACGTATACAGCACCAGACAAAACGAAAAATCATTACTAGTACCAAAAATGAGTAAACCTATTGGCCAAAGGTGTTATTCGTACATAGGACCAAAAATATATAATATCTTACCAGATTATATGACAAGTCAGAACTCTAACAACATTTTTAAAACTGAAATCAAGCAATGGATAAACGGCCGAGCAAGGAACAATATACACCAACTTATAGATCTAAAAAATAATTAAATCATGTATTTACTCCTACTTTTTTCATTATTTTTTTATTGTTTTTTTATTATTTCTTTATTTTTTGTTATTTTTATTTACTTATTTTACTTATTTTATTAATTTTATTAACTTTATTTAGCTATCTCAAATTCATCTCCATGAAAGAACATACAGTGAAATAACTATATGTTATACTTTGTTATGTATACCCGACCTGTATTGCTTTTTAAACTTTGTTTTAAATCTGTATGCACGAGCGAGACAGTGAAGTTATTATGTAGTTTAGAATGTTGCAATAATAAAGAGGCTTACTCTGGTTAAAATAAGGTAAACTCAGTCCACGCAAAAGGTTCAACCTTCTGTGGACTTAATGTTTGTTGAATCTCAAACTTGTTTGTAAACTAAGCACTCATTGTAATCTTGTATTTTCAATAAACTTTATTATTATTATTGTTATTATATTAAATAATTTTTTACTATAAAAATCAAGCAACATTTTTTAAAAGGGATATTGACAACCCTACTTCTTACCCTCCTTAAAGGGGTAAGAAATAATCAGGAGTGATCTGAATTGTCCAAGTCACCTTAATATGATAAGAAAACAACTGTGTATTAGGAACTTTTTTGTAATTAAAACCGATAAATATCCCTGAGAATGTGAGACCTCACTCTCTTACGGGCGAGAAGGCATATGAGTGTACTCAGAAGTAATCAGATTATTATATTCTGATAGCAACCACTCAATGAGGTGTTCTGTTTTTTTTAAAAATATGTAGTTATAGTAGCTTACAACCTTCTTGGGGGTGGTGAAAGGATGGTGAGAAGGGTTGAAGGGGTGAATTTTATTTTTTACTTCTTTTTCTAGTTAGTTATCAAAACATAGTATTTTTAAAAAATTCCCTGCAAAATCCCAATGTCACCCCCAAATAAGGGTGTTTTTTAATGTGTTCCGGAGATGTTTCGCCAAAACGGATGACGGATTCGTTTTTAACACCTCAAAATTAGTAAAAAAAGATGGCTTCCACACTTTACCACGGATGGGCCAAAAAAGGCATTTTTTTAACATTGCTCTCTCTACTTTATATCGAAATTATAACTAGAAAATAATATATAATTCCGACTCTTAAGTAGATGTATTTATACCATTGTAAGTACCTTCTTGTTTTCCACTATTTGCGTATTTATTTGTCTACATTTTTTAATATCTGTATAAGTTATACCCTGTAAATTGAGTGTTCCATTGGGTAATATATTGTACAGTAAGGTAAAATCGACGATGGACTGAATATCTCCGGGGACGTAAGCAGGTATTTGGTCTACCTTGTTCAAGTGCCATAGGTAGAACAGCATAGAGTTACCCACATTTGCTTTTCAAATATAGTTATTGTTTATTTACTTCAAGAATGAGTTTATTCAAAGACGGTTTTACACAGTCATTCGTGCCTCAGTTTGAATTTGAATCGATTACTGTCGACTATAAGTCTAAAAAGGCTAATTGTGGTGTGGATTTGCCCCACGTTTTAACCAGGATTGTCCTGATTTAAATCGTGATTTAAATCAACTGATTTTTAAAATTTAAACCGCAGTTATCAAAGTCGATTTTTTAAAGAAACATTTCATATAACGAAAATAAAATAAATTGACATACACGGTAAAAATATTGTTACAGAAAATTTAACAAAAACTATATAAACTAAATATAATATAAAAATATATTTTCAATTTAGGTTTCAACTACATTTTCATTGTAATATGTATAAAAATTATGGTAAATAAAAATCAACAAGATAGCTGTATAAAAATGTAGAAAAGGAAATACTAGAATTTACTTAAAAAGAAATAAAACAATGGTATTTGAATTTTTTTATTTTCAATGATTTTTTCTTAATAAAAATTAGATTTTTCACAACCCCAGTCTTGGCCAAGGAGAAGCTGAAAAATAGCTCCATATTCAAAGGTATCGCTTCATTCTTAAAGTGAACGAACTAGAGATGCGATAACATATTTAAATATATTCTAATGCAATAGTATACTTACATACTTATATATATACTACCTATAAAACCTTAATTCAATGTAAGTATTTCATTTCTCAAATACTCATAAATTACACAGCCCCGCAAAAAAAGCGGTCTGTCCGGCGGACCATACCAGTGTACCCTTATGTATTTGGACTCGCTGATACCGAATCCGAAGCCAGAATTGTCAGATTGGCTCGTTTTTTACCTCCAACCCCAAAAAACACCCCCCAAAAAAATGGTCTGTCTGGCAGACCAGACCAGTGTATCTTTACGTATTTGGACCTGCTGAAACTGAATCCGAAGTCAGAATTTTCAGATTGGCTCGTTTTTCACCTCCATTCCCAAGAAACACCCCCAAACCAAAAAAAGTGGTCTGTCCGGTGGACTATACCAGTGTATCCGGGGGACTATACCAGTGTATCCTTATGTATTTTGACCTGCTGAATCCGAATTCAGAATTGACAAATTGGCTCATTTTTCATCCCCAACCCCAGAAAAACACCCCGCCTCCCCCCCCAAGAAAAAAGGTCTCCTTATGTATTTAGATTCGCTGAAACCGACTCAGAAGTCAGAATTGCCAGATTGGCTCGTTTTTCACCCTTAACCACAAAAACCACACCCAAGACAAAAAAAGTGATCTGTCCGGCGGACCATGCCAGTGCATCCTTATATATTTTGACCTGCTGAATCCGAATCCGAAATCAGAATTGTCAGATTGGCTCATTTTTCACCTCTAACCCTCAAAAAACACCCCCCTCCCCCCAAAATGGTCTGTCCGCCAGACTTATGTATTTGGTAAGAATACACTGGTATAGTCCGCCGGACAGACCACTTTTTTTTTGTTTGTTTTGGGAGTGTTTTTTGGGGTTGGGGCGAAAAATGAGCCAACCTGACAATTCTGACATCTGATTTAGTTTCAACGGATCTAAATAAGGATACACTGGTATGGTCCGCTGGGCAGACCATTTTTCTTGAGGGGGTGTTTCTTGGGGGTTGGGGGTGAAAAATGAGCCAATCTGTCAATTCTGACTTCGAATTCGGATTCAGCAGGTCAAAATACATAAGGATGCACTAGTATGGTCCGCCGGACAGACCACTTTCTTTTTGTCTTGGGGGTGTTTTTTGGGGTTGGGGGGTGAAAAACGAGCCAATCTAACAATTCTGATTTCGGATTCGGATTTAGCAGGTCAAAATACATAAGGATACACTGGTATGGTCCGCCCGCCACTTTTTTTTTGTGGGGCTGTCTTTTATTAAACTTTTTTTGATAAAAAGAGGTGCCCCTTATGCGCTCCTTTGCAAACCTTACTAACATTTTGCTTTAAAATTAAAACAAAACCTGTTTTATATAAAGACATTTTGATTCGAAGTATCAATAGTACTGTTTTTAATCTGTCGTATTTAAAATAGGCAATGTTTCAATAAATACAAAGTGGAGTCGTTTTACATGTTTTAGCCTTCAGCTGCTACATTAATCGTTATTGTTGATATAACCCAGGATATTGTTTAATTTCAATTAATCAATTAGGTAGTATTGTTATCAAAGCCCTCATGTTTGTGAGGATTATCGTCTTACAATGTTGTTTACCACGTGATATAATCCTTTACGCATAGTTTATCTAACAACGCTTTGCTCATATATCATGAAAGTAAATTGATAGTTTCTACATTTAATACCTTGAAAAATGTATCCGTGCCTGAAAAATATAGGTTAGTCTTCTGCTGGAAGCAGATGTTTACGATTAGAATAATGTTAAAAGATGTAAACATATATTTATACAATGAATTATTTTTTATTTATTTGCGTTTATCATGACTAGAGAATATTATTTAGGTGTATTAAGCAAATTACAACTTGCACACTTTTTAATTATTATGAAATTACTTACTTTCTGTATATTGTTGCCCTAATCTGGGCACGCTAATATACTAGCCAGGTAAATACTTCAAAACACTCATTATTGGAGAACCAATCAAAACAACCACTCTTCTAGCTAATGCTGACGAAGTATTGAATTACATGATAGGTTTCCTAGCATTTTAAAGCAAAAAAATATATTGAAAATCCTTAAATCATTTATTTAAATTCAGTCCTTCACACTTTTTTAGTTAATATGAAATTATCTACTTTCTGTATATTGATACCTTAATCGGGTCACGCTAATATACTACTTAGGAAAACACTTTAAAACACTCATCATTGGATAACCAATCAAAACAACTACTTTTCTAGTTAATACTGACGAAGTATTGAATTACATGATAAGATTCCTAGCATTTTAAGGCAAAAAAATATATTGAAAATACTTAAATCATGTATTAAAATTCGGTCATTCACAACAATTATTAAACCATACATTCTATTGCAAAGTTGTACAAGTTTTTTCGAACTCGTTAGTTCTCATCAGAGTATAGAACAGTGGTTCCCAACAAGATTTTTTCAAGGACCCACTCATCGGTCGCTATACTGACAAGGACCCTTTAAAAGCTTAAATTCTTAAAATTAAGATTATGTAGAATCTACCATAAATTACTTACTAAACTAATTTACTTAAAGGTGGAAACTGTTCATATATATGAAAATGAAATTTGATGTTAACACAAGTTTAGTACAAGTACAAAGCAATTGCAATAACAATAAAGCATCATTTTACAATTTCAGTGTGATACGTTGACATTTCGCGGACCCCTAGGGGTCCGCGGACCACCTGTTGGGAATCCCTGGTATAAAAACATTCATCCATTATTTACAAGCCTATTCTTGATTTATTTTTACAATTAATTATTTATTATTTATTTGCATTTATCATGATTAGAGAATATTATTTAGGTATATTAAGCAAATTACAACTTACACACTTTAATATTTATTACGAAATTACCTACTGTCTGTATATTGTTGCCCTAATCTGCGCACGCTAATATACTAGCCAGGTAAATACTTCAAAACACTCATTATTGGAGAACCAATCAAAACAACTACTCTTCTAGCTAATACTTACGAAGCATTGAATTACATAATAGGATTCCTAGCATTTTAAAGCAAAAAAGATATATTGAAAATACTTAAATCATTTATTTAAATTCAGTCATTCATACTTTTTTATTTAATATGAAATTATCTACTTTTTGTAAGTATATTGGTACCTTAATCGGGTCACGCCAATATACTACTTAGGAAAACACTTTACAACACTCATCATTGGATAACCAATCGAAACAACTACTTTTCTAGCTAATGCTGATGTAGTATTGAATTACATGTAGTTAATAAACAAAATAAAATTGAAACAAAAAATATATATTTTCGACTAGAAAAGATTATAAATAACAGAGATCACAATACCATATTAATTATTTATTTATAAAAAAAAATAATATGGCTAAGTTTCCTATAAAGAACGTAAAGAGGTAAGGCATATAAGGTGTAAAAATGGTTGGTAAACCAAAAGTGTTTTATTCAATAAATGTTATGCGTATAACATCAGTTCATTGGCCAAATTATTACTATACTGTTCGCAAATACGACATCAAAGAGTATATTGCACTTAATCGGCATATTTCTAAAACCGTAAATTGCTCCGTTTTTTGTGTTAGTGAATGAATTCTGAATAACTTTCAAAATGTCCGTCTGTTTATCTGTCTGTCCGTCTATCATATTTCTTGGAAGTACGCAATTTTGTCAGTAAGTTAATATTAGCTAGAGGAATAATAGAAACCCTGAAATATTATTTTCCATTATTCATTTATATGTTTTAACAAATAGACATCTGATAACGAATAGAAGTTGCAGTCGGGTGTGTCCGACTGCGAATATCTATTTGACTCATATTTTCTAAGAATACAGTTCACTTTTAAAAGGTGCCACTGATATTAAATACAGTAATAATTTTTTTATTTTTGTTGTTGAAATGGGTATTTGGAGGCAGCAACGCCTGAATTCAACTTTCATTCGCTTCATAATAATTTCATTAAATACAATGTACACACCTTAAGGTCAAATTAAGAAATAATATAATCTATGTACATTTTTTTTGTAACTATTGTTAATATTGTTATACTCATCGCAGAATAGTATATTGCATTTGATTGGCACATTTCTAAATCCATAAATATCACTCGTAGAAAAATAAAATTCATTTTATTGTATTAATCATAGACATCCGAATAACTTTAAAACGTGTATCGTATGTTCGTCCGTTTGTCAGATTGTTCGTTTGTCCGTCTGTCTCTCTGTCAACCAAATTTTTGTGAGTACGACTTAAGAGAAAAAAGTCCGATATCATTGAAATTTGGACACTACGTTAGTGTTAGTAAGGGAAGAACTCTATTGATTTTAAAGTAAATATATATAATACTAGATACGGAAAAAAATTATACATTATTTTTTAGAGACTTTTTAAAGCTTTATTTTTTATCTCAAGCATAATTTCGATGTCGCTAATGGTTAGCGAGATATAAGCAATAAACTTAATTAGAGCACCACTTTCCCAAATGGCGCCTCTAGCGCAAGAGATAGAGTTGGGAACTTTTAAAATGTTCAATACCTTCATATTGCTCCTGTGAGTATTGCTCCTGTGACTCCCAAATAGGCAAGTCTTTGTAGTTGAGTTAGCTTCTGTTGAATGTATAGTCTGGTTACAGCAGACCAACAAACAACAGAAGCATAAGTGATCATTGGTCTGACTATAACAGTATAGTACCACATTATTGCCCTGGGGTTTAACCCCCAAGTTTTAGTATTTCTACATACCCAAAGGGTTGTAGTGGCCCTTTGTATCTGCCTCTCCATGTGATCTTTCCCGGTCAGTTTAGATTTCAGGATGTCCCCCAGATACTTCATAGTCCTTAGGGTGGTGTTATAGAATACAGGTTCGACGAAACTGTCTAGCCTGCGTCTCTTAGTCAAAATTACCAGTTCTGTCTTAGAGGTTAATTCGAAGGCCCTGGTCATTGCACCATATCTGTACGATCTGCAAGGCCCTTTGCGAGAGTCCTCTAACCGTATGGGAATTTTCCCGAGATGATAATTGCCAGGTCATCTGCATAACCTTGCGCAAAAAGATCCTGGTGTTCAAGTTCCTGTAGTAGGCCGTCGAGAACAAGATTGATTCCATAGCAGAGGGGAGAAGACGCCTCCTTGTGGGCAGCCTCTCTTTATTGAAACCTTTACTGCCGTTTCCTTGTTGGACTGTGAGGTGGTAAACAAGATGGAGCCTTGGAGCCCTTGTGGACAATACTAGAAGCTGCGAAGATGAGAGTCAGCGAAGAATACAGATGGTAAGATCGGCAACTTGCCAATTGAGCAAAATTTGGCATGACTGAAATATCACGAAGCGCAAAAAAATCAAACTTGTTAACGTCCTAGTTTTCTCCGTCCTTTTTAACTCTTTTGAGACATCGATCATTAGAGAAACAGTTAGACGGCGCACAGTGGGGCCAAATGCAGATAAAGTTGGCAAAAAATAAAAAATCGGTAATGGCGATAAGTGTTATATTTCATTTTAAAACTATAGTTTAAAGTTCTCTACATTATATTCCGTTAAGAAACAGGCAGGGGAAGCACCCATATCCTCGCTACACCACTCGAAACATGTGCGTCTTACTGGCTATTGTGTTTCATCTGTGAATTGTTTTCGTCATGGAAGCTTTATCGACAGGTTAGTATATTACTTTTTGAATATTACTACGGATTATGTTAATGAGAAACCTTAAAATCGAAAAAGTACACCACGTGTTAAAATTGTGTAAACATTTTGATTATCTTTATACATACTTACGATTATAGTTAGGTTCCGGGCACTTCAGGGTTAATATTTTTACTTATTTTGGTAAAGAAACTATTGGTTTTTCAAAATCTTTAATAAAAGTTTGTGCATGTTTGCGCCAATTTAAAATATAAGTTTATATTTACCATGCGGGTAGACTGGTTAATTTTACTTTTTTCATTTAGTTAATTATTTTTATTAATTTCTTTTTCCAGGATCTGGTTCTACTAATATTTTTTTAACATGACATACTATGTACGATGTAATGAACGAATGTAACAAGAAAAACATGGAAGATCGAATTAATTTCTTGAAGATATACATAGAAAATCGTACTGAATGTCCGAAAAATCGAAGGAAATTATCTTATTTTGTGGCAGATTTTAAAGAGAGATGGATGGAATCCAATAGAAAAAAAGATAGATTTCTTAAAAAAAAATAGAGTATGCTGGAAACGTCCATAGGATTTACAAAATATTGTTCTGAAAATAAGAAAAAACCAATGAAGATGTACTCAACAGGTTACTGATCGCATCAGACCCATATATTTCGAGTATGGAAGAAGCTCACATGAACAAAAAGGCGCTGAACAAATATGTTATTGCCTCCAGAAGTTAATGAACCTTCGAGATACGAGATGGGTGATTCCATATCTGATTATTCTGGATACGAATTCAGTAATTTCAGTTTTAATTCCGTCTGACTTATTTCATAATTAAACTATCAATATCTTCCATCTATAAAATATTTATTTTTATCAATTTAGGATTATTTTAATATTTTTTTCTCAAAAATTGATATAAAAATAAATAAAGAATTTTCAGAATTTTTCAACAATTTTTTTCTACCCTTAAAAATGTATCCCTTTATAAGTTTAAAATATTTTTCCCATTATTAGCTTGACAGAATTAATGTAGTTGCAAAGTTTCGTAATTTTCGTTTGATATAATTTTTTCACCCCTTATAACCTTTTGAATATTTGATTTTTTTAAATATTTTTTCCATAAACCTGAGCTTATCTGTGAGCTGTCTGCCAAATTTCAGAATTTTTGCCACCTTTACCTGCATTTGACCCCACTACTAATTTCCTGGACAGCCCTTCGCACTAATAGCTTGATTCTCCAAGATATAATTCCCACCAGCGATTCTCTCATTTTTTTCACCACATCAACCGAAGAGATAAAACTATAGAACGACTGATATTTCGGGGAAAAGCTAGATGACAAGGGGCAAAGAAGAGACTCTCAAAACATTGGGCTGATGTCACCAAGAGCTTTGGTGAGCTGGCAATTGCAACAGATTTCGTGATGCCGCTAGACGTGCTATACAGCAATCGGAAGCCAATTAGAATAATTCATGGATTACAAAACGTCTGCACGATGTTGTGAATAATAATACGAAAGCAAAATGGATTACTAATACAGATGTACCCTCTCATGGTTTTGCTAATAGTAAAAACTTTTAATTTAATGTAAATGTAAAAGTAATTTTCCTGGCTAAATACGTATATCTAAGACCAAAACTGGAAAAAAAGTTATTTTGTCCGGTCTGTTATTAATAGATCTTATTCCAAAACTGAGGAGATACACCGTTCTTTACAATACGATTTAATTGTATTCAACTAATTTTTTATTAGTTTTAAAACACAAATTTAATCTCCATTAGACTGAAAATATATTTTGTAATATATTCACTTGTTTTCCTCAGGGAAATGGTGAATAGGGCTAAGCCCGGATTATTTTTCTCACGAAAACTTGGTATTTTACTGCAAAAAACTTTCCCTTCTATCCAATGGGACTAGTATTAAGATTTATGGTGGGATCATAGCACATGCCACCCTTAAATGAAACAGTATCAATAATGCGTCCATCCTTGGAACAGGGTTGTATTAGAAGTTCTATAATAAAGGATTTGTTCAAAATATTCTTGTTTTATTTCTTACCATTTGAAATGATTGATTAATATAGTTACATTTATATGTTTAGGATCCGAAATAGATAACCTTTATTTGAAGTTAAATATTTCAAAAATATCTTATTGCACTGAGTTTTTCTCATAGATAGTGAATTTATTTAGAAAAATATTTCTATAGGTTGTATAATTTATGAAATTAGAATTATACAAAAATGTGTATTTACTTACTTCCATATCCTCGTAGTGGAGGGGGTAAAAAATAGAATTGTGATTTATCGTGTGTTTAAGAACCAAGGGCCTTAAATGTGTTTTGTTATCATCCAACCCCCACTACCACCTTCCTTAATAACGGGTTGGAATAGTAATTTGGGACTTGGATAAGAAAGATTTGGATAGGAAATCTGCACGTGGAAGTAGTGATTCTTTAGGCAGCGGTTTTTTATTTTGTTGTCCTATTGTCAGGCACAATATTTATTGGGTATAAAAATTGCTTTTTATCATCGATGGAACATACCTGTATACGCCTTTATTTATTTTAGCATAGCTTTATGAGGCAGCAAAGTTTGAAATAATTTATTGTTTTTTGGCCATTTAAACAAATATTTTGACTTAAGTCTAGGAAACGTAGATTTGCCTAGCAGATGTAGCCCTACAGTTTATACTGGAATCCGAACAACTTCTTGGGGAAAATTTACTATACAAATTTTTTTCGCTGTGTGGGGCATATTTTTCCAACATTTTTTGTAAATCGATACATTTTTATTGGAGTTGTATTAAATTGTTTAAAAAGCTATATACTTGCTTTCTTATTTTTTTTTTTTTTTTTTTGAGGTTAAGTACATACTTAATAGAGGTCTTGTATATCTAGATCTGTTCAAAATTTTATTGCGAACAATCTCTATTTTCGATTTTTGCAATACAACCAATACGACCGGAGGTATTTGTAAGAAGCTATTTCAGTTGTTAAAAGAAATGTTTCCGACTTCACCCGGAATCCAAAACTTTCCGCCATACTTCTTTATATGTTATATATTTATAATTCACATTCCAGTAAAAAATTCCTTTCGCTAAATATTCCTTTAAGAAATTTATTTTTAGTTCATTAATATATGTTTTTCTAATGAGCATTCCACTGTCAGAGAGATCAGTATTTAGAATTGAATGATTCTGCTCTTGTTTTTATGTGCTAATGTTGTGGATGGGAAATTATTTTTTCGTTTCTTAATATCTCTCATCCTGTCTTTCGTACTATTAGGCACCATTTTGTTACGGTAACAAATTAGTTCTTAAAAGGAAGAGGTCCTCAATAGTTCAATAACGGGGTACTTTATAGTTACAAGAAACGAAGTAGTATATAATTTTTTATCTTGTGTATATTGTAGGGAATAAGTAGAATCCAAGTTTTAGACCTCCAAACCCTTGGCAAATTTTTGCGTGGACGAAAAAACCACGAATTTTTGGCACCTTTTTCAGTTTGTGGCCTATAACTTGAAAACAATGCATCCAATCGAAAAGCCATCTATTATCAAAATTAAAGAGTATTAAATTTCGCTTCGAGTACCTCAAAGTTGAAATGTCATCAAGGTATATGGGCGTATTTACCCCTCCCTTCGATCCGACTCCGCCGGACATACGCATCTCTTCTCCCTCGTTTCAGTTGAGCAATTGACGCGTGTAAAATGAGTTGTCCCGGTACCATCTATCAAGGTAGTTTGACAGATGGTGATGAAGATGAAGACGATGACGAAGATTGCTTCCAGCTTGAGGAAGTTGGTGGTGCTGCTGCAATGGATCAGGAAGATAGGATGCAGTACAAGGACCCAATCCAAACGGATTCGACTACTATTGCGTGTAGTGGTTACACGCAAATAATTCGTTTTTTCTTACACTTTGCATTTGTTTTATTTTTTTTACATTTTGTTGTATTACTACTATTGGGCAAATTTTTATTTTTGGTTAATAAACTTTGGGCCTTTCTTTACATTATGCTTTTAGTTCGACAAAGATAAAGAGGAATAAAAGAAAATATTAAATATATTTATATGTAGGACATTTTAGATTTTGAGAGTATTTTGCTTAATATTGATCGACACTGGAAAACCAGGTAATCTATGAACTTGAAATTACATGCTCTACAACTTTCATTCTATGAATTTTTTCATTTAGACTAGCCGTTTCAGAACTGAAAACGTTTAAACAGTTACCCGGTGTGAATTTTTTTCAAGTTGGTAAAAATTGTTGTTATTCGACTGCCAATTACGTCCATAACTCTTAATGAAACTTCAACTTTGAGGTACTCTTTCGAAGCAATGATTTTGATAATAAATAACTTTTCGATTGGATGCTTTGTTTTTAAGTTATAGGCCACAAACTGAAAAAAGTTCCAAAAATTCGTGGTTTCTTCGTCCACACAAAAATTTCCCAAGGGTTTGGAGGTCTAAAAGTTGGATTCTACATACTCTCTACGGTACATACAAGATAAAAAAAATCTATTTCCTCGTTTAAAGTAACTATCACCCCCTTTCGATGACGCCGTTCCTGAACTACAATTCGATCCGTCTTATTTTTATACTTATATCTGTTCAAACATTACAAACTATACGGTGTGATTCGGAGGTGGTCCCGTAATAATTTCATCAGGCTACGCCTAGTTTAAGCTGAGCCAAAACTGAAAATAAGATTTTTTTATTTGACAATATGCTGAATGCGCCAGTGATAAAAAAATAATTTTGATTACTCCACTCATTAACGTGATAGCCAATGAAAGTCCGTCTTTTGACAACATTGCACCAATTAAATGTCATTTTTAGTGGTACACTAATCTAGAACGGCTTTTGACACGAAAAATTTATCGCTCTGTTTTTTTGTATCAAAGCATCAACAAATAATATCGCGGTAATATTTTGACATTTTATCTCGTGAAATGTTTTCCGCACCACTCGTGCTTTTAAATTTTATCTATAAATTTCTTCTGTAACTTATTGCTAATTGTTAACTTAACATGGTAATTGTAGTATTGTATTATATACGTAGTAATATAATAATATAAACATAACGTAAACACACCACATAAGTTGACAACTACCAATTTTAAAGCCAAGGCTGTGTGGAATATATTGGCTAGGGACAAGTTATACACACCTTTCAATGGATTATAATAACAAACAACAAAATAATAATTATCACAAATTAAATACAAAAGCCTATCGAGCAGGCAAGTCAATTGCTTCATGTTAAACACAAATGTAATTACTTACGGTAATCCATCACAAAGTAACTACAAGTCAATAATAATTCGAGAAATAAAACCTATGCACCTACATTATAATAACTCATAACACTTATTCCAATAGTTAAATAATTTGAAAGTGCAATTAATTGTCTTTAAATCCATTTCTTAATATGCGTGACGTAGGTGTCACAGTTTCTGAGATATTTAACACTTAAACTGCATTTTTCGTCTTATAAACGTTCGGACGCCATTTGTAAACTTTCATATCACTCACAACGAAAAAATTTTATATGTGGAAATAATTGTTTATGGAACTTTAATAATATAATATTTGAAATCCTCTACCCCAAAAACCCATAAAACGATCAGTAGTGGGGTGGGGGTGATGATAGGGAGTGGTTGTGGGGGTGTATAAAGTAAAAAAATATTTTGAGGTTTCTGGTTCCTGTACACACACTAAATCACATTTTTTTCATCCTCTTTAATAACGGGGTGGCGGTGGCTAATGCCAAAATTTTTTTTGAGACCTTAGCTTCTCTTGTATATACTAAATACCAATTTTGTGAACTCTTACCGGCTTGATTTACCTATTTACCCCAAATTTAGGCCAATTTAACTCCAACCCTTCGACGGAACAAGATGAAAATATAATCTAGTTCTAGATCTCGTTAAAGTACATATGTGTACCAAATTTCAAGTCAATATTTCAAACGATTCCAGTTTAAATTGTATTTTTTTCTAAAGCAAGTGCTGAATACAAACCAAAAAATTTGAGCATCTACGTCATATTAATGAGAAACAGTATTTGAAATTCCTTTTTTTAATTACTGGCTAATTACAGTAACAAAATGTCGACGTTGTTATTAAAAAAATGTGTAGACGCACATTGCTTCGGTGATAACTTCTTTGTTTTTTATGCTACAGAAACAAATAAAAACCAGTTGAAAGCTTAATTAATAACCTATTGTTCTACTTATTAGCATTCTTGACGTAGGTGTCACAGTTTCTGAGATTTTTAACTCTCACTCTAAATAATTATCTTATGAACAATTGGATGCCAAATGTAAACTTAAATATCTCCGAAATTATTAATCCTACATCAATAAACAAAAAATATAATTAATTCCCAGTTTGTACTTTCTGTAATTGGTCTGTAACATTTTTTCGATAAAGTAATACTTTTCGAGATACTTGACGAAAGCCGTTTGAAAATACCTTTTTTTTAAGCTAAAATCGCAATTTTGAAGTCGTTATAACTGAAAAACTATCAATTTATGTGAAAAATTGCATAGAACCTTTTCTTCTTAAAATTTGATTCTACTATAAACATATATTTTTTAAGTGCCACCCCCTGAGAGGGGGAGGCATCCACCCCCTATAAATTAGCAAGCAAATTAGCAAGTCCCCTCACAATATAGAAACTTTTATGCTCGCTTTTATGTGAAGAGTTTACTATTATACTGCCAAAAATGAACGAAATCCGTTCAATAAGACATTAAAAATTCAAATTTCACCGGTAGTTAGATATTTTTAGACCAACTGATACCGAATCCGATGTCAAAATATATTAGATAATAAAGTTCAATTAACTGGTGCAATTTTATTTGATAATTTTTAGCAACCTTTTTTAAAAGCGGTTCAATTTTTTTTTCAAAGATTTTTTCACACAAATAATAGTTTATACAAATTAATAAAATGACAATCTCAGAAAGCTATTTATAAGTTTTTGATGCATTGGTAAATTGAAATAAATACCTACCTAGCAGAGGATTTGTCATACATAATGTGATTCATGACTTCGTGATTTCCATCGTATGTAACAAGAAGGAACTGTTTCTAAACAACATGCATACATTATACTAGAATGTTTCAGCCGATATCCCGTAGGCATCATATATTGGGGCTTTCCTTAAGTTTTGTATTCGTTTATAGGAATTCAGCGGTGGTAGAGAATAAATGAATATGTCATGAAAATTTTATGAATAGGTCTATTCGCTATGTTCTCTGTATTTCGGATGGATGTATACAAGCATTTCGTCCAATTTTTACGAATGGCCAACCCTCTGACTGACCCGGCCGTTAAACGTGTCAGTCTTATGAATTCAAATGTATTCATCGTTTTCCATTGACCTATAAGGAAGTGAATACCGATTCCAAATCGCCACTCCAATTCAACCTTTCTTGTTATTTTCTAAAGATGCGAACCTTCTTTTGGCAAATTTGTTCTATTAACACTCTATGTATTGTGTATAATTAATTTTTGTGCAATTTTGCAGTTCTACACGTTTTTAGCCTTTTTAAATGTTTCATTAAATGAAGGGCTGCGTCGACAAGAACGACAAGACATAATACGTTTTAATTAGTACTTTTGCGTTTTAATTTCGTAGAATTTTTCATGTATCTATTATATAGCGTAAGTTTTATTTCAAGTTATGCAGAATTTAATTCTTAAACGTTTTTTAGTTCTAATTTTTTTAGATTTATTCTCATTGACAGTCAATAGACTCTTGATATAATGAATATTCCCCATTTCAAGTAATTTTACTTTAGATAAGGGAAATTACAATAGAGATATAAAGAAATAAACTTCGTGGTCCCGTGATAGAAACCGACAATCATCAAGAGCGGAAAGTCATCTATTTGGTGGTGTTCTGCTGTTTGTTTAGTATTAGTGTTTAACCGCATTTTTTGTGTAGAGTGGAGTACTGTTGTAATATCATATCAAAAATAAAAATAATGCACTGCTCCGATTTGGAAAAGTCTACAATATTTATCATCGCTAAGCCACCTGATTTCAATCCCAGGCTCACACTATTCAAGATTGGCCAATCTGGCCCCTAGAGGCACGTTAAAGCAACATACAATACAGAAAAGTTGGGACAACCTTGCAAGACAATAATAGCGCAGGTACTTAATTTGTCCATTCAATGTTGCAACGATTGACGATGGCTGCAGGATGCTATTATACAAAATTAATTTAGATTCCTGAACTCATTACTTTAACTTATTTATAGAAAAGTATGCATTTCTCTAAGTCTTAACAATAAAATATGTAAACCGTCTAAAAGTCAAGACTTATTTTAAAATATTTTGTATTTTTTAACGTGCATATTTTTGGTTGGCGAAAAATACTATTAATAGAGTCAATTTTACTTCCACATCCAGTGGAAGTAAGGGCAAAAAATTTTTTAAAAATTTTTATTGTTCAAATAGGCTTAGAATGTCATGAAACGTCGAGATTTTAAGTTTGAGCGAAAAAAAATTTCTGTCTGTCGGTCTGTGTCTGTCTATCTGTCTGTCTGTTACTTCTTTTTGTGAGCACGTTTACTCTGGAACCGTTTAAGATATTGACTTGAAGTTTGGTACACATATGTACTTTAACGAGATCTGGAACTAGATTATATTTTCATCTTGTTCCGACGAAGGGTTGGGGAGTAAATTGGGGTAAATTTGGGATAAATAGGTAAATCAAGCAGATAAGAGTCCATACAATTGGTATTTAGTATATACAAGGGAAGCTGAGGTCTCAAAAAAAAATTGTTAAAGGGGATGAAAGAAAATGTGATTTAGTGTGTGTACAAGAACCAGAAACCTCAACATTGTTTTTACTTCATCGACCCGCGCTACCACCCCCCTATCACCACCCCCACCCCACTACCGATGTGGGGATCGTTTTATGGGTTTTTGGGGTAGAGCATTTCAAATATTATATTATTAAAGTTCCATAAACAATTATTTCCACATACAAAATTTTTTGTTGTGAGTGACTTCGATAGAAAATCTGGATGTGCAAGTAGTGATTCCTTGGACAGCGTTTTTTCATTTAATTCATGAATAATTCCTACAAGGAATTTTTTTGTTCATAAAATGTAGAAGGAGTTGCCACAATCATAAGTGTTGTAAGGAATATAAAAAGCTACAGGTATTATTAGATTTTTTTATTGTTAACAATTTACGATTTACAGCCGCCAGAAAAGCGAAAATTTGTTCTTTACTGCATTTGCAATTACATTTGCTTCCGTTGCTTCTACGTAGTAATTAGTTATTATCAACATTGTGGATTATAAAAGTTCATACAACTATTTTAGTAATAATAATTGAGAACTCGTTAAAAATATTACTTCTTGCTGTTTTTTTGTGATCGACATATGTCATTAATTTTTAAAACTTTTTAGTGGATACTTCGATAATTTTTTTAAGTGATAGATAACTCCAATACCTTGTCTTACCTTCATTAAAAAAGTATGTTATCAATTACACTGGTCTACAAAACAAAAAAAATGTCTTGTCCTAAGGTTCTAATCTAACTTTTCTGAAGTATTTTGACGCGCTGAAGCCAATTTTGGACAAAAAAAAATTTCTACCAGTTCAGTTTCCCTTTACCACCGCCTTTATCCCCTAAAAAGGGCAAAAAAAAGTTTTGTCCTAAGGTTTTCATCTAACCTTTCTGAAGTAATTTGAGGCGCTGAAACAAATTTTGGACAAAAAAAACTTAGGAGATGAAGGGGGTGGTAGAGGGAAACTGAGTCAGTAGAAAAATTTATTTTGTTCAAAATTGACTTCAGCGCGTCAAAATGCTTCAGAAAAGTTAGGTCAGAACCTTCGGACAAGACCTTTTTTTGCCCTTTTTTTAAGGGAGGGAAACTGACACGGTAGAAAAAATATTTTGTACAATATTAGCTTCAGCGCCTCAAAATACTTTGAAAAAGTTAAATCAGAGCCTTGGGACAAGCAAGACCTTAATTTTTCCTATTTTAGAGGATAAAAGGGGGTGGTAGAGAGAAACTGACATGATATAATTTTTTTTTTGTCTTAAATTGAATGCTTTGCTGATATTTACTTGAAAAATTACTCAAAATTAATAAAATGCGTTTACCATTCTATGTCACGCATTTTAAAAATGTTGTGTTGTCGAAAACATTACACTTTCTTGCACCCCGCCAATAGGCGTGGCAAAATCACGAAATTATTAACAACGTAATTTTAATGAAAAATCACAAGATATCAAAACTACCCAATCAACAAATTTGTTTTATAATTATCATTTCTTCTGCAATTTTGTTTCATCGAGTTACATTTATAAAATCGCAATAAAACAAAATTGTTGTATAACATTTAAATTTTGCTTGTTGGGTACCATGATATAAGTAACCACAAGTCATTCCATTACGTAATATTAAAATTTTTGTCTTCTTCGTTTTTTGGTGAATTATGTAGGTATTCAACTTAATACTGGTTGGCTTCGAATCTTTTTTGAGTTAACCGATTGCATCAACTTTTCGAATTGTCATGTTTACTTAACGTACTTAGAGTGCCAGTTTTGATTACAAACAATGTTAAGTTAATAGTTTATGAAAATCTATTAGCATCCAGAATCTGGAAATGAGGTAAGTGAATAGTGGAGAGAAGAAAGTTATAAATTGAATTAATATTATCTCTCTGAGATACAGAACTCCAAGTTAACAATTTATCCCATTTCAAGAAAACTAATAAAAGTATAACGTTAGTCCCCACTTTTACCAAAAGTACCGAAGGCAATTATTTGTAGTGATGCGTGTTCGAAAGAGAGCATCTCAAACAGTAGTGACTTTAAAGTGATGAGAATTGTACCACTGCCGAGCAATAGTTTTTAAAAAAATATAAATCGTTTTCTTTTATCACTACTACATCTGCCAAATTTACTATTCAAAAAACTTTTTCTAATTTTTATATAATGAAAAGAAATAATTAATAAAAGTAATAGTAACTCAACGAGGTCATTCCAATGTAGAAAAAACTCCTTACTTTGTTGTTGCAACTAATTTTGTAAAAATATTACAGTGGAATATACAGGGTGTCCCATAAGTAATGGTACATAGAGCGATGGCAGATTCTTTACGTAAAAATATTACGATTTAACCAAACTTACCTTAATCCAAAAGTTGATATTTACAGAGATGCAGGGTGTCAAATTCAAATTTTTGTTTTGGTTTTTTTTAAATAATTGCTTTAAAAATTGAAATATTTTAATAAAATTTGATGAATGAGGATTTTTTGAGGTGAGGGATTCAAATCTATTCATACTTTTGCTGTTATTTGTAGAGGGCACCACCTACGGTAGTTTGCGTGTCATTTACATATCATATATTTTTGGCGAATTTTTTAAAAATTTTTTAAAATAAAAATTCATGTTTTCCTGTTTTCTTGTTACGTAAAAAAAGTTATACCTTCTAAATATTTGGTTTTAAAGCATTCAATGCAACCAATTTAAAATATATTATTGTTTGATTTACAGAATAACTGATAGTGAAGCGAAGAGTATAAAATTAAATTCTCTTTTTTCAAATTTTTTAAATTTATTACATTCCAATACTAGCAAAAAATGTACGAAGAACAATGACTTTCAAATAAATAAACTTAAAATTTGAGAAATAATTTTTATTTAAATACGAATTTCATGTAAAAAATAAATAAATAACAATAATTAATGTGATCGGTAACAAATGTTCGAAGTGACTTCTGTTTACTTCAATACATTTGACGATGCGTTTATTAAACGACCGCCTTATTTTAAATAATAATTGTTTGTTTTGAAATGATTCGATTGCATTTCTAATTCTCTGCAATAATTCTTTTCGATTATTTATTGCATCTTGATACACAAGAGACTACATGTACCCCCAAATGCAAAAATTCAACGTATTAAAATCGGGACTACGCGCAGGCCAAGTCCTATTGCTACCACGACCTATCCAGCGACCAGGAAAATTTGTATTTAGGTAGTTTCTGACCGGTATAAAAAATGCGATGAAGCTCCATCTTGCATGAAAAACATATTTTGTCGTAAATATGTGGTACATCATCCAAGAACTCACCTAACTGAGTTTGTAGAAAATTTAAGTATAATGCACCGTTTAAATTAGGTCGTAACTCATATGGTTCAAAAAAATAATTATATAAAATTCCACACCAAATGTTTATTTTAAATTCATATTGAAAGCGGCGTTCGAACGTTTGTTACCGAACATAGATATCTTTTTTTTAAATCAATTATTATCCTTTATTTATTTTTTAAATGAAAGTATTTAAATAAAAATTGTTTCTCGAATTTTAAGTTTATTTATTTGAAAGTCATTGTTCTTCGTACTTTTTTTTTGCTAGTTTTGGAATGTAATAAATTTAAAAAAATTGAAAAAAGAGAATTTAATTTTATACTGTTCGCTTCACTATCAATTATTCTGTAAATCAAACAATAATATAATATTTTATTTAATTTAAATTGGTTGCATTGAATCCCTTAAAACCGAATATCTCGAAAACGGTTACTCGTGGCGACATTTAGAAGGTATGCCTTTTTTTGCGTAAAAAAGACAGGATAATACGAATTTTTATTTGAAAAAAATTTAAAAAAATCGCCAAAGATATTTGACATATAAATGACACGCAAACTACCGTAGGTGGCGCCCTATACAAATAACAACAAAAGTATGAATAGATTTGAATTTCTCGCCTTAAAAAATCTCCAATCACCAAATTTTGTTAAAATATTTCAATTTTTAAAGAAATTATTTAAAAAAAACCAAAATAAAAATTTAACTTTTGGACTAAGGTAAGTTTGGTTAAATCGTAATATTTTTACGTAAGGAATCTACCATTGCTCTATGTACCATTACTTATGGGACACCCTGTATAAATAGTGCCCTTAACCTTTCAATAGTTAGAGCAAGCTTTAAATATTGCAGATGTTTCTCAGATAAATTCATGCGAGAAGTGCTTAAATGGAAATTTTCAGGAACTCCCGTTAACAATAGTGGTACATTGAAATTTACGGAATGTAAAATTTGTGGACAATCAAACGTACGTTTAATGATCTTATACAGGAAAATAATATATAAAAATAGTACATGAATCCCCTTTCCTACAAAACCATACATATTTCACAGCAAATCAAAATAAAACCAATGTCCAGGTATACTTCATTGTCCTTATCTTCAAAAATTTACGCTGGATCTTTTCTAAATTATTTATATACACTGAACCTACATGATAGGCACAATATTAAGGAGTACTTAAAGCATTACCTAATAAGGGCATTACACAGGGAGATCGTGGTGCTCAGATGCACAATTGACCATATATAAAAAAACATATGCGAGTCGAACTGAGAACCTCTTCTTTTTAATTTTTTTTTAAACCGCTTTAAAAAAACTGCCTAGTTTGGCAAAAAATTTGGGAATCCCATGCATCAGCAACGAAAGAGTCCAAAATGTATATATGGTTGCGATTTGAAATAAGTTCTATATTTCTTTATCACCTCTTAAGATATTCACAGTTCGGAATACCGGAATGCTGAAACATCGGGTATAATGCTGATAATTATTATGGATTTCATTCCACGATGCTTGACATAACTTCAGTCATTGTTGGTTATTAACTCAGTCCTTAAATGATTCTAAGTACATAAATTCATAGTAACGAGATACTAAATATTTTATTCTATCCTACGTTTAACGTACGGGAATTTATTTTTTAAATTGCTTGTATAAATCTAACCTTTACAGTAATATTTTAGTATAAATATTTTAACACCACTGTAACTCTTTTAAAACCGAGATACTTTCATGTCACAAGTTGCTGGCGCAGATACATTTAAAAGCTAAAATATTTCGCTTTCCTAAAAGATTCTTTGCAAAATGTTTGTTTTTTATATAAAATAATTCACAAGATGTTGAATATTAATTATATCATTTTTCTGGTCTAATGTGAAATATCAGAATTACTACAACACGCATTACGAGTAAATTTTAAAATAGTACATCCAAAACAACTATTCTTAATTTGTATAATTATTTTAAGACTGACTATATATAATTTTCGTACACTAGTACATCTGCATATGTTATTAAATTAATCTTTGGTAATGAACTGACCAATTAACATGAATTTTCTTACTTTTGGCATAGTAGCTAGAAAAAATATGGATAAATTTAAAAGTAGAGAATATTTGAATAAATTATAATAATATTAATAAATTTTATTTTAATCCAAATTTACAAGTATTTTTTTAACATTTTTTCAGATTTTAACGAAATGAATGCACCTGATTTCACAAGGAAATCGTTTTGTGCCTTATCATTTTACTAAAGAAATGAGCTTAATTGTATATGAGAATTAACAAATAACAGATTAACAATTTTTCTAAGACTAATCTAAAATTATCCTAAAATTATGAATTTAATTAAGTGAAACTAAAAACATGGAAGGCTATTCCCAGTTATAAGAATATTTGCTCAAATAGATTTAAGTCATTTATATTGACAATTTTGTACAAAACAGGCTATAATTGTATGTTGTCTTTAAGTTTTTAGGAACAATATTATACATTTTTGGACCTGTGAAGCTAATAGATTTCTTGTATAAGCTGGAGTTTGGTTGAGAGATAATAAGAGCATTGCGTTCATTTTGCCTTGTACTGTATATATGGTTTGTTGGTACTCTTAGCTCCTATTTTTGTAGATATATTTCGCTGCATTCCATTTCCATTTATATTAACCTTCATAGGACGGGCTATCAAAACTTACAGAAAAGACGGACCTCACACTTAACATCGAGTAAACTATGTGTTTTCACTCATTTAATGAAAAGTTGTTTTTATTACTGTTTAACTAAAATACCTTTGTTAGTAAAAAATTACATATTTATAACTAATGGTAACAAGCGGACCTGGGTGCCAGGCTACCAATTTCGATCATTTAAATTTCCCGGAGCGAAATTTGAAAATTCCTGCTTTTTCCCGGCTAAAAAGTTAGTTTTGCATTGGAGAAGGACTAATAATTATTTTCTTTCAACCCATATATTAGTATGTAACGTATATGATATATATTCCCCGGAATTTCGTTGGATTTATAGGGACGTAAACGACGGACTGGGATCCGAAAAGACCCCGAAATCAAAAACTGAAATTTAAAACTAAATATTAAGGCAAACACCATATTCTATCAATAAAAAATATAAACTACAGCTAAAGGGAAAGACAACGCTAAAAATTTTGAATTTTTTAAGATATATTAAAAAAATATTGTCTTGGGGTACAAACGAACCCCGGTCAGTCTTATGAAGGTTAAGAACTTTACTGTCTAGGAAAAGCTGTTCTGTAGAATATCTTCGATTTTTCCAAAGTATTACTTTAAGTATTCATTTTTGGATAACTTTTAGGTTATTTAATTAACTGTTATATGTTCCACCCCATATTATGATGCCATTATAATTAATTAAATACTTAAAACATATTTTTAATGGTTAAAGTTTTTTTCTAATAGACAGAAACAACATTTATAATAACTTCAATGTACCCACGTGACCTTTACTGGAATCCACTCGAGGACATACTCGGGCCTGCCCATATCGGCTGATTCACAGACGCAGACGGATCGAGGTTTGAGGAAAGTGCTGGAGCGGGGATATACGGTGAAAGGCACAGGGCTGAACTTTCTTATGCCTTGGCAAATTCGCCACGGTATTCCAGATTTTATTCCAGATTATATTTCCAGATCTTTGCTATTTTGGTTTGCGCACAGGAGAATATCCGAAGAAAATAGTCTAACAAACATATATGTTGCGATAGTCAAGCGGCCCACAAAGCCCTTGCATCAGTCTGGACCAAGTCAATACTGGTTCAAAACTAAAAACAGGCTCTCTGTGAACTTAGCTCATCCAACTGGATCAAGCTTCTCTGGGTGCCTACACACAGCAACATCGAGGATAACGGGTAGATGCTCTGGACAGAGGGAGTTTTCAGAGGTCCCTACTCGGCCGACTTTCGGCTACCCTAGATCAAATGCCAATAGAAAGCTGGACTCGTTCTCAGTTTATTAACTTCTGGGTCTCCTATCCAGCGAAGCTCCTTATCTCAGGGCCCCTGTCAAAGCGAGCAGGACAAATCCTGCGACCAAGCAGGAAACAGGTCAGAATTATGGCAGGTCTTTTGACTGGAAACGGCTCTTTCAGAAAACACCTGCACACTATGGGTGGTGGACAACCCCGACTGCAGGTTTTGCGGGGACGAGGAGGAAACGTCCATCCACGCCCTAACTTCTTGCCCTTATAAACTTGAGGCAAAAACGCTTCGGCATTGGTTTTCCGGTGTTGGAGGAAATAAGGAATGCCCCCATAGGAAGGATTTTGGCCTTTAGGTTAGAATTCGGTCTGAATGGGGGAATTCACTAATTTCGTAGCGGTAGCACAATGGACCACAAGGTCTGAGTGCTGAGTGCTAAAGTAAGAAGAAAAAGAAGATCCACGTGTCACTTACGGGATTTTATATGAATGTAGTAAGTGACCCTGTTAGAACCATAGATGTTATAATATGGAGTCATTACTATAAAAAGTTACTTCGTGCACGGTTCGACAAATAATAATATGTTTCGAAAGGAACAGAGAGAACAACTAGTTTATTTTATGAACGGTTTTTATGTGGGGTTCCACAAACGGCAACGACCCCAGCCCGTAAACAAATTATATGTCCATAGTCAGTAGTCAGCCAATGTCAAAAAAGTAATGAAAATCCAATTAGAGGGTGCAGCTCGATTCATACTCATCTATTTCCAGAATGTATGACAGCGAAAACGATACGAGAATTATTATGATTAGATACCATTTATTTACTCATTAAATTCTTATTTTACTTCCAGTCAGTGGAAGTACAGTAACGACAAAAAAATTTTGAAAATTTTTATTGTTCAAATAGGCTTAGAATGCCATCAAACACCGAGATTTTGAATTTGAGTGAAAAAAAATTCTGTCTGTTGATCTATAACTATTTTGTGTGTACGATTACTCTCGAACCTTTAAGATATTGACTTGAAATTTGGCATATATACATATATACTTTAACGGGATCTGGAGCTAGATTATATTTTCATCCTATTCAGTCGAAGGGTTGGGGGGGGGCAAATTGGGGTAAATGGGGGGTAAATAGGTAAATCAAGCAGATAAGAGTCCATAAAATTGGTATTTAGTATATACAAGAGAAGCTAAGATCTCAAAAAATTTTTTGGCATTACCACCCCACCCCATTATTCAAGGGGATGAAAAAAAATTGTGATTTAGTGTGTGTAAAAGAACCAAAAACCTCAAAATATATTTTTACTTCGTCCACCCCTACTACCACCCCCCTATCACCACCCCCATCCCACTACCAATGTGGAATATCGTTTTATAGGTTTTTGGGGTAGACGATTTCAAATATTATATTATTAAAGTTCCATATGCAATTATTTCTACATACAAATTTTTTTTTCGTTGTGAGAGACTTGAATAGAAAATCTTGATGTGGATGTAGTGGTTCCTTTGGCAGCGGTTTTTAATTTTAGAAGTTTGAAAATAAAGTTAATGCTGTTTAGTTAAGTCTACTCTCTGAAAGGTTAAATAAACGTTACTATTGAAACATACATTGTACAGTGGATCATTTTGATTTCTCGAATTAGTAACCAGTTGTGACTCATTATTTACCCATTTAATCTTTATTTCTAATTTGAGAAATTTAAAAATGAAGTTAAAGCTGTTTAGTTATGAAAAATGTTTAATTAAGTGCTAAGAATTGTAATATACATTGTACAGTGCATCGTTTCCATTTCTCAAATTATTTATGTTTTGTGACTTAATGACGGATTATCGTATATATAAAGTATATTTTAGCAAAGTACATTTATGGCATTCCAGGGCGAGTGTGTAGAATATTTCTACCTATATGTAGATGTATATAATCTGTCACTGTATGAGCTATGTTACAACAATTACATGATATTTTAGTTATGTCTTCTATCTCATTAAATTGTAGCTAATAACTTATGAATTCAAGATAGAAAAGTAGGAAAATTAAAACAGTTAGGCAACTGTTAGCCTATATAATATTATTATGCTATTAGTATATAATAATATATTACTACAATTCACAGTTATATTAACTGTTCTTGAGAAGATATTTATAGATAAAATTTAAAAGTGCAAGTGGTACTTGCGGAAAATATTTCATGAAATAAAACATCTTATGTTAATGGCTACAATGTGTTTCTCACCGATAAAACTGTACGTGGGGTTTCACAGCGCTAAAACTGCATACTCGTGCTGTCAAAAGCCGATCTAGCAATTTTACTGCTAATAGTGACATTGGACTAGTGCAATAGTCTCAAAAAATGGCCTTTTATTTAGTACTATGTCAATGAATGGCATCGACACCGGGGTGTCCTACATGTCTTTTTTATTTTTTAGTCAGAAGTATTTGTAAATCTTAGCTGAGTACATCTTTGCTAGACCTTTTTTTAATCTCCTTGAGGTAGTCCTATTACTGCGTTTTCTTACGAAGTTATCGACTTTTTACTGTTCAATATTTAATGTCCTGTGCATTCGAGTAAGTGATATCACTAGTGCTTAGAATTTTATAGGTTAATTTTTTTGAAAGCATTGTTACCTGGTAATTTAAAGAGTGTAAATTGACAGTTTTTATTATCTGATTGAAGAGATTTATTCTTTGATTATAAACTAACTGCAATTTACACGAATTATATTACCTTTTGGCAAGAGCCTGAGCAAAAATTTATAGATAAGATTTAAAAGCACGAGTGGTATTTGGCGAAAATATTTCACGAATAAATAATTCACTAAGTAATCTTTAATATTTTGTTTTGTAATTATTTGCTTTCAGACCTTTATTTTCAGTTTCATCATTTACGTTTATATTTTAAATGTAATAACAATCAAGAAAAACAATATACCTTACACATATGCAATGCATAGACTGGTCTTCATTGTGAAGAGTCGTCGGGCATGCTTCAGCAAATCACATTACGAGTAAATATTGTTATAGTACCGCCATCTAGTAATGCTAGATAAGACCACACGGCAAACTAGATACACTGAAATATTGATGAATTATTATATTAAAGTGTTCACTAATATTTATACTTACCTATTTTATTTTTATTTAATGACATTAAATACAACAAATTATGTTGTATAGTGGATAGTTTTGATTTTCTTAACTTACTTTATGCTAAGTTACCGTGCATAAGTACATTTTTAGTTTATGTGCTTCCAGAGCGAGTGTGGTTAACATGCAATAATTGATTTGCCTGCTTGGTATTCAGTTCTGTTTAATATTAGTATGATAATTATTTTGTAATTACGTTTTTATAAGCCATTAAAAGCTGTATTTGACTTGTCCCTAGCCTATATATTTCAGACAGCGTTGTCTTTAAAATTGAGATTTGACAAACTTATGCGGCGTATTTATGTAATGTTTATATTATTTTATTATTATGTGTATATCACAAAACTAAAATTTACAAATTACGTTAATCATTAGCAATAAGCTAGAGAAGAAATTTATAGATAAAATTTAAAAGCACCAGTGGTTTTATTTGCAGGAAACATTTCACGAAACAAAACATGACATATGTAAAAATATTACCGATATTTGTCGATGCGTCGATATAAAAAATTAGAGCGATAAATTTTTCGTGTTGGTACTGTCAAAAGCTGATCTAGATTAGTTTACCACTAATAATGACATTTGATTGGTACAATGTTGTCAAAAGACGGCATTCATTGGCTATCACGTTAATGAGTGAAATAATCTTTGTCAAATTAAAATGAACACACACTTCTGACCACATTGAAAAATGTTATTTACGACTTTGATAAAAAAAAGCGATATCAAGGTAGAATGATGTTCAACTATATCTCTAAATGAACACGATCCACCGACTAGTTTTGTAGATAAAAACCGCTGCCCAAGGAATCACTACTTCCACATCCAGATTTTCTATCCAAGTCACTCACAACGAAAAAATTTTGTATGTGGAAATAATTGTTTATGGAACTTTAATAATATAAAATTTGAAATCCTCTACCCCAAAAACCCATAAAACGATACCCCACATCGGTAGTGGGGTGGGGGTGGTGATAGGGGGTGGTAGTGGGGGTCGATGAAGTAAAAAATATCTTGAGGTTTCTGGTTCTCATACACACACTAAATCACAATTTTTTTTCATCCCCTTTAATAATGGGGTGGGGGTGGTACTGTCAAATTTTTTTTTTAGACCTTAGCTTCTCTTGTACATACTAAATACCAATTTTATGGACTCTTACCTACTTGATTTACCTATGTACCCCAAATTTACCCCAACCCTTCGACGGAACAAAATGAAAATATAATCTAGTTCTAGATCTCGTTAAAGTACATGTGTGTACCAAATTTCAAATCAATATCTCAAACGTTTCCAGAGTAAACGTGCGCACAAAAAAAAGTTACAGACAGGCCGACAGACAGACAGACAGACAGAAAATTTTTTTCGCTCAAACTTAAAATCTCGACGTTTCATGACATTCTAAGCCTATTTGAACAATAAAAATTTTTAAAAAATTTTTTGTCGTTGCTACACTTCCACTGGATGTGGAAGTAAAATTGCAAATGATAAAAAATCCATGGTATGAAATGCTTGAACTACCATTTAAAATGTTTAAAATGTGTTTTTAACCGCCTTCCATGTCACCTCAATGACCCTCTTAAGTCTAGTAGATCTAGATTTGTCTGAGTAAAGGAGACGAATACATTATTTCTAGATTGGAAAATAATAACTTAAGACTGGACGACATTATTCTAACTTAAAATGCGATAATCCAAATGAGTTCTGTTCAAACGTAGGATAACATTAAGTACTCTAACTATAAATGGCGATACCATTTTAAGTATTAGGTGAAATGAAAAATAATTAGTAAAAAATTAAACCTCCTCACAATGGTTCAAAATGAAGATTAAGACAGCGAAAATTCTGAAAATGAGGATATATCTTCACTTAGTAGCGGTAATATCGGGAACAATATTTAAGAAAAATCTAGGAAAATCAGGAGTCAATTGGGGGGTGAGGGGATGTACTTAACATTCAGATGCAGAGTTTATGTTTTAGATTCTTGTAAATTGAGCTATAAGAAATACAGCGGGTTGTTAGAAGGCACAGGTAAGTTAAAACTCATGATATATTCTGGGAACTATCGGTACGTATCTTATAAGCCGGCAACGGACGATGAGCGATAATATAATATATGTTATAGCTTTATATTATTATAAGTGCAGCGGACTAGGATATTAAATTTTTATATTTAGTAGGCTATAGTTTGTGTGTATGTGGCATAGTTGTCAAAATGATAAATAATTTTATTAATAACATGCTATTGCTAGATACAATTGATAGCTCATCAGAAGAAAAATCAAACGCTGCATATGTTGATGTTTTGGCGATGATTGCTACTGACCAAAAAGAAAAACCAAGATACTGGTTGTCTGATCATATCGAATTTCGAAAAGAGTGAGGTGAATTTATGCTTTTTAATGACTTATAATCCTCTGTATCCACTTTCCATAAACATGGATATTTTCTTACACTTTCTATGAAATGTTACATTTTTTAAACATTTAATTTAAAATTATTTAATTGCCACAAAATGCTAAACAAATCACGTTAAAGAAAAGAGCTAGAGCCCGTGTAAACGTAAACAAGGGCGGCAAGAGGCAAGCGGGAATGGGATATAATGTAAAATATCGCAAGGAAAGCATATTTCTACAAACACATAATATATCACTCGGATGTAGATATAATATTATAGCGTCGTGCGCCGCGTTTTGTTCTTTCTAATCATAAGCGATATTTTTGTAATATGTAAGATATAATATATATTATAGTATCGCTGATCGTTGGTAGCCGGCTTAACAGGCGAATGGATAGTAATTAGCAGATCTACTATTTGAACTTTGTACTTAGGGACGTGATTATTTCGTTAAGAGATTATTTGATCTTTGATATTAATGTTCCACTATGAACATACATACAATTACAATTTTAAATGATAAACGCTTTTTTATTATTTTTATTATCTAATATCGGTTAAAATTACGTTTGATTTCGTTACTTATAATATTATTCATTATTACAGCCGCCCAAATACTCATGTTAGATAATAATTTACAATTAGCTGGGCGATTGAATGAAATTTTATATCAATTTTTAATAACCCTTTTTTTCGAAGGCGCTTCAATTATTATTTACAAAAAATTCTTTTTGCCATTTTTAGTAGTCTTTTATTTAGCTTCTGTATATAGAAAGGAAATATTGTGATGAAGCATTTACGTCAGTAATAACACCTATGTTGCGATCATCTATCTCTCACTCTCACAAACTTTCTGTTAAGCTCTACGTAACAGGCTTATGTTATTAATAATATAAACTTTGTTTCATAAGGTTGATTAGCATGCCGGAATGCACGGGTGTGTAAGTTTAATTAAAATTGCGTAATTACCTGGTTCACCATACGAATCCAACCAGATTCAGTATCAGTCACTCCGAAAATATCTTACTACCAATATTAATTCAAAATTTTACATTTATCCAGTTTTGTCTGTGTCTGTGCACTGGATGTAGTAGCTGAATGAAGAACTAGAGTGGTATCACCGACGAGAAATAATAACTAATAATTCGAATAGTTTGTAAAAAATTATCATTTTATAAATTGAAAACTAGCTTTTTCGTGCTAACACTATAGTCTAAGAGGTGACCGTAAAAAAATGCGACCATGAGTTAACAGAATAAAATGTTTTTTAAATGTTAGTACTCACAGCGACCATAAAAAAATCACGCATTGTCTGGGCAGAAGTTGTGCAGAAATTTCGTATGAATTTTCTATGGTACATTTTTCGTATACTAACATACCAATCGCGGAACAGCTTCAAATTACTTTTAAAATTTAGTGTTTACAGAGTAAAAAAAAATCAACTGCATTGCCTCGTTAATTTTTGTGCCAATGTCTTGGCAATTAACTTTTTTGATTTTTTTTTTGACCCTTACTGTACCTATCGATTAACAGCTTCAAACTACCACCAAATTATAGTTTAAACATTTATCTATTAGAAAAAATAACATTGCCACGTCTATGCCTGTGCCAAACACCCGGCAATGTCCCTCAAAGTTCTATGTTATTACTAATACAAATCATTACAGAAGTATTCAGGTAAAAATAATTAATCATTCAATAAACAATTATAATGACTTCAAAACAACAGTTTTTATTTATTTAAATATTTTATAAAGTTTAAATACTTAGTACAAAGAAATAATTTTCATATATAGTACAATGAAATTGATAGAAACTTACATATCTAGAAATATACATTAAAACATACATATTTATGTATTGTCATTAAACATCATCATTATTATCGTCATGATCATCGTCATCATTATCGTAATGATCATCATCATCATTATTGTTATAATTATCATCATCAATTTCGTTACATTCTTCTTCATCAAGCCCTTCCACGACAATGTCTTCAACTAAAAGAGGTGTTGGATCACCTTCAAACCAAAAAAGACGCAAGAAATTGACGCAGTTTGCTTCTGTAGCATTTTGCCACATTGACGTAACATAAATTGTTCGTAAAATCTTTTGTTTCAATGATTTCCAACATGGTGGAATCTGAGTAGAATCAAATCTTTTTACATTCTTCATAAAATATTCCGCGACAGATGTTGAGGAGAATTTGTTTTGGAAGATGAATAATCTAGTATCATTAACATTCTTACAATTAATTTCGTAAAGCTTACAAGTATATTCTTGTAATATTTCCATGCTCCTAAAAGTGTTAATTTCATCAATATTATTAATTATTTATAAATAATTAAAAAGAAATGTACAAGTTCAACAGGTATTCGCTAATTTAAAATTGAACCGCTTTGGTTTGAAGGTGATCCAACACCTCTTTTAGTTGAAGACATTGTCTTGGTAGAGCTTGATGAAGAAGAATTTAACGAAATTGATGATGATAATTATAACAATAATG
The DNA here is from genome assembly GCA_936432065.2 of Rutpela maculata. Classification (NCBI taxonomy): domain Eukaryota; kingdom Metazoa; phylum Arthropoda; class Insecta; order Coleoptera; family Cerambycidae; genus Rutpela; species Rutpela maculata. The sequence continues at coordinate 131,640,042 of OW386287.2, read as the reverse complement.
ATGATGATGATCATTACGATAATGATGACGATGATCATGACGATAATAATGATGATGTTTAATGATAATACATAAATATGTATGTTTTAATGTATGTTTCTAGATATGTAAGTTTCTATCAATTTCAAATTTGCAAACTGAAACTGAAATTCCATTTTTTTTATATTAAAATAAGTGTTGTTGACCGGTTGCAAAGTTTATGACACTCTAAAATATTGTGATTTGTTTGTCTATACTTCCTGTTTCTCTACTCTAGCTTCATAAAATTAAGAACGTAATTAAAATATAAATCTTTCCGGGAATTTGTCACCAGCAATCTAGACTGACATAATATGAGTGAAATATTTTTATTGATGAAATATCGTGGGAAGGCTCTTAAGTGGAAAATATGCAGAAACGAGGTGGGTTATCGGCTATTCGCTTCATTTTCCTCAACCGCAATGCTGCCCCCTTTAATTCAAATGGATTACGATTTCCGGTACAAAAACAAAATTGCCGATTACGGCAAACGCCCACTCCGTTCGATGCCATTAAATATTAAATGCCAAAAAGATAAATTAGTTATAATGGAAGGAAATATTGCTCTCCCTATTCGACATGACAAACGTTGTTTACTTTTCCTAATCCTTTTTATTAATTACTGTGTATTTTGCAGAAGCACAATTTCTTGTTAAAATTGCCGGCCATAACTTCAACTTAATATAATTTTGTTCCCTAATTGTCCGGAATTTCATTTTCTCTTTTATGCTCATTTCACCTCGTTTTTTCTATTTTGGCTGTTCGCCTATAGCTTAACACAAATTGTTTTTTGATAGGGATAAGTTAGCTCCAGAACTGTTTTCCATTAACTTTTACAGCTTTCTGTTTTCGTTAATGCATTAATTCGTTATGGTTATAATGTAATTAAATAAGTTCCTGAGCATTAAAAGTGTTTTCTGTCAAACAGAAAATGTGAACTAAAGTATCCTTCCAGTAATAATTTAATTTTTTCATGTATAAACGTTTCTCCTTATTGCATTATTCTTATGTGTTGCAAAAAATAGACAAACATCCTCTAATATGAGGAAATTTCAAAATGTTTAAATATGTTTCACATATTTTTCAAATGGCCTGCGAGATTTAGCCATAGCAGGATACCCAAGAAACAATTTAAAAGTCCTTTGGACTTGAGGAAGTTTTAAGAAAGGTTTGTCAGGATTAGGAAATAGTCTTGTGCTTTATTGATGTTGTAGTCAAGGCCTTTTAGGCTTCAAATATACTTTCTCTTATATGGTAAGTTTTAAAGCATTCTGTAAGACCTAATTATAAAGCTAATTTGCTTCTAGGATAATATGTATTTGTAATGGGTTTATCATATCTACATAAAACTCTCCATAAAGCTAACTAGTTTTATTAACGTCTTAAATTCCATTTAGATATAAAGAGGCTTTAAATTATTCTTTATAGTTTTAACATATTTGCAATAAATGCATTTTAAATCCTTTTTAAAACTAGACATTTTCAATGCCTATTAGTACTTATTAAAGGCTATTACAGAACTAGACTCTTGAAACATCCTTGACAAATATTGTGATGAAACCGTTATGAAGAAAAGGGCCTCTATAAATCTAAAAAGCAAATTTTAATTCCATAAAACACTTTTTAATACCTCAATAAGACATTTATTATAAAAATAATAAAAACTATGTCTGCCTGAAGCGTCGTTGATGCATGTCTGTGTGTGTGTTAATTAAAAGCATTTCACGACTTACTGTGTTATTATGTCTTTTTTGGAAAGGTGGAAGAAAATAAAAAAGAGTGGCCATTTATAGCAAATGATTGCTATTAATAAAATAATAAAATAAGGATTGTAAAAGTTTGTGTATTTTAAAAATATATAAAATTATTGTTCTACAAAATCAATTGTTTTCTTATATATCCATAGTGATACACCTAATATGTAGAAGTACGCTACATATACCCCCCCCCCCCCCCCATAATGAAGAAACCGACTCACCAAAGCACCAATATTAAAAATTAGATTTAAGAAATAAAAGTCAGATTTGACTCATAAATGACATAAGAAAAATGAAACAATTAATCCATAACAATATATTATATTATATTCAATTAGAGACAATTAATTCATTAAATATTTCATCAAATCATGGAATTAATCTATATAACTTCTATTTAAGAATATTTTTGGCAATTAAAATGAAAATGAATGTTCACAATCAGGCGTAAATAGCAACTGGTGAGCATCTTTCATAAATTAAAAATGTTTGAAGAAAAAGCAAATAATTAATAAATTGATACTTTGAGAAGACGGCTTAACAAGACAGGGACAAGCATAAAGAGCACTTACCCCACATATGTACAAGATAAATATAATTGAAAAATCTTCGGGATTAAAACTTTTGCACTTTTTCTTTAGCAAATTAAGGTAGAATTACAAGAAACGCCTGAAAATTACCGTGGGAACCGAGAAGCAGCCTACCTTTTTAAATTTGTTGGTTACGTGTCTATGCAAATTTTGTATGGATATTAAAACCATTATTTCTGAGGCGCCCTCTTTTGTAGTCTGATGGTGTGTTTGCTTAAATCAGTTTACAAAAAATAAATGCAATAATAAAATTATTTGGGTTCCTTCGTGGACAGTCTTATAGCTTCTCAGTTCTAATATGGACTTATAAGAGTTTTAAAAACCAGTTTTAAGGTAGTCTTCTAAGTGTTTTCTAGAAATACAGAAAGCTAATAAAAAAGCTTCCGATGGCTTTAAAATAGGTTTTAAGAAAGGTTTTAAAACGACCCGAACAAGGTTTCAAGAGCGGCACTATACCTCACTAAAGAGTTTTACGATGGAATTTAAAAAGGCCTTAACAACCTCCATAAGGATGGGCCCTTTTATTCTACAAGTCGCTTTATGATGGTATTAAGGATATTGTTACAGCAACATGGATTTTTCAAGGCATTTTATAAATAGTTTTATAGTACCCTTGTATATATTTAAGAAACCAAAATTATTCCTTGGGTAAGCTACTAAAAAGTGCCCCCCTCCCACATGCTTTGAACTTCTATTTTACAGGGAGATCACTTTCACAAGTTTCATTCTCATATAACTGCTTAATAGTTTTTTTACCCCTAAACTATCTTTTATTTTCTCTAATCTTAATTGATCAATTGGTTTGAATACACCAATTAAATATCATTATCATTGCAGCTCTCTAAATTGGTAGAGTGATGAACATGTTTTAAAATCTTCCCCGAAAAATACAGTATGAAGTGAAACAAATGCATTTAAATTGTTTCTCTTGGAATTCTCTAGTTATAACCCAATGTACACACATTAGTCTATGTAATGAAGCATTATAAGACGACTTTTTTGTAAATATTTCGTGCAAAGACGTGGGAGAAGTTTTTGACCGCCGCAATCCCCTGATACGGCCAAAAACCAACCTTTTTTGGACCTCTTTTTGTTTTCATATATAAACTGGGGAGTGATTTATCGACGGATTATACTTGAAATAACATGGTAGGGGGTTATAGAGTAGTCAGTCAGCAGGCCTAGGGGCTTGATTGAACCCTCTCGAAAGGTGGAAAATCATTTTTTTTTTTCAAATGATTCGGTTCAAACGCGTATCCCTCCGTTTTTGGAGTCGTTGATCACGGGAAAAATATTAATTTTTAGTTCCAGCCCCTCTTCATACCTCAAACGGACAGAAATCACTCAGAAAGCATGCTATCCAGAATTTACAGGTTTTTCGACACATGATCGTTAATCCCGTGCATATCTTCATTTTTTTTTCAACATTGCCATTGACGACAAAATTTATTATTCATTACTCCCCGATGAAGAAATCATTATACCATACTCAGCAACCTACACAATCATCGCCCCAGCAATAACTGGTGGATGAAAAATGTGAATATTTTTATCGTGATCAGCGCCTGTGAAAACAAAGTGTAATTAATGAATTTTACACTCCATGGAAGGGTTGAAGCAACCCCCGAAGTCGCTACCATCTTCTCCTCCGTGAAAAATAAAGAGATATGCACAGGAATAACGATCATGTGTCGAAAAACCTGTATCCTAAAAACCTAAAGCCTGGATAGCATCCTTTCTGGTGAGTGAGGGATTATTTCTACCCTTTTGAGGGACGAGGAGGGATTAGAGCTAAAAATGAATATTTTCCCCGTGATCAGTGATCCCAAAAAACAGGAGGATACGCATTTGAACCGAATCATTAAAAAATAAATGATTTTCCACCCCTCGAGAGTTTAATCAACCCCTAGGCCTGCTGTCTGGATTCTACTTACTCTATAATCTCCTTCCATGTTATTTCAGGTATAACTCTCGATAAATCAGTCCCGTTTATACATGAAAACATAAAGGGATCCATAAAGGTGGTGATTTTTGGCCGTTTCAGGGGGTTGCATCTGTCAAAAAGTTCTCCCACCACTTACATCGTATTCACCACCCTCAAAGAGGGGGAGGTAATCTCATCTTTGCTGCCTTCATTACATAGACTACACACAGTAACTGCTTTTATGTACTGACATCGTATACGTCAGTTACCGAACATACGACGTTTATTTAAATGCTTAAATTGAATTCACTTCAATCATTGGTATATGTGCCAGGTTTGAATAAGGTCAGTATACAAATATCACATATATCACGGATGAGTTTTCGCCTCACATAATATTTCAATGTAAGAATTATATTACAGTCGTTACTTTCGGCAAATGAGGGATAGTAATGAAATAAAAAAATGTTATTTTTTCTCCGTTTTACAGTTTTCTTGACTCATTTCGTGCTCTGAAAAGCATCAAACCAAACAATAACAAGGTTTTCTATTTCATTATAGTTGATATTAAATTTAGTACTTTGTCCGATCCGACCTTTGTATGCGGGTGATGCAAACTTTAGGGAAACCATAAATTTAATACAGCCAAACTACTAGAATATACAATGAAGTTGTTAAGTTGATTAATGCATGGTTCATTTAAGGTATATCCTAACACCTGACGTATTTAATGATATTGCTTGTATTCCATTGTAAAAGTTTCTAATTTCCGCAATCGATATTTAATGTTTCAAATAAAAGACAAAACCATTAATTCTACTGTTACAATAAATTGTACGCCCATCATTTGATAATTGTATTTGATTATATGCAGTGAACTTAATTTTTTTACATGTATAATCAATTATACTAATTGTTATGGTAAATTATATGCTTCATTGAAGCTAACGTATAATATACTTCTTTATCTATTTTTCTATGAGAGATTAGTGAAGTACAGTACATAAAGGTCAAAAATATGTAAAATTTAGGAATAATTTCATATGTAATGATAATTTTGTATAGGTAATTATTGTAGTAAATGATCTCGTTTTTAGTTTTTATATGGTTCCGACACTTGCTCTTACCACCAAGGGGTAAATTTAGATATTTATTATTTGGAAAAGTATTGCTGATTTACTTTTGAAATATAGGATATTTATGTTTTTGGGATAGCTGATTATGAAACTGAAGTCTAAATTAAAAAATCAAAATGGAGGTTTCACTATGGAGGATGGAATTATTTTCTATAGGAAGTGTTTTAAATCGGAAAAAAAATTGTACATCTAAAAGATGCGTAGCAAAGCACATTGTTTCTGTCATATCTTCTTTGTTTTTTATGCTACAGAAACAGTCAAAAAGCATTTGAAAACTTAGTTAATAATGTATTGTCTGCGTTGCTAACATTTTTCATGTAAGTGCCATCGTTTCTGAGATATTTAACATTTAACCTAAATACTTCGTTTTATAAACTTTCGGACGCATTCTTGATACCTCCAGATATTTGAAAGCATTAATTCTACAGAAATTAGAAAAAAAAAATTGTATCCTCAGTTTAGTAGTTTTCTTATTTGTCTCTAGTATTGTTTCACTAAATGTTATACTTTTCTTTGATGAAAACTGTTTTGAAATATTTCTTTTTTAAAGCTAAAATCTCATTTTTTTCAGGTTATATGAAAAGTTGTAGAGAACTGTTTCTTTTTAAAATTATCTCTTCTTTCAGCTCCAATGGTTTTTTTGCCTCCGCAGAATATATAAACTTTTCTTTCATGCATTTCTTATTAAATTGTCAAAAAATGCACCACAATAATTATTATAGCAAATGAGAGTTCTGCTTATTTAACTCTATTTGATTCCTGGCACTTAATAAAAAAAAATGGAAGTTGCCTTTGCTATAGGTACTTGATTAACGTGTGAAAAGAAATGTTTTCTTTTTTATGAATATTTTTTTATTTCCAATAGCCTATAAAAACGTATTACAAAAAGACTACTTATATGTTTATGAAGTATTCTGGCAATTTCGGAACTTCCTACCTTTTTAATCTTTTATCCCGACGGGACATTCAATAAGAAATTTCACTCAATTTTACGACCTCTTCAATTTAATATAAAATTTTATGTCACTTTTAAAGCTCATGTGGAAGTTACCTAAAAAAATAACGTTTTTTGTTAAATACAGGACAGTCAAATTGTTCTAAATGTTTTTAGAAATGTCCCAATAATGTGTTTAGATAGTTGAAAGTAAAAAACCAATTTATGTTTGACCATTCAATGCAATGCCACAAATAGTGTAAATGGTGGACCAAATTTGACACATTATTTCGTTCATGTGATACATATCTCCTACAGCCACCTTAATGTTAACATCTTAAGTGACTTGGTTTTCCTGGAATTGTTATGAGTAGTTTAAGATTTTGGAAATGTGTTGGACAGAAAGTAGACGGGTATACTGTATCATAGCACTAAGGACGATAATATCTCACCACAACTAAGAAGACCTGGTATTGTCGCTGTTTCTGAGATATTCCACGTGAAGATTTGTTAATTTGTGGAGCTGATAATTTGTATATTTTTATTATTTTGAATGCTTGAGATGGGAACCAACTTTGTGTAGATTAGATGATATATCAATTTTACCTTAATACATCATCAAGGTGTTTTAAATAAGGCTATTATGAAATAAATACAAGTTGTAATCGGGCGTTGCCGACTGCTAATATCTATCACATACGATAACCTCCAGAATTAAGCTCACAATATACACTATACAGGGTGTCTAAGGTTGGAATCAACTTTGGTCAGATTAGACGATATAAATTTTACATTAAAATATCATTAAAGTCTTTTTAATAAGGCTATTAAGAAATGATTGAAAGTTGCAGTCGAGTGTTGCGGACTGCGAATAACTATTAAGCATGATAATTATATATTATATTATATAAATACGATTCACATTAAGAAACTTCGATTTTGTTGTACAAGGATGTAGATTTTCAAAATTAAAAATGTTTAAACCAAATTTTCTTAAATATTTAAAAGGAGTAACTGAAAAGTCAAATACATTTTTTCATGAAAGGTATTGTTACTAAGATATTTGATATTAAAAATAGACTTAAAACGAATTTTTTTAAATTAAATGTGAGAAAATAGCTAACATTTGATAAAGTAAATGCGCCGCTCTAAGATCAGCATCTTTCTGAAAATATTAGTTGACAAAGGTTTGCAAATAATAATATCACCTAAGCATTATTTGACAGCAACAATCTTGATTCATATTCATAAAATGAAATAGCGGTCCACTTCTAAAAAACCGCTGCCCAAGGAATCACTAGGTACTTCCACATCCAAGTCTCTTACAACGAAACTACTGTATTTGCACTCCACTATGTGGAAATAATTGTTTATAGAACTTTAATATAATATTTGAAATTATGTACCCCAAAAACCCATAAAATTATATGCCACATCGGTAATATAGGCTGGGGGTGAATGAATTGAAGAAACTTCTTGATGACTTTTACTCTTGTACACAATTAAATCACACTAGTTTTTCACCACCTTTAATGATGGGGTGAGGGTGGTAACGGGGGTGGCTAATGCCAAAATTTTTTTGAGACCTTAGCTCCTCTTATATTTACTAAATACTAATTTCATGGACTCTTGCTATGTTTTTCTTATTTACCCCCATTTACCCCAATTTACCCTTTAAATCCGCAACGAAATAAGATCAAAATATAATCTAGTTCCAGATCTCGTTGAAATACATACGTGTGCCATATTTTAAGTCGGTTCCAGAGTAATCGTGAGCACCAAAAAGATACAAGACTAACAGACAGACCGACGCGACAGACAAATTTATTTTGCTCAAACATAAAATATTGACGTTTCATGACATTCTAATAATAAAAAATGAAAATTTCCATTTTTTTTTGTGTTAATATACCTACTTCAACTGGATGTGAAAGTAATACGCGGAAAATAGCATAACAAAGATATAAAAAATCGTTGTGTGCCGTAAACTACACAATAGAAGTAAAGCCTTTACTTCAAACATTTTTTTTCGAGGAAACCTACTACACATCCATACTACTCAAGGTAACCCACTGTGCATCTAATTTACTCGAGGAGAGCCACTGCGCATTCATACTTCTAGAAGTAAACCACTGTGCATCCATTTTACTCGAGGAAACCCACTGCGCATCCATACCACTTGAGGTAACCTACTGCGCATCTATAGTACTCGATAAAAGCGACTGCGTATCCATACTACTTAAAATAACCCACTGCGCATCCGTACTACTTGAGGTAACCTACTGCGATCTATAATACTCGAGAAAAGTCACTGCGTATCCAAAATACTCGAGGAAAGCCACTGTGCATCTATAATACTCGGGGAAACCTACTGCGCATCCATAGTAGTCGAGCAAAGCCACTGCGCATCCATGCGAGGTATTCGAAGTAACTTTAACAACATAATATTTGAAATCTATAAAAACCTATAAAACGATATGCCACATTGGTAGTGGGGTGGGGGTGATGGTAGAAGGTTGGTAGTGGGGGTGAATGAAGTGAAAAAAAAATTGAGTCCTTAGGTTCTTGTATACACGCTAAATTACAATTTTATTTTTTTTCACCCCCATTAATACTGGGGTGGGGGTAGTAATAGAGGTGGCTAATGCAAAAAAAAAATTGAGACTTTACCTTCTTTTATATATACTAAATATCAATTTTATGGCCTCTTACCTGCTTAATTTACCTATTTACCCTCCATTTACCCCCTAACCCTTCGACGGAATAAAATAATCTAGTTCCAGATCTCGTTAAAATAGGTACGTGTACCAAATTTCAAGTCAATATCTTAAACGGGTCCAGAGTAATTGTGCGCACAAAAAAGTTACAGACAGACCGACAGATAGACAGAATTTTTTTTTTGATCAAACTTAAAATCTCGACGTTTCATGACTTTCTAAGCCTACTTGAGCAATAAAACTTTTTAAAAAAATTTTTGTCGTTACTATACTTGCACTGGATGTGGAAGTAATAACACGAAGTTAATTCAACCAAGTTAGGATCTGAATCGGAAAACTTTGAAACACCCTTTATACCTAAACTTACTAATACATTACAAGTAATACATAGTCTTCAAAAAATAATAATCGATAATAAGATATGGAAAAAAAATCGATTTAATTTTTAATATATAATATCTTAGTAACAATAACTCCCATGAAAAAAAAAATATTTGACTTTTGATTACTCCTTTTAAGCTCCTTAATGTTAACCCAATAGTACCCGAGTAATTTTTTTTTGAAAACTTTTGAAAAAAATATTGATTGACCTTCATTTAGGGCTTGTCAGTACCCCCCAAACCACATTTTATTTATTCCTGTGCATTTTCACCAATTTTTTTGACGTATGATATATCATACCATAGGAATATGCATGTAGAATATTATTAAAAAAATGTATTTATTATAATACAAAATATTCAATAAATTTAAGAGAAAGTAGCAGAATATATCACATAGAAGGGATATGATATCTTCGAAAGCATATGTCTGGATGTAATCCTATGTTACACTTGACACAAGAATATTTTGTACATTTGCCACAATACCCACGTCTTTGTGTAGCAATTTTGTCAATCAGGTGATCAGTTTTGTCATACCTGACCTCTTTCAATATATTCCTACTACATTTTGGTTTGGGGCCAGCTAAATGTTCAGGGGCAGTTAAAGTTGTGAGAACAATTCTCCTCAAAAACTGCAGAAGGGACATTTTTGGATAGACAAAATGATAAAGAAGCCACATGTTGACTACCGATCCATTCAAGCAAAAGCGAATCATTGCTCAATACCATTTGCAAGATCTGATTCGTATACGATAGAGTCGTCTCATTTTATCGAACATATCCACACCTCCCGTTCCTTGGTTATAGAGACTTATAAGTGTCGGTTGATCCACGTCAACTTGCTTTCTTTGTTGTTTAGACGATCTTTTGCACGTGCCTTTTGCCAAACAATTGTCTTTGTTTTTGATGTTGGTTGCGATATTCACTTGACTATTGTCATGCTATCTGGTGAGTTGAATACCACTATTAGAGTCAATCAGAGTATGAGAAATCCCTCGTTTTTCTTTTTGCAGCTCTTTAACAGGAGCTTTCTCTATACGGTTCAATATATTGAATTTCATTATTTTGCAGTTCAAGTAATGGCAAGGAGTTGAAAAAATTATCCAAATATATGGTCGAATGCGGGGGAATCTCATACAAAGTTTCTCGGTGACACTGGATCCCAAAGTTTTACCCTTGATTTTATCCCCACTTTATCCGTATAAGGGTTGAATTTCAATAAGTACCCCTGGGGGGGGGGGAGGCACCAAAATTTAAAGCCATAGCGAATTGGCTTTCCCTCTACAAATTGCTCCATATTGTCACGGCCAAAATAAGGCTCCCTAGCCCCATCCAATGATAAAGAAGTTCTGAAACAAAACTAACATTCATACCGCCATCTGCCTACCGTATGATATATCATACGAAAAGTTTTTTCCGCTGCTGCAATTACAGAAGGAATTGATATGACTATGAAATGGTATAAGTACATCCTATAATATGCATAAAGAATTATTACATGAATAAAAGTCAAATAAATTACATCCAAATGAAAATAGTGAAACATAACCTTACTGTGAGCTCATTTTCTGCTGCGTAGAAATTTACTGGTTATAGAATGCTCGGTTATAACTTATTTAAGTATCGAATTTTTGTCCTAACCTTATTGTCTATATATCCAATTAACACTTTAGACGAGTAAAATTACTGAATTTATCACACTCGATCTGTTTACTCTTCATTGAAGACAACCTAACCTCTGTATGATAAATCATACAATAGGCACTATTGGGTTAATGATTCAAAAAGTTTGATTTAAAAATGTTTAATTTTGAAAATCCACATTTTTATATTTTTTGCGCACACCGTATAATGAAAATTTGAATCATATTAGTCATACAGAGTGATCGACAGAGGTGGATAAAGTACCATGTTTTATATAAAATACGATTTATTACGATTTTAGAGCAAAATAAAAAAAAAGGTTTTTATTAAGAACATAAAAAACAAAAATGTACAAGATCTAAATTGCAGTATGCAGTACGTCTTTCAGGTTTGAGCGAACTTTACATAGGTTAGATGACATATCAATTTTACCTTAAAATGTTATTGAGGTATTTTTAGTAGGACTATTACGAAATAATAGGAAATTGCAGTCGAGTGTTGTCGAATATCTAAAGACATACATTTTTTATTTCAGATTTATAAGAAGACTATTATGAAACAGATAAAAGATGAAATTAAGTGTTGTCGACTGCGAATATCTATTAAACACGATAACTTCTGTTGAGCTTAAAATTTGTATTTCAAATTTGCTACATATATTAAACAGCATCGTGAAATTGGATCATACCCATCGTACAGGGTGATCGTCAGAGACGTGGAAACTATGATATTTTATATAAAATATGTGATATTATAATTGTAAAGCAAAATGATCCAAAGGTATAAAAATACAAAGATGTAAAACATATCTTAACTGTCGAAGTTTACGTAGACTGATTTATAAATTTTAATTCAACTTGTTATTAAGGTATTTTTAATAATGCCGTTACAATACGAATTGAATTTTAATCGGGAGTCTCTGAATACCTATTCAATACGATGACTCCTGATATAATAATTATATTTGTAGAATACCTTTATTGAAATTGAGCCATACCCATCATACAAGGTGATTGCCAGAGGAGTGCAAACTGTCTTAACTCCCTTTCTGTATATAAACAATGTTTTATTAGAATTTTAGAGCAAAATGATACTAAGGCAATTACTCGCAAAAAACGCGAAAATATATAAAATATCTGATCTATAAAATAGAGTGTGGCTATCAGGTTTGACCAAATTTTATGTAGGTGATAAATGAATTTCACTTTAAAAGATATAAATTGTTTGCATTTAAAAGGGTTATTACGATAATAATGAGAGTTGCAGCCAGGCGTTGCCCTGCGAATACCTATTTCAACAATAAAAATGAAAAATATTTACTGACTGTGTACTTAATCTTAGTGGCACCCGGTAAAAGTAAACTGTGTTGTGTTGGTGCAAAATATTAATCAAAAAGGTATTCACAGTCGGCTATGCCCGACTGCAACTTCTACTCGTTTAGATTAGGATAAATCCTGTGTGTGTTTATTTCCTACCATAATTTTGCATAACAATTGAGCAACGAACGTCTGTCACTAATTGGAGCTTGCTGAATCCGAAAATGGTTTTTGCCAATCCAGACCGGAAGTCTAGAATTTAAGATGAGTTTTATTTAATATGTAGTATTACTTCTCTGTGATAACAGTGTTTATAATTTTCTTTGATCAGAAAATGCAGTGAAATATCTCAGACTGTTTCGAGTCCTAAAAAGTCTGTAAACTAGACATAATTTTTCTGACTTTCTTTGACTGAAGATTCCAACAAATAGGCACATAGCGAATTATCAATTGTCTAAGAACACAAGATGATATTAGCTATATTAACGGTACTCATCGAAGGTTTTAAAGTGTTATGTGGTATCCTTACCCTGCAGTTCTGCGTAGCAGTGATCTATACGGGATCATTTCAGTTTATACATTTTACTATTCAGTTTCGTGTTCTTAATAGTTTTGTTGGACATCATTTTTACTCCTTTCTATAGACAAAAGACCAGCTGATAAAATTTCTCTGTTCTGAGTTCCGATTTTGTCTGCGACTTATTTTTTTCTCTTGAACTATCGTGCGTCATCTACCGTGGTTTCATGGTCTTTGAGTATTTTGAATTTTCACATATTTCTAGTATCTCTAACTAATAGATTTAAATATATTCAACTTTCTATTTGAAAATTACACCAGCATAATTTGAAATTATTATCTTAAATTTAAAATTTACAATTACTGACTCCTTTTCTAGAATATCGTCTCTATTGGCATGAGGAAATCTCGTAATCCAAACTAAGATTTACTTTATATATTATTGTATTTCAAATAAAACCCATCATAATATCGAAGAATATATACATTACTGCAATTCTTTCATCGATGATAACGGGAAAGATTTTCGGCTAGTGTAATTTAAATATAACGTCAAATAAAACGATATAAATAGAAATAGAAATTTATTTGACCCAGTTATATAATACAATACTTTTGGCAAGTCAAGAAAAAAATTAATAGAGTCTTTGAATGCATTGAGATGCATGCAGTCACATAATAAAAATTAAAAAATAGATAACTAACACAAGAATACTTATATAAAAACAAGAATATTTATATAAAAACATAATAAAAAACTTACAATACATAGTTATCTTATGTAATGGTGATGACGGTAAGCGTTTTCATCAAGTAATGCATTGTATATTACTGTATACTACATGTCAAAGGGGGTTTGCATATATTCCTCAACTAAATAAAAACAGTGAGTAAGGAAATGCTTTTTCATTATCACTTTAAATTTATTAGGGTTATTCAAATTTTTTGTTATTAGGTAGGCGATTAAACAATTTAATAATTTAATATCCAAAGAATTTTTAGTTGACTTCGAAAGTCGATAGCGTGGTGTTCGGAGATCACCTCCAGTTCTAGTGTGATAGTTGTGAACTTCAGAATTTGTTGCAAACTGATTTTTATTTTTATAAATTTCTAATAACGAGACATATATATATATATATATATATATATATATATATATATATATATATATATATATATATATATATATATATATATATATATATATATATATATATATATATATATATATATATATAAACACGGCAAAGGCATTATATTCAGAATTTTAAAAATTGGCTTGCAGTGGTCTCTGAAGCCTGCACCAGCCACTATTCTAACAGCTTGTTTTTGAAGCCGGAAAATTTTGTCCGCGTAACAAGAATTACACCACAGCAGTGTGCCATAACTTATATGAGAATGGAATAGCGCAAAATAGCTCATTCTCAGAGTCTCCATAGATAACGATCTCGTTAGATTCCGTAATACAAATACAGAGCTCGATAGTTTGCGATCAACTGTGCAATGTGTGAAGACCAATTTAGTCTGTCGTCAATGATGATGCCGAGCAGTTTTGCGCTATTACCTTTAGTGGCTGTTCGACTTGTAGAAAATATTAGGTTTTGCGTTTTTTCCTCATTAAGTTTTAACTTACTAGATGTGAACCATTGTTTGGATTCAGCAACAGTGTCGGTACTTTTCAGCATGAGGTCATCCGTGTCTGAACCTGAATTTGTTATCGTTGTGTCGTCTGCAAATGCTACACAGGCATTGGGAAACATGTTATGGAATAGGTCGTTGATGTATATAATAAATAACAGAGGCCCCAAAACTGAACCTTGACGTACTACGTGTATAACTGGATTAAAATCAGAAAAATTATTTTTTATACATACAGTTTGTTTTCTGTTTTCTAAATATGACCTAGAAAATGTTTGGGCTAAACCACTAATTCCATAACAGTACAACTTCTTTAACAAGATATCGTGAGAAACACAGTCAAACGCCCTTGAGAGATCACATAGTGGATTGAAACAAATTTTCCACTCTCAAGACCATTGACTATGTCGCTCACAACTTTGAAAACTACTTGACATATGCTACACTTACTTCTGAAGCCAAACTGACAACAGTTTAGGACATTATTAGATTCGAAAAAAAGCATCAGCCGTGTTTTCAATATTATTTCAAAAATCTTAGAGATAATGGGGGTGATGAATATGGGGCGGTAGTTCTCTATTATCGAAATATCACCCTTTTTAAAGATTGGTATCACTTTTGTAATTTTGAAGGCATCAGGATAATTACCTTCACATATACAAGTATTAAGTAAGCACGTTAGAGGACGAACGATGACATCTAAAATATCTTTGATGATTTTGCTATTCATGCCATAAATATCTGCGCAACATGGTTTTTTCAATTTTTCTCTAGCCTCAATGACTTCGCTCTCTGTAATCGGTTTCATAAGAAAAGTTTTGCTCGGAGTTTTCGCACCATTCATATAGTCAATTGCACTCTTCTGAAATGTATTGTTGGGTAGTGTATTAATTATGTTTTCAGCTACAGTAGAAAAAAAAATCATTAAAATCAGTAGCTTCAATGCCATGGTCAGCTGTATTGAACTTATTTTTATTTCTTTCGAAATTTAACAAGCGCCAACTGTCGCGAACCTTGTTGTCAGACCGTGCAATAAATCGTTATAGTAATTTTTCTTAGCAGAAGAAATGTTAAGTTTATATTCTTTTTTAAGTGTCTTAAAAGATGAAATAAGATGTGAGTCTTTTGAGGAGTCACAGACTGTTTTAAGAGACGACAATGTGTCCCTCATCTTTCTTAGATCGTCATTAAACCATTTCACTGGAAATTTATTATTATTCGCCATATGGGCTCTCAACGGGAAGTGCTTTATTATTAAGTCCGCAAAAGTTTGTGTTAGAAAATTTGCAAGCAAATTAGAATTAGTTAATGGGCTCTCGAAAAAAAAACCAATTAATTTCGGAAAACGATTTTCTTAGTTGCGTGATGCCATATTCTGTTATTTTACGTTTCCATACCTTACAGGTAGATTTTACTTCATTTTTAAGAAACATTATCTGTGCCCTATGATCGGCTATGAAGGCCTCTACTACAACTGACTCATAACCATCATCCCCTATATTGGTTAAAAAGTTATCTATACAAGTTGAAGACTGTGGAGTAACTCTTGTAAAGTCAGAGATTGTTATCTCTAAACCAAAAGACGTAATCAAACATACTAATTCATTTAAAATCGACGAAGTCTTGCGGTAATTAATGTTATAGTCACCAATCATGATTATATTCTTGAACTTGTTAGAGCAGTGTATCAGCAATTTCTCCAATAAATAAAAAAATATATCAATATTACCATTGGTAGATCTGTATAATGTTATGATTATTGTTTTACTTTTAGTGAGTTCAATAGTACAAAATTCTCCGTGTAATTCTCTGAAGAAAAGATCTAAATTGACAGGTTTAACATTTATATTGTTATTGGTGAATATTGCAACGCCCCCATGGACAGTTTGCTCTCTACAGAAGAAAGTTTCTAGACTGTAATCAGGCAAATTTACAGACACGATATTATTTTTATCAAGCCAATGTTCGGATGAACATATTATGTTATGATTGTGTTTTTCGAGATATAAAGACAACAAATCTGATTTGGTAGACAAACATTAAACATTTACATGAAAAACGCTTACCGCACCATTATCAAGGTCGGATTTCAATGAATTTATTATTTCACAGGGATTCTTGGTATCCTCGGGTCAAAAAACTGGTTAACCATATCTCCCTTCGGCAATATTTTAGGATCCCAAGCAGTCTCTAGGTTGCATTCATCAATAGTAACTTTAAACGATGAATAATATTGTGGATACCTTGAATTCATTTTCTCACAGACAGCTTCCGGAAATACTGGCTTCAGAATATCCAAAAGCTCCTCAGGTTTGAAATCTGGGTGAAGCTTGTAGACATGAAGAAATGACTTTCTCAAAATTATTTTCGTTGTTGCCAATTATGGGTTTATTTTGATGTTTGTTCTGTTTTCTTTTATTTATTACCTCTGTAAAAGGTTCGTCAGTTAAATGAATTAATTCGTTACATTTCGCTTGAGCGACGGCTAGGGAAACAGCATTAGACACGGCAACACCGCTTATTGTCGGTGCCTGGCAAACAGAGACTAGTGATTTAGCTGTGTCTACGGTGGTCGGTTGACTGATTTTATTTTGAGTGCTAACACACACTTGGTCCCCACTATTGGCATGCTGGCGAGTAGTCCTTTTAGGTTTATTAATTTCCTTTGATTTCTGCGTGGCAAGGGCGGATCTGGACTTTGAGCTTGAGGGGGGTAACACTGACCCAAAATTTTGAGCGGGGGGGGGGAGGAATCCAAAAAAAAAATTTTTCGTCCCAAAATTTTTTTGAAGAGCAAGGGACGAGGCAAGGGACAATAATCCAAAAAAAATTTTTCATCCTAAAAAATAAAAGTTTAAAATGAAAGTTTCTTGGGGGGGTAATTACCCTGTTAAAAATTTGTTTCTTCCCAAAATTAACAAAAATTATAACACTTTAAAACAAAAGTTGATGATTTACAGAATCTTGGGGGGGGGGGGGGGGGTAATTACCCCGTCCCCCCCTCCATAAATCCGCGCCTGCTGCGTGGTCACTTTCTTATCTACACTATGATTTGGGTTTAACGGTTCCTTGGAATTTTTACAAATCGCAACACTTGCTGCATGATCCACAGATGGTGTTGTATTACACCTGTCAATGCAATTTTTGGAACTGTCTCTTTTAATTGATGTAACTTATTTAATAGATCGATTTGATCTTTCAGAGAACATATCACATCTACTTGATTTTTTATGATTAAGTCCTTTTGACTGATAGTATCTTTCAAATAGAATAGTAATTTAATTTCGAAAAGAAAAGGGTTTTTTATTCACTTATTTTCATTAAATAATGACCAGGGAGGTAAAATTGTTTGACTTAACATTAATTAAAAGTTTAAGACAACAAAGGAGTTACACTATATTGAACAGACATATTTTAGCTCAGGTAATTAACAATAAACTATGTTGAAGGAAAATGTTCATTTTCAACGGTAATTAATTTTTTCTACATAATCTTATATGATTTCGAAATAGCTGTTTCATTAATTTAATAGAATATATTGTTTATACTAAGCAAATTATTATAAAAAAACAGGACCTTATTCGTAATATAATTATTAAATAGTGACAGAATAAATTAAGTTATCAGGGTGGTTTAGAGAAAAGTATACTATACGCGATACAGCATATTTTAGAGAAGTCAATGTAATGTAAATCTAACAGCGTAAATGGATCACTGATTTTTTTTCCATTTGAACTCGAATTTTCGGCTATGATCTCAACATTTAGATGTTAAACTAAGAATTCCAACCTTACTCCCTAAAGTCCTAATTTAATTTTAGAATTCTGTCAAATCAGAATTTTAAATTTATTTGAAATAAGTTGGCACAATGATTAGGGCTTAAACAGATAGTAAATAAAAATAAATCATCTAGTCAAATAGGGAAAATTAGAGAGAAATCGCTGTAAGTTTCGAAACTTGAGACAGACAAAAATCCAAACGTTCTATTAAGGCATGGTACTTTCACTTGAGGATAGGATTTTGCAGAGTGGCAGGGAAATATGCGTTTATTTTCAGTTTATTTTAAATATTTAAAAAATCATAAATGGTATAATCTTTAAAATAGTTTCATACTTCCCATTGCTCTAAGGAGTACAGCCATATGCAGTTTTTATCACAAATTTTGTAAATAATTGAATGCCATACTCTAATAATGAAATTAGTAACTATTTTCATTGACAAACTAGGATATTTAAGTATAACAGAAATTTACAATAAAAAAATATATAGTTGTATTCGTTAGAATAATAGCAAGTATCTAAAATAGTTTATAGATTTTACTTTGTTTAATTTTTAAAATATTTATAATAAATCGAAAATAAACGCATATTTCCCTATCACTCTGCAAAATCCTCTCCTTAAGTATAAATAGACTTCATCTGGAGAATAACTATCTGACGGATAAGATAATCGGCGCATGCTATCTGTAGGATAACTTACCTTCGCACTTTCATTCAAAACATACCCTTAGTTAACTATTCGTTAGATATAACTTTGGATACTTCCCAAAGTAAGTGTTACCCACTTAAGACACATGATTAAAATAGTTGTGCATCATATAACTAGCCTAACTTGAAAATACAAGGCCTAAACATACAAAATATTCTTGAACCCAACACTGAAAAAACATCGTTCGTAATATTAACGAATGCAGATTATTGACAAAAGTTTATTAAAGACATGATTCTATTTATTTGTACCACCTGCAGTCTTATTTATTAGTTTACAACTGCGTTCGTTTATTCAACGAAATGGCATTTATTGTAATAATAAATACTTTTACATTAGTCAATGTAAAATATTTGTTAAAACTACGTATTATTTATGAAAGCGTTAAATATATGAAAGCATTACCTGAATACAGTCAAAAAATATTTTCGTGAAATTAATGTACCTATGAAACCATTAAGTGATAAAATGTTCGTTGTTTAAATATTATTATATTATTTTATTCATATTTTATTGTTCTAATGAACGAAGTAAGGGAGGTCTACGTAGAGACTTGTAAATGAGCTTGTAAACCATACTTTTGCCTTTTCATATCATTTTGACAAGAGTGTGTTGTTGGTTTCTATCTTTATAGAAGAAATATTTATTTTCTAAGTATTAACATAATAATTTAAATTATTATTTTTAGTTTTAAAATATGAACAAAGATTTAATTTTGAAATTTATATTTCAATCTAACATATTTTATTAAAATATTGTTTTATTTGCCACTTTTAATTCAATCAATATGAAGTATTGTACTTATAAATATTATTTTATTTCATCGATTTTGAATGATATCGAGTTATCCGCATCTTTCTTAGTATTACAAAACTACACCTTTCATATATACAGTGCGTATAATTGCGGATTCGACATGTACATCCACGTAGTGCGAGAGATATGACAAACCAGCAACAGCAATACCCGCCTGTCGGCACTCGACTACTAAAGTATCCCAATTCTGTTATTTCATTTTAGTCAACTGGCACACGCGATGTTGCAATTCTCACTCCTATGTCTAACTTGCCATTACACGCACGGTATAATTAAAATAAATTTTATTTCCAAAAAAGTCTCTCACAATGAAAACATTTTTTATGTGTAAGAAAAATATTTTGCGGCCTTTGGTTCTTGTGCACTCACTAAATCACAATTTTTTTTACCTCTTTTATAATGGGGTGGAGGTAGTAATGTGTTTTTGAGACATTAGCTTCCCTTCCATATACCTACTAAATATAAATTTTATAAATTTTACCTGCTTGATTTACCATTTACCCCCCAACTCTTCAGCAGAATAAGATAAAAATATAGTCTAGTTCCAGATCTCGTTAAAATACATATGTGTACTAAATTTCAAGTCAATATCTTAAATGGTTCCAAAGTACCTAATCATAAGCACAAAAAAAAGTTATAGACAGACAGACAGAAATTTCTTTTTCTCAAACTTAAAATCTCGACATTTCATGATATTCTAAGCTTATTTGAACAATGCAATTTTTTTTAAATTTCTTTGTCGTCACTATACTTCCACAGGATGCGGAAGTAATTTAAAAAAACTGGCCTTTTGGGCCTTCATATAAATTTGAAGAGACAACCGAGCTAAAATGTTATTGATATTTTAGAAACGGTGTATAATAATATCTTATATGACATTCAGTAAACTTGAGAAAATATATTTAAAAATTTGTATATTAAATAAAAGTTATGAAAGGGAGGGTACATTACACATGCTTTTGCAATAAATATTACATCCCCCGTTAATAAAAATATTTCATGTTTATAAAATAGAAATTTAAAACAGAAAGAAAAAGGAATAAGGGAATATACTATTGATTTATTGTTTAGTCCTCATGATATCAATCTCAGGTTTGACATGAAACCAATAACCTGAAAACCAATAAATTTAATCTAAAATAAATACCAAGTTCAACTTATTGGCTATTACGTTTTGATACATCTATATATGAAGGTATCAGCAACCAAATTAAAATCAAAATACAAATAGAAAACTTGAGTCCCATATTAAAAAAAAACAACGTCATCTTTTAGTTTGTATTACGTAGAAAGAAAGACCAGTAACGTAATACTCAGAGAGTTTTTAGTAACCCTGCTTCAACATACATTTACGATCTAAACTTAACATCGTGGGAAGATATTTTTTTCCTTTTAAGGATATTATTTTTATTCGCATACAATAAACTGCATAATTTGAGTTGAACATGAGACAACATTAAAGAGACCATTGTTGAAATGTGACGAATTGAACAACAGGGGAAGACGGGAGTTCATAAAAAGTGAAAGACAAAAAATATTACCTAGTCGGAGAGCAGCCAATCTGTAGGAAGCATTTTAAAAGTAGTCTATACAACTCGCGAACACCCACCTAAAAAACAGATGATATTATGTAAAATGACCTTCTGGATTTGATTTTTGAGTTCGCCCATTAATTTGAGATTGCCAAATCGGTCAATTCGCAAATTTTTTGAAAAATTTTAAAATTATGTGTTAATTTTTGTTTTGCACATAACACATCATATCTTTTTTATTTTAATTCCGATTTTGACCAATATTTTACACATTATCCCTCCAATATTCTCGGACAGGCTGACGGCAAAGAATATAGTGTAACTAATAATATAGTGCCTAAAAAAAATATAATTACCCTCTATTGTCGCGGTTTTTTAAAATTTGCGTTGAAAAATACCCGATCGAGGTAACTTTTTTATTTTTAAAGAGAGAGTTATAGTATAAACGAGAAAAATGTTCCATATACTTTAAACAAACTTTTTTATAAAGAGATTTTTTGGAAATTCGGCTCATGTAACGAGATGACGCTGTTGGAAGCGGCCGCGCAACTCGTCCGCATTAATTTAAAGCATAACTTCTGTTAACGTCGCCCATCTGTGGTGTCGTTTAAGCGATCAAGTGAGTCTACGGATTATTTAGTTTCTATTTGCAATTAAATGTTATACAATTATGTAGATAATCTCGAAACATACACATTAAAAAATATATTTTCATTAATTATAACAGCAAATGGGTACTAAAGATTACATTTTCCTTCGCATAAACAACTTATGTTACATTGCGCGTTTGCTTTGCTACACTTACAGCTTGTAGTACAGTTATATAATTTACATTTACAAAATGGAGTTAACTTAATAAAATTGGGTTTTGGGCTTTTTGAAATCATCTTTGGAAATAAGACTTCCTCCTTTAGGTACCATCCAAAATTTAAAACATTTGGAATTCTGGGCTTAATTTGGTAGGCTGTCTTGTAAATAGCACATTGCAGAAATGCCCTTTTTACTTGTATTCTCTGTACTAGGATTTACAATATCTGATTTTCTTTTATAAGCAGTTCGGGTATACGATCTTCTACATTGTGCATGGTAAACTGGATTTAGTGATAAAAATAAATTTTTCTGTTCTAAATATTGTTTTAGAGCCATAGAAATGTCATCGGATTTTGCATTTGATCGGTACATTTCTAAAGCCGTAAATATTGCTCGCAGACAAAAAATTTTCATACCATTGTGTTAGTGAACGAATTCTGAACAACTTTCAAAATGTCCGTCTGTCTGTCCGTCCGTCACGTTTCTTGTAAGCACGATAACTGAAGAAAGAAAATTCCGATTGTACTGAAATTTGGACAGTAAATTAGTGTTAGCAAGAAGAAGAACCCTGTTTGAACAAAATCGATCGATAAATAAAAATGTTATTACTTAATGATTTAAATTTGATAAATTAACTCCTATATAAAAAAGTATATTTGACAGTCACATTTTGTCACTTTGACTGCGATAAAAAAAGGTGCATCGTTTCTTATCACGATAAAAATGCCTGCTCCTCAAAAGCAGAGTATATCTAGTAGTCGCACGTCATTTTAAAATCTGTACTGTCGGCTATAATTTTTAAGTCTTGTGGAAATTATACTGTACGATATGAGTCGTTTTGAGAAAATTATAATTATTTTTAATTGTTGTTCGTTCACATATTCTGTCGTTAATTTATCTTGCCAAAAATCACTCGAGCTTTTCTTTTATGGATAAATTTCTTTTTAACTCAATATTTTGTTAATCAGTGATTTTGCTCGAAAAACTGACATTTGACAAAATCGCTCGATCTCCGGTCTCGCGATTTTTTCATGTCAGTTTTTCTCATAAAATCACTGATTGGCAAAATTATTTCGTTACAAAGAGAAATTTATCCGATAAAAAAAAGCTCTTGTGATTTTACTGTTGAAAATTTTTTTTTTTAATTTTTATGTTTTTGTAATTGAATAGAAATCTGGTGAAATATTTCATTTTACTATTTCTAATTATTTATATATTTTACAAATATACATTTCATAATGTAATATACAACCGTGAAAATATGATTTTATAGCTCGTGTCTTATAGTGTAAAAATTTACATTCTTCTACGTGTAAGGTGGTGGTGTAGTTCTTTTGACTCGTAATCGAAACCCAAATGGGGTTTGGTATAGTTTTTTTACCAAGTCTTTTACCAACTAAGATCGTACTATAAAATTAAAAATGTCTAAAAGTAACATTATTTACAAAAAACTGCGAAAAGTATCCTATTGAATGTATAACAATTATATAAAAATCCAGTTAACAGGCGAAGAGTACGTTTTTAGCTTGTTTCCTTTGATTTCCTATCCGAGTAATTATAATTTATTATGCCAAACTATGTGTTTATAACGCACTAAATATAAGGACTGAGACAAAAAGCAATTTCAACTTAACATAAATGGATACTGGAAAATAATAATCACCCGGCACGTGTCTGCGTTTAGCTCTAGATGCGATTGCGGCCGATTCATAGTAGCGCGCATTCGTTCGGACGCTGAAACAATCAATGAATATTTCGATAAGAGAGCAAAATTTCAAAAAAAACTTCTTATAAAAGATTTTATTTAGTTCATTCGGAACATTTTCTTCGGTTATAGTAGGCACCTAACTTTAAAAATAAAAAAGATACCTCGATCGGACATTTTACTCTGCAAATTTTAAAGATTTTGCGTCAAAGAAAAGTTGTTATTTTTTTTTGCCAACTAATGATTTTTTAGGTAAAGTTTTTTACTTTCAACATATCAAAGAATAGTTAGAGAATATTATGTAAAAAAATTTAAAAATTCTGAAGTTATTTTACTTCAAAAATATATGACGTGTTATATGAAAAACAAAAAATAACACATAATTTTTATTTTTTTTAGAAAATTACCAATTTGGTCATTTTGGCAATTTCAAATCAATGGGCGAATTCAAAAATCAAGTTTAGCGGGTTATTTTACATCAGATTACCTATTTTTTAAGTGGGTGTTCGCGAGTTGTATAGAGGGTGTCGAATTCAGAGGGTCTGGTCTTCCACTAACCTGGAAAAAACTATATTTAACATTATATGTTCGTTCTTTCATGGGACACTAAGTAACTGCTATTAAAAAAAAATGTAATGATGAAGTGGGAGTTTCACAAGTTAAGTGTCACAAACTGTTAGAAACAAGAGGATGAAAGGAGGTTAAAACAGACAATTTTTTCGGACGTATTTATTGAACGGCCCCAAATCACGCTTCTCTCAATTTTTGAAAAATATATAATTGTTTTATTTTCGTTTAAAATTAGTTCGTTTTGTATAAGCCACTGCTGAGTATTTTCTAGTATTTCGACTGCTATTTCAGGAGTATCATGGCATTTATTAGTTTGTATGACAAAAGAGGTGTGTGTCATTGTTATAGAACATACCAGAACCGACCTAAGTCGAAGAATAAATAAAAATGTTGACTTAGGAAATATTTATTAAGAGATTATTATTAAAATATTATTATTAGAGTATTACTAAACAAAGACAAAAAAGGCACAACACGTGGCGCCCAAAATTGTAGTCATACGCGTTCACAGAAAAAGGAAAAGAAGATAATATACTTTTTAAGACCCAACTAGCAATTTGGTATTTTATAAAAGCTGCAAAAATGTTTCCGACACAAATTTTATAAAACAACATTAGTCTCAGAAACACTTTAAAAACGTTATTACGAGCTATAAATGTAAAATTGGTACCATCTGATAAAATAGTTTAGTCATTGTTGATATTTTATAAAAGCTATTGCAACCATTACAAAATAATTGTATAAACGATTCCGCAGGCTCTAAGAAAATTCGGTACCGTCACTATAAAACAGTTTTATCAAAGCTTCATTTAATTGCGTTATAAAGCACATACTTCACTGTTATTGTTGCTTTAAAACACCAATAAAATAAAATAATTTCTGGCGTCCAGGCCCAACTTCCGGGAAAACCGAAGAAAACAGCTCCAAGTGCTATGATGGAACGTGACGATTTAAAAAAAAATCGAGATATTGCTTAAACGTGGTTTTTATAAAGCTAAGATACTATTGACAGTATTGTTTGTGCCACATGCAAAAGTGGGTTTTGTTTTGTTAGTTGAGAGCCATACAAACATTTTTAGAATAAATAAAACCTTTTTTTGATCATTACTTCTGATATTACATCCTCTGAAACAACAGCTTCCTTTAGACGACCTGGCAAAACCAATTTTTGCATATTAACCCTTTCTGCGACTCAAAAAAAATCTGTCAATAGAATCTTAGCTCTATAAAAACCATGTTTAAGCAATATCTCGATTCCGGACAATCTAAAGCAGGTTTCAGTAGCGGCATTCAAATTAAAATATAAACACTAGTTGTTAAGCCAGTGACAATGCTTTCTCAAATATATGTTAAGGTTAGGTATATATTGTGTGTTATATATTAATTGTATTATATTAATTATTTCATTTTGATTTAAATTTTATAATCTTTTTTCTTTTTTTCCTCTCGTGTGTAATTAGAATAATATATATTGTAGTTGTATGTGGTTGAGTGTAAGAGCAGCGTAGCTGAACTCTGCCGTTTTTTTAAATTTTGTAAATTTAAAAAAATAAAGTCAATTTATTATTATTATATTATTATATTAAATGTATTCAAAAAGTCGCATACATGTATATAACAAGATTTCACTCATTTTGCTGGACAGTGGAAAAGACCCATTCAGTAATTATTTTAGAGACGTATTAACCCATACAGGCTGCAATTTTTGATGCGAAGGAAATTTTACTGTGAATTATGCCATGTGTTTTTGGTAAATTTTAAGTGCCCCTCATGTTTACTGAAGGTTCCTAATAATTTTTGGAATTTTATAAAATTCGATTTCACATTTTATATCTTATAAAATAAGAAGTGACGGTCTTGGGACACGGCCATATCTTAAATGAAAAATATAACAATTTTTTTTCACAAATGTCTTATTTTGCATTTTTTTTTAACTTATAGGCAAGGCTCGGGAGATTTGTCTCTATGACGGTTAAAACTAGGGTTGGCTCTAGGTTAGCGCGGAAAGATTTCTATGCAAGTATGACACAATATATCTTACCTTGTACTTTTTTTAGCGAATTTCATAACATCGTAAAGTTTATGACCATATTAACTTTGGATATTACAGAATTCTCTAAAAAAAGTACGAGGTAAGATATATTGTGTCATACCTGCATAAAATCGTTCCGCGCTGACCTAGGGCCAAACCTGATTTAACCGTCAAAGAGACAAATCTCCCGAGCCTTACATATAAGCGAAGAAAAATAACTAGCCGGAATCACAAACATTTTGATTGATTTACTGTAATTTATTGTAACTATTACCGTTAAATTGCGTATTAAATTTTCATTTTAACACCCTTACTCATTTTATGAAAATTTTCACTAGTAATCTCCCTAGTGCTTGCAAAATTTCTGGTAATTAATTAAAGCACTTGGGGGATTCAGTAAGTAAATTTCACTCCAAATTAAATGAAAAAATAAATAATATAAGAATGAGACCTAGATTATATTATTTTCGCGGAGCTGGTGATCTGGCTGCTGGTTTCCGGGTCTTCTGCGTAGACGTTGTTGAGTGCTTGACGTTTCGACCATCTTATCATGGTCGTCTTCTAAAGCGAAGTGAGCTGTGCTGGACTGAGCTTCTTTATTTATACAGATTGTCAGGAGGCGTGTTGCGGATCATTGCTCATGCGGAACATTGACTTCCACTTTATTGGTAATTGTAGTCCAGTGACACGATCATAGTTATTCGGATGTAGCTTCTTGGCCAATAATTCTTGGTCTTGACTAATTTCTTTGTCTTGTCGAATTTTATCAAATTGTCGGTTTCTTCTGAGTGTTCGGCCACTGCTGATTTTGCAGAATTTCCCTTCTTTGTATGGATAATGTGTTCTCCGAGTCTGGTGTTTATCTAGTTCTATTGGATGGTGCGAGCATAGAGGCGACTTCAATGTGAATATCAGTCGATATTCCGTTGAAGCAACATCGAGCGCGGTTAGTACTTGGATGGGTGACCTCATCTTGGGAAATACAGCGTTCTCGTCCCACCTTCTAGCGGCTTGTATATTAGTATATACGCGGAAGCTACGTAATTTCAGACGAGGCTTACGTTGTGGATATACCATCCTTCGGAGGGGATGTAAAGCAGGCGGTCTCTTGTCTATTAAATGTTAGGCAAGTAAAAGATCCCTACTCTTCTTAAGAGAAGAGGTTCGGCAAAATTTCCAGTTTGGGGGTAGCTCGTCTCCTGGCGTCGGTGATAGGCCCTGGTAGCAGAAATAGACCGACGTTAAATAAATAAATAAAAAAAAATAGTTCTATTGGACTTTGGAACTTTTTCCCAAATACCATAAACTCTGGTAAAATATAAACACACAGCTGACAGGAAATCAATTGTTTCAAATATATTTTATTGCATAGTTAGCAGCAGCATTTTTATGTTCACGTAAACAATTTTATTTTGTAACAATTTTATTGCTGTTGCCATATTGCAGTAGATTGCAACGCTATATAATAATTATGTA
Organism: Rutpela maculata; assembly: GCA_936432065.2. Classification (NCBI taxonomy): domain Eukaryota; kingdom Metazoa; phylum Arthropoda; class Insecta; order Coleoptera; family Cerambycidae; genus Rutpela; species Rutpela maculata. The sequence continues at coordinate 131,612,039 of OW386287.2, read as the reverse complement.
GCAGACTCTTGAACAACAATTTACTTTCAATAGCAGAACTGTCCCAAATATTGCTTTAATATAACTATTTTATAAGATAATGGGGAACAACTATATAATAATTTTAATATATATTTATAACGGTGCTGAAAATACTGCCGAAAGTGTTCGCGAGTTGTATAGAGGGTGTCGAATTCAGAGGGTCTGGTCTTCCACTAACCTGGAAAAAACTATATTTAACATTATATGTTCGTTCTTTCATGGGACACTAAGTAACTGCTATTAAAAAAAAATGTAATGATGAAGTGGGAGTTTCACAAGTTAAGTGTCACAAACTGTTAGAAACAAGAGGATGAAAGGAGGTTAAAACAGACAATTTTTTCGGACGTATTTATTGAACGGCCCCAAATCACGCTTCTCTCAATTTTTGAAAAATATATAATTGTTTTATTTTCGTTTAAAATTAGTTCGTTTTGTATAAGCCACTGCTGAGTATTTTCTAGTATTTCGACTGCTATTTCAGGAGTATCATGGCATTTATTAGTTTGTATGACAAAAGAGGTGTGTGTCATTGTTATAGAACATACCAGAACCGACCTAAGTCGAAGAATAAATAAAAATGTTGACTTAGGAAATATTTATTAAGAGATTATTATTAAAATATTATTATTAGAGTATTACTAAACAAAGACAAAAAAGGCACAACACGTGGCGCCCAAAATTGTAGTCATACGCGTTCACAGAAAAAGGAAAAGAAGATAATATACTTTTTAAGACCCAACTAGCAATTTGGTATTTTATAAAAGCTGCAAAAATGTTTCCGACACAAATTTTATAAAACAACATTAGTCTCAGAAACACTTTAAAAACGTTATTACGAGCTATAAATGTAAAATTGGTACCATCTGATAAAATAGTTTAGTCATTGTTGATATTTTATAAAAGCTATTGCAACCATTACAAAATAATTGTATAAACGATTCCGCAGGCTCTAAGAAAATTCGGTACCGTCACTATAAAACAGTTTTATCAAAGCTTCATTTAATTGCGTTATAAAGCACATACTTCACTGTTATTGTTGCTTTAAAACACCAATAAAATAAAATAATTTCTGGCGTCCAGGCCCAACTTCCGGGAAAACCGAAGAAAACAGCTCCAAGTGCTATGATGGAACGTGACGATTTTAAAAAAAATCGAGATATTGCTTAAACGTGGTTTTTATAAAGCTAAGATACTATTGACAGTATTGTTTGTGCCACATGCAAAAGTGGGTTTTGTTTTGTTAGTTGAGAGCCATACAAACATTTTTAGAATAAATAAAACCTTTTTTTGATCATTACTTCTGATATTACATCCTCTGAAACAACAGCTTCCTTTAGACGACCTGGCAAAACCAATTTTTGCATATTAACCCTTTCTGCGACTCAAAAAAAATCTGTCAATAGAATCTTAGCTCTATAAAAACCATGTTTAAGCAATATCTCGATTCCGGACAATCTAAAGCAGGTTTCAGTAGCGGCATTCAAATTAAAATATAAACACTAGTTGTTAAGCCAGTGACAATGCTTTCTCAAATATATGTTAAGGTTAGGTATATATTGTGTGTTATATATTAATTGTATTATATTAATTATTTCATTTTGATTTAAATTTTATAATCTTTTTTCTTTTTTTCCTCTCGTGTGTAATTAGAATAATATATATTGTAGTTGTATGTGGTTGAGTGTAAGAGCAGCGTAGCTGAACTCTGCCGTTTTTTTAAATTTTGTAAATTTAAAAAAATAAAGTCAATTTATTATTATTATATTATTATATTAAATGTATTCAAAAAGTCGCATACATGTATATAACAAGATTTCACTCATTTTGCTGGACAGTGGAAAAGACCCATTCAGTAATTATTTTAGAGACGTATTAACCCATACAGGCTGCAATTTTTGATGCGAAGGAAATTTTACTGTGAATTATGCCATGTGTTTTTGGTAAATTTTAAGTGCCCCTCATGTTTACTGAAGGTTCCTAATAATTTTTGGAATTTTATAAAATTCGATTTCACATTTTATATCTTATAAAATAAGAAGTGACGGTCTTGGGACACGGCCATATCTTAAATGAAAAATATAACAATTTTTTTTCACAAATGTCTTATTTTGCATTTTTTTTTAACTTATAGGCAAGGCTCGGGAGATTTGTCTCTATGACGGTTAAAACTAGGGTTGGCTCTAGGTTAGCGCGGAAAGATTTCTATGCAAGTATGACACAATATATCTTACCTTGTACTTTTTTTAGCGAATTTCATAACATCGTAAAGTTTATGACCATATTAACTTTGGATATTACAGAATTCTCTAAAAAAAGTACGAGGTAAGATATATTGTGTCATACCTGCATAAAATCGTTCCGCGCTGACCTAGGGCCAAACCTGATTTAACCGTCAAAGAGACAAATCTCCCGAGCCTTACATATAAGCGAAGAAAAATAACTAGCCGGAATCACAAACATTTTGATTGATTTACTGTAATTTATTGTAACTATTACCGTTAAATTGCGTATTAAATTTTCATTTTAACACCCTTACTCATTTTATGAAAATTTTCACTAGTAATCTCCCTAGTGCTTGCAAAATTTCTGGTAATTAATTAAAGCACTTGGGGGATTCAGTAAGTAAATTTCACTCCAAATTAAATGAAAAAATAAATAATATAAGAATGAGACCTAGATTATATTATTTTCGCGGAGCTGGTGATCTGGCTGCTGGTTTCCGGGTCTTCTGCGTAGACGTTGTTGAGTGCTTGACGTTTCGACCATCTTATCATGGTCGTCTTCTAAAGCGAAGTGAGCTGTGCTGGACTGAGCTTCTTTATTTATACAGATTGTCAGGAGGCGTGTTGCGGATCATTGCTCATGCGGAACATTGACTTCCACTTTATTGGTAATTGTAGTCCAGTGACACGATTATAGTTATTCGGATGTAGCTTCTTGGCCAATAATTCTTGGTCTTGACTAATTTCTTTGTCTTGTCGAATTTTATCAAATTGTCGGTTTCTTCTGAGTGTTCGGCCACTGCTGATTTTGCAGAATTTCCCTTCTTTGTATGGATAATGTGTTCTCCGAGTCTGGTGTTTATCTAGTTCTATTGGATGGTGCGAGCATAGAGGCGACTTCAATGTGAATATCAGTCGATATTCCGTTGAAGCAACATCGAGCGCGGTTAGTACTTGGATGGGTGACCTCATCTTGGGAAATACAGCGTTCTCGTCCCACCTTCTAGCGGCTTGTATATTAGTATATACGCGGAAGCTACGTAATTTCAGACGAGGCTTACGTTGTGGATATACCATCCTTCGGAGGGGATGTAAAGCAGGCGGTCTCTTGTCTATTAAATGTTAGGCAAGTAAAAGATCCCTACTCTTCTTAAGAGAAGAGGTTCGGCAAAATTTCCAGTTTGGGGGTAGCTCGTCTCCTGGCGTCGGTGATAGGCCCTGGTAGCAGAAATAGACCGACGTTAAATAAATAAATAAAAAAAAATAGTTCTATTGGACTTTGGAACTTTTTCCCAAATACCATAAACTCTGGTAAAATATAAACACACAGCTGACAGGAAATCAATTGTTTCAAATATATTTTATTGCATAGTTAGCAGCAGCATTTTTATGTTCACGTAAACAATTTTATTTTGTAACAATTTTATTGCTGTTGCCATATTGCAGTAGATTGCAACGCTATATAATAATTATGTAGCAGACTCTTGAACAACAATTTACTTTCAATAGCAGAACTGTCCCAAATATTGCTTTAATATAACTATTTTATAAGATAATGGGGAACAACTATATAATAATTTTAATATATATTTATAACGGTGCTGAAAATACTGCCGAAAGTTACTAAAAAGCGCTATAAAATTATTTAGTTTTATAAGCTGAAATGTTTTATAGCTTAGCCACGTTTCTAAAATAATTTCTTAACTGCTTTGTAAGATGTTTTATAATTTTGCTGTGAAAAGGTTTTAATAATAAATTTATAAAACAGTTCAGTTGCAGACAACCAAATAGTGTTTTCTGCAACTGTAATATAACCAATTATCATTTTAGAAGCATTAATAAAATAACAATAAAACAAAATAATCTTATAACATTTAAATTATAAAACAAATTTGCTGAGTGGGGAAGTACGCTAAAAGCGTACTTTGAAAATATTTTTGACCATTTTTAACTTTTTTATCGCTTCACGAAATATGATGAGAATTGAGACACAGTCGTTGTAGATATCATTCAAAAGAACGAATATGAAATTTTAACGGGGCGACTTACTGAAAAGGCGAACCCGAAAAATGTTGCAAAGGCGCGTAGCAAACGCTATAGACATAGGCAATTATTATGCTAAAATTTGCAAAAATGGACAAGGCCGGCTTCTCGAATAAAACAGATTTGGATTCATCCAGCAACTCGTCAGTTGGACTAGTGTGTTGGAGATTCGGCAGAAATCTGTGGCAGTAAAAGCAAATGCAGGCCTTTAAAGGTGGCAAAGTTATAGCGAAAACCGTCTTGCGTCATGTCATATCCATTATAATGATATATGAGGGCCAATAAGTTTCGAGGCAGGAAAGCTGTAATAACTCAAATCGAACTCCGTTCTTGTGAATGATATAATCACTAAAAACTAACCACGATTGTCCCAAAATATTTTTACATTATTTTCAGTCAGTTCCAAAACCATAGTGCATACGTAAACTTCCGAGGAAGTTGTGTGAATCTTTTTACCTAATCGATTACTACTGCATGCTCTCAATTAAATGGTAGTTGCGAAACTAAATTCCTTACTCGTCCTTGCCCTACTTGGGGAGCCGTTTCATTGAAATATATAGATTCTCTTAGATAGTATATTGTATAATAAATATCATTAGTACTTATTTTGAATCTAATCAGTAAATGGTATTATTCGAAGTGTTGTATTACTGATTGAATGGTTGACTTTCAAATTTATCCCTCAAGAGCTTTTGTGCGTTAGACCGGAATTGAGTATCAGGCGTCTCCAAACACTTGTAACTCAATAACTCAATAACCGATCGCATCACGAAGAGTCGCGAGGGATTTCTTCATGAAGATATCTCTAAACCACAAGATCTATTAAATTATTAGGTTTATAAGATAAAGTATATCAAGAGAGAAACCAATTTTGCGGAGAGCGCCATTAGCAATCTACGGCAAGTGCAGCTTTTACCTTTCTCGTCTATCAAACATCTCATAAAATACATATAGAACCCGCCTAGGAGTGGAAAACCACATACAAACAAGGGTGAAGGAAACTGGCGCCCTTTAATAAATAAATTGGTGTCAAGTCCTTCAGACGCAGTGTGTAGGGTACTTCTATATCATCAGTGTACATAGTCGTTGTTAATTCATATTTACATATGGTATGTAAATAGAACAATAATATGTGAAGACATTATAATTAAGAAGATTTTATCAGGAATGTCTCTGACTAATGGAGTATATTTACATGATAACATAATAAAAGGCACTTTTGCGATTTTTTTATAACCCTGCACGATAAATCCTTCAGAAGAAAATTTAAAAAATATAACATCAATCCGTTTCAAACAATTAGCACATATTTGGTTTAAAGAAAATGTATTAAATCCAGGATGTTATAGGTGACACATATTGTTATCTTACAAAACCCAAATAATTTTGATTAATTAATAAGTTAAGGTTATTTAGGGATGACATTTTCTGGAAAAATTATAAAGCAGACTATAACACAACAATGTGCAGTTGTTACCGTACACAAGTTCCCACTTTAATAAATATATCACGAAACACACGGTGGGAGCATGAATGTTTTAGTATTTCCAGCAATAAATAAGTTGGCGAGTGTGATCTTCCGAACCGTTGCAACGCCCCTCGATTCCCATTTCTGGTCAGAAATACGGCTTTGCTAACATTCGACTATCCCATCAATATCTTCGGATTACCAACAGCTGTGCTTTTCCCCATAAAATTAATTTTATATGATGTGGTTGGCAGTTATTTCAATCGCTCTCTAAAATATTAAATGATAAAATTTTAATTATGAGACCGACTCCATTTAGAACAAATATACGATGACATAAATATATAATTATTTTATCTTTAAATGCACGGGAAATAATAATTATTGAAATCTGCATTATATAAGAAATAAGTACCGCAATTAATAGTGTATTCCTTATTTTCGACTATTAGATTTGTTCAGGACGCAACTAGTCCACTCAATCCGGCGTTAAAGAAAGGTCAACCTTGGGTAGGGTGCGATGTTATTTTTTCATTATGTCTAACATAAGTTTAAATTTGAATTTTTGGGGTTGGTAGTGCAACTATTTGGTCTTAAGAAAAAGGGTCTAAATGGTATTTTTAATATATAATGCCCACAAAAAAGTTGCATTTTAATTTTTCTTTGGGTGACCACCCTGTATCTTTTTTCATATTTTTCTTCTTTGATAGTTGTATTAACTGCATGCGAAATATTAGCGTCCTACGTCACATTTTTTTTTAATTTTATCATATTTTTTTTCCTTGACAGTTGTGTTAACTACATATCAAATATTACTGCGTTTTTTAATTTTTTTTTCCTTAGTTATGTTTTTATGTATATTTTTCAACGGATCGGTTCCCAGTTCTTCGTTGGCAGTAGCGTCAACTATCTACCAAATATTATCCTTCTCCGTCAAGTGATTTAGATATAGACATAGCGTCAACATACAGTCAGACAGACAGACAAATATAGTGACAGACTAACGGAAATAAATGGCTCTAATTTTCGTAATCTACGTAGGAACTCTGAAACGTAAAAATTCAGAGAAATTTTAAAGAGTGATTTTTTCACGATTACAATATTTCTCTTCGGTAAATGAGGGAAGTAAAAAACCATTCACAGCTTTATTTTCAAAATGGCGGCGAAATGGTTGCATCCCGACCCTGAAAACTCAAATTTAAACTTATGTTGGACCCCCGCCCCACATAATAAAACATAAACATAAACATAAACATAAACATAAACGTAAACGTAAACGTAAACGTAAACGTAAACGTAAACGTAAACGTAAACGTAAACGTAAACGTAAACGTAAACGTAAACGTAAACGTAAACGTAAACGTAAACGTAAACGTAAACGTAAACGTAAACGTAAACGTAAACGTAAACGTAAACGTAAACTTAACATAAACATAAACATAGACATAGACATAGACATAGACATAGACATAGACATAGACATAGACATAGACATAGACATAGACATAGACATAGACATAGACATAGACATAGACATAGACATAGACATAGACACAGACACAGACACAGACACAGACACAGACACAGACACAGACACAGACACAGACACAGACACAGACACAGACACAGACACAGACACAGACACAGACACAGACACAGACACAGACACAGACACAGACACAGACACAGACACAGACACAGACACAGACACAGACACAGACACAGACACAGACACAGACACAGACACAGACACAGACACAGACACAGACACAGACACAGACACAGACACAGACACAGACACAGACACAGACACAGACACAGACACAGACACAGACACAGACACAGACACAGACACAGACACAGACACAGACACAGACACAGACACAGACACAGACACAGACACAGACACAGACACAGACACAGACACAGACACAGACACAGACACAGACACAGACACAGACACAGACACAGACACAGACACAGACACAGACACAGACACAGACACAGACACAGACACAGACACAGACACAGACACAGACACAGACACAGACACAGACACAGACACAGACACAGACACAGACACAGACACAGACACAGACACAGACACAGACACAGACACAGACACAGACACAGACACAGACACAGACACAGACACAGACACAGACACAGACACAGACACAAACACAAACACAAACACAAACACAAACACAAACACAAACACAAACACAAACACAAACACAAACACAAACACAAACACAAACACAAACACAAACACAAACACAAACACAAACACAAACACAAACACAAACACAAACACAAACACAAACACAAACACAAACACAAACACAAACACAAACACAAACACAAACACAAACACAAACACAAACACAAACACAAACACAAACATAAACATAATAAGAAAATAAAATTGCACCCTACCCAAAATGTACGGTTGAGTCCCCAATTGACTAGACTAACCCACATTTGTTCTATTAGTAGAGACAAGAATTGGTGTAAAATTGTAATTCATTTGAATAACCAGGCGCAATGCGCTCAAATCGGAAATAAATACCAAAGAAATGTAAAATTAAATATTGTAATTGGGACGGTAGCATCTATAAAATGATGAATTAGAGTATAGTTAAGTGAACAGTTGTTAAAATAATGCTGTTGGTCTGTCGTTTAATTTATTTATTACTTCCACATCCAGTGGAAGTATAGTAACGACAAAAAATTTTTTTAAAATTTTTATTGTTCAAATGGGCTTAGAATGTCACGAAGCGTCGAGATTTTAAGTTTGAGCGAAAAAAAAATTTCTGTCTGTCGGTCTGTCGGTCCGTCTGTCGGTCTGTCGGTCTGTCTGTCGGTCTGTCTGTCGGTCTGTCTGTCGGTCTGTCTGTAACTTTTTTTGTGCGCACTTTTGCTCTGGAACCGTTTGAGATATTGACTTGAAATTTGGTTCACACATGTACTTTAACAAGATCTAGAACTAGATTATATTTTCGTCTTGTTCCGTCGAAGGGTTGGGGGGTAAATTGGGGTAAATTTGGGAAAAAATAGGTAAATCAAGCAGGTAAGAGTCCATAAAATTGGTATTTAGTATATACAAAAGAAGCTGAGGTCTCAAAAAAAATTTTGGCATTAGCCACCCCCACCCCATTCTTAAAGGGGATGAAAAAAAAAATGTGATTTAGGGTGTGTACAAGAACCAGAATCCTCAAAATGTTTTTTTACTTCACACACCCCCACTGCCACCCCCTATCACCACCCCCACCCCGCTACCGATGTGGGGTATCGTTTTATGGGTTTTTGGGGTAGAGGATTTCAAATATTATATTATTAAAGTTCCATAAACAATTATTTCCACATACAAAATTTTTTCGTTGTGAGTGACTTAGATAAAAAATCGGATGTGGAAGTAGTGATTCCTTGGGCAGCGGTTTTTTGTTTAAGTCATGTTTCAGCAACAGACTACAATTTGACGGAGACAAAGGCTACAAACCAAAAAATACAAATGCAACGTCTAGAGTTCCACATGGGCCAGTTTCAGGACCTCCGTCTTTCAATATGTACATAAATGATGTCATATATAATCCTAATTCAAGATACTCCATGCGGACTAAATGAAAATTTACCGCTCAATTTCGACCACAGGTGATTGTCCTAACTTGCAACACGATTTTGACAGCAGGTTCAATGTGAAATATACCTTTTATTTCTACTTTTGGAATTAATTTATATTCAAGTAACTGAGGCACAATAAATAATTTGTCATAATAACAAGTGTAATATTGTGCCCTTTTCTCGCAAAGATAACGTGATTGTATTTCTTTATAAATTGAACCACTCCTGTCTGTAACGCCCAGGATTATTTAAAGATTTAAAAGTCACTTCTAATACAATTAAATTTCAAAAATCATATTCATGAAATTATTAGTAAAGTTAATAGGAACACCATAGGTAATTCAAAGGAGTTCGCTAGTTATGTGTACCTGATATGTATTGACATACTTTTACTTCCACATCCAGTGGAAGTATAGTAACGACAAAAAAAATTTTAAAAATTTTTATTGTTCAAATAGGCTTAAAATGTCATGAAACGTCGAGATTATAAGTTTGAGGGAAAAAAAAATTTCTGTCTGTCTGTCGGTCTGTCTGTCGGTCTGTCGGTCTGTTTGTAACTTTTTTTTGTGCGCACGTTTACTCTGGAACCGTTTAAGATATTGACTTGAAATTTGGTACACGTATGTACTATAACGAGATCTGGAACTAGATTATATTTTCATGTTGTTCCGACCAAGGGTTGGGGGGTAAATTGGGGTAAATTTGGGGTAAATGGGTAAATCAAGCAGGTAAGAGTCGATAAAATTGGTAATTAGTATATACAAGAGAAGCTAGGGTCTCAAAAAAATTTTTGGCATTAGCCACCCCCATTACCACCCCCACCCCCTTATTAAAGGGGATGAAAAAAAAATGTGATTTAGTGTATGTACAAGAACCAGAAACCTCAAGTTATTTTTTTACTTCATCCACCCCCACTACCACCCCCCTATCACCACCCCCACTCCACTACCGATGTGGGGTATCGTTTTATGGGTTTTTGGGGTAGAGGATTTCAATTATTATAGTATTAAAGTTCCATAAACAATTATTTCCACATGCAAACTTTTTTCGTTGTGAGTGACTTGGATAGAGAATCTGGATGTGGAAGTAGTGATTCCTTGGGCAGCGGTTTTTTATAATGTATATTAATTGTGTGCTATACATTTTCTTTGGTTAGTTGTCATTTTTATCCTGAATTGATCTTTACCTATTGGATAGTTGTAATTAAATAAATATATAAATAAATGAATGAATAGATTAATTAAAGAAGGAGTGAATGCACGAACGAACGAACAGGTAAAGAAACTAATAGATTAATAGACTAATAGTTAATAGTTTAGTAGTATTATAACTTTTACTGTTGTTTTTACTAGGCAATCAGGCCGGGATGGCCCATTTTGCTCATTATTATAACTTTTAAATAGTTGTAAAACGATTTTATGATACAGGGTGTTTTGAAAAGTAGCCAGTCACTTAAGCACAGATTAAGCGCGTCAAAAAAAGTTGATTTAAATTATTTTACTCTTATCCAAAATCCCACCCCTATAAAGATAGCCTTCTAGGAGCCTTGGAAGTAAACAAATAAATTTTTGTAATACTGGACAAGTGACATATAGACATTTTCTTTAATTTCGGTACATTGATACGTATGCCAAAGGGTAATAGTTTAGAGGAAATACATTTTAAAATCTTTTCTAAAAAGCTGACCCTTTTCAGTGGTACACCCTTCTTGACATATCGTATTATATAGAGTGCTGTTAAGTGATAGACATATTTGGTATAGTTGTTGTCAATTGTTGTATTATACAGGGTGACTCATGGCGAACTGTACTGTTACTACTAAGGGTGATAAAGGACACCTTGCCTATTCACGAGATTTTATAGAAATTTGTCTGAATCGTTTAATCACTGAGGCACAGCGTTATAAAGTATTTAAGGCCAATGTTTATTTTGGCCAGAACTTTCTCACTATTTGTAAGGATTTGTTTCAATTTTCTACAATTTGTGTACTTGTCATAGGCGATATACTGTCATTATTAATAAATAAAACTACTCTCGTTTTTGTAGGTAACTTTTATAGTTTAATTTTTTTTATCTCTGTAAAAAAGATCACTGTATATATCTTTTCCAACATTCGGTTAGAAATAAATAAAAATTTGAGAATGGATTTTTCAAATTTTTTTAGAAGCGATAGAATTTGGAAAAATGGGAAAATGGGAGAATAAAGATAAATAAATAAATTGTCAAAATAAGAAACCAATCAAGCGATATCGTTTAAATTCAATATCTATAGTTCTCCTAAAAATATCCAGACTCTTTTTTATTTTTCCTTAAAATTAAAGGTAGGTTGCTAATGCAAGGAAATCTAAACTATCTGGTCAAAACGGCTCTAACGATTTTGCTCTTTAGTACATTATCGTGAATAGACAAGGTGTCCCCCATTATTACAGATGTACATACACTAAATCTTAGATTTAAGGGTCTTCTAACTCCACCAATCCATAGAACTATTTAAGCGAAGTTTTAGCTATCAAATTTGCAACGTTGATAATAATATTGATAATAAATTCAAAAACTCTAGTAAACATCGATTTAAAAAAATATATAAATTAGATCTATTCAAAACTAAGTGCCTTCAAAATAATAAGTAATATTTAATATAATTTTACACCTTTAATATATAACCTTTTAATACAATCTTTGTTTCATTTTCAGCCTCCCAGTTATTACTGTGTTCTATAGAAATTGGAAAATATTAATCACCTATAGTGGAGTCAAATTAAAGATCAAAATAAGGAATTCTCTAGCTACTGCAATTTTATTGTTTTAATTTGTTGTAGGTATAATAACAAGTGCTCTGAGCAATTTTTTGCAAAATCCGTCCATTGCTTCTTGTAGAATTTTAACAATTTATTTTTCAACACAGAAATTTTCTGCTATTTTTCTTATCTCATGTCATAGTAATCGTATCGCAATAATAAAAATACCAAACTATTCGCTATAAAATTATGAATAAGACTAGGCATATGAAGAAACTTCTTGATAATTTGTAAATTTGTAAAAAAATAAAAACCACCAAAAATTGCCTTTTTTAGCAGTTTAAGAAATATGATGTAATAATCCATCAATTTTAACGAAAGTTGATGGAACCGTGCGCTTTATTGAACTAAACCTCCGTGCCAAATTTTAGAGCAAAATATTTATTCAAACGGCTAAAAATCAACAATAATTTCGAAATTTCCATCGCATTTTGTTTGAGTGCATCGACTCGTAGTAGGACAATTTTTCTTTTAAAGTGTAGGTTTTTACATGTACCTTACGGTGGTGTTTAGAAAGAAAAACAAATTAAATTTAAACTAATTTTTTGGAATTTAATTGTAATTATGGATATTGCACGTATAAACAATTTCAAATAACTACGTGATTTTTTTGTGAAACCAAAAACGATTACGAAAGTATATGAAGCAACCAACGTTTAAAAAAGAATGATGTTCTACTTGCATTTGAATCTGTGATACGTTAATTTTTGCGTTTCAGTCGATTATAAGTAAACATTGATATTTTTTATTGAAATTTGCGCATATTGTTCCCAAATGATTATATTTCTCTCTCTGCTAGTTGAAAATTATCCACAACTAAAACTTTTTGAATTACATCGCATAAAGCACCATTGAGGACATAACGCACGTTCGAAAAACAAATTATCCCCTTACCCCCTGAATATTATAACTAGGCAACTAACTTAATTAATGGTATACATCACTCCATTTTCATCATATCGAGTCCTTTTTTTAACATTTTTAGTCTTTTTCGTATATTCTGATTCTTTTATTTAACAAGATATGTTTTGTTAAGTTTTTATTCAACATAAATTCAACAATCTTTATTATTTTATAATGTTTTCGGCTCTTGTCATACCTGATTTTCCGTTTCTTTTTAAAATGTTTGTGTTTTATGTTTATTTTCAATTTTTAATGTATTGTAACGTAAAATAATTTGTTTAGCCATTATTTAATTAAAATGCATTGGAAATTTTAATTTAGGTAGATTATTTCTAAATAATTCAAGACAATATTGATTATTTGCGATGTGTTATCTGAAGTACGAAATCATTTTTTTTAATTGAGCCACTTTTGCTTCGTTGCTTCAGAGTAATCTGAAGAATTGTTGTTTGCGCTAGTGTGAGAAATGTTGTAGATTTCTAAGTGTAGTCCCGCGTGACTCGTAGACCTCTATATAGGAGCTTTTCGGCAGAATCTTTTGCCATTTTCAGATTTTTCACTAATAAATACGTACTACCGCTTCTCGTTGCTCGAACGGAAGTGACGTTCTCCTTGGTCAATAATACGAAGCATTAGCTGGTTTGAATTATTTTTTTTACATATTTATAAAGTACCTAGCTTAGTATACTTCTGAAATATACATGCTTACAAAAAGATGTGCAAGTTTTTTACGATCGACAAGCTACAAAGACAAGGATATTTGCTGCTGGCATAAGATGTATCGTAGTACTGTATGTTTCAGATCTAATGAAAAACATGTTTATACGTTCTGTGTTTTGAATGGTTTAAAAAATGCACTTCAAAAACATGCAAATTATCTGTTCTCCCACCAACCGAAGAAGCTGGAAACGAGCATTCATTGTGGGTGTATTTTCAAATACAGAAATGGTTAGGATTTGCAGATAAAAATCCTGAAAAATATAGTTGGAAAGATACCATAAATGGATTGATGCCAGTGACAACAACAAAAAATCCTTTGCCAGATAATTTATTGAAGACTGTTTGCTGTATGTGTAAATTGGGTTGCAAAACAAAATTTTGTTCATGTAAAAGGATGGGGATTAAATGCATAAATTTGTGTCATTTTTGCAATGGATCAAATTGCAGCAACTGTTCTGAAATAACATTGAAACAAACTGAGGATGAACTTGACGACAATGAAGACAATGTTTCTGAAATGGAAACAGATGAAGCAGACTTTAAAAATTCATTTGTTACAGCAGAAGACATTGACAACAACGAAGTAAGCAATGTTTCGGAAAGTGAGGATGATTTTCAAATTCATAGTGACGAGAGCTCCGTCGATGAAGATGAATCAGATGATTCAGATTTTGTTTTTAAAAAAGAAACTACAATAATATTTTTTGTAGGTATAATTAAAGAATATTTATATTCTTCTTCTGTACCACTGCATTACATCTCTATCAACGTTCCCTTACATATGAAATAAATGGTACGGCCAGGCCAAACTTACTTTCTCGGCTGACTTTCAAATTATTTGTTTTTCAGTAAATAACCTTTATGTGAATTTTACGGAAAAAACAAATAATGGTATGTTGTTAGATTAATTTACAAAATCGTTAAAGACGTTTTCTAGAAAATCGTTTTTCCATATGAAATATCATTCGCAGCACTATAAGGCTCAAAATACGGACAACTATACAGTTCCTACTATATGTTAATAGCATATTAGCTCGCATATTGTATAATAGTACTTCAGAAAACATATTTGTTTATCAATTAACTCTAGTTCACCATTGAATATTGTATAATGTCTGAAATAATTGTGTGATGATGACATATTCTATACAACGTTATGTAATTTTAGGAAGACTGTAATATGTAAAGAATAACAATACAACTTTTAATTGTTTTTCTTCACATAGTAAGTATTGCATAAATAGGGCATTTTTTTAAATCTATTTATTTAACGTCGGCCTGTTTTCGCTACCAGGGCCTATCACCGACGCCAGGAGACGAGCTACCCCCAACCTGAGAATTTTGCCGAACCTCTTCCCTTAAGAAGAGTAGGGATCTTTTACTTGCCTAACATTTAATAGACAGGGACCGCCTGCTTTACATCCCCTCCGAAGGATGGCATATCCACTACGTAATCCTCGTCTGAAATTACGTAACTTCCGCGTATACACTGATATACAAGCCGCTAGAAGGTGGGACGAGAACGCTGCATTTCCCAAGATGGGTCACCCATCCAAGTACTAACCGCGCTCGATGTTGCTTCAACGGATAATCGACTAATATTCACATTGAAGTCGCCTTTACGCTCGCCCCCATAAATAGGGCATAAAACATGTATATTTGCCTCATATTAGTATTAAGTAAATTAGATTAGTGACTTAACTGACTTTGGCCATATGTCTTATTAAAATTTATATACTTATATATTTATATTATAATTTATTATTTAAATTATTATTGATATTATCTTTTACAGCAACCTGTAAATGATCTATGTATGTTGATTTATCGGTGAATAAAAAATGAATTAAATTACAATTAAAAGTAATCACGTTAATTTTATAAACAGAATATATTTTAAGTATTATTTATGTAAATGATGGCTCCAATTTTTTTTTATATTCAGATATTCAGTCTGGTCCCACAAAATAAATATTTTGAAAGTAAAATTTCCAATGCATTTTAATTAACTGACGGCTAAACAAATTATTTTACGTTACAATACATTGATAATAACGATTGTTGAATTTATGATGAATAAAAACTTAAATAATAGAATCAGAATATACGAAAAAGATTAAAAATGTTTAGAAAAGGACTCGATATGATGAAAATGGAGTGATGTATACTATTAATTAAGTTAGTTGTCTACTTACAATATTCAGGAAGTGGGGAGATAATTTTTTCGAACGTGCGTTATGTCGACAGTGGTGCTTTATGCGATGTAATTCAAAAAGTTTTAGTTGTGGATAACTTTCAACTAGCAGAGAGAGAAATATAATCATTTTGAAACAAATATGCGCAAATTTCAAGAAAAAACGTCAATATGTTTACTTATAATCTACTGAAACGCAAAAACGAACGTATCACGGATTCAAATGCAAGTAGAACATCATTCTCTTTTTAAACGTTGGTTATTTCATGTACTTTCAAAATTCGCTTATCGTTTTTGGTTTCACAAAAAAATCATGCAGTTATATGAAATTGTTTATACGTGCGATATCCATAATTACAATTAAATTCCAAAAAATTAGTTTAAACGAATTTTTTTTTTCTTTCTAAACGGAAGTTTAGTTCGATAAAGCGAAGCCAACTTTCATTAAAATTGATGGATTATTACATCACATTTCTTAAACTGTTAAAAAAAGGCAGTTTATCAAATTATCAAGAAGTTTCTTCATATGCCTAGTCTTATTCATAATTTTATAGCGAACAGTTTGGTATTTTCATTATTGCGATACGATTACTATGAGATGAGACAATAGGAAAAATAGCGGAAAATTTCTGTGTTGAAAAATAAATTGTTAAAACTCTACAAGAAGCAATGGACGGATTTTGCAAAAAAAATTGCTCAGAGCACTTGTTATTATACCTACAACAAATTAAAACAATAAAATTGCTGTAGCCAGAGAATTCCATTCAAATTTTATTTTGACCTCACTACTATGAATACAAAAATAAAAACATTAAACCCTCATATATTTGTACTTATACTTAAAACTATCCTAAATTATTATCTTTTTTTTCCCTTCCCTTGGTAAATCACCTATTGTATCTATTATTATTTATATAATTTGATTAGGTTTAGTTTTTAAATATGTATCTAGTAGCATGCTATTGTTATATGGTTAAGTGGAAGAAAAGCTCGGGTAATTTTGCCCACAGCTTAATTACCCGGGACTGAACTTCGCCATTTATTTCCGCAAACACATTTCACATATATATGAATGTACTACCTTTAATATTGGAAATAAAGAAGACGTTTATTATTATTATTATTGTTATTATTATTATTATTACTTTTAGAAGTGTGTATAGTTCGTCATGAAACACCAGGTATAATAATAATGTAGTATATTTTTGTGAATTTTTTAAAATATGTGTCTAAATATATTCCCTAAATTTTTATTCTAACTGGCCTCTACTAAAGTGCAATCAATTTAATTTTTACAGAATTTATACCATCATACTTATCGATGTGTATCGGCGAAATCGAGATCGATTACAACCCCTTACATAATCAACGTATAATTGATTAAAATTCCATGATGATCCTAGTCACAGCAAATGTTATAGCAAACTATTAAAATATATAACCAAAAAGAAATGCTACGTTTTCTATCGCCAAGAACCATTATTGTTACTTGACTTATCTTTAACTCGATTTTCTCATGGGAATAAATATCTTTTAAAAATTCAAAACCTTGATAGCTTGCTTCAGTCTGTATTGTTTCAACATATAGTAGCTTCGGCTAGACTTCGCCCTAGATATTGTATTAATGTATAATATTGAAATAAAGGCAATTTATTATTATTATTATTATTATTATTATTATATATTTTGTTGTTTATAATAAACAATGTTACTATATTAACATCCTATAATGTTCTGAAAGCAGTTCGAAAATTTTTTTTTTAATTATATCTGTCCATTTTTGTGACTAAATTAAAATTATTTTGTATGAAAAATGATTTGATAATACGAAAAATGAATACTTGCAATTCCATAAATGAGATAAACACACTACTATTATTTTTCTTCTTTACTAATAATGTTCTTAGTGCTATGTGATATAAACGATATTTACGACGAATCAATAAATCCACAAAAACCCTCGCCTTTACAATTCCCCTGGACACTTACAAAAGGCTATTTCCACCTTTATCAGTGCCAAAAGTTTTAATAAAAAGTGTTATTATTTAACTTATACACGTTTGATAATAAAAATGATTTGGCATATATTCCTTCTGAAAGGGTCCGCTTTGATATGACACACTAGTTTTCGTAAGCAGTAAAGCGCTAAACACGCACATTTCGTCAACCATGCCATAATACGGACATAATTAAAACCAACTTAATGCCAACTTAATTGACGAAGCGAGCGTTAGATATGTAATTAACAATCCATAATTTAATCCAATATAATTGTTATTATTATTTTTACTTTAATGTTCAGTGTTTGGTATTTTTTGTAAAAACTATTACTATACGTTTTTTTTACAGTACTTCATACATTGAAGATTTCTTATTGTTCATTGGATATTTTTCCACTTTCTGCAAAAGTATTTAAAAATTTGAATTAAAGAAACCTCTCCGCCAAATGAATCAGACAGAGGCTGGTTTTTAATACTTCTGATTAGTACGAAATGTCTCACATCTGAAAAGATGTAAACTGAAATAAAAATGTTAAATGATGATCCCATAATTACAAGTATTTGTAAATTTAAAAAACCAAAAATCTTTTGGTATCTGTACCTTTTCAAATGTACTTTTTAAAGGAATACAGGCAGTTTTTAGGTCATGTTATAAATACATCCTTGATAGACGGTATCTTTCCTGAAGTATTTAAAGTTTGCTATTGTTACTCCAATTCACAAAAAAAAAGATAAAAGTGATCTGGCAAATTATAGGCCTGTGTCACTTTTATCGTCAATTTCTAATATTTTTGAATATGCGATGCTAAGCCGTATATTGCATTTTTTTGAAAAAAAAAACAATATTTTAAGCAACACACAATTGGCTTCCGTAAAAACAAATACACAATTAATGCAGTATTATTCTTTTATGGTAAAATTACAGAATATTTTGAAATTTCAATATCTAATAGGAGTTTTTTGAGATTTAAGTCGCACTTTCGATTGTGTAAATAATGCAGAGGCGCACTGAAGGGGGGGCTTTGCCCCCCCCCTGGAGGCCAGCAAATAGCATCCCCCCCATGAGGCGCGGGAAATTTTTTTTTTAGATTTTTAATAACACTTCTTGTACGAGAAATTTGTTTTCGGATTTTTATTTGCACCCTCCCCCATGAGGAAATAATTTTTTTTTTAGATTTCGAGGTGGAATTTTTTTTTTAGGATTTCTATTTGCAACCCCCCCCCCCCCCCCCCATGAGGTGATAAAAAGTAGTGATCGAAGGGATATTCTTGAACATGTTAGTTCCCCCTCCCAGTAACCTTTCTGGATCCGCCCTTGTTAATCATATTATTATTATTTGTAGTAGCCTCCCCCTCAGCAATTTTCTGGGTGCGTCCCTGAAGTAATCAGTTATTATTATACAAATTAAAAAAATATGGAATGCGTGGCATCTCCTTAAAATGGTTTGCATCTTATTTTGCAAACCGTAAACAATGTGTTCAAATTATCTCTTGAATAAATGGAAATATTTAAAAAAACTCGATCAGCAGTCTTAAGATCCGACATAGGAGTTCTCCACGGTTCTATATTGGGACATACAGTGTGACCCATTTCAAGTGGAAACACCTTCGTAACTCAGTGATTGGTCATCCAATTTCTACCAAATTTAGATCGGTATCAAAGATCTTTAATATCTCTTTTTTAAATAAAACAAAACTTATTTCAGTCAGTGGCATGCATTTTTATTAAGAAAAAAGGGCAAATTTTTCGAGAAATCATATTAGGCATTTTTTTGTCGAAAAACTAATGCAATAGTATTGATCAGCATGCATTATTCAGAATTTAACAACATTTTGATTTTTGTTTTTCGAATTACGGCCCACTTAAAATTGCCTATTTTAAACATTAAATAATCAATAAATTGGTGACGAATCGTATTTCGAAAGAAAGTAATTCTTTATTTAAATCCATTTTTTCTACCACCTCATATCATCGATACTTCCAAATTCGGTAATCCTTAATACCCGAATAATTTACAGGTCTGATGACCCAAAATTTTTCAATGAAAATTCTAGGCCTTCGATATTTGAAAGTTTAGATGATATAGGATAGTAGAAAAAGTGGATTTAAAGAGAAAATGAAGAATGACTTTTTTCGAAAAAAATTTCGTTACTAATTTATTAATTATTTAATGTTTAAAATAGGTCATTTTAAGAGGGCCGTAATTCGAAAACCAAAAATCAAAATGCTGTTAAATTCTGGATATAGCGGTTCTTATTGATCAGCATCAATAATATTGCATTAGTTTTTCAACAAAAAAATGCTTAATATGATTTCTCGAAAAATCGACACTTTTTTTTTAACAAAATGCACGCCACTGACTGAAATAAGTTTTGGTTTACTCGAAAAAGAAATATTAAAGATTTTTGATACCGATCCAAATTTGGTTGAAATTGGATGACCAATAACTGAGTTACGAGGGTGTCTCCACTTGAAATGGGTCACACTGTATATTATTCATTATGTATATAAATAATATATCATATCATATCGAAATGCACATGTCACAATATATGCAGATGATAATAATTTTTTGATAAATGATAGAGATGAATTGAATACAGAACAAAAGCAAATTCAGCTAAAAATAATGTATTTGCCTGATACTGCGGAGATAATCTACTTTTTAACTCAACAAAAACTAGTTTTGAAAAGAACAATGTTAAGTGGGTAAAATTCAATCCCTTAGATCTTATTACATAGATAAATAGAGATATACAGGTGGACCTAATAAAAGCATGTTAAAAAATGGGCTTTTTTGACCCATCCGTGGTAAAATGTGGAAGCCATCTATTTTACTAATTTTGGGGTGCTGAAAACTTATCCGTCATTCGTTTTGGCGAAAAATCTCGGAAACACATTAAAAAACAAACCTTACTGGCAAGTGACATTGGAATTTATATTAAGTCTAAATACTAAGTTTCGATAACTAAGTAGAAAAAGAAGTAAAATAACCAAATTCACCCCTTCAACCCTCCTCGCCTTTCCCTCACGATCCCTAAAAAGGTACTATAGAAGCTACTATAACTACTATATAGTTATTTACAAAAGAGGGCTATTTTTTCCCATCCGTGGTAAAGTGTGGAAACCATCTTTTTTTAATAATTATGGGGTGCTGAATACGAATATGTCATCCATTTTTGCGAAAAATCTCGGAAACTCATTAAAATACAACCCTTTAATAATGGGGCGAACAATAAATTGAGACCTTTGGTTCTTGTACACACACAGAATCACAATTTTATTTTTTACCCCGTTTAATAGTGAGTTGAGGTTGACGATGGGGGCGGTACAGTGGTGGCTGACGGTAAGAAAATTTTGAGATCTTTGGTTTGTATACACACACTAAATCGCAATTTTATTTTTACCCCCTTTAATAATGGGGTGGGAGTGGTAGACGAGGTGGCTAATGCGAAAAAAAATTGAGGCCTTTAGTTCTTATACCCGCACTAAATCATAGTTTTTTGCGCCCTTTAATAATGGGGTGGGATTAATCACGGGAGTGGTCATGGGGGTGATAGTGGGAGTGGCTGATGGTAAAAAAATTTGATACCTAGGCTTCTCGTACATGCACTAAATCCCAATTTTGCTTGATTGCTTGCTTTAGATATTTACCCACATTTATTAATTTGTTATTTACAAAACATAATAAATACGGCATTTGGTATTTTATTCACAACATAAACTGGAAGTTGATAAACAAATGTTTTTATTAGAAAACAATAACCAAAGGGAAATTCATTAATTAAATGCAAACGTTTTTTCGATTGCCGCGTTCTTCAATGAAAACAAAAATCTTTTTTAAAGTTGAATTTAAGCTCGCATATTACCTCCTCTAGTATACTATTTTTTGCATACGTCTTCCCATTCCAATAGTCAAAATTAAAACAATAATAAATAATATTGTTAATATAATCATTAATAATAATAAATTGGACTAGACTAGACATAAAGAATTACATTGGCATTTTACTGAAATTAAGTTCACAGCCAATATTTTTTATTTTTTTTATTCAAATAGATATTCGTAGTTGGCAACGCTCTTGCACTAGGACGTTGTAATAATTGTCTTATTGAAAATACCTTCTAATAACATTTTAAAGAAATACTGTATAAAAATATGGGTCAATTTTAGTAGGGAGTATTCTACCTATTTTAGATATGTGCTAAATTTTAAATAAAAATGTTAATTCTATCAGAAGTTTTTAATATTCATAAATCGGCTTTCTCACTCTTCCTAAAAATACTTGAACAACATGTTAAGCTAGAATTGACGTGTTTCCTAATCTAAAATTAGTTCTATCCTAAGGATGCACGGGAAAGGTATTTTGAACTCAGAATTGAATAAAATTTGGTTAAAGTAAAGTTTATATGTTTCTAAGACACCCTGCAAAATATCAGATTTTTCGTCTACAACAAGATTTTTTCAAGGACCCCCTCATCGGTCGCTATACTGACAAGGCTTAAAAGCCTTAAAAGCTTTAAGCCTTAAAAGCTTTAAGCCTTAAAAGCTTAAATTCTTCTTAAAATGAAGATTATGTAGAATCTACCACTGCAAGTCAAGTAAAATACAAAACAATTGAATATCTCAGTGACATTTCGCGGACCCCCAAGACATCGTCCGCGGACCCCTAGGGATCCGCGGACCACCTGTTGGGAATCCCTGGTCTACATAATTGAAGAGAAAACTAGCGTGGATGTGGATGAAGTAAAAAAATATTTTGAGGTTTCTGGTTCTTGTGCACACACTAAATCACAATTTTTTCATCCCCTTTAATAAGGGGTCGGGGTGGTAATGGGGGTGGCTAATGCCAAACATTTTTTTGAGACCTTAGCTTCTATTGTAAATACCAATTTTATGGACTCTTACCTGATTGATTTACCCATTTAAAACAAATTTACCCCAATTTACCCCCAACCCTTCGTCGGAACAACATGAAAATATAATCTGGTTCCAAATTTCGTTAAAGTACATACGTGTACCAAATTTCAAATCAATATCTTAACCGGTTCCAGAGTAAACGTGTGCACAAAAAAAGTTACAGACAGACCGACAGACAGAAATTTTTTTTTCGCTCAAACTTAAAATCTCGACGTTTCATGATATTTTAAACAATAAAAAATTTTTAAAATTTTTTTGTCGTTACTATACTTCCACTGGATGTGGAAGTAAAATTTAAAAATAAAATTGTATGTAAAAAAAAACTTTTCAAAAACATGTTTTTATTATTATTTCGGTGTACTAAAACGAAACAAAATAAATTAATTGTTTTAAAAGCTTGTCACCTGAATAGAAAAACAAACTTACTTAGGTACTTGGTACAATCTCTGTCGAACAAAATTAAGGCCTGCATGAACTTCTCACCAGTGATAAGCTTTTAAGACAATTAATTTTATTTTTTTCGTATTAGTACATCTAAATAATAAAATCAAAAGTTTTTTTACATATAATTTAAATATAAGTAATATGGTCTTTTGAAAATAAAAGATATTCTCTATGATTATTATTTTATGTGCATTTAGTTCTCACCAAGGCAAATTAACACACTTTAGTGAAAAGGTAAAAGTTTAACACTATGAGGGAAATATTACTTTCTCTGTTTTTAATAGGTTACACGAAGTTAAAAGTTAATGCCATAAGCACGTTAAATTAATTATAAAATCACGAGAATTTTTAACTCCATTAAAATTATACTGAAAGTATTGTCAATAAAGTAAAAGCAATTTTGTCTCTTAATCAGTAACGTAATACATATTATGTGCCTACGTATACTGTGTAAATATGTACATTCCATATAATTATCATTCTTACATATTGTATTAGAAGTTATAATTTTCATCGTAATCACTTTTTGAAAGAATATTTTTTATCAACCTGAACCTTTTATGCAAGGCGAAATAAATTTGTAACTGTAAATATAAAATATGAGATCGAAAATGATACAGCGACCCTCTAACAGTATTGGCACATGGAAAGAGATTCAAATTAAAATATTTGTGTTTTTAAAAACAATGGATAATAACAATATTAACTTGTGCTTATATTCTAAACAACATCCTCACATTTATTTAATTAAAACATGTTTCTTTTGTTTCAGGTAAGGGTTTATTGTGAGAATGTTCCACAGCAAACAAAACACAATTTGTGGTACGTATATAGATAAACAGTAAATTAAATTTTAAAGAATAATATTTTAAAGGCATCTATATGTTCCACGAACAATTCACCCTAAGTGCACATGCCTGCCTCATGATATACAACATTTTTATTATTATTGGCTCGAAAACATTTTTGTAAATTAAGTAAACTCATATAATATCCTTTTTTGTTTTTTACATACTATGATGGGTATGTTTAAAAATGTTTTCATTTTTAATTAAATCGGTTATGAGTAAAAATACTATTGCTATCATTTTAATAGTATATTATTCAGCGAGCGTATAATGATGGTTATTGCCCACGAGTGTGATGCGTAAATCATCCAAGTGTGTAATAGCCATTATTCGCAAGCAGAACTTAGCCAGATTTATTTTAACTTTCTTAAGCGTTTAAAAGTGAAAAAATAAAGTTAGTTCACAGTAAAACTTTGTTTGACGTTTTAAACGTCAAACATAAACATGGACTCTTCCTTGGAAAAAATGGACTCGCCCGTTGATTATGAATATTGCTAGTTCCTGGATTGTAGGCTGGTGCCAATACCTTTTTGAAAAAAAAAAAAATATTAACAGGCAACGACTAGCCGGAAAATTTGGTTAAGGTTATAACTAAGAGAAAAAACAAAAATTAAACACAAGATATAGTGAAATTGTGAAATAAAATGTTAGAGGTTGAAAGCGGTTTTGTGCGATTTTCGGCGAAACGTGACCTCGTAGCGGAAAATGTCCTTCACAAAAGTTGTAAATAAAAAAAATCTAAAACCTTCATATACATCATTTTTCAACAATACCTCAAATTTTCCGAGAAAATGGCGGAAAATCAATTTTTCGGTTTTTTATTTCTTTTCTCGTAAAAATAATTCAATTTACATAAAATTTTGTGAAAGTATACTTTTTTGCATTGAATAAGCATGATTTTTTGGAAAACTAAGAAACAAGTAGATCTTTTGCTTTGTAGTTGTTTTTCTTCTTCATCAATAAAACTTTCAAATTCCGTTTTCGGGTTCTTCAATTTCAAGACTCTTTGCTGGCTCTTCACCAATAATCTCTTCCGAATGACGTCTTCAAATATTTCTTTATCTCTATTAGAGCAGTTTTCATGACAATTACTATATAAATTGGTACATTTTAAGCCGTATTTTCGGCAGCCACATCTTTGTTTATTACAACCACTTTCACAGCTAATACTTTTTAATAAAGTCTGAACTGTCTGGGATAAATTTGGGCACGAGTCTACCTAGATGTTCATTCCAGCCCCATTGCTTAGCTTTTTTGTTATCGGGCTCGTTGTCCAAGCCAAGTTTGCAATTGGTAATAAACTTTATATATACCTAATATACCTAAAACAGATTATTCATCGTTATACTATTTATTTAGTGAAAAAATAGTAAATTATACTTTAATAAAAATGCACACTGGGCCAACGTCTTAAGTCTAGCTTACGACTTTCAGTATGCTACATGAAAAACTTAAGTTTCAGAATGTTTTTCCCCACTTTCTTCAATTAAATTCATTCAACTTTAGTGATATTACATTGAAGTAAATTCTGTCATTGAAATTTAATCCATTATTTACATAAATAATAAAAAAATATTGAAAAATTCGTGAACCGAAAAGACATTTTTTTGTTTTTTTTTCCATTATAAGAGGTTTAATGAAAAATAAACCATCAACATAAGACCATTTTAAAGCAGACATTTCAATGGTTAAAATGAGCCTGGATATAATATTTAAATCGAAAAAAACACCAATAAAGTTTTCCGATTTTTTTTTTTTTTTCGAAAAATGTAAATATCTCGGAAACTACTAGCTTACTAGATTCCAAGAAAATCATGCTTATTCAATGCAAAAAAGTATACTTCCACAAAATTTCACGTAAATTGAATTATTTCTATGAGAGAAAAAATTAAAAACCGAATAATCGGTGTTCCGCCATTTTCTCGGAAAATTTGGGATTATGTTGAAAAACACCTTGTACAAAAGCTTTAGATTTTATTATTATCTACAACTTTTGTGAAGGACATTTTACGTTGAGGGGTCACGTTTCGCCGAAAATCGCAAAAAAACACTTTCAACCCCTAAACAGCACCCCCATTTCACAATTTCACTTTATCTCGTGTTTAATTTTTGTCTTTTCTCTTAGTTATAACCTTAACTACACTTTTCGGCTGGTTCTTGCCTGTTAATAATTTTTTTTAGCCTTCAAAATCCGCTTTGGCACCTACCTACTGGTCAAAGGTGCGTTATAATGAGATTATGTTCATAATACGTTAGGCTGGAATTATGACAACCATTATTCGTCATTTGTTACTTGTATTATGCAAGGATTGTACTATAGTCGTGGATAAAAATATATGAATAATACTTTTTCATCATCTACACACAGTAGGTATATTAAATAAAAACTGTTTGTAAATTAAATTGGATTATATGAAATAATTATTTTATTATCAAGTTAGGAATATTAACTATAATTTATTTCATCATCCTTAAACTATGGACATTGCATAATGCTCATGAAAGCTTCATCTGGAATTAAGGACTAAATATTAACTGATATAATGATGATGATGACGATGATGATGATGATGACGATGACGATGACGATGATGATGATGATTGATTTGTGAGATAGAATTATTCAAAACTCTAAATATTTGGATTAAACTTAACTCGGTGTTTTCAATATTATTTTAAATAAATTCTAAAATATTTCTGTCATTATGGTGTCAGCGATTCCTTTTACCTTTTGTTTCAACACCTTCAATAAGACCAAAAAAAAAAATTATGTTCAAAAGTTTATATTTAAAATTGGATAACAATTGAACCTTTCAACAACACAGGGTAAACGATCTTACCACCGTGCGTGCGTCTGAAGAACAACATGAATTTATATTCTGAGGTCGCCAATTCTGCAACGATTATCTCACACTCAGGGTGATTCTTCATAATTTTAAAAGACGATTTAAGACCTGAGTCCTGTGATAGATCAGACAAAAATAAATATATACTACCTCTATTCCGCTGCTTTCAGATAACTCTACCTGCGTTGAAGTGATGCACTTTATTCTGACATGTTACCCTGTTATTTTCCGTGCCGTAATCAAGGCGTAATCAACAGACGTCAGGAACTATATCTAACTATTAAAATCAATTGCCGATACAAAACACAGCATCGCACGAGGTATTAACTTAAAATTAATTAGTTCAGTAATAAGGTTAGAATTCAAATAATAGTAAAAGTTCAAATTTTATAAAGTAAAATAATTCATTGCCTAATTAATTATGTATAAAACAAATCAGATTTGCATACTAGGTATGGCAAGTTAGGGACGCAGCCCCACAGAATGTTTAATCTCAACTACATACAATGGTTAGAGTGATGGCATCAATCGACTGACACAAGAATATGCGAATATTTCGCTAAAAGATGTGCTTAATATTTTTGGGTTTGGGGAGAGAGAATAGAGATTGACGGTAATAATATAGTTTAAAAATTTTGATTCGCTTGTGGCTTACTTTAAAAATCCTTTTATGGGCGATTAAATCATTCGTTAGAATAAAACCCTTGAATGGTTTTTAAGGCAAAGATATCAATTATATGAGGCTTTCATACTTTTGCAATCGTATCAACGGCATATAACCAGATAAGGATAACAGGACTTCGATCCGCTTTCGAACAATCCTCATGGAGACGTCCGCCTCAATGTATGATGCTTTTTCCTTTTGCCAGAATTTTGATTAAAATAAAAAATTAATTATTCATCATAAATAAAACTTGGCGGTCGGTTGTAATCATCCCAAAGCTTTTGTCACCGGATAAAAATCCCTCTTTGTAATGTTAAACCCATTGCATGACTTCCTCTTAGCAATAATCAGATTTGATACTTCCAGAATGAACATAAATGATTCTAGTCAGACTTCAGTGCAGTTTTCAAAATTTTTCTAATTTCGTTGCATTATCCAAAATTCGTGCTGAAAAAGTCAAATTTTAGCTTGTAACATTGAAAATGTTTTAAGTTTCCTATGTGGGGCCTGAATTCGTGAAAAGTGCATGTTGCATTTGCAGCATGACGTAAACAAGGTTCATATAGTTATAGGTTGCCTGGAACGGCTCATTGCAGCATGACGCAGACAAGTTTACTAAAGCTATAGGTTGCCTGGTAATGGTTAAAAATTTAACTTCATCATTTTCAATGTCCCTCCTGGTTGCATCGACTGAATTTGTTGAGTGACATAATGTCTATGGAAATTAAAAACTTTTCTTACGAAAACTGTGGAGAATGTTTTACTTTATAATTTTTCATCGATTTTTCCAAGTTCTATATAACATTATAAGAGTCTAACAATCTCCAATGTAACGTTTTTGTATTTTTTTTAATAGCTATTTATTCACCAATAATAAAAGTGGTACCTTACTTTTTTATCACTTGACATGAGGATTTCCCATCTAGGCAACTTCAAATTTATTCCAGACTATTTCTAAATGGTGCATTTATAGACGGAATAAAGTTCATTTATGATCTTCAAGTAATTAGAGGTCATATGTAGGATCATATAATAGACTGTAATTACATATTACATAATGTCTTCATAATATAATAATTGTAAACTTGTCATATTTGTTCAGGTTGTCACAATTTCCATCTTATACTCTTCCCAGAAAAGAAGAGCGAGTAGTGTTTCGCTGATAATTTTCTGAAACCGCAAATATCGCTCGAAGAGAAAATAATTCCTATCGCCGAATTCTAAACCATTTTCAAGATGTCCGTTTTTCTCTCCGTCTGTCTGTACATCTGTCACATTTATTTTAAGCACAATTATTTAACAAGGAAAGTTCTGGTCGGATTGAAACTTGGATAATAAGTTAATATTAACTATACCTTAACCATAAAATTAGGACTGTGATAAATTGAACCGTAAAAAGTGTCGAGCGGTACAAGTAACAGAGCGACATTGATTTGATAAATCTTTGTAGAACTTATTTTGAATTACACCCCCTCCAAATTCAAACGCCAATAGGATCCGTTGTATACGCGGATCACGTGCACTAATTACTATCTTCTTTTTCGGTTAAGGTACAGAGAAAGAATTCTAAGGAAAATCATTAAAGAAATTAATTTAAAAATGTAAATGAATCTGTCAAATCTATAAAATCAAAAATATTTCACAGTACACTGACGATTGTTAAATTAGAAATATGACAATTATACCTAGAAAATTAAATTACTTTAAAAAGACTCTAAAATAACCCCAAAGATTGTTCAACAATTGTATAAAATCTTCAATAAACCAACAAGGAGTTATAAAGTTAACACCAAGTCTCTTCTGGCTGAGTGTGACTTTCTATGACTTATGAGAACCGATGTTATAATTAAAACTATCTTTGCTGTAAATTTGGGAAAAGTTCGCCATAATTGCTAAACCATACTTGTCCCTATAAGTAGCAAGATCATTTATTTCTCCATTTATGCTTTCTCGGTAGGTTTGTGAAAAACTATTATGTACGTTATTATTGATTTAAGTAACACTAGGAAGAGAATGTCATCGATGGAAAGCAAATATTGAACTTGTGCTGTATATCTTGGGGAAACTTTTATCAGGTCGGAAAAGTCTACCAGTTGCGTAAAACTTTTAGTGAGTACACAACGTGGGCCTTTAATTGTTTTGCCTTTGGCAATCAGCTCTGCAAAACATGATTAGCAATGTATTTAAATTGTCTGGATTTAAATTTTTTCCTCTAATTGCGATAAAAAGTATAGTAGCCTAGGAGTAATGTACAGTACTAGACGAAAAGTGCATATTATTCATTATCCACTATTAAGTTTAAACACATTTACATCTAGTTAGTAGGTATGCTCTTAGAGGGCACAATATCGGACCTACCTTGGACTGACGAGAGCCAACAGCTTGAAACTATAGTCTACGAGTAGTGTGGAGTGGCTGGCACGAGAGCTCCTTTGAGTAGGAATAAGTCTTTCGGCTGGTGTTTGTTGCAATCGAAACTTTGTACATAGTTATTACACTTGACGCAGCCAGGCTTGTATTCATAATCCAGTACTCGGCGGGGCATTAGTCCGGAGAATAGCATTTGGTTGCATTCTGTTTTTTTTTATTCATTATACAGGGTGCGCCACTTAAAACTCCCCAGGCTTGTAACTTTCTTATTTCTTAAGCGACGACCATGTTGGTCACATCAAATTGTAGATATTTTTAAGGTATTTAAACATGTGTACAGAGTGAAAAAATTGTCAAGAAAGAAAACTTAATTTCCTTGAATATTTTTTTACCTCACCCTGTACGTGAACTTCTTCAACTTCAACTTCAATTAGCTAGCTAGCTTCAATTTATGTTATTACGTCATATTCGAAATTCTTTTTGGTTTTAGAGAAAGAAATTAAAAACATTATTACCGATTACAAACTGATTTTTTTTAAATAACTTTGAAAAGAATGTAAATAATAATTTTATGCTTTATTTGTAAAATACATATCACAAACAATATTCAACGTAACAAAACAGCAACAAGAAACAAAAGAAATAAATATTTTAAAAACAAACTTATACAACGTGATTTACCATGATATGCGGAAAATAAAATGGTGTACTAGTCTTCAATATGGGAAAGCCTCTGCAAAATTTTAGGTAATTTAATATATTAAATTATTAGTAAATTTGCGAAGATACACTACTGTTATTGACTAGGTCAGTAATAGGGCGACGACCTTACTTGTGAAAGAACATATTTGAGATGTTTACATCTCCTTAATTGGCATAAAAAGTGAAGCTGGCGAGCGCGCTCAAAGTGCCGCGTTTTTTGCTTTCGGTCGAACAATCAGGACACCGGCGTGTTATTGACGGGTTTAAGTAAATATCTCTTAATCTACTTGTCGTTGCAGAGTTCACTAACATATGGTCAATGTCTTTTCGATTTATTTCGCTATTTTTGTAGTGTGATTTGATTAAAACCAAAAAGTCACTTTTACACTCTCCAGCTTTGCTGTAAATAGTGTCAATCCCAAGTCTGATAAAGTGATATGGTTGTACCGCATTACGTCAGATTGGTTAAAGTCACTGGCGGCACATTTCTACAAAGAAGAATGGTAATTTTTTTGGTCATTTTTTTTAATTTTTCATTTTTTAACTCCTTTCGGTGGGGACAACCTACTGTTAAATTTTTCGCATGTCATGGCAGATCACGTTGTATTAAAATGTACTAAATAGGCAATTGCAAAATTTTATTTTTTACAATTTTTTATTTTAATAACATAAATTGAAGCTAATTCAAACCTTTATAAGGAAATATAGACACAGTTCATGTACAGAATGAGGTAAAGAAATATTCAAACAAATTAAGTTTCTTAGTTTGTTGGGTATTTTGCCACTGTAAAAATATTTAAAAATTTTGATGAAATAAACCTCTGCGCCAAAAGGATCAGACAGAGGCTGGTTTTTATACTTCTATTACAAAATGTCTCACACCTAAAAATATATAAACTGAAACAAAATTGTTAAATGATAAATTGAAAAATTAAAACGAAGGCAGTTGACGTTTCGGAAAATAGTTCTTTTTCCGTTATCAAAACTTTCACTTTTGAGAATGTCAAACCAGACAGTTTGTTGTTTATGTATTTCCATAGACACGTCGAAGAGGATGACCACAGCCACATGCACAACAGTGTTCTACGTACGTACAATACAGTTTTTAATTCGCGAAAGAATACACATTTAAACAAATTTAGAAATTTGTGTAGTGAAAAACAAACTATAGAACTACAAAATTTTCAAAATAACACTTTAATTGACAAAACTGTCATTAATCTGTCAAATCGCGAACTCAATGTATCTGAAAAACTTGTATTAACTAAAGGTTTGAATTATGCAGTAACACCGAAAACTATTCTTAAATTTGATATCATAACTGCAATTGAACAAGCTGCACAGAAACTATCAATAGATGATGCCAATGAATACCGAATTCGTTCAAAAATTGAATTAGAAAAACAATATAAGACGAGGATTAATTTAACATCAGATGAAAAACTTTCAATTACATCTTTAAGAAATGACGGAAGTTTTAAAATTTTACCCGCTGATAAAGGCAATGCCACTGTAAGTTTAATACAGTTGTGTATAATACAAAAATTATGAACTTAATTAATGATGGGAATTATTCTAAATTAAATAATGATCCAACAAAATCTTTAGAAAGCAAAATATATAGGACTCTATTTAAATACAAAAATGAATTTACCGATTTTGAGCGAAAGGTTCTAACTCCACATCATAGTAAACCTCCTCATTTTTATGGTTTACCAAAAATACATAAACCTCAAATTCCTCTTAGACCGATTGTGAGCTCAATTAATTCTCCATTTAGTAATCTCTCCAAATTTTTATTAAAAATCTTAAATCCTTTATCAGGTTCTTCTGAGTCTTATATTAAAAATAGCAAACATTTTTTGAAAACAATTTTAATAAGAATTATCTAATGGTGAGTTTTGATGTAGTAAGCCTTTTTACAAATGTTCCGGTAGTAAAACATTAACAATAATTAAAAGTAAATTGCAACATGATGGGAATTTGGCGAATAGAACTAAATTAAGCATAGAAACTATAATGGAATTACTTACTCTTTGCATTAAAAAGACATACTTTCAATTAAATAATGACTTCTATCAACGAAACTTTGGTATGGCCATGGGTTCTTCTTTATCTCCAACATTAAGCAATATTTTTATGGAAAATTTTGAAGAAAATAATATTAATAACTTAATTTATAAACCTATAGTGTGGTGGAGATATGTTGATGATATTTTTGCGTTATGGCCTCATAGCAAAGAACATTTAAATAATTTTTTAAATCAAATTAACGAAAAGGAACCTTCAATTAATTATACAATAGAAATAGAGAATAATAATGAATTACCTTTCTTAGATATTTTAATTAAAAAGTTAGATAATAAATATGAAACCAGTGTTTATCGAAAACAAACACACACAAACAGATATTTGAATTTCAATTCAAATCAACATATTAGCGTTAAGAAAGGTGTCGTAAAATGTTTGTATGATAGGGCTAAAGTAATTTCTTCAAATGATGAAAGTTTAAGTAATGAGAAAAAAATTATTAAAACCGTTCTATTGAATAATCAATACCCCGAGGGTTTTGTTGATGGCAAACATTGAAAGTAGAGTAACCACTCAACATTTACAACCTGAATTTAGATCTTTAGCAGTAATTCCATACATACAAGGTTTATCGGATAAATTGAGAAAAATCGGAAATAGATTTTCTGTACGAACAGTTTTTCAAACAGGAACCACATTAAGATCTGTTTTATCAAAGACTAAACCGGTGAATATTATTCAAAATTCCAAGAATTGTATTTATAGTGTTCCATGTGAGTGCGGTAAGCATTATGTAGGTGAGTCATCTAGACCTTTCAACGTAAGGCTTGGTGAACACCGAGATTATGCTATTTTGTTAAATGAAGATAAATGTGTTTCTAATTATTCTGTAGATTTCTGTACCAGCTGGTTGCCGATCCTCAGAGACGAAGTAAGTAAAAATAAAATAAATATAATTTAATGTCTCACGTGACTATGGAAATACATAAACAACAAACTGTTTGGTTTGACATTCTCAAAAGTGAAAGTTTTGATAACGGAAAAAGAACTATTTTCCGAAACGTCAACTGCCTTCGTTTTAATTTTTCAATTTATCATTTAACAATTTTGTTTCAGTTTATATATTTTTAGGTGTGAGACATTTAGTAATAGAAGTATAAAAACCAGCCTCTGTCTGATCCTTTTGGCGCAGAGGTTTATTTCATCAAAATTTTTAAATATTTTTATAGTGGCAAAATACCCAACAAACTAAGAAATCATGAATATGCCACAAATAATAAATTATAAACAATAAATTAAGTTTCCTTTCTTAACAATTTTTTCAAAAATTTTTTTCTTAAATCACTTTGTATGAATGTTTAAAGGCTTTAAAAATGTCTACAATTTGATGTGCCCAACATGGTCAACGCTTCAAAAAAGTTACAAGTCTGGGGAATTTTAAGTGGCGCACCCTGTATATTTAAGGAAATGTATAGCGTATTTCGACAAAATATTACGTTAGTTTGTTACATCTATTTTCATAAGAAGTAACGTACTCCGTCCACAAATCTGTTGATTTTCTTTATTTATATTAGTCCAGCCAACGAAAGAGTTGTAGAGGACATGGAGGATGGGAGAATTTTCCTCTTCAGGAATGTGTTGGGGGCTGTTGGGAGGTAAATATACTACTACTTTTTTCGATTCTTCGCTTATAACTTGGAAACGATGCGTCGTACGGAAAAAGATAATCTACGCAAAATTAAACATAATTAAATTTCCTACAAGAATGTATATATTCATTTTCTTTCTATGTGTTATAGTTTACGAGATATTCGCCAGCCAAAATAAATAATTATTAAAAAAAAAAATTAGGTGTCTTGAATATTTCTATCAAAGTGGTTTACCGTGGTCTGCTAATAAATTACAGTTAAAAAACAATCTTTATTTTACAACACTCGACGTATTTACTAACGTAATATTTTGTCGAAATCTATACATTTCCTTAAATATACAGTGTGACTCACTTAAAATGAAGACACCCTTTTAACTTTTTTATTTTGTTTCCGATTTGAATCAATTTTACTCAAGTATAGAACAAATTAGGATCTACTTATGACCAGAAAAACATTCGCCTGCTACAAAGGCAAAGCCACCTGCGGTATCAAAATATACCGAAAAAATTATAAATCATATTAGTGGGTCTTGACGAATTTCACGTATCCACTAGAAATTGCGGAAATTGAGGATCTCCTTTGCCAGATGATATATGTATGAGAAATTTCCCATCACTAACCAAATCAAATTTGGTGTATGTACGTTTGCGGCACCGATCCGATGAATATTTTAGAATTTCTAACATTCAAAATGTTTTTATTTTTTTCCACATATTTTGGTTCCGCAGGTGGCTTTGCCTTTGTATCAGGCGAATGTTTTTCTGGTCATAAGTAGATACGAATTTATTCTATACTTGTGTAAAATTTGATTCAAATCGGAAACAAAATGAAAATGTTATAAGGGTGTCTTAATTTTAAGTGAGTCACACTGTATACTTAAGGAAATGTATAGATTTCGATAAAATATTACGTTACTAATACGTCGAGTTTTGTAAAATAAAGACTGTTTTGTGACTGTGATTTATTAGCAGACCACGGTACACCGTTTTGATAGAAATATTCAAGACACCTACTTAATTTTTTTTTAATTATCTATTTTGGCTGGCGAATATCTCGTAAACTATAACACATAGGAAGGAACTGAATATAGATATTCTTGTAAGAAATTTAATTATGTTCAATTTTGCATAGATTACCTTGTACCGTACAACGGATCTTTTCCGAGTTATAAGCGAAGAATTGAAAAATGAAATTTTTCCAACCCCCTCCCCACTGAACCGGCGGGGCTAGGGGCGGAGACTTTTAGTATGTTTACCTCCTAACTCCCAACACATTCCTGAAGAGGAAAATCCTCCCCTCCTTCATGTCCTCTACAATCTCCTTTTGGGTCTTCATTGATTGGGCTATAGCCCACATGACAGAGAACATTTTATAGTGAAACCCACAAAAATTTGCAAACTGAATAATTTTTTTTTTAATGAGTTCGTGAATATATATAGAATAATATCCTGAAAAGTTTATATTTCGCTCGGATGCAGAACATAAAAAAAAAGTGAAAGAAAATTTTTTTTAATCCGTTTTTTCAAACTTTTGAAATTAAGTCGAAGTAGGAAAAAATAAAAAATACAGGTGGATAGACCACGTGTTTCTGAACATAAAATATTTTAATAAAATTTATCCCTAAAGCCACGGTATTCCTGGAAAAAAATAGTGAAGTAACTTTGTCACTCTGCGCGGCCAACACACGGTTAAATGATTACATAGGACCTCTAAAAATTCTTAGCTGTTCTATCGTGTAAAATAAAGCTTTTTTTATCTTTCTGATTACGCATTTTTAACATTTTTCTTAGTGAATAGGAGGATAAATAGTGAGTATGGAGGGAAAATATATTATTATGAACGCATACACAGACACCACACCACGCATAACCGCTGAATCGCTCGCATGCATTTTTACGTGTATTTACTGTATTGTATTTATTACAGGTATACCTATCCACATTTCAGCTATATCCAATGGATTCCTTGTACATTTGTTAATGTATTGGAAATGTTCCAGAATTTATATTCAAAACAATCAAAGATATTTTCATAGTTATAAGGATAAGATCGTGAAAATCGGAATTTCTTATCATGATCTGATTGATCATATTTTCGAAAAAATGCATACATGTAAACGATTTTGTGTTTGAGTATTCGAAAAGTATACATTTTTTCCGAAACAGTGATATTTTATTTTTTCCAATGGGTCAATTTCTCGACGAGTTACAGCCTCCAATACAAATATTTATCAAAAAAATCATCAAGCAAGGAAATTAAAATGATTTGAAATGTACTTTTTTTAATACTCGTTACTACAACTTAATAAACTATAATAATCATGAAGTGTACATACTTTTTAACAGTTCTCAGTGAAGAAAGAATTTCTTTTGAAGGGCTTTTATTTTTTTCTATATTTTTTATTGCGACGATTGAGTTCGGGGGTGATAATATATATAAGTATATTTTTCCCTTCCATCCTTTGCTTGTATTGTTTGAAACAAAAAAGCATCAGAAAGCTACAATTTCCATCTTTTAAATGAACCGATACTCATATATATTAAACAAATTCTGATTTAGTGACATGTAATTCAGTGCGTCGGTGTCACAGTCATGCATATTCAAGCGCGCACACACATGTACCTCGTTCCGAGTTATAACGTTACATTTGACTATTTTTTTCCGGGAAAATCGTGGCTTTAACGATAAATTTTGTCAGGACATTTTTTTTTCATAAATACGTGATCTATCGATCTGTTTTTTTAATTTTTTTTCTAACTTGATTTAATTTCAAAATTTTGAAAGAATGGATGAAAAAAATTTTTTTTTTACTTTTTTTTATGTTCTGCATCCGAGCGAAATGTAAACTTTTCAGCATATTATTCTACACACTTTCACGAACTCATTAAAAAAAGTTTACACAGTTTGCACATTTTTGTGGGCATATACCTTCATCGACTGAGCTGCTATATTTGGTCATTTTACGCATATTATAAACAACAACATTATGCTTATTGAATTAATTTTTAATTTCTTATTATAACTTAGTTGAACTGTAGATACCAATTCCTATTTATAGAGAATTAATAAATCAGTGTACTTATTTAAAATTATGTAGTTTTCAAAAACACCAAAACGCTTATAATACCCTCGAACTGTACTCGATACGCATTTCATCAACTATAATGGCATCATCAATGGAAGGTCTGCTAATTATCTGTAGATGATTGATCAACGTTTTTGGCAAAACGCGCAACGAGACTAGTATTTGAGTTTTTTTTCCTTACGGGTTGCGGTGTCAAAACCCCGCCGCATTGAAGCTTATCTCATTATCCCATTAGTCCCATTAATCGCCGAAGGGCGAGTGTTCGAGTCGATGGAAGCTCTGGATTTCCCTTCCGGGGTCACAAATGGCCCCCTGAGGTATAAAAGCCTTTCAGCAACCAAGCCTGGGTATTCATATAATATGTGGTGAGGAGTTTCCTCATGCTCACCACACACCCTGCTCTCTGGATTGTGTCTCACCCCCATTATATTGGTTAGGTGTTTATTTAGTGCGCAGTATTCTGTTAGGATGTCCACTGCACATCTTAGCTGTTTTCTGCTCAGCTTTAACAATTCGTTGGACTTGGATGGTCCATCGGTGATGAACATACGTGATTGTTTCATTAATGATGTCCCCAGTCAAAGACAAGTTGTGTTTCAGACTTAATAGTTCCTTTACCAATCCTCTTGCGGTATTATATGGTATCTGGCAAGTTGGTTCTGGTATTATCAAGGCTGTTTTTGCGTCTTTTCTGGCCAGATTATCTGCATTGCCCTGGTGTCTGAGCGTCCACTCCAATTCTACGCTGTTGTGTTCCGCCAGGATCGCCAGAGAATTAAGGCAGTCTTTTACCGTTTAGTTTTCGAGTTAGTATCCAAGTATTCTTGTACTTATGGAAACTACTTCGTCTTCAGTTTAACACCAGGGGTTATAACCCTCCCAATCAATGGAATGTATTTAATATATGTAACGAAAAATCAAACTAGTCAAGCCTCTAGGATGCTAGACAGTAGTGGATGTCTAGTCAATGTGGTAAATCGTTTTGGTAAACTGATTTGGTATCGGTAGTTGTCGATTGCAAAGCAATTGGCAAACTGGATTGATTTCTAGGGATGCGAAGGAAAGCAAGATCAACGAAGGATCAGGTCAATTCGTGTTACTAATAATGACGATGATAATAATAATATTACCGTAGGTAATACAGCCTCCTTTATCCCTGAGGCCCTGTAGTGACTTTGTGGTAGAAGAGATAAATATTTCGAGACAAGGGATGAACCGAGTATACCGGGATTAATTTCTTCTTTCGAGAAACATCCAGTCACGGCCAGAAATTCATCCTGGAACCTCTGCCTCTGTACTAAATGAATAAATTTAAAGATATACCCGAGGCCGAGCCAAGCGAAGATCGCTAAAAATTATGAAATAAAATTTTATTTTCAGTTAATTGAACCTTACTACCTAATATGAATATGAAGTCGCGGCTAAAGATACGGTTGAATCCATTATTTTTTTATTTACTATGGGATCACCACCGAGTCATACCTTACAGCTGAGCCATACGAGTCGAACTGACAACCTACTCCTTTCTAAATTTTTTGAAATCGGCTAAAATATAATTATTTTTTTACTTGCCTTACTTACCGAAGGGAAGTATTGTAATCGTGAAAAAATCACCCTTAGAGATTTTTACGAATTTTGACCTTTCTGAGTATGTAGATTATGAAAATGAAAGCCATTTAATTCTGTCACTCTGTCTGCCTGTCTTCTTGCCTGCCTATTTGTCGGTCAGTTGGCGCCATATCTACAAAACCACTTGATGGAGAAGAGCAATCTCTAGTAGGTAGTTGACGTTACTACCAACGAAGAACTGGGATACACTTTCGTTGAATCCCCATAAAAAATATAATTAAAGAAAAAAATATGACGGAAGATAGTACTATTTGGCATGTAGTTAACACAATTGTCAAGGAAGAAAAATATGAAAAATATACAGGATGGTCAAAATTTAAAAAAATAATGAAAATATGTGACGGAGGACGCTAATATCTTACATGCAATTAACACGAATGTCAGGGAAGAAAAATTTGAAAAAATATATACAGGGTGGTCACCCTAAAGAAAAACTATAAAAAATATGCGATAGAGGACGATACTATTTTGCATGCAGTTTACACAACTGCCAAAGGTGAAAAATATGAGGGTGGTCACCTTACAAAAAAATTTTAAAATGTGACGGAGGGTAATAATATTTTGCAAGCAGTTAACACAACTGTCACAGAAAAATATGAAAAAAATATACATGGTGGTCACTACAAAAAATAAAGAAAATGTGACGTAGGACGATAATATTTCGCATGCAATTACCACAAATGTCAAGGAATAAAGATACGCAGAAATACACTGAGTAGTCACCCTAAAAAGAATAAAGAAAATGGGAAAAATACAATGATATTTCGCATACAGTTAATACAACTGTCAAAGTAGAAAATATAGAGAAAAATATACAGGGTGGTAACCCCAAAAAGAATAAAGAAAATGAGAGAGCACGATAATATTTATCATGTAGTTAACACAACTGTCAAGGAAGATAAATATACAGGGCGGTCACCCTAAAAAAAAATAATGAAGAAGTGTGAGGGATAGTATTTCGCATATAGTTAACACAACTGCCAGCGAAAAGAGATACGAAAAACCTACAAGGTGGTCACTATGAAAAATAATTACGGTGGAAGAAAACCTGATATACTTTTAGTTAAAAAAGTATACAAGATAGCAGGCCAGGACAGAACAGGCAGGCAACCGGCCAAATCCAGCTGGGATAAATTGACCGGCAAAAAATTGAGATACTTATACAAAGAGTTTTTCTAAATATATAGTATTTGCTACGTGTCAGTTTCAAAAAGGCTCATGGTAATATGGAGATGCATATGGCATCAAAGTAAAAAAACAAAAAATTCTGTTCAATATTTACTTCCTAGCATGATTATATTTATATAAATATGTAATTAAAATTTTGTTAATTTATGAATATAACAAAACAATAATAATTCTCTTTGGTCTATAAAATACACATTACATACGTTTAAATTAAAATGCTTCGCAAACACTTGAACTGATCAAATATAATTTAAAATAAATTGGAAAAAAATGTTTTAATTTTAGTTAAATTATTATTTCTGATATATTTTGTAATGTAATATAAGTATCTTAAGAAACAAAACATTTTAAAAGCACAGGCTTTTGATAAATCTTTAGTAAATACAGAATTTCCGCTGATATGTTCGATGGTACTTGTGACTATAATATCGCAGTGTTAATCTACTGTCAGCATTTTATTGATATTAAAAGATAAAATGTATTGCCACCTTTATTAAAAAAAAAAAAAAATTCAAGGCTTTGCACACTAAGTCCATAGTAAAGTGTGCTATGCCACGTATAAACCACAGAAATTTGAATAATTTAAATAAAAAAATAATAGAGTATATTTGTCTCTTATGTTCCTCTTATTAGATAGGATTTATTTTATGCCCTGTAGATATAACAAAGGCTTCCGTTCTAAAATATACACAGGTCGAGTATTTTATTTTCTAATGGTATAAATACAATCTGTGTTTGGATCACGGTACACTGCATATGGTTTGGTATTTTTTTTAATATTTATAAGTGCAGCGTCAGTGGTTCAAAATGTTGTACTCATTCATTATTATAATTATGAATTTATTATATCTAGGTTGCCATAGGTAATCAAAAAAAAACGGAGAAAACAATTTTTAAATCAAAATTTTTTATGAAAATCAATTTCATTTTTAATTTAAGTATATATTTTATTTGTTAATTTTATAGTAAATTCTTTATTTAATTTTTCTCTTTGTATTTAGAGCAGTATAGAGGAGCATCTAGGTACCTAAGCTAATTCTTAGACACTTATGTTTCGGACAGTGGTCAATTGTTTGTTGCTTGTGTCATTTTCTAAGAGAACTATATAGGCTCTAATAGTACAGTAACTAGAGGTTTTAACTTCGGAATAATGTCATATTGAACGGATTTCGTTCATTTTTGGCAGTATAATAGTAAATGCTTCACAGAAAAGTTTCTATATTGTGCGGGGGCTTGCTAATTTATAGGATGCCACCCTCTCTCAGGGGGTGGTACTTAAAAATATATATATTTATTGGAGCTGAGATAGAATCAAATTTTAAGAAGAAATGGTTCTATGCAATTTTTCACATAAATTGATAGTTTTTAAGTTATAGCGACTTCAAAATTATGATTTTAGCTTAAAAAAAGGTATCTTCAAACGGCTTTCGTCAAGTATCTCGAAAAGAGTATTACTTGATCGAAAAAATGTTACAGACCAATTACAAAGTACAATCTGGGAATTAATTATATTTTTTGTTTATTGATGTAGGATTAATAATTTCGGAGATATTTAAATTTATATTTGGTATCCAAGGGTTTCGAAATTACCTTTAATGTTTAAAATGCATTTTTTTCTAAAGCAAGTGCTTTAAATGAGCAAAAAATTGAGCATCTAGGTAATGCTACATCTTAATGAAAAACTGTATTTGAGATAATTTTTTTAAGTTACTGGCTAATTAGAGTAACAAAATGGCGACTTTTTTTATATAAAAAAATATAAATACGTATATTTTTGCGTCATAGCTTCTTTATTTCTTATGCTACAGGAACGAGTAAAAAATAATTTGAAAGCGCAATTAATTATCTTTAATTCTATTTCTTAGCATGCGTGACGTAGGTGTCACAAATTCTGAGATATTTAACATTTAAACTGCATTATTCGTCTTATAAACGGTTGGACGCCATTTGTAAACTTTTATATCTCCGAAACTATTAAATCTATGTAAATAAATAAACAAGCGAAATTCATTATCAGTTTATGAGCTTTATTTTTGGTCTCTACCCATTTTTCAATAAAACTAATATTTATTGAGATATTTAGAAAAGGAAAAAAAAATACGTTTTATCGAAAATACCTTTATAGTTTAAACTGTATTTTTTTCTAAAGCAAGTGATGTATACAAACCAAAAAATTTGAGCATCTACGCCATGCTATATATTAATTAGAAACAGTGTTTCAAATTCCTGTTTTTTAATTACTGGCTAATTACAGTAACAAAATGGCGATGTTGTTATTAAAAAAATGTGTAGACGCACATTGCTTCGGTCATAACTTCTTTGTTTTTTATGCTACAGAAACAAATACAAAAATAGTTGAAAGCTTAATTAATAACCTATTATTCTACCTATTAACATCCTTGTCGTAAGTGTCACAGTTTCTGAGATATTTAACTCTCACTCTAAATAATTATCTTATGAACACTTGGATGTCAAATGTAAACTTAAATATCTCCGAAATTATTAATCCTACATCAATAAACAAAAAATATAATTAATTCCCAGTTTGTACTTTCTGTAGTTGGTCTGTAAAATTTTTTCGATAAAGTAATACTTTTCGAGATACTTGACGAAGCCGTTTGGAAATATCCTTTTTTTAAGCTAAAATCGCAATTTTGAAGTCGTTATAACTTAAAAACTATCAATTTATATGAAAAATTGCACAGAACCTTTTCTTCTTAAAATTTGATTCTACTTCAGTTCCAATAAATATATATATTTTTTAAGTACCACCCCCTGAGAGGGGGTGGCATCCACCCCCTATTAATTTGCAAGTCCCCGCACAATATAGAAACTTTTCTGTGAAGCATTTACTATTATACTGCCAAAAATGAACGAAATCCGTTCAATATTACATTATTCCGA